>OX940879.1:99457761-100082761 GCA_954870665.1 Stratiomys singularior
GAGCGTTCTGGTAGACCACAACAATGCAAAAAACTCAGACTCAACAGCAACTAGCAAAAGCATAAAATGGGTAACAGGAAACAATTAACATACGTTCACGAGCAATGGGTAAGATCCACAAACTCGGTCAACGGGTCCCATAGGATTTAAATGAACAGCAAATGGAAAATCGCAAATTCACGTGCGACAAGCTGCTTTGACGCCACAAAAGGAAATCATTTTGCATCGAATTGTCACGTGTGACGAAAAATGATATTATTTGGAAAACCCAAAGCAAGCTTTAGGTAAATACCAAGCCCAAATAGATTCGACAAAAAGACCATGCCTTGTGCCTGCTGGAACCAGTGTGGTTTTGTTTATTATGAACTCTTGAAGTCTGGCAAAACTGCTAATACACATCGTTATTGTCAACAAATGATAAATACAGACCACACATTAATCTAAGAACGATCGGAATGGGGCAGAAGACATGGAATGATTGCACATCCTTCTGCACCCACTCTTTTGGTTTTTTTTTGTGGTAGGGAGGTGAAGGCTGTTTACGCCCTGAGTGTGGGACTCCCAGACGCAAAATGCTTTTGGACTACCCACTAAACACCTCCCCTGTCAACCTGAGAACCTATCCTGGAACCGTTTGATACATTATTTCGGGCTAGGCCTCGTGTCCCTACGCCTAGAGGCGCCTTCGGATTATGGGAATCTCTTCTCTAATGGGAAGGACGGGAGAGGAACAAAGTGCTACAAAAGCGATCCATCCATCTCCGATGTCTCTTAGCGCTCCAACAAAGCTTTTTTCAGTATCAGCACTGCCCGACCATATTGCGCCACGCGATTTCAATTGTCAACTGTTTTCAGCATTACTCCGACTATAGTTTCCGGACTGAGCTCTCCAATTACGCTGAGGAGGTCCCCTCGCTGCTGTTTCCACCTTTTACTGTAAAAGAATTTGTGACAGGCGTCATCCAATTCTCCTGCACAAGACACACAGTGCCCGTTTAAGAGCTGGGTCAAGTAGAAATCGGTATAACCCTGCACTCGGCTGAACCACGGCCTCAGGTCAGGGATCAGGCGTGCAGTCCACCTTCCCCTTGTTTCTTGCTCTCAGGACTGTTGCCAATCGCTGAGAGAGTGACGTCTCTCTTCCCTAGTGATCTCTTCTCTTCGGTCTTCGCCTCTGCGCAGGTAAATACTTCTGCGCTCTCTCGCAAGGAGGGTGATGAGTATCACCCCTGCGATCACCAGCACTGCCGCCCCGGAGACCGTTCGGTATGCGCATGCGATTCGCAATGCCCCCCTATGTTGGTCATTAATCGGGTAAGTGCCGTCACATGCGCTGCAGCCTTGTTAGTTTCTGCCCTGATTTGTTGGGAAAAACTCATCTTCGAGTCTATCAGGACGCCCAGGTACTTTACTGCTGATTTCGATTCGACCAGCTCGTCCCCTATACTGATAGGGACCGTACTCTGGGGATTCTCTTCTTCGTTAGGATGACTAATTCGGTTTTTTTCCAATGCCAGCTTCAATCCGTGAGCGGTAATCCAATCCATTACCCTCCGCATTAATATACTGAGTCTAAGTTGCGCATGCGTCCAGCGACCAGCGCCGCGACATCGTCCGCATAGCCGATCAAACGTGACTCATCCGGCAGTTCAAGCTGCAGCAGTCCATCGTAGGAGATGTTCTACAGGTTCGGGCCAAGAATAAAGCCCTGAGCGACACCTGAAGTAAAAATTGTACTTTGCCTACCCACCTTTGAGTCATAGAATAGACTGCGGTTCTTCACATTGTCCCTGAGAATCCGCATCAGGTACCCTGGTACTTGAAAACGATTTTCTAGCGCTTCCAGAATATCCACCCAACTAGCGCTGTTAAATGCATTTCGGACATCCAGAGTAACTAGCAGGACGACCCATCGTGTGGAAATACTGTGAGACTCCGCACATTGGACCGCGCTCACGACTTCTCCAATTGCATCGATGGTGTAGCGGCCTGCTCTGGAGCCATACTGCCGTAGAGACAGGTCCCCGGCAGTAAGAATCACGTCAGCGAGTCGTCCCCTGAAAAGTTTTTCAAAAACATTTCCGACCTGGCGACTCGGGATCCACTTTTCCCTTCGTAATGAGCACAAGTCTCGTCACCTTCCAGCACTCTAGGAACTGCCCTTCGCGGAGGCATGCGTTGAACATGCGGAGGAGCAGGTCAGGCGAAAAGTAGAAGACCATTTGAAGCACCTCTGCTGGTATCCCATCTGGTCCTGGAGCCTTTCTGGCCTTCATAGTGAACGGCTTCAACGATGGCGGGATGGATGGGGAAGAGAGCCCGCACGATTTCGTCAATCTTTTCTGCCTCGTATGAGTGAGGCGACCTTTGGACACCTAGCTTCCGCATCACTATTTTGTAGCCCAGGCCCCATGGGTCTCTGTTCACGTCGTCCACCAGGTTTTACCAGCGGCTGGCCTTGCTGCTGCTGATAAGTCTACAGAAGAATTTTCTAGATGGCTTGTAAGCTGCTAATCGGATACATGCCACTTCCCGGGTTCAAAATTGCTGTGTCCTGCGTCGTAGTTATTGACACTCCCTTCGTTTTTACTATTTTACTCCCTTCCACCTTACTCTAAGCTCTAAGCCTGCCTTATATCATCTGACTATTACCTCTTCACATCAATGGGATATGCGCTCGCAGACAAGTATTATTGACAAGAGGTGGGAAAGTGGCTCGACGAATGGCTTTCCTCAAAAGACAAGAAGTTTTTTGGCATGGTATTCATGAATTACTTAAAGCTAGTCAAACTATGTAGAAGGCAATGGCCAGTATTTTGAATTTGAAAAAAAAAACAATTTCCCCTTGAAAATAACGTAATTTTTTACCAAGAAATACTGGAACAAACTTTTGCATATACCAAATGGTGCTTGAGCAATCTGCCATCTGAGCAATCTGCTCAATTCTGGACTACTAAAACTCAGTTGAATATACGAAATAATAGTCACAGTAATAAGCAAAAACTAGCCCAAAGCGTTGCATCCTTTTTCCGATTTATATGTTCAATTATCTTTTTTTTGCTATTTTAATTCCCTCAGAATTTGAGTGATATAGATAATTTGAGAATTATAATTTACTCAGAATTTGTAGGTACACAACTTCGTGATGAGGTGATTTGGTCAATATCACGCTTGGGCTTTTCCACGTTTGTTTTGAACTCATTTTTTTCCGGCTGGCACCTGAACTCACTCAAATCATAGGCCTCGAAGCTGCAAAAGGCGTTGGCAAGTTCCACGATACACCTTACTGGTCGGTTAGAATACACACCTTGAAAAGAGGTGTCCTATTATATATATTCATTCCAGTTTTAAGTTTCCATTCTTGCTGATTGGCACTCTCGAGGCAGGGATATCTACCTACCAGAGTGGGATAGGCTTTCTACAACTCAAGGAGATAGAAAAAAAAGACTTCAGTAAAGTTAACCTCTATTTCTAATGCACCAAAAAGTTGTCACCCTTGATGAAGGACCTCGCTCAAAAGTGTAGCTGTAACATGCAGTTCCACCTATCTTTTATACTGACCGACCAGGACACAGTTTTATAAAAAAGAACCTACTAATCCGAACCGATAGTACAGCAAAAAGATCTACCAGAAACATAAACAAGAAAATCGAAAGAAAAAGATCTGCTAAAAAACGTGAACAGGCTGGTAAAAACTTACTGTCTTCTCCATCCCGGAGTTATATCCAGGACTCCAAGAATTGTATCTAGTCAATGACTGCCCAGTAAAGGAGTTCGAGATGATAATACAATGGGAACTAAGTAATGGGAAAAATTGGTTTCCAACAAATAATGATAAGTCCATAACTTTTATAAATCCTGTGCGAGGTGCTCTCCAGCAAGGGTAAAAACTTTGACAGATAAGTGATGCAAAGGATATTAATAACCCGGAAGGTAGAATCACGGCAATTGGAAAGGTGGAGGTTCCGAAGGTCGTTGGACTGCGGTAGCTGCACAAGACTGGTCGTCTGCCGCAGAGAAACGGAGAATGAACATCTAGGCAACTCCGTGGGACGATTGAGGATACAGGTAGCGAGGAAGCACATGCCCAGCAAGCGCTAGTGTGACTCAATTGACAAGTATAGCAAGAGAACGTGGTCTATTATGCGAGACTCTCGTTAGAAAGGACCAGTAGAGGACTGCAGTTCCACGATAGCGACAAAATATTATTACAAAACAAAGACATGATCCCTTTCATTGTATCTTTCTCATATATCAGATGGCTGTTTGACGGCTTTTATCGTTTCCTTGACAAAAAAACAAGAACAACATTGTGACTTTGACACAAAAATACAGCTTTGAAAAACAGCTGCAGGATTTTCGCACTGTTTTAATCTGTTATATTAATTAAAATTAATTTATTTACGATAAATTATTGTATAGAAATAAAAAGGAACATTTGAACCCATATTGACAAATTAGTCCCGTATAATTTATTACTATACCTTACTTAATTAAATATGGTGCCTCCATCACTTTGGCCCTTTTTGAAGAGTTTTTAACCTTCTGAAAGTTGAATAGACAGCATTTTTATACTGTAAGACAAATGATCAAAAGAGTCATTCAGTCTAAGCCGAGCTGGTATAATGAGTTCTGTTTTGTCCTTTATCGCTTTTTCGAACCTGTTTCCAACTTTTCCAAATAGAAGCTTATATATTTGGTCCCGGGGGTAGCCTTTCAGTCAATATCCCGACAAACTACTTTAAATCTAGCGCAGACGCGTTCTTTCGACTAAACGTATTGCAGACCAAGCACTCATTTTCCAATATTTTGGGTTGGGGAAGCAGTTTTCGTGCTGAGAATAGGGTGTTTAGTGATAAAAAAAACTGCACAACCGAAAACAGCTCCTCTGTCAGCTAGAACACATTGTCTGGGACAGTTTCATAAATAACTTTGAACTGGACGTTTTTAATCTACCATTGATAACTCCGTCGGGTCACAGGGCTCTCCGTTCCAGCAAAAATGAAGGAAGAGGATGATTTATAGAAATGACAGCCCTCCCTTTTTTATTTAATTTTTGAGATTGAGGAAGTGGGAGCTTAATCATAGATCAAGGCTTTTCACACCCCGAATTTCGCATCCTCAGTGTCCTACGGTACTGATTGAAAGCCTTCCCTGTCGCGTTAAAAATCATTCTTGGAACAGCTTGTGACAATACTTTGGACTTCACGTTATACTTCGCCAGGCCGCTCATTAAGCTTCGAGAAATTCCTCCTTTGGCAGGAACGAACAGGATGGTGAGAGATTATCGTGAAAGTGAGTCTCCTATACGCCAACAAGTTGTCTAGGTAAAGCCAGGTAAAGCTGGGTAAAGCCGCCCAGGTGTAGTATGTTATTTACTTCAATTTTTTCTTTGATTTAAGCTTCCTAGCTACCAAGGTTACTAGACCACTGTTTCCAGTAAAAGGAGAGATCAACCCTGTTCTTGCCAAAAAACATAAAGGAAGCTTAACCTACCTTAGACATATAATGGTGTGGCTGACATCATCTACGATTCACAGGCAAAGAAGATCGTGACTGTAAAGGAAGTTTTAAAATATCTGTGCCCGTTGGAAGACTGCTTATGGCAGTAATAAGTCTCTCTATGCTTTTGATCGAACTAGGGCTCCAGATCACTCCCGCTCACAGTCCTCCCTCTCTCATTCCGTTAATAAGCCACTCTTTTCTAACCCCATCCCCGACTTTTTATTTGGCCACCCTTTCTGCAAAAGAGTGTGGGTCCTTCCTCTCTCACTTCGTGACCCAGCCACTCTTTTATTATCCCCCTGCGCCGGTAGACTCTACTGCACTATTCGGTAAGCCCACGATAAGTGCGGTACGCACATAAAATTCTGGCAATCGTATTATTCGCTCCAGGCAAGACTTCTTACGAACAGCTTCCACCCCTCTCTTTGGAGCCGCATATCAGCATTGACTACACTGCTCAGATCAACAGGAGGTTCTTGATTGCTACAGTTTCCCCATGTTAGTCAATGAACTTCTTCCCCCTCCCCAGTTTTTTCACCAAAAGTGACTTTGATGTTGTCAATGATTGTTTTAATTCTTCTTGTTGCTTCTTCTCCGATCCCGCCGCAACTGTTCCTTTTTTTCGTTTTTCAGCTTCTTCTTCTGCTGCTGTCACTTGTTCTTTACTTCAATTGTATTTCGATGTGGTTCAAGTTAGACTAGTCATTAAAAAGGATGCTATAAGTTTTCGCATTAGTGACTGATGGACTGTGAGCTTCTGGCCAGGACTATCCGCATCCTTACAAAGTCATGAATATCAGTATAGGCATGCCATTCAAAACAGCGATTCTTGTGTGTTATTAGAGTGGGGCGCTTTTAAATTCAACAAAGGATAATACTTAAACCAATCGATCCGATTTGATCCTTTCAGTAGCATCGCTTATTAAAATGTTCATGGATCGTTTCAATCGTGATGGAGCTAATTCATTTGTGTTTCAAACAACATTCACAAACGACATCGACTACCTCGATTGCTATTCTACATTTCCTTCCCCTAAATGGGGCACACTTCCTTTATCCTACGTCATTCGATTATGTTATAGACAAGAATCACGTACAAATCTTGAATCTTGGCTTTCCGTTTCTGTTTCCTTTTCTTATCACGCCAGTCAGTCAGTCAAATCGAAGTCAGTGTGATGTGACTCCCTGAATCTACGCCTTGTATTTGGGATAAGGAAGGTTTGCAACTGTGACGTTCCGGTAGATGTGTGCAAATGTAATAAAAGTCTGATAAAAAATTTAAGGACGATTTGTTCTGTCTCACGCCGATAATATCAGTGACGGTAAGAGCATGAAAGGTTTTCAACTTAGTTTCATGTTTTTTTTTTTTCGTTGTTGTTCTTATACTCCTTGTAGACGTCGCTGGTGTGTCACTTGCTTGCTTCCTTCCTTTCTTGCGTTGACTGTGTTCATATTCTACTTTTTACCTCCCGCTCTCCTTCGGTTCTTGCTTCTCGGCATAGCAATCCTTGTACGTACTCCAATCGGAGTGGTACACCTTTCGCAAGCCAATGTAATTCGCTTTGGGGTTAAATTTCGAATTCATCGTACATCCTTGTAATATCTTTGGGATTTTCAGCTTCGTTGAACCTTCTACGTTGTGAAGAGAGAAAAAAATATCTGTACACATAATAAACCCTCCCTCTACCACGATCTAACAATGCTATTTGCAATGCGGGGAGGGGGGGGGGGTGGTAGTGTGAATACATGCAAGTTATGTTGTTCCTTTTTTTGAGAGAGTGGCGCGAGGCAAGTACTGAGATCGTTTTCTTCTTGTAGTAAAACGAGTACAATGTATTATGGATCTTAAAGGAAATCGTCAGGATTTCTTTTTGGGCGAAGCAATGTTGTGTTTTATGTTCACAATATTACACGCTATGAGTACAGATGCAATGGGAAACGATAATAACAATTGCAAGAATCATGGCAGTTGTCGTTAAAGGGAATCGATGATGCGATTATCGTTGTATTTGTGTTTACATGATAATATATCCCGAGATAAGTGGATGAAATTTTATAATCATATGAAAAAGATGATAATTTCATTTAGAAACTTAATTTAATCGCTCCACTAAAACTTAAAGCTGTTAATGCACTTAATCTAGCTAATTTATAGATATAACGAGCACTTAACAGCTTCATCCACGAGTTTTAAATCAGCAGTTAAAACGACAACTTCCTGATAGTATATACTATAGCCTCCGCTAACCCGAGTAATAAATTATTCTCCAATGATTCTACAACGGAAATCACATCTCCTTCCTGCGGCACACTTGTCCACATATTGCAAAGGAGCTGCATATGTGAAGCTAGACATGAATCTACCATGTTCTTGATAAATATGTCCTTACACATTCATCTGCACATACTGAGTTATATGTCCACTGAATTTCTGAGGCATCTAGGAGACAGAGGCAGCGAACGAGAAGAAGAGAGAGAGGGAATGAGAGAGAAGGGAGAGAACTTAACTAGGACGATAATGCAACTCACTTTATAGAGAGATATGTTGACAGACGTATAGAAACTAACAATATTTATGCCAGTTCCAGCGTACATACATGACACACATGCGGACGTATGTAATCATGCAAATGGAATTTATATATTTTATATTTGCATTGCCGCTCATATATAGGTAGATGTCGGTATATTGCACTTGCTAAGGATATTTCGTACTTTAAAACATGTTCGTGCGAACGATTTATAGTCTAGATAAGGATGGTTTTCTCGTTGAAGGAAATTATACCTAATAAATTTTCTTATGTACATTGCAACTGCAGTTGCTGTTGCAGCTTCTTATATCCTCTTTTCCTCCATCAAGATCATTATGTCCTTGCAAGGAGTTTCTTTTTTCTCAGAGCCCATAATATATTCGAATGTTATTATGTTTTGCGTTCAACAAACCGCTGATTTCAAACCTTATCCTTGACAAGCATATTTCAGTTAACAATTAAAAAAAGGTATTACTTGCGGAAACACGTTTCCCAAACTATTTTTTGGAAGCAGAAACCAAAAATTATCTTAAAGTTGAATCTTTTTTCCGAGCAAAGGTAACGTTTTGAGGTACGCTCTGTGAAACTCCATCCGATTCCACCCCTCTTTCGGCAATCAGTTTTTTTTTTGCCAGGAAACGGTCACATTATTTCGGGCTGGGCTTCGCTATTCTACGTCCTATACCACTTACGGTACGCAAGAGTCTATTCGATAACGGAATAAGAAGGCTAAAATACGATTTCTTGGTCCTCGACATCTCCAGCTGATCAAGTATGTCCTTATTTGGATGTACATAAAGATGTGCAACATGTCCTTTTTTGAGTTCATAAAAGTCAAGTATATCCTGAGTTTTGGGGACTGCTCGCTTTGAGTTGTCAGCTGTATCTTGGATATGGTTTCAATTGTCATACGTTGATTGCAGTATCATTTCAATTGAGCTACCTCAAAGAAAGTCATTGCTTCCACTAGCATACTAGGAGCAATATCTGTCCCATGGTCAGCATGAAACAAAATTCGATAGGCGTCATCTTTCTCTCCAATCCAAAATATGCATTCTGAACACCGTGACTGACAAATCTTGCTTTGGTAGCAAAAATAACCCCGCGTTCATTCAATAGCTGGACCAGCTAAAAGGTGGCGTCACCTCCATGGTGATCCACGGAATCACATCGTTTGTGAGCCTAGTGGCCTTACTTTCCAGTATTCAACTCGTCACGAGATTGTCATCTTTAATCACAGGAAACTGTTTCTTTGCTATCTTGGTGTTTTTCAGAGGCGAACCTATGACCAGGATAGTAATTGGCATCGCGTTGGAATTGCTAGCATCATACTGTCCGACGCAATAATCTACACAGCAGTGCTCCTCGTCTCTTTCGTCATCTGCCCCAACGAAGTTCGTTACGATTCCTTGTTGAGCTGTTTTTATCTCTAATCCTTTTAAAAGCCTAAATAGTAAGAGATTTATGAAGCGCCGCATTTTATTGAACATGGTCCACCAATATTGGACATTTGTCGGCTTCAGTCTCTCATTAGCTGTCTCCGATCTACTCGGAAAGTCGGAAATCTGGTGGATTCCAATCTCACTTACTTCCCGATACTCTTTCAATTTATCCAAGGCACTACTCTTTCTTATTCTAGGGATCTTCTTGATGACCATTTCAGATTTCCATAGTGGCAAGGCAATTTCGTTAATGATCAAACGAGTCTCTGCCTAGTGCATGAGCGTATCCAGCCGTAGACGCGCTTAATCGAATGCACCTAGTTACAAGCAAGTGATGTCTCAATTCTGCCTCCTCTGGCAGTGTACCGTTCAGCGGTCTATTGAAGAGGACTTTCATCAAGTCCGATACTTGATTTGACTAGCATCTTCTACTTAAATTGCAATGGATTGTAATTTGGAAGATGATGCTTCAGAAGATTCTCAAGTATCGGCATTAGAAATCCAGATACATTGAATGAGTTTTCCAGGACTTGGAAAATATCCGTCCATCTAGCGGAATCGGATGCATTCCTCATTGGGAGGACCTTTCATTCGTCTTCTTAGCACTACAACCTACGCTTCCTGCAAAATTGCATCCAATTATCTCAGTCCATTGACCGCGTCCTCCAATTTCGAAATCCGAGCAGCGATGCACTGTCCACGTCAACGGAGTCAAACCAGTTTTATGTCAGTTTCCCCACTGGTCTCTGAGCTTCAGTTCTCCCAACGAATACCTTTTTGGGTATATGTTGTTGGCCCAGACGATTCATATGGCCAGCCCATTGCAGCTTCCGCAGTCTAACAAGCGTGGAGCCGTCCGGCTCGTCAAAAATTTCATGAAGTTCATGCTTGTATCGAATTCGCCTTCAGTCCCTGTCTAGCTTCGCTCCAATTATCCGCCTCAGGACCTGTCGGTCAAAGGCGTTCAACATATTTGCGGATACTTGGGTTAGGGTACCATAGGGTCCATATTTCATACCCATAGAATAACACAGGACTAATCACAGATTTGTATATTTGGAGCTTTGTTTTCCTGTATATCCAGCTGCTCTTCATAATCCTCAGAACTTAAACAGAACTGACGTCTCATTGTTTGGACTGAATGTTCGCGTGTAGATCTGTTAGTCTTTCATAGGAGAGTGCCATGATTTGCAACCGTAAACTAAGTGTTCTTCCTAAATCACAAACTTCCCATTTTCTGGAAGAACAGCTCTCATTCTTTGTTCAGCTCATATTTACTTCAGGGCTTTTAGGGAATTACCCACTAATCTACTCCCCCTTTAATCTGCGAACTTAGCCTGGACTCGTTAAAAACATAACTTCGGACCAGGCTTCATATTTGGATTATGGTGATCTTGTCTCTATCGGCATGAACAGAAGCAGAAGAGAATTATACAGAAAGGATTCTTCTATAGCTGACGCCTCCTGATATTCTTTCTTCCCTTTTCTAAGTGTCAGGACTGGACGTGTATAAGTTGCTTACGCCCTCTAACGATCCATTTTCCCTTTTCTAAGTGTCAAGGCTTCTGACACGCGTTTTCATTTGTAACCCTTTGTTAACAATTCCCCAACGACAGTTTCCGAGAAGAGGTCTACAATCAAGAAGTCACTACAATGCTTGCTCCATCTTTTGCAGGCAAGGAGGTTGACACGCGTCATTCATCTCTTCTAACTCAAAAATGCAGTTAAGTGACTGTGACGTACTTATCTAGACAGATAAGACCGAAAACATCCATACCCGCTTGAGTACTGAGATAAAAAGAAGTTAGTCTCACCATCACTCAGTTGAACCACGCCTTCAGGTTACAGATCAGACATTTGGCCGACTTGTTCTTTGTTTCGTGCTCTAAGCATTGTTACCAATTGCCGCGAGCGCGTTATCTATTTTCCCTAATGACGTCTTCTATAATATCTCCTCTTTGGCATTGGAAAAATTTTCTTTATTCTCTTTCCATGGAGGGCGACGGTTATCATCCTCCTATTACCATTCGATGAGCTCCTGCGTTTCGTAAAACTTCTTTTGTCTGCACATCTGCCAACGCCCTACGGTTTTGTAAACTGTTGTCCTAATTTCCTCTGAAAAGGCCATCTTCAAGTCGGATTCAAGTCCAGGTATTTCGCTGATGGTTTTGAATCGACCACTTTTTTGTCAGGATAATGTATTTGGTTTCTCGCGGTGCCAACCTCAATCCGCTAGTAGTAATTCTGACAATCTCTGGCAGCATCATGTGTGTGTCCTTTTGTGCGAATAGCACATGAAGATGTTACTAACCATTGGGTCCATTTTATCCAGTGCATTTTGAGTAATTTTTATGCGATCAAAAGTTTATTTGGGAAGATATTGCTCCGATACCAGTCGGAGATGAGTGTATTTGTCAAGGCACTGCCCTCATACCTGTCATGAGTGACAGGTGTTCAAAGTGTCGAAAGCATGTAGCATTTAGAGATGATGTCCTGATATTTTCATATCTGGATCTGATATTTTCATCAATCAAGCCTTATTAGCGTTTCCAATACTTCTCCCTATGTTTTTTTTCCTCAGATTCACAGACCAGGGTCTTCCTTGATATAAACTTGCAATTCATCCGTTGCAAAAACTTAGTGCATCTTGTAATTGCACACAGGCCTGAATGTGCGCATGCCACAGGCCTCAATGACAGGTTTGTTTGCAGTGGCTCATATTCAAAACAGCGTACTGGAGCCAGGATTTCCGGTGAGGATTAAGGTTTGGTACACGTTAAACACAGAATCAAACGCCCTTTCGGATATAAGAAGATGGATGAAACGCAGTACCTTGGTTCATTGATTTGAACCACATAATTGATGGCAATACATGCATATAGTGTTTCTCATTTTTAACGAGAGGGTTAGTCCTTTCTTAAATTCAAAGCTCTGCTCAGCAGATTCTCTCATAAACTTGAACTTGGAGTCTGTAGCATTTTTCAAAGATTTAGCCTACAGGATGTTTCACTTTCAAGTGTCAGCACAATCATAATAATCAGGATTAAGGGGAATCAAGCCACTCAGACGAAAGCTCCACGAAAGAATAATGGGAGGGTGGGGGTAGTTGAAATCTGGGACTGCCAGTAAAGGTAAAAACTGGTAGCAATACAGGCATGACGAAAACTTCATGGATTTCTGATGAGTGCTTTTTCATTTATTTAAAATTTAGGTTCGTAGCATTCCTGTCTAGCAGGACCTCAACAAGACAATACATCGTGAGTTTTTAAAATTAAAAAAAGGAGTATACAGATGAGAGTCAAAGGAAGTTTTCTGTTTTCTTATTTAGCACATATGAGACTTCTTTAAATAGTGTTTGACATGGTGTTTGGTACAGGTAAATGCTCCTTGATGGCTAGAAAAGTATTATCAGGGAATAATCTTTGGCGATGCTTCCCTGAAAGCTGCTAGACAACACGCCGTCTCCAGAGATTGGCTCAAAAGAATAGTCGGTCATGCGCTACAACCGATGTTTAAAATTCTTCTCCGCTGTTTTAAGCAGGACTCTCTCTCTCTCTCTCTCTCGCTCGATAGGTCTGAGAAGTACGTTATTTTGTAACATTCTTTCAATATTCCTTTATGAAACTATTAGAACAGGTGGGAAACAGGAAACAGAGTTTTTCACTCTGGTTTGGAATGAGTTCAAACGGTGTTGCTTAGTCTGCTTGCTCAAAAAATTGCCCTGCTCATTTTGTAGTTACTACGTCCGCAACAGGGTCATAATTGGTGACAATGGAAAGGATCAATATCCCGACCTTACTATTTTTTGATTTTATTTTAATTTACCTTCTGATAATAACCTCTTTATGAAGTACCTGATATAAGTGAAACTAGTACAAAAATCTAGTACTTCACAACCATGTAATCGTTCTTGAGCCATGGAACTTCCATTGCGGTTTAAAATCCTTCATATATTCTGGTCTAATCTCTATCAATAACAAAAGACACTTATGAATATGAAACAAAAATTCACTCGGGTTGCAGTCATGCAAGATAACTTTACCACCAAAAACGTTCACGACTTATATGAATAATCAGATGAAATTTCGAAACTTACTCATTGGAAAGCTCATTCCGTTCCAGCAGAACGAAAAATTGGTCGATTTTTTTCTCCTTGGACTGCGTACCGAAAAAGGATAGCATGGATGCTATTCTGACCTACATACTCTTATGAGCAGCAAATAAATTTTTTATTCACATCTGAATAAATGGAAATCATATGGAAATATAATTTCTGTAAAGTTGAATAGGAAGTTGAATTGGAAGCTTGATTGAGTACACCTTCAAGCCGACTCATAAAATTGGACAAATGAACTTTCCTTTATGGCCCAGCTGAAAAGTTTTAATTGCTCAAATTTATTATTTGGTTGAGGATGTACAAATCCTCAGGAATATATTTAACTTTTAACATCAATAAATTTCTTTGGTTGCTCTTGGAAAAACAAACACTAGCCTAAGTTTTATTTTGTAATCAATCGTAATGATCCATTCACCTGACATAAAATTCATCCATTAACTCCTGCATTCAAATCCTTCTGTCTCCATGCATAAACAAGTACCATCACGGAATGAGTCCTGCATCGATTTCTCGCAAGTTTTGATCATCTTTGAAAATGTACCACGAGAAAACTTCTTAGTATAGAACAGAACTCAAATCTAAACTTATCTCTGTTGATTTCACGGCAAATCTTTGTGTTTTCTTTCTTCAGGTCAAGGTAAATTCATGCCCATCCAACCATTAGACGTCTAAGTCCTCTTTCTTAACCTTTTGCCACCAACACACTCTTCAACCATTCCAATAGCCTCAATTTCGATAGATATGAAACGCTACCAAGCCTAGACATCTCTTCCACTGTCAGTCAAACCAATCAAGTGTTTTGCTATACCATTGACTTGATTTCATTCTGAATCGCACCCTAAGGATATTGTTGGTTCTTCGTGCTTTACCGTTACAATTTCCAGACTGAAGGCTTAATGGCTCGTGAAATTGAAATTAAAATGTTATAGACCTTGCCCTCAGGTGATGGGGAATGAATGAGTGCCCGCAGAAAAAGGAAGTGGCCGAAGATGAAATTTCACGGAGTACGAGGAGAGGCACGTGAGTGAGAGCGTGGTGGAAGGATATTTTGTGTTATAAGAACAAGAAGATATGAAGCGATACAATACAATAACATTATTTAATGGTTATCGATCGGTTTTGTTGTTTTTTCTTGTTCGAGACAATAAACAGTCCCAGTAATAATGACATATCCTGCGGATACAAGATAATGAAGAAGTGACGGACTCTCTTGAGTTGTTTGCATATTTCGACTTCTGCAAACTAAATACAACAGAATGTGAAACATATCCTTGAAGAGGAATTCATTCGTCTTTAGTCAGTCATTGAACATTTAAATACTAAACTGATGTTCCAACCACCATTTTCAACAATGAGTTCTACCGTTGTCTCTTTTACACGAAACTTATTTCAAGTTTTATAATATTTAACAACGGATTTCACCAACAACTGTTTCCTTATCAAAGCCGTGTCACTCAAAATAAGCCAAACAATTTTGACTGACAGGAAGAATAACAATTCAATAAATTTAAATCCTGCCTGTGTTCACTGTCTATTTTCCTTGCTCTTTCTTTCTTATGGTCTCTTTCTCTCTTTCTCTCTTTCTCTGTTTCTCTCTCTGTCTCTTGCTCTCGCTCTCACGACTAAAATGTCAATTTCAATTAATGCCATGTCATTTACTTGGAACCAATTGTTTGCTTTTGCTTACACTTGCTTAGCTTGGAAACAAGCTTTCAATTTGGTGTTTTCAATATTCATCCAGCACCATCCAGATGATGATGATGAAAGGATGAATGAATAGAATTATGTAGAATTTACTTTTGAAAGGATATTAATTTTGATTGAAGGTAAGATTACAAGAATTTGTTCAAATAGTGAAATATATATTTTTCGGTCAACCACTGGGCAGGAATTGCAATCTGTGAACGCTTCAAGATTGGAATTAAAAAGTGATGTGTGCAGGACAATACAGGCCGGAGTTAAAATATAAATTTTTAGTTTACGCTATTCGACGAGAAAGGACGAAAATTCTACTCATTCAGCTTCAAATTTAAGAGAGTGGTTCTACTTGCAGAGGTCATGAAATTAACATGGAATTCATTTGACAAAGTGGTCTTCTAAATATCGTTGTGAAAAGCCACTACTTACTAGGTTCAATGGATTTTGAAACTCTCTGAAACATCTGACGTATACCCTTCTGAAGATGGTTGAACTGGATTTTCCCATTAATGCATAATTTTACCCATTGGGAATCTCCTTAGAATGATACGGCCTTCCGGCTTCCGGCTAAGTGGACGCAAATGTGGTATCCCTGAGTTTTTTGAAAGAATCCTGAGTAATTATCAATGTTTTGAAGCATATTGATGATAATTTTGAAAGTAAGTTCTCAAAATCTATAAAGTATGACAATTAAAAAAGGCTCTCATGCATACGCATCTTGACGTGGCGAGAAGCTTACTTACCCCTATAAGCCCGGAGGCTACAATGCAAGACAACTTATCTAGACTCTTAAGGTCCTACCAAAATGGAAAAGGAATAAAGAAAAGTGAAGCGGAAAATGAGGCTATAATAAATATGGAATTGAATAATACGAATGCATTCTCAGTAACTGGGAGGTTACTGAGAATGCATTCTGGTTAGTCCCTGTCAGTAACAGGAGGAAAGGTCTTCAAAGACAGGGAAACTCATGTGACGGCACTAAACCTTAGCTGTACCAAGCTTTAGGGACGAGAATGTATGCAAAGAGAGCGTGGTGTGCCTATGACAAGTGACTGTAACAACAGCGAAAGCCGGCGGGAGGCAGGGGGCCGGTAGCTTCAGCTAGACTGCTGTGAGAGAGGTGCAGAGACATTCAAAACATCAAACCAAAATTGGAATTCTAACGAACTCTGCCACTAACCAAAGAATGACAGCCAACCATGCAAAACTGTAGACAGAGGGTGTTTTTGCTACGGGAGCAGTACTGCTGCCTGAAAAGCCGAAGTGTAAACCAAACCTAAGCGACAAAGATGGGATCGGCACTTGTAAAACGAAACAGAAAGTTATCCCTGAACCCAAAAATTGTGCTAGGAAGTCTTTTCGAGACGCTGAAACCCGATTTCCGGACGGTAACGGAGATAGGACAAATAAATGTAACAGATTCAAGATCCAAGCGGATCAACTTACGAAGCTTCTAACTGAAGAACAAACCTTTTGAGCATCTGCACAGACAAACTTGAATAAAAACCCCAACGTTCAGGGAGCGGAGACAAACTTTGGGGCGTTAGGTGGTGATCTGTAACGACAAACAGGCGCTTGAATATCTAAAAACTATAATCTTCAAAGTAGGAAGAGGAGGTTGACAGTTGTCTCTAAACACAGGATGTACCGTGGTGCCCTCTTGTGGTACAAGAGCTGTATTAAGGGGTATGAGGCTCAAAATTGACATGTCTTCGAAGAGAGTCACCAACATGAACATGGTTCTGGCTTCATTTAGGTGAATTAGTTAGTCTTCCTTACTTACCATTATAAGTAAAACAAAAGAAAACGAATTCAGGAAAGAATCTTTTGTTCATAACCCAAATAAATCTGCATCACAGCAAGGTGAGACCAATCAACATACTGTATTCAAAGAAACATTGGTTCGGAAACGTTATCAACAGATTTGAAAATTACTTGGAGTTAGTGCAAAATAATTTAATGTATCCTCCACAAAAATGTTTCGAAGGACGCAACAACAAGCGAAAAACTCTAGACACGCGTCCCTCCTCTTGAATGACTCCATTTCAACAAAGATGTCAATATATGGCAGATGGTTTAGTAGTAGGACCAATGTGAACGGCCTTTGTAGAAGCATCAAGCGTGACAAAACAAAATCCTTGGAAATTATCCTTGCAAGCTGATAATAATCTATTTATTAACCAGTATCCTTTATTGATACATACTTTCGTCTAGACTGGAAGGCTAAATTAGTTTACATGCCAAAGACGGCAAAAACTAGTCACCAAATCACAGGATTACGAATCAGCTATACATCATATATTAGCTATGCATAGAAAGCACTGTAACATAACCTTCCATGTTCAAAAAAAAAGCCCTAGCACCGAATGATATGAATGCTTGATATGATATGATATGAATGCTGAGATGCTTCCGACCGCTGAAAAACCTTTTCAGGATATAAAAACACACTTCTGTAGAGCGAGACCTCAATGATGAAAAGCGTGGATTAAAAAAATGAAGGCAGAATATTTCGGAAACAAAACTCTCACTCATTATCAAAAAGCAAATCTAGCGGTAGAGTTTTGTGACAAGGATACAGATTTCCCATCAAAAATGACAGCATTGACAGTTTTGAGCGAGCAGTATTTTTCTGTAGGTTTGACAAGGAATTTGTTTATGTGTGTTTACAGTGATACCCTTGTGAATTTCTGCGAATCTTTTCATGCTATGTCTAAGTCTAGAGTACTTTTGACCTATCTGTTTCGGATAATCTTAGCTCTCTTCCAGGGATCCAAAAAGAAATTTTCAAACATGTCTCCAAAGAATGTATTTAGTAGCATGTCAAAGCAAAACTTGTAGACCAGAAGCATCACTTCAACTTGAATATCGTTCGGTATATGGGCCTACCTTGACATTCCAGAACTGCGAACCTAGAAATGTGGCCGCTCTTTTTCAGTTTAATCATGTTCGGTGTCAACCCGAATGGTATGTCTAAAGAAAAAAGCTGGACTAATCTAATCTCTTTATCAACCATACGAGAGCAGGAGCCCTTGATGTTTGAGAGTCTTACAAATGAGGAACTTGTAGAGTAGATCTCAGAGAAGCTGATTTATGTTGTTAATGATGTCCAACCAGACGTGGTTCTTATTGCTGTAAATAATAATCAAAAAGATCTTCATGGCAATGTCTTATGTGACTGCCTAAGTGCTTACTATCTCAATAGAGTGCCTTCCGAACTTTTCGATATAGCTTACGAATCCCTTATTGGAGATCAGTAACTGAAATTGACCACCGGCACATTTAAGGTTTACTACGCTGAGATCTCTAGTGGAGAGTAGAGAACCTACAAGCTGAATCCAATATTTGGGTACTTTCCGTTCAAACACGTCCTGGGTCTTTTTGGAATCTGTTGTAGAGGCCTGGGTGATCTTACTGGTTAACAAAAAAGGTTCAATAAGTGCTCTACAAATTCTGGGCATGTTTCTTCTGTGCTCATCTGTTCACCTCAGGACGGGTAGTACCCAAAAGTAAATAAGTGTCCATTTTGGTTTTTTCTGGTCAAAGTTCACTTAAAACTATTATAAGTATGTTGTACTTTCCTTATGTCAGATTTTATTGGGCTGGCGTTCTGTGCCTTGTTTGAATCGTGGGTTCGGTTTTGGTCTCATTGATCCTTAGGCCAATTCCCATTTTTTTTTAATTCAGCGTTGCGGCTGCCTCATTTACATCTTGGATCAATCCTGTCTTAAAGTCTAACTGGACTTAAAGATTGTCAGTTTCATCCTGTAGAGATTTTCTAGAGTGATGTTGAAACTCAACTCCATCCTCTTGTTTTCAAGCCCTTTTTGGAATCGTCGGGTAGGTCTTTGTCGGACTTTAATTTTGCCTCGTCTTTTGCCATCGTTTATTCTGATTATGTGGACGAGTTTGGTTGTGCCACCTAAATGAAGTGGATGATTTTGGTGAAACGCATTTCTGTTGATACTGTCGTAGATCAATGTTGAGCTACTAGAACTTCCTCAGCCCCTGCTTCACTTCAAAATTCGACCTATCGTAGATTGTCTCTTGCCAAAGTTAACTTGGAATGATAAAGAATGAGATCTTTTCTCATTCCTTATAAAAAGTTAGTAGTTTACAATGAAATGCCTCTATGGTTTCCTCACCATAACTTTCTTTCTTTTTGCACATTGATCAGATGTTGCTTCTACGCCAATCGGGGCGAAATTGTTCCGTGATTGGAGCAACCCTGCCGGTAAACCAATGATTTCAAGAACCTTTTTTCATTTAAGGACAAGTGCACCTACTGCTATGTCTTCAAACGTAGATACGTAGACATCCTTGCAACCTTTTCTCCATTTCTTCATAGAACTAGTTCAACTAGGGTAAAACACTGATACAATGAAACAATGAAACAATGATAAAAGAACACTTTTATTTTTTTATTTTATTTTTGGTTGCATTATCAAAAATATCTAATTCCAATAAGCTAAAAATACATCGAAGCTCATTCTCTTAAAAAAAGAATATATTATTTCGCTACATTCCTTGTTTCCTTCGGCAGGAAAGAAAATGTCGTTTTTTGTAAGGATAAAATTCAATCGTTCTCCGTCCGTTTCCTTGTCTGTGTATCTTTGTCAGTGTTTGGTTTCGTCCTTGATGATCACAGAGGACGTAACAACGCACAGAAGATGGAACACTACCGAAAAGCGTATGTGAATGATACAAGGAAACAGACGAGAACCATTGAAATTTCGTCCGTAGAACAACAAAAAATGATATTCGTATCGTAGGTTTGACGATCTATCCCATTTAAAATTATATAAACGAAATTCGAATGGCACAAGACACCAATTGTATTGAGACTAGAACAGTTGTTTTCCCTGTTTCTTGAAGGAACCAGATTGAACCAGTTCAATTTCACACCAGTTGTATTCAGACTTTAACAATTGGGTTTCCTTGTTTCACTTGCAGAGGGAGTTGGTACTTTAGTCAGATTGAACTACTTCAATTTCAGTCAGATTGAACTAGTTCATTTGCGGCATCTTATTGACGTTTCATGAACTAATTCTTCATATATATAATGAACATTAACGTCGAAGTAATGTGAGAAAAAGTTCAATTGGCGTCGTATGTCCAAGGCAATAATCGTAGCTTAGTTTATGGCAAATAGATTAATAGATTAACCGCCCATGAAAGCTTAGCGTCCTTCGTATAATCTGAATATTTCAAGGCATAAAACGTCCTAAGGGAAATAATATGGTTATCAACTTTCAGGACAAATGATCTCAAAGTTTTACATTTAATGTGCCATTAAATATCCTTTCAAAATATCTAAAGTGAAAGTCAGCGCCATGCACTTCCAACCAAATCGCCTTAAGATATTCCAAAGGATTCAACCATTCTTTCTTGTGCACAAATACAATTTCGAGGAGTGTCACCCAATCCTATCCAAAAGTTCTCTTACGGAATCGAAGATGAATTTTACCGACACAAAAGCAAACAAACGACCGAACAAATAAGGTGGAAATGCATGGATGCAACCATTGGAGCAAAGCCTTGCCTTCAGTCCACATTGTATTCGTACTTTTGCCCTTAGCTTACATCCTTTAATGGCATTGTTTTCCATTGATGGATACTTATGTATTTACATACACACTTTAGCAATAGATCTTGGTTCGACTTGCCCCCAATGTCTAGTATAGGCGATACAGGACCTCCTTAATGCATCCTCATTTTTACGCTCAACTCTTTCTCGAAGAATTCTTTCGGCCAGAACGATTTCTGTCCAGATAAGGATTGCTCGACACAATTTCAAATACCAATACGGAATGCCCGGAATCTTTCCAAGGGTTCGGTAACAATCGCTATCGTTTCCGGCATTTCTCATCCTGTACGATAGATCCCAACCACACCAAGGCAAATAGTTGGCATTTCTCGCCATCTATGAATGCTTGCAGCCTGTTCATATCTCAGCTAAGTGCGCCCCAGTATTTGCGTATTCTTGAATGAATGTTTGTATTTGCAGCCACAAAATGGACGGGGGTTGTCGAGGAGGGTTGAAAGGCGAATAGAAAATGCGAAGGAGACGCGAACGACAGAAAGAAAACTGCAGGAGCACGAAACTTTCGCGGGGAGTTAATAGAGCGAAATGTTCACGTTTGTGGAAATCGAATTTATTTTTCGAACTTATTTTGCATTCGAATGAGTTCGAGCCCGACAGGATCTCGTGAAGGGAAACAAGCTTGACGAATGGATTGAAATATATCTAAAATGCAATCGAATCGATTTGTGGTTGTTGGATTTTTCTTTTTATTTTTTTTTTCTCGCTCGTTATTGTGTTTGTTGGCAATGTACGAAATTACTAGAGAAGGTTGACGACAAAGCAAAAAAACGGATAATGGCTGCAGGATATCGCATTGATTCAATTTTCTAACGCAATTTAATACTGTGCTGAAAGGAATTTTTGAAATGGATCAACGAGCGTAGTGTAATAACTCACATGCGCCTTACAGACAATTACAGATACTTTACGCAAAGTCCTTTGGCCAACACAACGAGGCGACAAAGCACGATTTTATTATCCCAGGCACGCATGTGATTCACATATAACATCACCCATTCACCGTAATCATGTCACACATTAGGTCTTCTTTATGATCCTGGAGAGGTTCGTGTTTGTCTTGTGTAATATTCGCTTGATTCGATGGCGGTGGCGTTCAAATTCCGACCCATGCCGGAGCAGACAATAAATAAGGACCTGCTACCTGTTCAGGTGTGTCTCGCTCATCTCCAACTGACCATCCGTTCCAACTTTCCGTTTCGCTGCGCCAACAACAAGAAATTACTCGTGTCGGTCACATAAAAATAATTCGAAAACTCATAAATAAAGGAAAAGCCATAATAACGGTATGTCGACCGTAAAGTGGAAGCTTATTATAGTTTTCACCTAACATAATAATGTGGTAAATGTACATCACACATATATTGTGCAGAATAGAGTTATTTCGAGGGATTATTTATTGTTTATGTACGAGAGGCTCGTATAATTTTTGGCCCCGACAGGACATGGCAACAACCCTGAAAAAAATATAGGGAACACCGTTTTTATTTGTTCTACGTGACATATTTTCGGTAGAACATAAATTCCCACTGTGAAGGATGTGCCGTGCACAGGAAATTGCCAAGTATCCATTCCACCTGGTAAGCAAGTGTTAAGTGGCAAATGATACTCGGGCATACAAACGTGAGACAATGATGAACATTTCTTCCTCATAAAATTATGATCCTTATTGCAACGAATGTTAACGTCAAAGGTGGCATGCGTTGATTTGAGCATCAAAAATAAATTCTCACTAACTGAACTTAGAGAAAATGAATCCTTTTTTAAGACTTAATTAAAGGCAAATGGGGTAGTATTCTTTCTAGAGGACTTTTCTTCCAACCCTGGGAGCCTTCCTTAATTGACTTAGCTCTTAAGGTAAAGATAGAAAAGAAACTTTAACTACATTTATCGGTGCAGAACCCATTAGCGCTACTGGAATGAACTAGTTAATTTGCAGGACCCAAGAAAAAGGAAGACAAAGCATACAATGGAATCTTTAGAAAACAGCCAGGGCTTCAAATATGGAAGCTTCTTCTTGACTTCTATGTCGAGAAGAAATCTCGGGCGAACACCGGAATTGAAAGGAGAAAGCTAAGGGTTCTTCCTGGAATCTTCAAGGAGGACTGGTCATTTGGTGACATCTCATGAATATGGGCCTGAAAGCAAACGATGAAAACTCTGCAATCTTACGGAGAAGATCGTCCCATTCATTTCCCTCCCAGTCTCCGATATTAAGCTTGTTCCCATCTCATTACTCTTTTTCCTTCTTGCCATTCTCCATTCATTTAGTAAATCTCAAACTATCTACTCTCAGATACCAGAGCATATGATGCGCGCAGCGCATCGCAGCCTTTTCCTGCAGAAGAGAAAAGAGCGTGGGAAGCTGCTTCGTTGTTGAAGACGAATTGGCTTGCCTTGAACTTTTTTGGGAACATCTTTCTGCTGGAGGCGCTCTAAGAGAATCGGAAACGGAGACATAGCAAACCTTTAAAATTAGACGTGCACTATGCCCGATGTATAATGAATCAATCAATCAGAGCTCCGTATCAGAATACTCCACCCACTTTGAAATTTTTCCAAAATCCTTACTTGATACAAGTTCCTTTCCTTCCTCGATACAAGTTTCGGATCAATCCTGTCTAGGATATCTACCTGGACTTGAAGATTAACTTATCTGAATGATCTGTCGGATTTATCCTGATGATGCCTTGAAGAACTATGTTTAAAGTCGTGGAAGATCACCTCCATCTTCTTGTTTGTAACCTCGATTAGGAGACATTCACCAGGTCTTCGTTGACGTTTTCTTAAATCTCTTCCTTTTCTATTGTTAGTTTGTTCATCTTGATAAGTTTTTTGGAACACAAAACTCAAGATTGGCAGACGGTAGATTATAGCACCCATATAAGTTAAGGTTTTCAACGTAAGGTTGACAGATGGTGTTGCTTCAAATGAATACAACGAGAATAACCTTCACAACAAGGCTTCCTGTTAACCTTCAGGGACTATTTGCAACCTTGTGTTCGAACCAAAATACAAGGATTTGCTCGGTGGTCTTTGCCTTTAGAATCAGAAATAAGGGCCATACTCAACAATATGTGGAGGGCGGAACTTCCTTTAAACATCAAAATACAACCGCCAGTACCAGTGAACAGTAGAGCAAATGTGCAGAAGAAAATTATGATCCGCAGCTAGCAGCGCACTAAATAATTGACCACATTCTTATATAGACGAAACGAGATTCCGATGCCCGGTATTCTGAATGGAAGACCTATTCGAGAAATAAGCATTGACTTTTACTATTTGACAAAGTTGGCTTCCGGACCTTGTTTTCCAGGAACTTTAAGAATAAAATATTTCCAATGCGATACGCTCAATTTCGAAGTTTATTCAGTAGCCAAAACATGCAGACCTAGGCTGAGACAACATGCCGAGGCTGAGCTTCGCGAAAAGATCTAAGAAAGGAACTTGGAACCACCTAGGGTTTGGCATCAAAAAGGATTTGAAGCAAGGCCTAACATACAGGTCAAATTGCACCGATAAAAGGAGTGGCAGGATGTAGAGTAGTATCTAGTAGTATATCAGTTCCTCCTACGACTTACGTTGAAGATTTTTCAACCAGTAGGACTAGTGCATGTCAAACTTCATAGATTTGGTGTATCCTGGCGCTCTTAGAGCACTTTAAGCAGCTGAATATTTCTTTGAAAAATCGCTCATTTGCTTTGACTTCATACAGTTCTGCTTTCTCTTTGATTTGGTAGCAACTTTCAAAATTGTCTTTTATTTTGCAGACGAATTCACTGGTATCCTTTGCTTTCAAGACCACTTGCTTCAAGTCTTCATATTGTACCCTATGCAGGTCTTAGTAAGAAATTCGACAAATTAATCTGATCTAGTCTAATACTAGCCCAAAACTCACCCCCCCCCCCATCTCTTCTTAGGTATCGAGGTAGAATCACGGCATTTAAAATCCTGGAATCTATCTCCAGAGCTTATTGTGTCCTATATTCTCAACGAGAGTCGACTGATCTTGAAAGTCACAAGTCGACTGACCCCAAAAAGTCAGAAGACGACTGATCCGAAAAGTGAACTGAAAGCGTAGTACTGATAAACGTTGAAATTTCTTACTATTTATTACTTTCGTACCCAACGTATTCTGTCACTTGGGTATCCAGGGCTATTCGGGTATCCGGGGCAATAACTGTATTGTGCATATTCACCTTCTTGATTGCATTACAGCAATCAACAAATACCTTCCGATTAGTTCAGAGTTTCAAAGGTCTGTCACAGTCAATCGCAGAAGCTTTATGTTTGTAACCTCGGTCAATGCTGAGTTAAACATAGCACTGGTAGAGACTTTTATCAGAGAGAAGCTTTGCATATTCTCTAATGCTCGGGAAATGTCTCGTATGAGATCCTAATTACCCCGATTATCGTCCTTTACTCTTAAAACGATTTGGTGTCTGTATTTCTTTGAAAAGGTTGCGAGTTTGGTCCCTTGCTTTTCTACGTATCTCAGGGTTATATTGTGGGCTTTCTATGGTAAGTCAGTGTATTGGCGTTCTAGCTTTCCCTTGTATTATACGATAATATAATAAAATTTTCCTGTTTCAACTGCCAGCTGTCCTGTGTACACTGCTTAGTTTATTGGAATAGTGGCTAGGACTTAACGTGAAGTCCCTATCCCCCATGATTCCAATGATCTAACATGCCTGTTGAAGAGAGCCGAAATTATTTGACATGAAGAGCATAGGTTTTTGTGATTGCTTTCCTGTATGCATTAGAATCTAAGGAAGCCTGCTTACTTTTAACGTCTAGGTCCATGTATTTCAATACGCTATTTGATATCTTTTCAGATTTCTTTTATCTTGCTTATTTGCTTTTGAAGTCCAAGGTCCGAGGTATCAATGCTCATATCCTCCTTCTTATATGCTTCACAGGTTTTTCGAATTACCGGCGAAAATTTTCTGACTAGTAAGGCAGTATAGGACTTTCCTATAGCTTGCCACGCGAGCTATCGGTTGCCATTGGAGATTCTGTCAAGTTGGCTCAGTCACGACGGTTTTTAGTGAGGTGTATGATTTTGATCACATCGTTGAGTGCTTTTCAAGCTTATATACAGCTGCCGCAGAATAGTCTTAACGAAAAGTTGAATTAGGACTTATTATCGCTTGGTGCTGCTGAAGAGTTGGCGCTGTATTAGGAAATATAGTCAATTATTCTTGTGTGGAAACCGTATAGGTAGCCGCTCACCCTTCTTTATGTTGTCCTTTTTACTATCTTACGTCAGATAACAATATTTTGGACCTCGTTTCTGTCATTTCCTCTCTTCTCCTGCTTTGCACCACAGTCCATAGTCGTGACGTTACTGAAAAGGCCCTAAAAGGAAGACCCAAATTCCATCCTTGAGTGATTGCATTTGTTATGAGTTTTGATGGAATTAAATGGAACCAAATCAATCTTGAACGTGGCTGTAGTCCATTTGACACAAAGAGAAGCCAAAAAACATTCTCGGTAAAGATGAAATGAAAAAAGGTTGGGCTGTGATTCTGTGTTTCTGTAAATCCCAAATAGTCCCTCTGCCACATAAACTGAAAGAGGTTGAAGAAGACTAAGACGAAAGTCTAAGCCGGACCAAAAAAAAGGACTGTAATGATCTTGGTTCAGCAGACAAACTAATACATAAGCTCAAAGGACTATGACTCACTTGACCAGAAAATATGAAGAACAACATATTGCTTCTTAGCTGGGAGCATCGAAATGAAAGTTTGTCAGCATTGTTTCCTAAAGAAATTGCTTCTTGTCCCATGTGAGCTTGAAGTAGTTTTAAACAGAGAGTTCACAATTGTGAGAAAAATATGGTTTTGGATGTTTTTGCTGTCCAGGAATCAAATTCCTTTGTAATTGAGACCCATAAAATCAATTATCTTTTTCAGGAACAGCTCGGTTCAAGACATTGGGGATCCCATTCAAGGAAGGTCGTGATAGTTCAAGAACAGGGAAACTTTAATGCGACAACAATATAATGTTTTATGCTTCAGCCATCCTAACAAAAGAGAATAGTGAATATTTAAGCAGGAGTTTGAATATCCATGTTTGACATTAATGACACTCCAATTTTCCTATTTATGGGTGTCATGAGTACAGTTTTTCTTCTTCTAAGGATCTGGTGTACGAATTAGAGAAAGAGAGAGAGAGAGAGCATTAGCACATAGAATATAAGGTCCACGATTATACTCCTGCATGCTTATTCAATCAATCTTTCGTCTAAGAGTAGAGCACTGGAAAAATGAGCGTCAAAAACTTTGTCGACACGTTCAGGAGACAGACAGGAATGTATAGTAATGTACTCCTATTCTCCTCGGCTATGCCACTCCTGCCTTTTCCAATTACAGACATTACACTCGCCTCAAAATACTCTTTATTGATGATAAAAAAATGGGAAGCGTTGCAGGATAATTTGGCAATGTTAGTAGATGTCATTTAAGATCCGTGGCAATTCCTATATATTCCTGTGGAATATGGTGTGGAGTACAAGGAAGCCCTACAAAAAGGAAGCAGAAAAGCTGAAAATTCTTTTATTGTCAAATTATCAAACCGTTTTTCTCAAACCGTCACACTCTCTTTAATCCTTCAGGATGACATTCTAAAAGACATTCCAGTTTTGTTTTTAACTCTGTAAACAGTTTGGTGCCTGTATTTCCTTGAGAAGCTTGCCAGTTTGGTCCTTTGCTACTTAGTGTTCTTCAGAGTTATACCATTGTGGTCTTTCCCTTCGCTGGTGACAGAACGCCTGGCTGCTGAAGACGTACTGAACGCTACAGCTAGCATCATTGTTTCGCATCTACGTTTTGTTGGACACTGGGTCTATTTACTGAAAAACGGAAAACTTGGCATAAGCTCCGATGAGGAACCCAATACGCTCTAGTGGAGACCCAGACACAGCAAAAATAAACCTCGCCCCAAGGAAATGTGTCACCTTTTAGGAAATCTTAATGGGTTTGAAGGCAGAACCAGGTATGCGGAAGTGAATGGTTTTGTTGATTGCTGTTACAAAAAACCGACCGCCTGCCCCGCCGGAGACCATAAAGAATCTACCGACGGTGTTGCGAGGATAACAGAGCAGCAGTCGTCAATGATTAAAAAGGGCACATTCTCAGCGAAAGGCGCAGAAAGTCGATGGAATAGACAAGACAGCGACATGTCCAAAACGTCGGAGGGCCCTATTTAGATTTCCTGCTCAAACAAGAGTCCTTCTCATTCTGTCTGTCCAAACTTGAGTCCTTCTCTTTCTCAGTCCTTCCGCAGAAGCAGGGATTCTTTTGAACTCATTGTGTCATAACGCAGAGAATAAAAAATGCAAACTCTAAGACATGCATCAAATAGGGTTCCCGGCTCAAATCTCTGGTGAATGAATTTGATGTTTTGCCGGCTGTGATTCAATAAGTTTGTAATACTGAAAGTCCGACCTTCAGGATTGCCTCACTTCTTCCTTCCAAAGAAAGAAAAATGAAAAAGGACACCACACTTATCCACGTGCAATAAATTTTCATTTTCGCCTTCCCATTGCCGCCATCATCGCCGAGTCCTTATTCCTTACATTGACATCTTGTTATTGAACAACATTCCAAGAATTTTCTCACTTTTTTTTGAATGTATACAAAATGGATGGAATCGTTTGTTGCAGTCACAATTGGCATATTACTTTCCATACCATTTTGGAGCCTTGCATCCATTGTATATTTGTAGGTTTTCTCTTTTCAATAATATCACAACAAAGAAAACCTTAACATTCCGAATTTTCGAACCTTGGATTCAAGGACTGTCTACCTCATTCTCAACTTCTCATTCTCACCCCCACCCCTCTCACCCCATTCTCTACCAACTAAAAAAAACGAAAACACAACTTTAAAGACCAATTTAGAACTCGGAAAAAAGAAAAGAAACAGAAAATGACTGGAAAATCTTTGAAATGCCATTTCGTTAAACGGACGGGAAAACTTCTATACACTATATCGTTACATTTTGGGTTAGCTGGACGCTTTTTATAGAATCTATCTTCTCAATTTCCATCCAAGAGCAAAGCCAACCAGCATCGAGTGGAAAAGGAAAGTCTGAAAATGGTCCCATATCGAGACAAAAGCATATATTTGAAAGTTCAAATGGCTAACCAGATCCCATATGAGCACACGATACAATTCCTTCACTTCCTGGCCTACCTAAATTTCAGTTGTGAAGTAGAAAAACAAGTCCAAAGATCTTTTCCTGAAGCATTTTCCTTTCGACTAGTAAAATTCGTCTTTTACATCTACGGAATGCGTTTTTTTTTTGCTTCTTTTCTTTTTTTTGTCACCACTAGAATGTGTTGCCCGTATGTGACAGTTTTTTTTTTCTTCATGTTTTCCGAATAGGAAAAACGACCAGGAGGGATCAGATGTGAATGAGTGAACACCTTTTGATAGTGAAAAAGGAAGTGGGTGACAAAATGGAAGCTATTCAAGCTATAATGCCAGCAATATTTGTTGAAAAGGGCAACAAAAGGGCAACAGCTTGGAAAGGGTAGAGGAATGGAAACGAAGCAAGGATCTGGCCTGAAATTGCTAAAGGAAACTCCTTAGTATCTAAAAAAAGTGATTGTTGTTTTTTATGTGTTACTTCTGCCAGAGTCGAGGCAAAAATGTAGGAAAATCTGCTATTTGAACATTCATTACGGCAAAAACCATTGGGTCCTTATGCCCATTTTTCAATTCCAATACAATATAAAAGGCCATGGACCATGAATTCCTAGTTAAGTCAGCGCTTCCTCTTGAATAAAATATTGTATAGAATTAAAATTGTTGGTATTTTAAAATAATTGCAACACTAGTTCATTACTAAAAACAACTGACGTTTCATATATTAGACAAGGACATGTTGATTTTAGTCAGAATCACGTGTTAAGTTTCGTACTTTAAGAGCTACTACCGAGGCACAAAAAAAAATTATTTGCAGATCCATGCACTTTGGGTCAGCATCATAAAACACTAAGGATAAGGCTAAGAATGACAGAAAGGAACATTTTGACGGCATTGGAATGGCCTTGAATATTAGAAAAAAAGTGCTGAATAATCTTTATTGTCATATCAAACGTGATTGAGTATCCTTCGTCGAATATAATACCAAACATCTGGTATTCATATATTTTATTAAGGGTCAGGTTGGCCTTCCTTAACATTTATTTTTTTTTGTCTCTGTTGATAGTAAACTGCCTTTGTCGAAAGAAGGTGCTGAAAATTGCCAGATGTTACGAATAAAGATTAAACGACTTGCTCCACAACAGCAAGGATGTTAATCAGGTGGATTTTATGGACTTGGATTTTTGCTCAGTAAAAGGACATGGGAAAATTTAATAAGATTTAGATTTTTATTATGCTAATTCTATTAGTACGCGGACACAACCACAAATTACATGCTTTAGAGTTTGATGTCTGCGGGATGTTATCAGAGCCTGGAAAGGAGTTCAGCATATGGAAGTTGCATGGTATATCGCGTGCTTTAGATAAACGTATTTATCTTACAATACAACATTTTTTTGAGCTGCTTCCCATTCGGCTTCAATACAGCACTCTTCTCAGAGCTTGGGTTGGATTAGCTTCTTGGGATGCTTGAGCCAAACATAGATAGCATTTTCTGTCTGTTGGAAGAAACCGATAAATGTTTGTATAAATTTTCAATGCGAAGTACTCTGCTTATTCGTTGCGAGAAAGCTCTTCTAGTTAAGCATAAAAGCGCGAGCGATCTCTCCCACTATATTACATATTATTAAATCTTCCTCCTTTCATCGGAGTTAGAAGTTGGGAAAACCCTTAAAAAGTGTTCTAGGACATCCATTTTCCATGGCTGTTCACAATTTTTGCATAGATCAATCGATACGATCCAGGGCTATTCGAAGCTACCAGCGGGATGTAGAGAGCAGCGTAGACAGATGTGGCTGTAAGTGAGGTATACAGAGCGATCATGGTAGACCACAATATTATATTTCCTCCTTTCATGAGGGTTGAGCAGGGCAAACCCTTAAAAAGTGCTCTAGGGTATCCATTCCCCTTGACCGCTTACAATTTTTGCATAGATCAATTGAGACACGGTCAATCGTCCTTACCAGCGGGATAAAGAGAGCGATCTTGGCAGGTTGATCTTAGTAATTGATAAGGTTATCAGTTTTTTCCTTCACCGGCATGGCTCCGTCACTGGCTTTTTAATACCTTAAGGACTGTAAATACTTTTAGATTGTTACAGCTGAGTTCAGTTGTTTCGCGCTTCTAATTTTCGGGAGTCCTTAGCTTTGAAGTTTTTGCGCACACTGTAGGGGTAATCCTTTGTCACCAAGTAACGATACAGCCAGTATGATGATCCTCTATTAGAATGCTTCCTGTAAGGTAATCCTCTATTGGATTGTTGGACAAACCTCGTCAGACAAGTTGTATTGAACACGATAGGATGAGTGTACTATGAAGAGCAGTAAAGGACATAGTTTCCTGGCTGCTATCCACTTACAAAGATAACAAAAGTAGCAACATTTGACAAAAAAATTGCTGAGTAGTCTTTTTGACCCTTTTTGGCATCCTTTGCTGTATTGAAATACTCCTGACACGGTTTGGAAAAATTGTGATATTGGGTTCATGCTTCAAAAAATTAATTCCACAATGAGCTTACGGTTCATGTTTTGTCCCAAACTCTTGCGACTAATGACCTGATTTTCAAACCGATGAGTTATTTGCTGCTTCAAAGTACCGTTTTTTAAGACTTCAAAGCCTTAAACGCAACTGTCTGTTGTCTGAACCCGGCGAAAAGTCTTCAATCTTCAACTGTATGACCTGACATCTCAAGGCTTATAAGAACAACAACCCCATCACACAATATTTGATCTGAAGAGCTGTCTCCAAAATTCAAACTAAAGCTCTGTTGTGTCGAAGTTCCTAAGGTCCAAAACAATACTGTCAGGATATTTTACCTAACAAGTGACGTTGAAGATTTTAGCGATCATTCGATGTTTCCCATGTTTAATCGAGGTTTCTCACAGTTTTCACAGGGGGTAGAATAAATGAAATAATCAGAACAGGTTCATTGCACCCTTTGCAAGAGCACTGACTCCAGATGTGATAACCTGAAACAGAAATCAAATCAAAGCTAAATTTGTGGCCGTTTTCACCGTCGGTTGCTTCCGGATACCACGAATAGATCCAGCTCCGGTAGATGGACGGATATTTCCCAAGTCTTGGGAATCTCATTCCGAGTATCAGAATATCTGATGCGAATACTTTAAAATACACTAAAAAAACAACTTAAAAAACTCATTCAAAGTACGAATATCTGATGCAACTACTTTAAAAACACTCAAGGATCACAATTTGCTCTACAACACGGTGCAAGGTTGGCAGAATATGAAGTCATCGAAGTTCTTCAGGGCTCTATTTTCGGCCCAGAACTGTAAAACATCCCCGACAATTGATTGCTGGGACGTGACCTACGTGGAAATTATGATTGAGTGACTATGCAGATGTTCTTCAAGCACAATGAGGGTGCAATATACTGGTTAAAGACTTGGATGACCGTTTGTGATCTTTCGCAACCTCTGTCTGAAAGACCTTTGTGACCTGACTTTGTCAATGTACGTATTAATCGTTAAGAGGTCGGAAAGAATAAAGAAATTATTAGAAAGCAAGTTAAAATCAGCCGTAATCTGTGCTAAGTCTTGTCTACAGCAGGCCACCAATTGAATGACTCATACGCGTTGATCGCAAACACTTCTCTTATAAACATCTTGAATACTATTTCAAGCTGATTTTTATCCCCGAAACAAATTTTTTCCTGGCAACCGGCCTAATTTCAGCCGTCAGGTGAACTTGAAATTTAGAATGAATCGCATGTATTGTCTCCTGAATACGACTACAGACTACGACTTGTAAGCTGGACCAAATTCCAGGATTTCTGTGACCGGACATTTTTGTGACATTTTCAGGATTTTTGTAACGTTTTGTGACATATTGTGACAGTGGTTATTTTAAGGTCATACCTTGCAGCTTTTACGTTGATTCCTTATGCTATGCAACGTTGATTCTCTGGTAATGCGAGGAAACACATCTGACACTAAGAATGTCACGTCCATGGCATACGCCTCCATTTTAATTCGACCAGACTGGACCGGAACAGACCGATCAGAAACCAAACAGAATATAATTCATCGCTGATATCCTAAGTGGTAGAATTTTTTCGCTCCTCCAGCTATGAATCGTATTTTGTGGCTGTCAACTTAATCCAATCGACAGGCTCTAGCTCTGAGTGTTGAGGCCTGTCGTAGTTCAAAGAAATTTCTACAATCCTTTCTGAACGGGAGGATTAGGGTCAAATTTTTGAAAATTGAATTGGAAAAAGTTATGACCTATGTCATCATCACGAAAGAAAAACTATGCGACTAAAATTGTATGCTTTGTGTTTTGGATTCAAAATCTAGCACTTAGCATCTTGCTCATAAGGACTTTTGCTATCTTTTCTCCAAACAAAGTCTTCTTGCCAAACTTCAGCTAGTACGTTTTAACAGAAAAACATCCAAATTGAAGAACGTCTCGTTTTCTAAAGAAGCGAACTAAAATCTCGCAAAGATTCAAACAAAAGCTTAAGCTGATTAGTCAGAAGAAACCTAAAAGGATAATATCAGCACCTTTTCAATGCAATCCTTATCTATTTATATAAGGATATAATTCATTTAGGGATACTAATCTGTATATAGATAAGTATATTACTTCTCTTTGCTTCTAGGTCAAAAAGGATCTACTGAAGCTTCGCTACTTAAAATTTATGGACTAAAAAGGAAAATTCATTGTACAGGATCGAAAAGTGTTAAGAGTGAATAAATTTTAATTTTTTTTATTCAACTAACCGTCCCGAGTCTTTAATAATCCTTGAAACAATACCCCCAAGCTTTAGTGCAATGTATATAACGCAATTCTCATCTAACTTTTTTCGGGATATATTATCGGATATACTATCAGGGACCTTTTGATGTGTTTTAACAGAGCTGTATGGTTTTCTTTTTGACGATTGAGCCGAAGAAAGAGAAGGAAGTCCTGCCTTAGCAGATCTAATATTGGGAGGACGAGGAGGGATGGGAAGGATGTATAAGAAAACGGAGCCAACCGTTTCTTGGCAAGAAACTCTCTCAACAGTAGGGTGGTGTCATATTTTCATCAATCCTTGAAAAATTCAGGGAACTGACCAGGATGTCCAATTTGGCTTGGTAAAAGTATTCCAAACCTGGTGTCGATCGCTGACAGATCAATGTCTCCCTAGCAATTGATGCCTTGTAGTTTATGTTTCTGCATGTCTATTGAGAACGAAAGCAGCACGTGCTAATATTGCGATCACAGACACAGATGAGCCAGAAATTGGTATATACCATCTTTGTGTCAATTCTCGGACTAAATTAGCGAGCAATGGGTCATGATGAATATCTGCCCGGTAAGGTATTGTTTTTCGAAAAATAAACCTTCCTTTTCTTGGAGAAACAAATCGTTTGAGCTGAATTATGAAAGTCCTTGTTTGGGATGTGAAATTTCCTTCACTACTCCTGTCAGCAGTAGATACACTGATAAGGCATAGAGCTAAATCCTTTTTCTGTTATTATAATATCGATAAGCACATTAGTGCGACTGAAACCAAGTTTATTTTGGAATTATTTCCGAATGAAAAACTAATCCAAGAGCCAGGAGCTTACAGGTTTAGTTGTCTTATCCGTATTTCGCCAATCAAGCAACGTTGGAAGCCTCCAAATACGTATAGATTCGGGTAGACCCAAAAATGTTGACTTTTTTTTATTTTCTGTTTGAATGCTTAAAGGACAATAATATAATTTCAGGCTGAAAATAGTCCTTATTGAGTATTAACAAATTCCTGATTACTCCCAAAAACCCAAGTCATATTCGTGATATCCCACCGATGTAAATGTAAGAAAAGAAGTCTTCGTTTAGCAATTTCGTTCTCGCTCCTTTTCACTCAAGCATGAACTAAAATAAAACACAAAAAAATACGATGGAATATAAATTCTAATAAAGTGACAGGAGATGATAAATTCAACCATTCAACTATCATCAATCAATCCATCACTCTTTTCCACAATGAATTTGAACTCTACAGTCGTCAGTGGTTCATGATGAAGACAAGTTATTGTTATTTATTTAGTGGTTTGATGTCGGTCACAGTATCCTTATTTCCCCTCACTCCTACAGCATTGGGATTTATCTCAGGCTGTGAGCGATGGAAAGAATGAAAACGGGTAAAGTCAGAGTCAGCTCGTGGCTAACGTGGTTTAATTTATTGATGTTAAATTTGCGTTAAATTCAGGACTCGCTCAAATAGATGAAACCTTAATCTCTTCTAACCGAAAAGTTTCTTCCACTTTAGATTAATCATTAATTCGACGTGAAGTTGCTCTATCTCGTAATCTCTCGAACAAATCTACTAGTAATTTAATCGCATCCTGCGATCCTTTCTTTCCGCACTGTCTTAATGCAGATTTATATTCCACATTGCCATCAGTTAGTCTTTCCATTTTGCAATCTACATCTGATAATTTCTCTTTGGTCACCGCTACCTGCATGCAACCTATTTCTTCGTCCTGGTGCGGACTCGACCGCCCGGAAAATCATATTTCACCTCAACGAACAAACATACAAATGAAAGTTTGCCAGCATAGTTGGCTCCCCCTAATTAACTTATAAACTCATTAAAAAAACATTCGGGGTTACAAATTGTAATGATTATTGCCAAACATTTGTACTTCAACTAATGACTACAATTAGTTGAGTTGCTAATGTACTGATGAAATTCATGGGTATCAAAGCCAACACTAAGAACTAGTCGTCGCTGCGATGTAAGGACCCGGTAATCGCTAGATGAATGTTGGCGGTGGTATCCTTACTACGAATCCATTGTGCTGCCCACTCTTCGCCGCACTACCACTACATGACTATCATGCTGTCAACATCATCCTTGTTGTCGTGAATCGTCGAAGATAGTCTGGTTGATGAGTTTGTAATGATGACAAAGTGCTTGGTAAGGTATACTCGTAAATTAAAGGAAGATGAAGTTTAGCTCGTTCTCGTACGAGTCCTTCCCAATAGGTTTTCGTTCGGTTAGGCATCGTCGAGATTGTATATAGGAAACAGAAATGGAGGCGTAATTGGCTTTCGGATTTTACGACATCCTATTTTGGCACTTGAATAGAGAGTCCGCGTGGTTCAGCATAGGCTAGTCCTTCTCACACGGCTTCCAAGGCTCTAGTCACTCACACGACAGGAAAGCTATAGACCTGATTGACTTGACAACGAATTTTCGGTTCGGGAATTTTATGTCTTCATCATCAACGCTATGCCACGCATATTCTGCAGACTTTTATGGTGCTTCAGCTGCATAGCAACAACTTGGAAGGGATTAAATACAAGGATCATATAAACGGTTGTTGGACAAACACGAAGATATAAATTTATCATAAAGTTTATGGGATTAATATTGAAACTGGCAAAGAAAAACGAAGTCGAACGGGTGAATTGTTGGATAGCAGAATAATAAAGAAATACCTAACGAACAAGTGGAGATTCGTCTAGGATGAGGAGCGGAGTGTACAAGGATAATTGGTTATGCTTGTGTTTTCTGGACTGTCATTTATTGAGCAATAAATGTTTTGCGGTTAAGTATGTCGCGAAAATCAATTTGGTAATTATTGAGCAAGGTGGCATGAAAACTTCTCAATGAAAGTTCAACCGTTGCTTGTTGATATTTCAGGGCAAGGAAAATACTTTTTCTTCTTTACTTTTTAGTTATAAGCATAAACGTATTATTTTATTATCGGAGCAAAGAGGTTGAAAGTCTGAGCTAAGAAAACTGCTTCCCAGAAGTCAGTACATTTGAACTCATTATTATTTATAAAAAGGACCTCATACTGTCTAGAACAGCTACATATCACTGACGATTTTTTTAGCCCTTGTATACATGGCGTTGAAATCACTGTTTGATAGCTATCAGAGCACACCACTAAACAAAATTGTCAGCGCCTTATACTAGGCTCGTGAGAAAAGAAATAAGACTACCAACAATACAGGCGATCTGGCAACGTTGTGTCTACCGGCTTGTGCTAAACCGGTTTGTTCATCTCTTAATGTTTCGGAGTCCGAGTTTCAAATCCGTACAGCTGACACATAATTTCTGAATGGACCACAAAAATTTATCATTAGAATTCAGAGCAACGTTGTGTAATCAGATTTTGTGTTAAACTTGGTCAATTCGCAAGTCTGAGTTGCGAAAATATAAAACAAGTCTATGAGGAACCTTTCTTATCAAGCGCACATGTTTTCTATTGGTACAAATCATTTTTGGAAGTCCGAGAACACGTTGAAGATAAACCTTACTCGGGAAAACCTTCAATATCAAAAACTGACGGATACGTAAAACGAGTGATCACTTTTGTGAGATCAGTCAGTCATTAGACAGTCAAGTAAACTGTCAAATTTAAACATTTTGACAATTTAGACATGAGAAATTTTTTGCCAAAATGTTGCCGGAGATTTCCTGAACGAAGCAAAAGAATACGAGAAGAAGCATTTGTGTTGATCTCCTTGAAAGAATTGGTAGTGAGCAAGAATGCTTTAATAGTGTGATCACAATTGATGAATCCGGGAATTTAAATAGCATGCTGAAACAAAAGCGGCAAAGAAAAGAAAGCCGTAGTGTGGCACTCTTCATCACGTCGTCAAAAAAAATATCGGTTGAGCAAATGACAGTTTAAGACCATGCTGATTTGTTTTACGACAGCCAGGGTATCATTTACAAAGAATATGTTCCATCAGGACTAACTGTCAACAAAATTTTTATAAAAGTTATCTTGTCAGGCTCAGAAAAAGAGCAAACCGCATGAGACCAGACATTTCAGACAAATGATCGCTACGTCATGACAATGTCCCGTGCCACACGGTTATTTCAATCAGAGATTTTTCCTCCTCAAAACACATTTCGGTTGTTCCTCAGCCCTCCTTTTCACCTGGTTTGAGTCCTTGTGACGCTTTCCTTTTCCCGGATTGAAACATGTCATGATGGATGTCATTTTGAAACTCTGAAAAACATTCAAAAGACGGTGACCAATCAGTTGAAGGCCCTTCGAATTGAAGATTTCGAGTGCTGCTACCAAGAGTGGGAATAAAGATTTCGTCGATGTATATCTGCCCAAAAGAACCCTTTAGAAGTGTAGAGCATTGTTGTTTGGAAAAAAAAAATACAAAACTACACCTTACCATTTTGAATTCTAACGACGGAGATCCTTTTCAGCTGTGGATGGATGAGGATGGAAGGATATCTTTTCTAGCATTACATTCTCTCCAAACTTTTCTGCTGGAGAAGGAATTCCTGTAGAATTCTAGCCCAAAGTAATGTGTCAAACGGGTCCAAATTAGGTTCCTAGGTTGACATACAAGTTTTTTGGTTGATAGTTCATAAGTATTGTCCATTTGCAAGTCCCACACGAATGGCCTAATCAGTTTTCACTTCCCTACCATAAAAAACCCAATGAGTCACGGTTTTCCAACTGCGCACTCACGATCTTCCGATTGCAAACCACGTAGGAGCGTTAGATAACGACGTATACACATTTCCACTCTTACACCCTTCAACAAAAAAGGATATTTTTCCTCGGAAACTGTAATTGAAAAAATCCTTAGAGCGGTTGACAATTGGAATCTCGTGTGACATTTTGTTTAACGAGCCTCGGAAAACGATTGACAAATGAAATCGCGTGGCACAAAATGTTGACACTTAACAAAGGTATAGTGAAACATTAAGAGGCATCTGGCATCTACTTCCTTTCCATCCCTTCCTTCCGGGTGGAGAAAAGATTCCCATAATCTGTGTATGCGCTTAGCACGAAGCCTAGCCCGAAGTAATGTGTCAATTGATTTCAAGTTAAGTCGTCAATTTGACGAGGGAGGAGTTTGTTGGGTAGTCCGGAAACATTTACGGCATATCCATATTCAGAACTTGCATCTAAAAGGACGAAAGCTGCTGGGCTTTTCATTTAACTGATAATTTATGGTAGGAAACTTACATGTTTCTTTGAGGATTCCCAGGAAGTGTTTGGGTTCGTTAATGATAGTTCTAGTCACTTCATGAAAATTAGAAAGGGAGAGACTTAAAATTTGTTCAATTTTCGTCAAAGTTTATAATATGCTTCGGGAATGGCTTGTATTATTTAGTAGAGGGAATAGTATAGACGTTTATTTTATTAATTCTAGAAGTTTTTGGTAGATCAATTTATCCATTTTCACTTAGAACTTATAAGTGATTTATACCATTGCTAGCTAACCCAGTGAAGACTCATGGGTGCGGAAATTCTGATCAAAAGCTTCACTAAAACCCTAACTGTCTGGGAGCACACAAACATTGCAATACAATAATCAAATCCTTAGTAGATGACCCCGCTCTGAAAAATTACTCACAACCGTCCATTTTTCCAATTGCTAATACCTTGACAATCCTTTCATTCATTCTCGATTGTCATTAAATCATTGCACACTTACAGTAAAATTCAAGCACAAATTAACTTTTCTGCCTGACAAACAAACGAACTTAATCCTTTTCTTATCCCATTCCCAACCAAATTTACAATGTTTGGCTTGCAGCACGCAAAATAGGATCACCGAAAATTAGTCGAAAAGTAAATACTTCAGGATATAGAAACGTTTGAAACAAAAGTGATTACCTAGGTGCCCACATGAACAGAAGAGAGAAGGATGTCAAGTGTAAGTTTGTGTGTGTGGGCTAAGTTTAAAGGATACCAAAAGAGCACAGCAGTCAGTCTGTGTCTAGTTGAGTTTTGTTTCTTCGTTCGTTTGCCTTATTGTTCGATTCACTCATTGTTACGTATCCCTCTGGTGCACTATTCTCGTTACTTTGGGGAGTTTCTAACATACTGACTGGCTTGCTCCAGCTCCATCCTTTTTACATTCTCATTTCCAACTACACCTTACACGAAGCTCCAGCAATATTCTGCATTGCATTGTTCTCGAGGGAAAACTGTCGTTCAGAGTTAGTTTCATGAAGCGGATTTAACTTGGAAATAACATCAGGATAACTAAGTAGTTCGTTGTAATGGTGGCGTTGTTATATTTGTTTGTTCTGCAGGATTATTGCAATAGTTGACTATTTTTAAAAATAACGTGTAGGAAGCTGAAGAAGATAAGGCGATGCCATCGCCATTTCTTGTGGTACATGTGAAGAAAATGAGTTAATTAGACTGGGTTTGGTGAACATAAAGTAATACTTTATGTTTTATCCTAGCAAAAGGATCAGTCTTAAATTTGGTTAATTAGCTCGTGAAATGTTGCTCAATTTCGAAGATCAAAGTAAGAGATTTAGATTATCTTTTCACCTTTGTTAGTACGAATTCATCTACTCCAAAATTTCCTGGTTTTCCCAGCCATTTCCACTCCTTTATATTAACCGAAAAATTAAAAGTAAAACGATTTTCCAATATTTTACCACAATAGAGTGCAAGCTAATTACAATAAGTGTTCACCATTCTCTTTCGCCTTAGACAAAAGGACTCGTTGGCTTCACATGTACCTACTTCGGAAGCATATCCACAAAAGCGTTTAGCAGGATTCGCACGGCTTTCATGTTGTAACATCGTCATCGTCGTTGGTACAGGCACATCGCAAACACATATCAGGATGAAAATATTTGCTTGTGTGTACGTTCGGCCTTTTTTCGGTTTGTTAGCTTTCCCTGAAGAATATGCGTTGCGCTTGTTCCGGAAAATTTACGAACCAGGTTACATATACACATCCCACGTTTATTTGAACAGGATGAATACCCTTTTTTTTCTTACCCATCCACATTATCGTCATGTTGTGTTACCTTTTTTTTTACTTTAGAGATTTTCTTTACTTCACTTTCGCTATCTCTCCTGTAAAACGGTCGGGTACAGGATGAACTAGAGACGACTCCACTACAAGCTAAATTATATGCTTACATGTAATATATGTCAACTTATGTTGTACGACAGAAAATCATATCTAAAGAAAAGCTTTACACAAGTTGATTGCATGTCCTTAGATGTCGCTGTTGAGTTGTTGTCACTCAGTGGATTGCTTTGGGCCTCAATTAAATTTAGAATAATTTGAAATTCCTCAAGCGCAACCGTTTTTTGTTCAATTTGTTTAATATTATTCTCCCCAGGCTCATGCCATTGCTTCCTGCGAAAAACGAAATGAAGAGATATTTTATCGAGTATGGTATTCCGAATATGGAAAATTCTGAAATGGAAGAATAGAAACAAAGAAAACAAACAGAAAAACACAAATTGGCTAAAATGAAATCCAGCTGGAAGATATTTTCCACAAGGATCAGATTGACAGTGATTACGCAAAGGACTTGGACTGACAACATTGGAGTAGATAAAAAAGGGTCACTTTCGACGATTTCTTATCATATTTAGTTTTATGGCGAAAAGATTAATGATGAAAGGACAAAATATGTGGATAGCACTTCAGAGAATGATTGTAAATCAGATAATTTTCAAGGAAGGAAGACTGATCCTTGGATGAAATTTGAAACGAAATACATTAATTAGAAAAAAATTTGAAAGTTTTAAGTAGACATCAATTAGAGAAATTAAAAAGGATCCAAGTTAGAGGTGAGAGAGAAATGCTCCGTTGAAATTTGGGAAAATTACGACATTTCCTCTCCATGCTTCTAGCTGTCATATGATTCGACCGTTCAAAGATCAAAAGCAGATGGTGGTCAACAATGCTTTCTGTCACTATAGGCCCTTCAGTAACAATGTTGGTGCTATTCGCTTCGTACCTTCTATACACCTATCCTTTTAGCATAAATCGTACCAACCTATGAACGACCATGAACGACCTATGTCTTCAGAGATAGTGCGGTAGATGCGAACCATTTTCAGTAATCTCTGTGGGTGCAGCGTCATTATTTTTGTTCTGAACCTACCGGTCCTTCAAAGTATCACTGTATACATCAACATATTGTCGCAGACCCATCTTGTTTGTCATTAATAGGAGCCGCTTTTTCCCTCAACTCAGCCAACTTTGAGATTAGACTGACCAGGTGGGTTTGTCGCTATCACTACACATTAAGACTCCTTGATATCTCAGGGATGTATCTGATCGAACTCCGGTCCGGATGTCAACAAACTGAAGTTTCAGAAGAGCTTGATTTCCCCCATATCCTGCTTGTTCTCTACAGCGTAAGCATTACGTCCATTATCCTTCGTACTTCATCTTCTTTTTCTTAGCACTACAGCCCTTATCGGTCTTGACTTCTTGCAACAAACGCCTCTAACTGTCATGATCCATTGATTGCGTCCTCCAGTTTTGAGATCCGAGCAATCCTTTATCCACTGCCTTTATATTTATCCAGAAGCTATACTGATTCATACAGGACTTTAAATCCTAATTAACTCGGTTAGGTCTACAATGATTTAGGTCCACTAATCACGTAGGGATTAACACTAGTAAGTTAGAAGCGAAACTTACCAAGAACAGATCAATGAGCTCTTCTGGATGAAAACAAATCAGCGTTCGCAGAGCTGATAAGGGGAGGTCCCGAAATCGCCCTCCATATTACGCTGGCTCTGAGGGTCCTCTTTCTGTCAAATTCGTAATGTTATAGGACGAAAATCGGCTCTTGTGATAGTCCTGCATAACAGCTAAAAAGTCATCTACAATGCAAAGGTACTTTCCAAAATCCAAAGGATGCCTGTCTCCAGTATCATATTAAAGAATTCGGTACCTTCAGTATAAGTTATAGGAGGAATGGAACTGTTTGAGCAATATGTCTGATTCGCTGAAGGAACTGGTTGAGCACTGTACTCACTGTTCTCCCTGCAACAATAACTCGCGGATGATATTGGTTTCCACGTTTCCTGCTCTGTAAAGGAACGTTTCGTCTACGTTTCGTCTGCTATAAAGGAAATGGTGTCTAAGGCTGAAGAGAGCTGTGGCTTGAGCATTATTTTCAGGAATCCACTATCCTCCGCTTTTATAGTAGGCATAACAAAAAAGGACAATCTGCTTAAGTCATTGCTAGAATACCCTTTGAGCTGTTCTTGCGTTTAGCTTGCGTTTTTCAGGATCGATTTTCTTAGTTAAAAAGGCTACCAATTTCACAGTTGCAGTTCAAGCTGTTCATCGAGATGCTTCGCTGGTAAATGTGGCATAACATTATGAGACCAGTTTATTTGTGTTTTTTCATGTCAAAAGTCCACAAGTACCTTATTTAATAAATCTCCAAGTCGTCATGATAAAAAAACACTCCAGAACAAAGAAAAAATTACATGAACCCACTAACATATTCGATTGATTCTTCGTCGTAGCTGCCTTACCCAACATTGGTTACACAATGACTTGTAGCTTTTCATTCCGAACGTTTCACTGTTTCACATTTTTAACGTAAATATCCTGTACTTCGATGACATTGAAGTATTAAATACCATTTTTGAATTTTATAGGGCCCGAGAGTAAGCTTGGCTGTACAAGACTGGGTCTAGAGATGACCAAACAATACTCTTCACCATACGGGTATCAGTTTATAGTCTCGCTAGGAACATGTTGACTGGACTATTTGATCTTTTCGATGACTTTTTTGGCTCCTTTTTGACAATAGACAAAGATGAGAGCTACACAGAGAGCCCCATCACATCACTCCTAATGAGAGCAATACAGTCTTTTCTACTGTCATTGGGTCAGGATAATGAGGTGACGCTCTCAGCAAAGAGTAACGCGATTGGTACTGACTGCATGCGCATTTCTATCTAACTTACGTTCTCCAGGACGGTAATGTCAATGATTGTAGGCATGATACCGGTCGCCCTTCTTTCTGGAAAACGCAGAAGGGAAACAACCGAGAAAAGTTCGTCAGGGAAGAGATACAACATATAATTAATGATGAAAATCCTGGGCAAACAGATGAAATGAATACCTGATCCCTGACATGAGGCTTAACAATCGAGCACATTCTAAGACAGGCCCTATCTTTCGTGTTTGTATTGATGTGTCCAGTTTTAATTGTACACGATTGACGATTCATGGTGTCTGAATTGCACCGTAAGGTATGGGTAACGCCCACCATATTTTTTGCTTGCACAAAATGTGATAAGCAACGCTGTGATCAATTCAGCGAAGTCGGAGAAGTCTCAGCGAAAAGCATAAATAGAACTAATAACAAATGAAATAATTTGGTATATTAAGCTTAGAAAGTCCTGACATAAAGTCATGGAATGGAACGTCAGTACTCACCATGTGTAGGCATAACCTCACCGTCTCTTTAGACAGGAGTTGAGATTCGTCGACTGCACATTGAACGTTGACGCCGACATTGCATCGTAATGAGATACCAGTTAGAATTGACGAAATTCAGCTCTTATACTGGTACATAAGGAAGGAAGCTATTCCTCACGCAGTCAGAGACAATGTTATGTTTATGCATCTCTAGCTACCATGATAGTCGCCAAAGAGCTGAACCAATAAGCTTGTTCGTTTACACAGATATGGGTTTTCCAGCTACCCATTGTACCAGAATGCTTTCAAATGTTTTCAGAATAAGTCACAAGGTTAGTACCTATCAAGCTCGGTACCTGTGCTTCGAACTAAGATCCTAGTCTAATTTTTACCAGCCGTTTGGATACCATGGATGTGCTAACGTTTTTCGCGTTCAACGATATCGTAAATCAAACCCTGTGCCAGGCTCCAAATTTATTTCAACCACATATGCCCGCCCTGCGGAAGTCCAGTCTGACAGTTGAAACACGATAGAGAATTCAGAATTGTCACATGGAGGAATATTTTTTATTGATTTCATGCTACTCAATATCTTCTCATTGGGGTTAAGGTTTTTTCAAAGTTTTAGAATTGTTGTTTTTTATTTCGACCATCCAATCTCAGGTTGTGCTATCGTAGTTGTCAACTATGACAAATACCTAAGGAGGTCTCCCTGTGGTATGCCTTTCGATAGCTTCTAGTTTTCGTTTTGTTTTCATAGTCTTTGCCCAGGTCACAAACCATGAATTTTCGAATATTTTCATAAAAACGACGATGTAACACGACTGAAGTACCTTTTTCTGATTTTTGGTTTGTAAAAGTTTTCTGTACAATTGTAGAGTGGCGTTGGTAAAGTTATTTGGAAAAAAATCAGGAGCTAGTTTGTTATCTTCAGAGACCAAGGACCGAGGGTCCCACATACTAGCCTTCACTTTGTACGTATGCGTATGATCTAAGTAAGTCAATCATCTAGTGTCAATTTCAAGTCGCAGGATGTCGTTTTACATTGTATATCCCTGTCCTTAAATCGTTGATGATAATGGCCTTTGGGTCCTATTTTGAATGATAAAAGTGGCTTCAATATTAAACTAAATTAATTTTCTTTTTCACTTACAGAAATATCTGGTTAAGCGTATGTAAGAGCTGTTGCAATTTGTAAGTATAAATGTATAAATATGTAGTATAAGCACATATAATAAACCCAAAAGGCTATTCATACTAATCATTCAATGTACAATTGGATCAACAGTAGGAGCTTTGGTCAGTCTGTCATTTAAATATTGTACATGTTAGGAGACATTAGCTATCCTTTTGGAACTCCAGTAGTAGTTCATCGCGTAAGAAATTGTTGTCAGATTAGATAGATAGATGTTGGTAGAAAATGGTTGCCGATTCTGCCAAAATAATGCCGAGGTGCTGGTATCATTTCAGCCGCAACATTCCTGAAGAAAAGTGGAGCTCATGCATTTTCAATTACCTGCCCTGCACTGTCATATCTTATCGAATGCATTAGTGACATCGAACAAATCTAGGTTAGTTGATTCCTTTGTGTTTAGACCTCTATGGATGTGCTGCACAAGTTTTACTGTTCAAGCAACTGCAGAATAAATAGGGATAACACCAAAATTGTCTTCAGGGAAGACAAGTCTAGAAAGTCTAGAAGACTTTTTTCGACAGCCATACCAACTACAATTGGAATCCAAACGGTACAAAAATTAAGTTATGTATCAAATGTGATACATTGGACAAGGAACCTGTCAGTGGATCTGAAAGTGAATCCAGTCAGGTTACTGGACCTTTTCACTTTCCTCCTTTCACTTTTAAATGAGCATCGATGAAATTGTCCTCTACGATGAAAAGTACCGGCCTACGGTCAAACCACAGAACGGTGAGGAAGTTTATCCTATTGCTGTTGCTAAAAGTTTGGGGTATTGACATGCTTTTTGATGAGTATCGAATGAATGCAACGTGGATTAGTGCATTCGCAATTTCATCAACGCCCATCCTTTGTCACGATAAGTACGCAACAAAACGGACTGGATTTGCAATAATCTTATTTAAGTTTGTGGCGGATTTTCACTTGTAAGTTGTGCAAAAGATAAGGACAGACTTCTGGGATTGATGGTTGCATGATTATGATAAGGTTTTATATTTTTATCACACTGTGTGACAATGCACGAATGTCTATGAAAGTTGCTGGTCATGTATTCGAACAGGGCATATCCTTTGAATTCTTTGAACTTGAAAAAACTTGATTGGAGAGCAGTCAACATTTTTTCACAGTATCAAGAGCCTCTTTTAAACCGATGTGGCATCTAGATGAACTGTACGACCTGACTAGCATAAAGAGCTTGCTCATCGTCCCGTAATAATGGCAATCATAACTATGCTTTTCAGAAGAAGGAACCAGCCTAGACGGTTCCGAGTTTTGGATACAGATGCATCAACTGTTGTTTGAATTGTCAATGCCCAAAAAGTCTAAAAGAGGTGGAAAAGTGTTGCTTGAAAGGCAGATCTCCGCTATTACTATCTACATTATTAGGAACTCATCTTCTATGTTGCAAAAGACCACGAAGAGATGTAGCTTACGTGTCTACATTTTACTGGAGAGAAAATAGACGTAGTCATGGCGTCGAAGAAACAGCTAAAGGTTTAAGGTCGGCTATGTTACTTAAGACAGCCCACCATGATTGTCTCGTTATACTGTCTCGCACCTTTGCCGTTTACTTTAAGGGAAGTTGTTTTCAACAGCATTGGAAGGAGGCGAAGACCCAAGAGGGGCTGGAGCGTTCATAACAAATATGAAGGATGGGGGCAAGGATTTTGTTAGCTAACCAAGAGAACCTGAGTCATAACCCTTATATAACCTGATGGGCATGCTGGATGTATCTGGAACGGTGATGGGGAAGCTTGTCAAGACAACACACGATGATGTAATCAAATCCCCTGGAGATTTGTCTCCTTATGAATACGGCTTCCAAACTTAAAGATCCACCACAGACGTGTTTTGAAAAGCGAAAACAATTTGACAATACTCAAGACGAACGAACTGCTCGTGACATCGGACATAGTTGTTGCTTCCTAGCCCGCAACATGGACCGATGTCATAAGTTCTGTCAAGTGTACCTTCGAAGAAGAGAAGGTAATCTGAAGAGGATCTTGACGGATTACCTAAGAGACCTTGTGTTACTGTACAGGAAGGACGATGATACAGGAACCGGAAGGACGCATTTGCTATCAGGAGTTGCATCAGATTCCATTTTATGCTGGGACTTATAAGATGTCTCATTTTATAAGTTTCCAAGCATGTGACTGCTGGAAGGAGGGTGATTGATTCACCACTTAGACAGTGTCCTTAACTGCAGTTTAACGTATGCAACTCAAACTGAGCTTCATGATGTGAATGTGGACGGAAAGACTGATAGAAAACATGGACCAGCTGGGGATTCAGCCTGGAGTTGGAAGAATTCGAAAGCATCATTCTGACGGAAAAGCTGACCCCCAGGGTGGGAGTAAATTTGAGAGTCAAAGATTGCAATCAAGTTCTAGGTCTTGGTAAAAGGTTCAAAGCTGAGCTTTTTTTGACAAATAAGGATGGTTGCAGACAGGGCAGCAGTCCAATATGCGTCGGCACTTCCTCAAGCGAATAACGCCTATCAATAAGCACAATGGGGTTCATACTTTCAAGTCTGGGCTGACGTGCTCAACAGACAAATGTAGTGGAAACGATCAACTCAGGTACAGAGGCGAGGACCATTACGAATCGGATCAGCATACGGGACCGTCTCTTAACCAACAGTGGTAGTTATTTTGCTGGAGATTATTGTCCTTACTAGCAGAAGAACGTATGACATTAAGAACTTTTTAGAAAGATAAATTGGACAAGCCATTGCATGCAAGGAGAGGCAAAGGATACTTGCTCCAACGCGGAGCATACAGAACAGTCCATCGACTGCTTGTTCCGTTCGGGGAGCTGAGTAGACGCCTATCCAGCCTAAACGGGCGCTCTGTCTTTTTCGAGAGGATTAATGCACTCTGCGGAATGCCTGTTGGATGTGATATCTTCAGTTGACAATTGAGACTGAAATGAGACTCGGGCAATTCTTCCGAACAAGAAAGGATTTCGAGATGACTGGTTAATGCAAATGAGAGGAAGATATTTTTTACCGCAGAGCTTAGCCCCTCCCTTGCCACAATGTGACAAATAGTTCCAGGTTGGGATCGCAGGGTGACTGGAGAGATGTTTGGAGGTTAGTCTAGTAACGTGCTGCTGCTGAGAGTCCCGCACTCAGGGCGTACACAGTCTTTCCAAGCTTCCAACCACAAAAGGAAATAATTTTGTGTTAGAATCAAATGAATACTCAAGGTTTGGTCTAAAAACTACTGAAAACATGAAGCTTTTGAAATGAACTTTTTCAACGTAATGCTCAGTTTTGGTGTCTGATCATTTCGAACGTGAAGCGTTCCGGTAATGTGATTCACTTCATCGTCTTCGATTTTTTTTGTATTTTTTATAACCGTGCACAACCTTTAATCTAAGGATTCCTGACACCAAAAAAAGCTTCATTCAAGTTCATCAATTTAACTTGAATAGTCCGAAATAAAACACCGTCCAAATGAGCTCATCAATAAATTACAGGATTCTCAATTTCACTACATGCTACGTCGTAGTATGAGGCACGTAGTATGTCGTAGTATAAAATAAAAAATAATAAAATAATAAACACACAACAAAAATCAAAAAAATATCCTATTAATTATCCAACTTAAAAGCATGGCTATAGAATTTATCGAAATAATCAAAATCGAGTCCCATTTAACCCGTTCAACACAATTTGTACGAAAACATGAAATTTTTCTTTTGTATATTATTTGATTCAATTAAATTTTACATTTTACATACAAATTGCGCCAATTAAAATAATGCGAAAAAAGGATGAATGGTAATGTTCAATTAAATATTCTTTTTTTTTGTATTTAATTCATATTAATTATTAAACAGAATAATTAGGGCAAATGAAAAGGAGTGTTTTGTTGAATAATTTAATAAAACATACTCCAGTCTAGTGATTGGATTTTTAATTTCCTTTTAATTTTAAAAGGGATTCTCTTGCTTTCATTTTTCTCTTGTTTACATTTCGACTGAATCGTAGTTTTGTGGCACCAAAATGAAAATTGCATTCTTGATGCCTTGCAGCTCATATCTGCGGCAAGTGAATGATAACGGGCTGAATGTGATTGAAAAAGTTTTCCCAGCATTTTCTCATTTTCTCGTTTCTAAATCACACAACACAGAAGCTAAATAGACATGGTGAAATCCGATGAAACATATCAATGCAAAATTCATTTAAATTTTTAATTGCGTTTGGGGTTGAGCTCATGTGTGTGCTCTTTAAGGTTTCCTCGAAACAGTGGAAAAACCAATGAAAATGTTAAGCAAATAGTGCGAAAAATAGTTTTCAGTACAGAAATTGTTGAAATCGGAAATAAGATCGAAGATAGAGTTACTTGTGCCAGAAAAATTTTTAAGCAGCGCAAAAGGATATTTTAGAAACTTTCACGCTCTAGCGATTTGAATACCTTTGAAGGACTACGAAATTTTTTTACACCGTGACGTCCTCCATTCAATATTCAACTTCCGCGAATAAATAATTCACAAATCTCCTTTTTTTCCGACTCAGTTTCGCAACGGCTCAAACTAGTTCCACTACATACTAAACCAAAGGAAGTTTCCAATAAAATAGCATTTCGTTATAGGATATTATTCTTCACACAACCAATAAGGATTTGAAATAACGAGAAACTTTCCGCAGGGAATGTATCATTCGAACATTGAATCATTTGGGATGGGGATTGAACTGATGATTCGGGCGTCCTCGCTCTCTTCATTTAAGCTCCTCTGCATCCAAATATTGATGCCAGTGTAAGCGAGTAATCCACGCATAGTAAAGCAAATGTGTCCGGAGTTGGATAGAATGAAAAAGCCGGCGGGTAACTTTATACTTCGTTCATACTGAGCCTTTTTCACTGAAAACTTTGTTGAATTCATATTCACTCAATCGTTATGCTTGCAACCAGTTGTTTGGTCGCTTCAAACAGAAATCCTGGCAAAGAAAAAACACATCAGTCAACTTTACAACCGAAATAGACGCAGAATTTTTCGAAACCAAAGCAACAAAACAAACCTACATGATTTATATTACATCACTTTTATCCTTCTTTACATATGCATTTTGCGAAATTCAGCAAAATAACGATGTGCATGTCGGGACGCAGGACTATATGTCGGCAAATGAGATAGGGAACTTGTTGCAGTAGTGACCATTCAACTTCCTTTGACTATTGGTTCAATAGAGAGAGAGAGAGAGAATCCTGATCATATCAGTTTTATTGCATTCATTTCTTTTTTATTTTCATACGGACTTTCTAATACGTACTCCGAAAGCAAATGCACATGGTCTCGAAACACCAAACGAATCCTTGGGAATTTCGGATGCATGAAATTAACTTTATTTGTCAGATATAACTGTCCCACAATTTCCAAATAACTTTTTTTATGTATAAAAATCCAAAAGGATCCTACAAATGCTGAGAAACTGTTCTCATTTCTTGCGGTTCTCAGTTACCCCCAAATTCTTGCAGAAACTTGACTATATGTTAAGTAGCCCCAGATACTTCTACAAATAAATATTTAGTTGCTTTTTCAGGACCCTATTTGACTCCATGTCATAAAAAGCAGCTGTAATTATCCATGCGTATGTTAAACAAAAGATGGTTACATGTATCAACACTGTATATCCAAATCATTTAACCATATCAATAAGGTTCGATATGAGTCCTTGCAACTTCTCCTTCCTTCTTCAACTTCTCCTTGTTTCACTCGAAGTTCTTTTACGCAGATTGGTCTTACGTGTGAATCGAACACCAGAAATAATTTCAACATTTCCCTGAATACCAGCAAAGAATATTCGACAAATTAATACTGTACCAGGGTTACCAATACCGCATTTAAAGCGAGTCCTTATTCAACATCGTAATGAACATCGCATCGTAAGAGAGTCATTGTCCTGTGTCAGGTAATGAAAAAGTTTCATAGAGCAGAAATTTGAGGTATTTTGATACTGAGATTTTTAAAATTCAAAAGAAATATCTTCGGGTATCTTTGAGGACCTCGCGTCTTAGAACTTGTTTTCATGCGTAGAAGTTAAGCCTAAACAACTTACCTTAGCAACGTAAGCCCTGGTAGCGTCCAAAAAGAAGAGATAACAAACATTTTAGGTTTATGGAGATCTCATTACCAAGAAGAACTGCTCAAATACAGCGAAATGATAATTCTCGTTTTTCCTTTTGCTATCCATCTCGGTCAAAGCGAAAAATGTCCTTTTTGGTACGTTACCATTCCTTTTTCAAATATCTCAGCTGATATAGCGACGATTTCGACACAAATTTTTGCTCTGTATCTCGCTGATAGTCTCAGGCTTGGTGAAGTACAGTATTTTTTTCATATAACCCGGAGGGGTCCAATATGAGAGATCTGGGCGGGTGTTCAATGTTGTATCTGTTTTACATCAGACGCGCAGGAGATTTCCGCTGCGGAAACCAAATGTTTGGCTAAGCATACCGGCTGTTTCGAACCAGTAACCGTCAGAAGATTTTTGACGTATTGACGGGCAGATATGATAAACTAACACCCATTGGTGTCGATTTTTTTGACGTTATAACCACCAATCGTTTCATTTTAATTTGAAGACAAAAATTACGTTAGGATTTCGTTGTGAAAACCATCCCAAATGGTCACTTTTTATTCAAACAATAGCATTTCATCGATCACATATGTTTACCCGTTTCTCAAACGTCCCAACATTCCTTATAAACGCCGCAAAAATCATCAAAATCGCCAAAATTTTGGTTTCAAACGTCAAATTCGATGTAAACCTTACAAAAGAGTGATCAACCGTATTCCAAATGACATGCTTGACCAACCCAAATGGTCATTTTTCACTCAGACGATAACGTTTCATCAATCTCATATGCATTCTGTGTTTCTCACGACGGGCAACTTTCCTTTTAAACGCCACAAAAATCATCAAAATTGCCAAATTTTGCTTCAAAACACAAAATTCTGTGTAAATGGACCAAAGGAGTGTTCAGCCGTATTCTTAATGACATGCTTGGCTAACCCAGTTGATCACTTTTCATTCAGACGATAGCGTTTCAACTGATCACATATGTTTACCTGTTTCCCAAATGTGGCAGCTTTCCTAATAAACGCCACAAAAATCAATAAAATTTTGCTTCCAAAGGTTGAATTCAGTGGGGAAATTTCGAAAGAGTGTTTAGTCGTATTTCAAATGACATGCTTTGAGTTGGCCAACTCAAATGGTCACTTTTCACTCAGACAACTGCGCTTCATCGATCTCATATGTTCACTCGTTTCATATGTTCACCCGAAACATCCCAACTTTCTATATAAACGCCACCAAAAATTATCAAATTCGCCAACATTTTGCTTCCAAACGTCAAATTCAGTGTTCAGCCGTATTGCAGAAAACACGCTTGACCTACCGACAAAATTCTTTCCGGCGGCTTGTAAATGGATCAATGCTTTCCACACCCATTTCAAACTGTTGCATTCAACATGAACTCTTCCATTATTCTTTCCAATCTTCTTTGTGTTAATTTCACTTTATTCGGAAACAAATGCAAAGTATTCTTTGAAATTTGCCGTATAATGGTTCCTCGGGCGCTGAAATTCTGAACCCCATGACACTGCGGGATATTGGCCACCGTTCTTTCTGACTGCTCTAACCAGTCCATTGTAACGTCTTGGGCGTCATTGAACGGCATGATGACAACTTCTTACTGTCTCGCGCGTCAAAAATTCAACATCAAACGACAAATAGTGTTGTCAGACGGTACGTAATGGCAACGATATTTTCGACGCTGAGTAAACGCATCTGAACGATTATATTCAATGAACAGCGTCACTTTTTCGCTGCATCATTTCAATGTTCAGCGGTTCATGGCTGAAAATGTACTAAATGACGTTTGATAAATATGGCGAATGGATTCAATCGGTTGACATGTGTCAAAGCTATTGAATGTTCACATATCAACCTAAAAGATGGTGGTACCTCAGCATGAAGCGTATACAAGCCAAATTGAGATATCTTGAGAAAAATATCAAGTAAAGGTGCAAAGTTCTTGACAAAGATGAAATTTCCCTGCATTGATTCGAAGTAAATCGTGATGAAATTTGCTTGTAGTCAACAAAAAGTCTAGTTAGGTTGCAATTAGAGGCAAAAACGTTGTGGAAATTAGCTTTTGAAGTCCGGTAAATTTTCTAAATTGATACCAATCTCCAAGTATTTGCTTTCAATAAGTTAAATGGCATTTTAAAGCATTTGGTTAGCATCTTGACTGCGTTAATAACGTAACGAAATTAATTAAACGAAACGAATTCATGTATCTGCAAAGTTTCCAGAAAACTACTTCAACAGTTATTATTTCGTATAAGAAGTGCTCTGTGTCACTTCAAATTTATATCTATTCAGATCCCTGTGACCTGGCATCTGAATTCCACCCTTTCAGCTTATGAAAGTCAATGAATTCCAACAATCATCATCATTTCAAAGTCCTTTCATAGTATCAAAGTGTTTACCGTTCACTCGCAAGAACTACATTCTATGTCCTTGATAATGTTCTTCTACTTCAACAAATCTTCGCTCGGACTTCATTTCCATTCGTAATATAACGATGAAAGCAAATAATAAAGTCCATTCATTTCCGTTTTTTCCACCCCTTATTTTCAACGTTTGTCAATAATTAAGTCCCTGACAAGTACACTGTTATTATAACCAGCTAAAGTATAAATCCATTAATGTTTGCCTGTAATATGTCTTTCATCTTCAGAGCCACTAACTTTCTTACCTTAGCACGTATAGGCAGGCACGTCGAAAGGAGCATTATACCTATGTATGTGAACGGAAGTCTGAATTTTGTCGGTGCTAATTAATTACGGCAAACACGAAACCAAACGTTTTGAGTAATTCAACTAAAAGCCAATCTGTGTTGAGTTTAATAGTCAAATTGTTCGTTTTATTGGAATAGTCTTAAGTGTTTAGACGTTCGAATCGTTATAAACGAGAAAAAAAAGGACGAAAAGCTTCGGTAGATTAGCTTTGCTGTGCTTTGGTTGGAAGGTTTATTTCAATTGTAGAAAAAGGACATGAAATTTTTACCACTCTCTCATTTTGTTTCATAACGGTTCATAACGCTATAAGTTGAAGTCCTTTTATGTCTACATATATGTTCGATTAGCCCTGATTATTATCCGTATGTTTAAGCTTAAAGACTGATTCCAACTGACTGACTGATTCAAAAAGTTTAAGCTTAAGGACGTGGCTATTTATTTTGACTAGTTTCCATCCATACTTTCACACAAGTCCTTTGTCAGTACGTGTGTCTAAAGGTTTCAGAGAAACTGCTTGTTGAAAGTTTGCCACATCGTTCAACTCCATAGACATTGGCACCAGTATCGTAGTTTAAGCCGTCGACCAACTGATAGTCCTTCAATACCCGCATCATATATTCTAGTATTTAAAACCGGTTTTCAATAGTTTTCAAGTAATTTCATTTACTTGACTTGATGTCCTGAGTAGTCAGTAGGACTGCCCGCCTTGAAGAGCTTCTGTGTTTTTCTACACGCTGATTAACATCCCCTACTTCTCCCATTGCATGGACGGAAAAGCGTCTTTCTCTGAAGTCGTTTTGACGTAACAGCGGAATCAGCAATCAAAAAGTAGCAAGCACACTCCCACTTGACTACAGACAAAAAGAGATAGAGCTAGCCATCGTAGACTTAAACCTTTATAATATTTATACTCCAACGTTCTGAGACTGTTATTCTTGTCAAACAACGTCGTGAGTATGGAATCAGAAAATTTTCCAACTTCTGGTTGCGTTTTTTTGAGTGTTCTTACTGTTTTGTTAATACGCTATGCTGTTTCTGGAGCATAAATTGGCAAGTTCTTCCAGTGTCTTCCTTGATAAATTTTGACATTTGTCAATTCCTTAGAATTCCTTTAATTAAGCGATAAGGATATACAATCCCTGTCTTCTCTGTGAAGTATGAGCTTCGCCACCTTCCGGTGATCTAGAAACATCCACTGACGCAGGACTACATTGAAAGCCTTGAGCAATAATTCAGGTACAAGTACAAAACGGGGAACGCAACAAAATGACACGCAAAACAGCGTAGCTATGTTCGTGTATCCTTTTTTTGGCGAAAATCATAGCGGTTCATCCTCAACTTTAGTTTTGGATAGTGGACTAGAAGCTAGCAAGGTGAAAGTTTGGTTGGTTGGAAGCTTTTAAGGTAGGTTCACATGAACTAGTTGCAAAGCTTTGCGTCGCTGGTGTCATCAAGGGAAATCTGCTCGCATGGTAGTCACTCATCTTTGCAATAGCGACAAAGACAAAAACTGAGAAAAGCCGTGTGAACCCTTTCTTCCTGGACAATTATTCACAAATAATTGAAGCTGTACCTTGTTTGACACGCAATGCAGGATCAATGGGGTAACAGCAAGGGCTGCCTATCGACTTACGACTATCAATTACTCCATGATTAAGTGGTAAATATCAAAAGCACGGATGCCAACTCTCAGTTTGGGCCGGGAGACTTCAATTGCCCTTTCCTGGTGGCCACCGTTGACAGAAAAATCATAGTAGTAAGCAGTAACGACCTTGCGATCTTTGGCAAACTAGTAAAACTAAAAGACCCGAAGCTTATCAACGAAACTATTAGAGTCTGAAAAACCTGTAACGACAACATTTGGTAAGGATAACAGGATATACATCCACCTAAACCTTAAAAGCCAGAAATCCCGGGTCATGATGAATGAATTTCGCAGAAAGGACACATTATGACGCATTTAATCATGACGGTGCCCGGAACCGAAGCAAAGTTGCTCGGCCAAGAACCAGTTTGACCAATTTCTACAACAGAACACGATGAGGCAGTTTTTGAGCTCAAAAAGAGAGTCTTTGTACATAAATGCTTGAACCAACATCTCTATTGAGGCTGCCATTGCCTTTACTCACGAACCAGTTTAAACTGATATCCTGTCCGTAACACATTTTGTACATACCTTGAGCAGCATGCAGATCCTTTCCAAGATCAACCTAACCGGTTTCCTTTAATTCTGGTGTACCCTACAAACACAGTGGTAGCCACTCCAGTCGTCCATAGCACTGATTCTCATTGTAAAGACAATTTCAGATCCCCAGTCTAAAACATATGTGCTTAAATAAACCAAAAAATAAGAAAATAAAATGTTTTCTTTTACCTGGAAGAGAGATAGAAGGTGTGAAACTATTTCTAGAACTGTCTCTCTTGGACACCTTGATCATTTTGCCTCGCTCGGACGACTCCTGTATTCAATGCAACTCAAAAAACACGTATAGCTTCTGTGTCCCATAGTTATGCTTTCCTGACTAGGAGTAAAGAGAAAAAATGCAGACTGCCCAAGGAATCTCCTGGAGAGAGTTGCAGGTGATATGCATGAAATCGGATATGCAACGTGATACGCAACGCAGCTAACGCTGCGAATATCCTTGGAATAATGCATATTTCGAAGACCCTACAAGCTAGTTACAAAAGCGCCAGGAAGAGACTCTGACTCTATTCTCTATTCATCTTTAAGCCGAGATTATTTAATTTAGAACCATTCCCTGTTTGATGATGGGAGCGCTCAGAAGATATGTCAATATGGGGCCTGTTGTACTAGTCAATGTGTGTTGCGTGTTTTCTTTCCAGAAATCAAGTGAGAAAACCCGTTGATTTATTTTTCAAAACACTGGCTTTTATATACGCTTGTGTTTCTGGGTATGGAGTTGGATTGCTTGTGAATTTTTTGGGTTCGGATTGAGCTTTCAGATACTTACAGCAGTTTGGATTGCAAAACAGATGCTCTGACACTTCATGGTTGAGAAGAGACAGTAAAAGCAGGCACATATCTCTTTCTTCAGAAGAAGTTGGGTAGAGGATACCAATGTGTTTCCGATCTATGATTGACATTTTATTCATCCCTTGATTCAAATCGGTGGTTTTTGTAGGTTTCAGCACTGATGCATTAATTTTTCCCTACTATTTGTCAAGATTCTTCACGTTTGATGTTGCTTCGTTCTTCCTGCTTTTTTCTTGTGTTCTTGCTGTAATTACTTCTGTTTTCACCCCTTCTAATTTTACGCATCTCATCAATGTTTTTTTGACAGTCATAGATTTCGAAACACGCGTTTATCTAAGGGTAACGAGCACTCATATTTTTGAACGATGACAAATTTTTCCATCTCCATCTTATTAATATTTGGCATTGTGAACTTCATAAAAGTTTTTGAACCTTGTATCACCATACTACCGGAGCTACCTTCATTATTTGCCGAAGCTTCTTCACTGTCCTCGCTCTTATGCCAGATTTCGAATTTCACGTGATTTGATTAATTTTTTCATGACTTCACATGTTTCACACCTCTTTGATACTACAAAATAGTCTGAAAATTTGCCAGTATATTAACCATCACAGTTGAAACACCAACTAAAAAACTGAGGACGCGTTTTGAACAGTTGCCGTCTCCTCAAACAGTCGGTAGATCATCTAGAAGTCCTTTTTGGCAATTTTTCTTTGTTTGTCTATCTGATCAGCTTTTTTTTGCATGCATCGGCAACAGCTTTTGACGCAATTTTCAAGCTTTCCTAAATGAAGAAATAAGTCCCTTTGCTAGAATTTGATGTTGAATCCATTAGAGCAGAAAACAATTCTAATCCTTTGCGACCGACACCGATAAGCTATCTAACAAATGCCAAACGAGGATTTATTTCATTGCCAGTGTTGTAAAAACGCACGAATTGATCCTTCTCTCCATAATGACACGGAATAATGATTTTGAAAGCAATCCTTTGTCACACATTTTACACTTTAGCATGTTTGACAGCCCGGTCCAAACAGTTTAGAATACCAGATGCATCATCATCATCAATTTTAACATCAAAATTGGCATTGGTTGATAACTTTTTCGCAGATGAACTTTTGAATGATGTTGACTTGTCAAAAGTTTGCTGATTACTGTCAAACCTTGTGTTCTTCTCGTCGCATGTTATTTTTGGCTTCGTAGTTTAACTTCTTTTTATGTCGCGCAACATTATGTCGACATTCAAATACACTCATTGACATTCAAGCAGACACTGAGAGAGACACTTTTGAGATTCAAAAGCATTATAACAGAATAGAACCGGTTTTACACAGAGAGAGAATTTACAAAAGACGATTCTCAGTCGACAGTCAACTGCGAGAACGAAGTGGCGACAATCGAAAATCTTTTAACCGGTCAGTTTTGAAGGTTTCAGGAACAGGAAAATGCTAATCGAAAATTTAGCGATTTTTTGAAATTTCTAATGTGAGCTTGAACTTTAAGGACATAACGAGCGGTTTTGTTGCGGTTTTTATAATGTGTCTGAAGTAAAACGTTTTTTGCAAGCAGTTGGTAAAGCTTCGGCTGATAATTTTGCTCAAATTCAAGTACGTTAATGAGACAGTTTTTGTCAAATTTGGTTTTTCGACACAGTCAAAAAACAAGGGATCAAGTTTTCGAACGGGTCATCTGCATATCTTTTACTTCTCTTAAAAATTATCAAAATTTTCTCTAAACATTATCATAAGACGAAAATAACAGCGACTGGCAATATCAGAGATCCTCCGTTGGCTCTTTTTCAGGTTTTTAATGAAATTATGGTGGAGAGTTTCTCCCTGGGCTAACATCCGACTTAAAATACCATGTCATATTGTGGATCCTTGGATTTGTGTTCGAAAAAACTTGTCAGACTACTTCAAGCTCTTCAGGGTCAGGATTAGTGTTTGAACCAAGCTATGTGAAAAATTGGTTTTTTAACCAGGATTTTAGAGTATTTACTAAGTATTCAAATTCAATATAAAACAACGTCTAGAATTCTATGATACGTCCTGGATTCCTCGTTGGGACTACGTGCATCCAATTTGTCAGACAGGAATTCTATGAACTACCAAAAAGACTCAATTCAGGTTAGACTAGACTTCCGTCTTTCCTTTTTGCTTGCAGAAAACGTAGGAAAAACTGGCAATGGTAGTATAGAACATTTGTTCTGTAAGACCAAACTAAGTCCTCAAAAGACACATAGCTACTACTCAGCGCTAACACTTCTAACAAACTCGCGATCTTTTCTCTCATTTTTGCGTAAAACGATAACACCCCTTTGGAAACTTTTTGTTAAAACGCAATACAAATATAAGCCTACATGTGCATTTTCTATATCTGTCTGTCGCTCTCCCCACTTGAGAGTGCAAAAATATTGCACTCTTTAGTAAAGAGGAACTAAATTTTTTGCGTTTCGTTTTCAAAAACCTGAGCAGAAACTGAGAGAACAGAAAAAAGGTCGTCAGAGGAGACAGCCAATGTTTGCTTAGGACAACATTCCTAAGAGTGCGACACAAAAACAAAATTGGTGGTACGGCTGATTCCTGAATTCTAGTTTCTGAATTCTGAGTGGGCGTGGTGGGCAAGTATCATATGTCAGGACCTCTCATTGGGTAGCCTCTAGTTACAGTCATGGTCTCTCAACAAAAGACAGGTTGATGATCCCTCCTGGATGATCCCAAAAAGAAATAGACTTAAAGGAATAGTTATAAAAATAGACAAAAGAGGTCGCCAAAGTCGAGTGCACATTTCACATGGCGGGCACATCATCTCCGAACTCCTGATTTCTTTTTTATTCATTCAGGTATTTATAATATTTGAAGCACAGCCTCCTCAAGTTTGATAGGTAAGGACTCCAGTGGGTAGCCTCCCGTCACGGTCATGGTCTGTCAACAAAAGAGAGGTGGATAATCCTAGTCAGATTATCCCAAATTGTTGGCCTCTAAAAGAATAGTAAAAAGAATAAACAATGTTGGGACGTTTTCAGTGAAATCAGAGTGTTCACTTTGGAAACGATAGCTGGATGCTTGGAATGGATTATAAATGGAGTTGTGTGGAAAAATTTTCTCGGGTTGTCCTGAAATTTTTCAAAGCATACAGAACTTTGGGATGCACTTGTGCGCAATCTCTTCTCGCTCGATGAAGAACTCGATTAAACCATTACCTTAAGTGGCAGAAACACGAGGAATTGTCCTATGTCGTTTCAGTTCATACCTTAAGGTAAGAATAAGTACTTCATCAGGACACATTCCTGTACAATTCTCCTTTAAATTCATCCTTTATTGTTTATTCGTAAAATCTATGTTTCTTATATTGTATTTATATTCAATTGTCCTGTTGTTGATCAGGTAAAGCCACATATAGAACTTTGAGTCTCTGACGTTGTTTAGGACATAACCACGGAAGCTGACTTCTAAAGTACAGATAAGAAGATCAAAACTTCTATACATATATTCACGAAAGAAATACACAAGGATCACGAATATATGAATTATTTTATTATCATCCATTTCTAGTTTCTTACTTAATATCCCAAAAGCCGTGTCCTTTCCCATTAAAACCTGAATTATTAACATTATCAGTCAACCGCAACCTTGGCACAATTCCCATCTATCAAACTGATTCCAATTCAATGGGAAAAAAAGAAATTCAACCAGCAGTCCTTTATGTTGGGATCATTTAGCTTAACCAGCAAAAGAAAACGACGTCGTCATACATACAAAGCGCTAGGATGAATTTGATTTTCCTCTCCTACATAGACTTGCATTAAGCACAGGCAAAAGAAAAACTAAAACAAACTTTTAAATCTACAAGAAATTATATAAAGGACCTTCTACATTCCTTTATTTGTGGGTTCGCATACAAAAGACAGACAACGATGAAAAACTATTAAAAAATCACGACGATTGAAAGGATATGCCATACTGTTGGTATGTTCATTGGAAAATTTTCAATTCAATAGCACAAATCTTTAGCCTTCCCATTCACATCTTAATATCAGTGTGAGTATAGATGTCCTTTCATTTTCTCTCCCGTTCTGTCTCCCACACGTTCTCTCAGTTCCATTTCCTGAGATCTCTCCATCGACTTAAGAGTTTTCTTTGGTTTTCCATTTCTTCATTTGCAGCGCTTGCATTGCTTTCTAGTGTCTTCAGATAATCTTCTATCGAAGAACACTAGTCGAAGGTATTTTCAATGAAAGGATTTTCTTGTACGTCTCACAGGACACGACCGGCACGAACTGATGTGGTGAAGATGAAGGAAAAAAATAAAATAGTATAGAATCGGGTACTTCTGTGACAAGTCGAAGAAATCGTTCGTATAAGCGGGTATCGAATGGAAATATAGAGAAGCTAAAAGGAACACACAAAAAAATGGGGAGGAAAATGTTTGAAAACTGAAAAGCGAGGACACTCGGGGTAAAAGTTATCTATGCAAGCTGACCTATTGAATTTATTTGGAATCATATTGGAAGAAAATAGCGTTTAATCGATTCATCTCAAGCCTTTTGTGGCTATTTTCGAATGAATCGTTGATGATATTGAGAAAATCAATGATTCCGAATATCATTTTAGTATTATCCTTGAGAATTGGCAAAACTTTTTCGTAGTTGTAGGAATGGAACTAGAGTAGTGGAGGATAATTTCGAAGTTTTCTTTTTGCGAAAACCAAAAAGATGGTTTTCATATGGATGTTGAAGAGAAAATGGTGTAGTTTGGATATTTAAGTGTGGGTAAGCATTTTTCTAATTGTTCAAAAGGGGTTTGCGCCATCTGGGCTTTGAGTCTTTTAATCCCAGAGAAAATTCGGAGGCATATTTACGAGGCATGCTCTATTTAAAAGATATTAGTAGCGGAACTAGGACGTAAAGGATTAGGATCCTCTGAAATACGATCTTGAGTTTAGTGAAGGCAGAAAAATCTGGGTTTTCTGTGATTATCAGTTGGCTCTCGGATAGAAGTGAATTGAACTCCAACTAAACCAGGTGTATGCAAGACTTTTTCCAATTTTACTAAGAGATGGCGCCAGCAAAAAGCACGCAACTTATTAATATAACACATAAGTCATTTCAACCATCTGACATTTAGGTACAAGCACACGCAAGTTGAGTCCGTCATAACTACCGCGTGGGTTTTGCCGTATTCTCCAGTCATGTCGCATTTTCTGCCTGAAAAAGTGCATTTGGAGCACGTATTCCTTAAGTTTAGCCAAAAGAAAAAGACAGTCGAAAGTCATCGTTTGTTAGTAAAATCATATGGTGGACACACTTCATCAATAAAGACATGTGAGACATGGTTTTGACAATTCAAAAGTGGTGATTTCAATTTGAAAGACAGTGGTAAATCACCAAAATTCGAAGAGGAGGAAGAGCAGGTGAATCGACTCAGACTCAAAGGCCATTAGCAGAAGCATTGATTTTTTCACAGGAAACGGACAAAACTTATTTACGAGCATGGGTAAGAACAAAAAACTCGATAAATACGTCCCACACGATTTCAATGAACGTCAAATTGGAAAATCGAAAAGTAACCTTGGAAATGCTGCTTCGGCGCCACGAAAGAAAATCATTTTTGCATCGAATTGTGACGGGTGACGAAAAATACATTTGTCCTGAAAACCCGAAGCGGAAAAAATTGTGGCTTTCACCTGGCGAAAATGAAAACCAGTGAAAGACACAGTGACCTTGCTTAGATACGACAGACATGCTTCTGAAATTGCCGTACTTTCCAGACTTGACGTTTTCTGACTTGTGCAAAAACTTCACGTCAATGGGGCACGTGCTTGCAGAGCAACACATCAGTGATTTTGAGGAATAAACAAAGTTTTCCTTAGAAAATTACGTATTTTTTTAACCAAAAAACTAGAGAAAGTTCAAAGTCAAGAAAACTTTGCAAAACTGAAATTTCAATCCAATTTTATTAGACTGGATTGAGTAGAATCTAAATGTTATTTCATTCTTGCATTTATTATTCAAAATAACTAAGAGAACAACTTTTTGAAGATAATCGTGCCAGATGATTGATTATTAATCGGGAGTGTTACATGGCAACCTTTAAGGTTTAATTGTGCCCTTTTCTGCTGAACATAGAGCACCTCCAGCAGAAAAATCTTTCTAAAAGAGTAAATAATCTATTTCGGCTGCAGCTGTCACAGTTCCTCTTTGACCAGGAAGCAGCTTCCCCGGTTTTTAAAGTGTGAAGTCGGTCCGTATTTGTTCTCTTCCTAGTCTGATTTTATCAGGATTGAGCGTGAAATCTAGTTAAACTTGCTCTTGTTTTTTGCACATCAATGTACCCAAGGCATGGTTTGACATAACATAGAGTTATAAGGCTTAGAGAGGCCCTAATGTTCATGAGCGTATGTCACTGTTCACTATACATACCAGTGTCGAACAGACTCTAGAGAGACTCTCTAGACAAACATACTCTCCTCTGTTTGAAATTGTGATCCCTACCGCATATGCGTGATAAACAATCTTAACTTCTGGTAGTTTCATTATAACTTTGCGTCCCACAGGTTTCCAGAGTAGGGTGATAAAACAACTTATTGTAGGAATTCACGATCTGTAAGTACGTTAATTGTGATTGATTCTATTTTCATACGATAGTTCGTCCGGCAGGAGTTACACTTACTAGTGAATGGTAGGACATGTTCTCCCTAGTCTTTCTCAGTATTCTCCAACGTATTGTCAAACGTTGTCTCCATCGTTTTCAAAAGAAATGACCTTTAGCTAATCATCATTTCTACCTACATTTTGTATAACTATTGTGTTCTCCTGGGCTCCGTGACTTTATCCTTTCTGAATGAGGACTGGATATACCCCATGCACTAACTGCCTGCAATTCGGAAGAAGATGGAATATGAGTGACTTACTGACTGACTCAGATCAAAGAAATATGTTAACAAACATGATAAATCTCTTATGTATCAGTTAAAACAGTTCCTTGCAATATGGGTTCAAAAAACTATTATTTCAATTATTTTCCAAAGATCCTCTAATATTATTATTTCAATTATTTACTAACGGTTCTCATCCGCCTTATGTTATGGCCTCAAAATTGAGTGTTCCCCGTGGTTTTCTGTGTGACAACTGAATTAACCAATCAGTTGGTGTAGTCGCAATTTCGGAGTTCCAAATGACTGAAGGTTGGTTATTGTATAACAAACTATCGCTAGATGGTACTAGTGATATGACAAATATGTCAACAAGTTTCAATAGAAACTTACATGCTGCTCAAAAGGCTAATTGAAGTCAGCTTGGTTTCGCCAATATAAGGAGGGGCTTACAAAAAGGAAGCTTTATAGTGTGTCAAAACTTTGCATTGTTTTGAGCAACACGACAAAACATAAACGATGAAAGAAGAAGAAAACCAGTCAGCCGCCACTTCACGATAACTCACGATTTTCACTGGAATCAAACCCCAGTCAAACTGTAAGAGATTTCGACCACTGCCAAATCATACGAGGTTGTTCGCTGTTTAAGATTTTGTCACCACTCACAAGAACCTGGAAAAGCAGGTTCCGTATTATCTTATAAAGTAGAAGGTAGCACTTTCAATGGAGACAGTTCTCTTCTCTCGTTTAACAAAAACTCCTTCTTGAAAAAATTGTGATCTGCGAAGAAAACGAAAATAATCGTGATTTTTTTGTTGCTGTAGGTAGAGTTGTCCAATGTTTGTTGCTCCAACGTGTCAAAACCATGAATTCTGAGAAATACTGCGCTGAATAGGATACAATTGTGACAGTACAATGACATCGACTGGTCAAGAAGAATGTACATATACTGCTTCGTATAACGCACGCCGTCATTTATCGAGGAAAACGGCCACGAATTTAATGAGCTTAACCGCACCCACACCATTCATCTTTACTAAATCTTTTCTTCTTCTTCTTCTTCTTCTTCTTCTTCTTAGTACTACAGCTTCTTGAATCTTGGCTTCATGCAACATGCGCCTTCAACTGTCTACCCGAGTTACAATCAACTGTCTTCATCCTCAGAGTCTGAAAAGCTTTTCCTCGGTTTTCTAACTGGTCTCCACCCTTCAGTTCTCCCAACAAATTCCTTTTTGGGTACCCCTTTGTTCGTTTATACGATTCATAAGGACAACCAATTGCGCCGTCCGCAGTCTTATTGTCGATGAGGCCTACGGCTCGTCAAAAAAATCTGAAGCCAGCAGTTCACGACATTTATTAAAATTTGACATCGATTGAACAATGTATTAGCTGTCAAAAACATCTTCACAGAGTTCCATCGAATTGGAAGCTTAAATTTTTATGAAACAGGTAGAGTTTTGCTGGTATCGCATTGCAAAAAAGGGATCCTATCCGTTATTGCCTGTCTTAATTTCGAAATCGATTGACCAATGTATTCGTTGTGCAGGTTTGCAGAGTCCCTTCCAACTATGAGCATAGATTTCTAGGAAACAGGAATAAATAAGCATGTATCTCATCGAAAAAATAGGGTCGTCCAACTAACCACCTTCAATATTTTCTCGTGCCTAACACATATGTTGTATGAAGAGGAAATGTGGCAGTAAATCCTTGTGATTTCTGGGAAACACAAAAACGCAGGAAACAATGACTATCCATTTAAGTTCACCCACAGTGCGAGAATCCTTTCTTTCTCTTCTTCTCGAAAAGTCGATCTTCTTCCCTATTCCCAAGATAGAGATTCTTTTGATTTGCGAAAATGAGCACTACCGTAAAGATGCCAAAACTTCAAAAATATTTGTCACTTTAATTCAATATGTTCACATGACATTCAACTTCACAACAGGTTCCGCCAGACTTGTTTAACATAAAAAGTGTATCTGCAAGTACGAGACGTTTTTCAATTCGCTGCTCCATCTTGATTTGCTTAGTGGGTAATGATTGGTTGGATGTTACAGTATAAAGGATCCGCCTTTCTGGGGTATATTGGTAATAGATGGACACTGAGGACAGCTTGTTTGTTTCATCCCTCTATTAATCGATGGAGTACAGGATAACATTGAACTCAATTAAATTCCTACATTTTTATTTTGGTGCAACAGACAACGAAATGAGAGCTAAAATGAGAATTATGACGTAAAAAATGGCCGCGTTGCGCATTCGGTTCAGTTATGTGGAGCTTTTTGGCCTTACCTCCGGCTCAAACCATACCATAAGGCCACCATACTGTTGTGGTCAGAATAAAGCGTTACTGTCAAACTACCTCAAAGATGTCAGTCAAGCTGGTAAATTACTATTCACGAATGCTGAATATGACAGCTAGATCTCCAGAAAGATCGGATGATAGCGGTTGCGTCGGTGACGAATAAACAGTTTTTTTTTCGGGAAATCCGTGGAATTTAATAGTGTTCCGATAGAAATCGCAGCGTATAAAGTTCGCTGAAAAACAATGCGCGCGTGTTGTGATATAATTCGTACCGGTAGTGCCTTATTTCGGAAATTCTGATCGATGAAGTTGGCTGATGCAAGGACCATTTGACGGTAAATATCTTGCAAACGATGTTGTTCCTCAAACTGTCACCTGACGACTTTTGATTAATTTCAATGTATCAAGTGTGAGTATAACTTTCGTTCACTCTTAATTTCTAAATAATAATTGTACCATTCACATTGACTCCGATTTAGTGCAAAAAGTTTTTAAAATTTGAGCTCACAAAGTTTTTAAAAATTATTTAAATGAAATTTTTCTTAGCAAAGTAAAAGATTTCCCGTTTAATTTTGAGGTCTTCATTTTGATTCGAATTCTCGATGTCGACTTTCAACCGTAATCTTTCAGTCGTCTTCTGGGACTGACGCGCTTAATTCAATATTTACTTTTACATAGCATGGGTTGCTTCACACAGGCAATTAACGGTCACTTAGTGACGTAAGTAATTAAAATTCATAAAGGTGACCTAAATTGTTCTAACGTTAGTTGATTATTGTTATCAACCTTCTAGACACCATAATTTAATCGTTTCAAACCATAAAACATAAAAAGAATAGTAGAAAACATTAACAATTCTAGATCATGCAACAACTTTGTGAAAGGTTGTAACATGACAGAGTAGTTCACATCAAACCCCGCTACTATCTTTTGGGTAAGGCCACTTGTATATGTTTTTGAGAAGAATATATCAAGGATTGCTGATATAAATGAAAGGATACAGCACGCGTGAATGACAAGCAAGGATGTTCTGCTAAGGTGTGCAGAAATTCGATTTTTGGTGTTCATTGAGAACGCCGCGATTAAACATCACTGGAATGCTTACATCGAGTTGCACGACAAGAGCGTGCAAGGCAGAACAAAAGGGACAGGATATCCGTCACCAAAATTTTTGAAAAAACCGATATGGCCTTAAAGTATGTAATTAAGTTCTGATTCAATTGGACCCTGTTTGTGAGACGTTGGGTTACATTGTGAAATAGATATCTCGTGAATTCTTAATAGGAGTAAAACATTATTAGAACGTTATTGATCGATCGAATATGGTTTTGTTAGACAAAGGAACGCTCTATGTAAGACGTGCTCTCAACCCACCTAAAAGTTGGCGGCAAGGAGGTCTTATTAAGGATTGTTCACAGCTGGCGCGAACACTTAGAGCCCCTATCCTTATGTGATGCCTATGATCTGGAAGATTCCCATGAACGATGAGGAACGTTACTCCTCAGTTCGCGCTGTTTGTTGAGGTTAAGTCAAATGTTTGACTTATTTTTCTGCTGAAAACCGACATTTTCAGTTAAGTATGCTATGGGTTTATTATGTATGAGAAACCTTACCAAATCTTAGCCTTTTACTTCCTTTTTCACAATGCTTCCGTAATTATTGACAGCGGTAGCATCATTCCCCATAGTTCTCCTTATAAAGTCTCGGAGGACGTTAATTTTAGTTTCCTTAAATAATCCGAATATAATTACTAATGTCCTAAATCCTATTAAGTTCGAATGTTCCAAATGTTTATGTTTTGAGTAATCAAATATTCTATCTCTGTTAATGTTGTTTTTTGTTATTGCCACTGTTGCAACAGCTTTTGCAATCACACCGAGCGATGTTGATCCTGTAACATTCAATTGCATTCTCTACCCGGTCCCCAGGCTAAGACAATATGCTGTCGCTTGTGTATGTGCACAAATACAATAAATTTCACTCTGCTTTACTGGTATATTATCTGCATGACATTCCATTTGGATGAAATAGATGGACATTGAAGACTGCTTGTTTGCTTCATCGCTCTGATACTCTACGGAGTTGATCATAGAAACAGGATAACACTGGACTCAATTAAATTCCTACAATTTTGGTGCAACATGCAATCTCAAGTGAATGGTTAACAGCTTAACATGGCTTACACTTGAATGAATGACTAGATGTGCTACTGTGTGCTGATGAAGCATAAAATATATTATAACGTGGGAATCTGGGAATGATGAGGATATGTTGCAAATTGCATGTTTGGATTGTACATCAGTAATAAAGAAGGAATCCCCCCGGAATCTGCCCGCCTATCAAGCATTAGCTTCAACTTCATTCGATGCGGGCCCATCTTGGAGAAATGTTCGAAGTAGTTTAGATGTTCTTCACAACACTTCGTATCTTAAAGTATTCACTTATCTATATCACTCCTTTTCTTCGCATTTGAACTCCTTCGGATAGTGTTTTCGTCAAGTTTCCACTTGAAACTTGTCATTGAAATGCGAAAACTGGACTTGATCGATTCGATTTAAGACAAAACTTGGATACAGGACCCGCCAACAACATTCAAACTGGTCGTAACCCGCACTTGTACTTATTCATTTCGTACTAAGTTTTGAATTATATCCTTGTTTGCATCTAAGTAAGGTGCATAGTTTGCAATTGAGCAATATAAGCAGACAGATTGGTGGAATGGGAAAGGTTAAGCGGAAGAAAGGATGCAGTGTGCATGCACTTGACACATACAAGTAACATGTACGAATGCCCCAAACATGAGAAGTAATTTTGGTATCATGTAAATTTCGGGATGACCTGTTTCTGTTACAACATTTACGAGTAGAAAATATAGTTTTGATGATGATACAGTTTTCCCGGCATATGAAACGATCACTCTCCTTCTCGACAAGGATGTTCACTTTCATGCCAATGCAAACAAGACCTAAAGGACTGGTGATAATATGAGCATTTACTTCATGATATTGTGCTTGAAAAGATGACATGATTTTCAGTGAAAAGGAATAGAAATTTAGGATGATATTTTGACTACATTTGAAGGATTGCGCTGGTAAAAAGGATTTAAAAAATAATTTCGCTTAGTTTTTAATGATTAGGTTTAGCGAACGCGGTGTTGCACTCATGACATTGAAATAGCAATTCGCTAAACTTTCGTATCCTTTTCATCTTGATTTACTTTTTTGTAAGGATATTAATGTTATATATTGCTTACGTAGCTTTCCTTTCTGTAATGAAAGATTACCTATATAAATAAAATATCTATAAATGTCTTTTTATCCTGTATGTAACCCTGTAAACCTGTTACATTGAACACAACTACTGACTCTGATTCTTCACAGTTTGCACCCCTCAACAGGACTGAGCAGCTCTAGCTAGGCAGGAAGTCCTTTAAAAATGTGTTCTGGCATTCTAATCACCAAAACAAAACGCTACAAACATCGTCAGGGATTCAAATGTGAAAAGCTGATGCTTAAACTTTTTCTAATGAATTTAAAATTTCTATGGTACACTTAAACTGAAACGCCTTCTAATGCACACATACAATCCGGGTCATTCATCAGTGGTGACCCCGACGTGACACATATGTTAAACTATGGGCCTCAAGACATTTGTATTGTAAAATACAGATTTGGTAACTGCCATCAACAATGTTTTCAAAATTACCGAAAGCTAGCTCGATGATTATGGCGTGAACACACTAGAACCATCAAAGTTCTTTACCGCCGATCGCATAAAAGTCTTTATCATCCGCAAACTTGAATGTGGTAGCGCTGTGAGCCACCAAAGTTCTTGGGTTTTATATACTTGAGTCGGAATTCCACTTCAAGCAAGTCGGACATCGCCATTCACTTGCAGGATAGCATTCAGGGTGAGACGAATTTTAAGTATGTAGCTACCAGACAGCATTTTTAATTTTGGAATGAAGGGCTAGAATTCAGAATAAAAATACAGAATAATTTTTCTTTTTAAAAAGTGTACATCTGCTACTTCACAACATTTTTCAGATCCTTCAAAGAGCTTATGTTTACCTTTATAAAAAAAATGTTTGATTTTCTTCCCAAATAAATGCTGAATCTGCATCCTTCACTTCTTCATCGCTAGAAATCTTCTTACAAAGTTCTTTTTTAAGAATTGGGACCAGATAATAATCACTGAGGAATAGGTAATGACTATAGGCTAGGCGATCCAAAAAATATCAAATCTCACCCTGTGCTGAGCAGGGAATGTAACCTGGCTATTGTGAACAGGCGCGTTGTCGTGTAGACGGAAACACCTTTATGCAATTTTCTCCTTTCTACTGTCTTTGATACATGATATTAACATCTGTATTATGTTTAAAGCGTAGCAGTTTCTGGTTATCGAAACGCCATTCTCTTTTTAATCTGTCAACAGGATCTCTTTATATCCTAAAAGACTGTCGTCATGATATAACTAACCGACTGTGACATCTTAGACTTGTTGGGTGCTGATATGCCCTTTTTGTACCACTGCATAGAGTCCTGTTTGCACTTAAGTCCATGAAAATGAACCCAAAATTCGTCTGTAGAAACAATTCGATCCAATAGCCCACCCTCGTCTTCACTGCAGAGGTTCAACCAAGTGTAGTTTCTGAGAAGGAGTGAGCTTTCATGGCACCCATCTAACGCAGATCTTTGTAATGCCAAGACGATCCTGAAGAGTGTTAAAAATTGAATCCGACACTCCAACCATTTTTGAAGCTGTTTTATCTTTAGTCTAGCACCTACCAATATTACTTTTTCGACGTTTTGAACGATTTCAGGTGATGTCACTTCAATCGGCTTTGTTTGTGCCCCAGGTTGTGGATCATCTTTAAGTGAGTTACTGCGTTCTTTGTGGAAGATTGTGTCACTTTTAAGCCATGGTTTGACTCGGCCAAATGTCCTCAAAATCGGATGCTGTCTCTTCCAGTATAATTTCTACTGACTTTCCTTCCTTGGTATGGAACTTATTGACGATTGGGTACTCGATTTTTTCCGTAATTATGGTCAGAATGAGAATTCAGTCAGAATTCCATTTATGGTCAGAATGAGTTACTAAACGTGATATCACTGCAAATATTTAATTAGGACATTTGTTTTATTCACCAAACTTAAAGTCGCACATTCGTAAATATTCCGAGCCAGAAACATTGTGATATATCATCTGGATCCTGAAGAGACTACCACTGTAAATATTTAAAGTATTGAACAGATCAGGCCCGAGAATGGTGCCCTATGCGAGACCTGAGTTGATCATCATGCAGCTATATTCTTTCGTGTTGTAGAGTAGACTGCCGTTCTTTAGCGAATCCTTTAGAATCTGCATTGGATGGCCTGGTACTTGTGAACAGTTTTCAAATGCTTCCAGTACGGTTAAAAACACTTTTGAAGACCAGCATAACGAGCAGGATACCTCATATTTATACATATTTCAAAGAGCAGTGTATATAAGGAGTTCTATATAGCGACACGTAATGCAACTATCTTCCTTTGGCCACGCCCTTTTGTGATGAAAGGTAGCCTCCGTCAGATGGTCTCAGAGAAATCTGCTACATGCCTATACTTATACATTTTGCGCAGTAAAACTTATACTTATACGACCGTAGTAATAACTTCTCAGGCTGCATTCATTGTGTAGGTTTTGCGGTTTTGTCCATTTCTAGCATACACAATGTACAATCTGCCAAAAGCGTTCTTCTCACCATGTAAACCAGGACGATAAGATCCCTGGTGATACCCTATTATGCATACATATATTGGAAGCACTGGGAAACTGGCAAAAGTATACACCAGCTGCATCTAATCAGCTTGATCCTGTGTAGTTCCCTCATTTGCAAGTATGCTTCCTTCAGTTCAATCCAAATTAGAAGTGGATTTTCCACTAGTATTTTCCGGGTTTCAGGGCTTCAGAGGGAGAGGCAACCGAGGGGCTTTTGTTTATCCAAGCCTAAAATGCGTCTAAAATGGCTGAAAAGGCCTGAAATTAACGTTATAGAACTGGAATATTTAGCGACCCTAGAGCTAGAGGAACCTCTGGATTTGAACCTCTGAACCTCTGGAACCTCTGGAACCTTTTCAATGTTTCCTCTCTGGAGGAAAAATCGACGGAGTGCAAAAGGATGTACTCAAAAACAGCAACTGTAGCTTCAGAGAGAAAGAGAGAGCTCATTATCACAACAACTCTTACGGATCTGTTCATTTCGATTTTGGTCATGACTTGACGCATGGTTCGTGCCCCCGGAAACAGTGTTCCAAAGGACACGAATTCTATGAAAAGATTTGGCCCTAAATAGATCGCTTCGGAACTGCTGGATCACGTCAATTTCGATTCTATATTCACAGCGGGAGTTATGATTGGCGTTTTGACGTTGACGTACGAGCTTAGTATAGAAACGAGAGAACCGTCATCGGTATGAAAGAAAATATACGAAAGGAAACCCTAGGAGTCACGCCATAGCTAATTAAAATTGAAAGCTATGTTTTTTTCTTCTTCAATGTCCGTGATTTAGTCCGCCATGAGTGCTTTCTGGAAGGACATGTGGCTAATGAGGAAACTCTTTTGACGTATTTGACATATTCTTTCGACATTATTTTAACAAGACGTCTGATTTGAGGTGAATTGTAGAGAAACAATTTATGGACGTACAGGATGACCCACCAAATCACGCCTTCATTGTTCCCCAATTTAATGGAAAAAAACACGACAAGTACCGTCAATCAACCATTTTACTCTCTAAATTTGGTCTCGGGAGAGTTTTTTGTATCCCTGTGACAAAAAAGGGCTCTAGTCTATTTTACAAGTATATTTTAATCAAATACTGGGCCTTAAAAAAGAATCCGCCGTGAACGCTGAGGATTTCAGCAAAAATTTTATGCAAAAGTAGTTTTATTTACTGATTAATTAAAAAGACGTTGGCATACTTATGTGAATTGTATCAAATGGGGCTTGTTTTGAAACCGATAGAATAAATATTAAAGATTGGTTGAAGTCGGGGTTTGGTTTTCAGTGTTGCTTTTGTGAAAGATTTTTTTCCATTTTCAACCTATTTCCTGTACTTGACAACATAAAAAATGAAAAAAGCCTCAGCTACGCTCAGTTTAAGGTTAGGAAATCAACAAAATAATTTATAGTCCTTAATGTTTTGGCCGGGGAAAATCTCCTTTATGTCGTAAGTACTTTTTATGCGGTAATTTATATTATGTCAAAAGAAATTCCTACGATCCTTCAGATTCTTACACTTAACATTAATTAGTAGAAAAATTTATTTCCGGCCCTTTACAAATATTAAGACATTTCCTTTTTCTCATTCTATTGCCATCAACTCAATCATTTAATCGTCCTCTTCAACCATAGTTGCTTCTACGCAATTTTATTTTCTTTTTTTTTCATAATATTTCCTAATAGCCTTTGCCACCTTCGCGTGCTTCTTCACCTGGCCGGTATGCGCTTTCTTTGTCAATCTTTCGGTTGCCTCTAGTCCTGCGGTAAGCAGGAAGTGTAATTAAAGTTGTGTCGTGTTTACAACGGAAATGGCCGACACTTTTCAAAGTGTCAAGGGACCTCAACTCAAGCAGCGAACGATAAGCTGCAATTAAGGTGAAATTTTCTACATTCATTCGAAAGGTGACTTTTATAGGTATCCTGGCACTCGCTTTAACATTCATATTTACTATAATGCTATGACTTACGTTGAGGTCCAATGCAAAGTCCTGGTCCCATTGTGAGTAATTGAACATAATTTCATGTCAGTCCAGCCAAGTCGCAGTCATTCCAAAAAAAAAAAGGGACGATTGCGAGTGGGTTCGCTGAGTGAACAATTGGAATTTGTATAGTATGCGTTTGGGGAGAAAAGGACTCTTTCTATTTGGGCTATTTTTTTAATTGAACAGAACGGAGCGTGGCAGTTGAATGTATTGAATGAATGAATGTATTTCGTGATAATATTTTGTTGGAATGTTGAAATAAATGGATGAATTGTTAACAGTAGACCGAACTTGGGGATTCAGTTGATAAATAAGACTGATTGTATAGGGATTTATAAGTTATTATTGGATTTTGATTGTGATAGATTTTGATGAATAGTACAATAATTTTGGTTAATGAATGAGTTGGCAGATTTTTAATAGTAGGCGGAATGAAAATGCAGATTCATTTCGATTCCATTAGATCTCAAAATAGGACTCTTTCTATAAAATACAACAAGCAAGTCTTTTGAAACAGCCAAAACTTTTACTCTTCTATAAGAAATCCTCAGATGGTAGCAATAAGGTAACGATAGGAAATAAAGACAGTGAGGTAGCACCGAAGAAGCTGGAGGTATTTTCCCACCTTAAATGAAATCCTTATTGCCGAAAAGGCACCACCGAACCCTAGATTTTCCTGGATACCACCCCTGGTTAGTTATCTTACCGTAAAAACCTTGACTTTATTGCCTTCACACAGCAAGTTTCAATTTCAAGCATCAATTGTATCATTGTAGCATTTGGGACAGATAACCTAGAGCTGTCTGAACTCATTCAGCAAAATAGATACTGGAATTAAACTTTGATGCTTATCGGAGTGTTGCAGACTTCTTTATGAAAATATTGACAGGAATTTATCCAGTGCAATCACTATATCAATCTCCAATTTCTTACCATCCGATGGCAGATGGCTAGTTGCGAAAGTCATAGGCTGGATTGTTCCAAAAATTTGGAATGACTTAATAATTTCTTAATGATCTTATAGCTCAAGAATATTTGGTGGATTTAACTCGAAGAACCAATCATGCATACCTGCCTTCACGTGGCTTAACTTCAACGATTCAAAGGATAACAGCTGAGTTGCTTAGTACTTTCTATGAGGTTTTAGCTTACGCTAAGAACCTCCTCGCTCTGAGTTCCAAGTGTTAATTTTAGCTAATTCCAAATTTGTGGGATCACCATCTTTAAAAACCACCCAAATCCATCACTGCTCACCAAGATACTCCCTAAAAGCTCATAACCAATAAGCTGATCTATCAATTGATGAATGCTTACCAACTACCTTTGGTTCCTGCATATACGCGAATATATGTCCAAGATTGGGTTATGCAGGACGAATCACAAGCATTTTCATAGGCTGATTATAGCTTGCTAGATTCATGAACAAACATTCACTATGCTTAAGGACTAAGTTTGTTCTTTTTACTAACTCAGTCCATGAATTTGTTAAGTTAATTGCAAGTTCCCACCTTGATTTGGCTCTACCTGACAGTCTCCTTTTGGACTAAAGCCCATTTTCCCAGAAAATCCACCCCCCCCCCAAAAAACATTGTCAGCAGGTACCTCTTTACATTGTATGAATATTTAGGGATGCAAAAGCAACCCCGCTGTCCCTGACGCTGTTAGGAACAATGCAACCCTTGAACGAACCAGTAAACTGTCCCACCTTTACCTTAACCCTATGGACGCACGGAGTGCCTGTGATAGTACCTCGTTTAGGTTTGTTGAACGAGAGATAATGTAATCTTCATGCGCTACTAGCCACCACGATACTACCCTGAAGGGCTGCAACCCGGTAAACAGGTCCACCTTTTTAGACGAAGCTTACAACCTACCTGAGCTACCTGTGGTTGAGATTTCCAGAACTATTCGCAATACTAATTTACACGGTTTTGTTAAGCAAGCTCAGCCACTTTGTAATGGACTAAGGTCCAAATTCAAAGCGGTTACAGAACACAGAAATGCCTACTCCCATCTCCTTCTTCTTTTTCTTCTTTTTAGCACTAAAGCCTCTCTCAGGCCTTCGCTTCATGAAACAAACGCCTTCAGCTGTCTTAGCCAATTGACCGGGTCCTTTTATTTCAAAATCTGAACCGCGCGGAACTGTTCCTGTCAATAGAGTCAGACCAGCGTTTTCTCGGTTGGCTACTCTTATCTGTTTCACTAGAAACAGAATTTAAACCTAGAATTAGGGAAAAGAGTCCTTTGAACCAGAACTGCTATCAGGAAATTAGTCACCGAGGACACTAAGGCTTATCGTTGTGCATAACAAATGCGGTCCAAACTTTGCCCAAGTTTGGGCATATCTCATATTATAAAACTCTTCAATGATAAGTTAATTGTTGGTTGATTCCACAGGGTCATGCGTTTTCATTTTCGAGAACACATTTTTTGACTGTATATAACAAATTTATACTTCTTCTCAGCGTTCGCAATGAACTCGTTGGAGTTGCATGGCGCCATGAAAAGTCGTCAAAATGAAAAATAGACTCCACCAACAATAACCAAATTTTGAACTGTGGCATCGTTCAAATGATTTTCTGTAAAAATAACTCAAAACAATTAGCCAATGCCAAGGCAATAACAAACAATAATGCCATGAGATCCCAATTATCCTACCCGTAATATGAGAGTTTCTATTTCTGAATGATTAACATGTACAAGAAATTGCTGTCAGAACCGAGTTATCATGGAAATCAGAAATCAAATTTTAGCGAAAAGAATGAAGAGCCCAAAGCCCTGAAAAATCTGTTTGGGAGACTTGTCCCATCGGTTCGGGCGTTAACTTAACCCTGCTCTTTGTTTCTCAAAACCTAAAAGATAGTCTCCAAAACACATTGTTACGATACGCAAATCCCATCGCGCCGACATAAGTTCCATTGAATATTACCCAGCAGATGGCACTGATTGTTGATTTTGAGTTTTTGTTGAAGGAAAAGATGTCCACCTAGCTTTTTTTGGTATCTTCAGGGAAATAATCAAGATCAAGCGTGATCCGGACGAGACCATATTGGGCCTTGACATGAGGTAGCCTCAAGCTGCATAACGTCTCATGTTCTCTAATGGCTTCTTTCACCAAGCCAAGTATAACGTCGAACAGCATTAAACGCGATTTGATAAATTGTTAATTTACTAAGAGATGACTACATCCTTTTTTGGCCAAAAAATGACCAAAAAATCGAACGAAAGTAAAATGACAGAGAGCTATTAAACAGGTGTTTCGGGTTTCACAGTTGACTTTCGACTTCTCCCACACAAATGAGTGCTTCTTCTTCTTTTTCTTGCTTCTATCCTCCTATTCACTTTTCCATTATTTTCATTCAAGCACGGATGAAGTGTGAAGAAAAATCATGTGATGCCACTACTTCACCCCGACTCATTCCACCCCGCATAAATTACACACGAAGGATAACCGAGAACTCTAAAAAGACATATTCAGGCGGGTACAAGAAAATCAGAAAAAAAGGCATCCGTTGAACTGTAGGATAGAGGTTACGCAAACGTAATGTGGTAATACTACAATTGTTGAAATAAAAGGACTCTATATCGAAATTGTTCAAGAATCCCTTGCTCGTAATCAACATGAAAAAACTACCCGAAATTGTAAGTTCAAGAATACATAAATGCTAGCTTCGGGATGAAATCTCTGAGCAAACTTTTGGAATAGCTCAGAGTTCCTGAGAGCAGAAAAGTTTTACAGCAGCAGTCATACATAAAAGAAGGGATGATCTTCACTAACAGTAAACGAGGCTTGACCACCACAAATGGTTTGCCAACGTTTACAGCGTCACCGCATTTAGGAGTATGACATTAAAAAACACTTTTCTAAAATATATTTTTAATAACTGCAGCGTCGGAAAGCAAACATACTTAAGGATACCTTCAGCATCTATTGAGGGCACCACTCAATGCATTGTCCTGATCATAGTGAACCTAGATCAGGACGTTGATCTGAAACAAGTGAGTGACTGATGATATTGTTTTTTGAAAATGCGGCAAAAAACCGCTCTTAGTCCTAATCTAGACTTACTCGTTTTAACTTATAGTCCCGATCTAGACCATTCTTATTTATGCTGCAAGACCTTATATTGCATATCTTGCACCCAAGCAGAACGACCCCCTTTAAGGATTTCTGTATTCCAACGCTGCAATGGCTACAAAGAAAACTAACCACTCTAAATCAGACCTTAATGCTAAATGCTAACTCTTTCCAAGTTCCAGAATATCTGATGCGGATAGTCCAAAATTACCTGAAGGATCGTAGCCTGATCTACAGCACGGTGCAAGGTTGTTGGAGGATGGTAGTCACATCAAGTGTGGCCCAAGGCTCCATCTTCGGTCCAGACTTTTGGAACGTCTACTACGACGCAGCAGGGGTCTCAGCAATTAGTCGACTAATGGCCAATCATGGGGGACCAAGTCCAACAAAAAGGCGTCTGCTACTGAGTGTAGTGTAATCTACGCTTCTTTATGCAGCAGAGATATGGAGTGAAGCTCTCAACAAGGAACTGCACCGAAAAAGGCTGGCACAGGTGCAGAGATGAGGTGCACTGCGGATTACATCGGCATACCGTACAGTCTCTGAGCCAGCGGTGTTGGTAATTGCAGGGGTGATACCCATCGCTCTCCTTGCTAGAGAGCGGAATAGAGTCTACCTCCGAAGGCACGAAGGTAATAAAGAAAAAGTTGCTTGCGATGAAAGACGATGCACTCTCGACGAATGGCAACAATCATGGGAACGTGAGCTAAAAGGAAGAGGGACCGCGCGGCTCATCAACGACTTGAGATCATGGCTCAGTCGAACGCATGGTGAGACTGACTTCTACCTAACCTAGCTACTGAGCGGATACGGTTGTTTTCAGTCTTACCTGCACAAGATAGGTAAGTCACGGTCTCCAGATTGCATATTCTGCATTGGCGTGAAAGATGACGCCTGTCATACTTTCTTTTCATGCAGACGATGGGACAAAGATCGCGGTGATCTTGCCGAAAAAGTGGGATAGCTCCATCCAGATACCCTAATCGAAGAGATGCGGGAATCATTTGACAAATGGAATCAAGTTGCACATAACGCTCGGGCAATCTTAGTTATGAAATAAGGCATACTTGATCGGCTGGAAGCGCCGAGGGTGGTGGGTTTCCTTCTCTTTCAATCGTCCTCCTCTTTCCCATCCAACTGGAGAAGGAATCCCTGTAACTCGAAGGCGTAAAATTAGGAAGCTAGCCCGAACTAATGTGTCAAGCTGTTCCAGGCTAGGCGCTCCAGTGGTCAGGGAAGGTGTTTAGTCGGTAGTCCAGTCCAGTAGGTCCCACTGGGAGTCCGACACACTCAGGGCGTAAATAGTCTTCACCTCCCAACCTAAAAAAAAAGCTGAATGTTAACGATTGCCGCTCGGGAACATGTATTTATAAAGAGGATTACACTCCCACCCCTGAATGCTTGTAGTCACTTTTATCTTCATAAGTATATGTTGTCCGAATCATAACTGATAGTCAATTAATTTGAAATCGGAATTATGTAATGGCCCTAGTAGTATTTAATGATCCTCGCAGTATAAAAAAAGAAAATGTGGATAGAACTAGTCCTCCGCCTCATTTTAAAATGATCTTCCTCGAAATCAGTTATTCGGTATTTAACAAACCCCTTTTTCCCCTTTTCTCCCTCCTAAAATCTACAAATATTTGGTCAGAAACGAAAGTGAACTTCCTGCGTTTCATCAAGACTTTCTTGACCAATAGCAATTGATCGTCATCGATCTTCCGGCTCCACAAGTCACTCGATACTTCATACTGATGTTTTCGGCAACTTCTAAGCTGAATTCTATATCTGCGTAAATTGAGTCAAAACCAATGTTGAGCTCCTAGCGTCCCATCAGGACTTTCTTGACCGTCAACCATTAGTTGGTTTTCGATATTTAGCTCCAGCATTCGTTCTAAATTTAGCCACGATTTCTATAGTGTTTTCGAATGCGATATCAATATCTACAAAAATTTGGTTAATAGTGCACATTTGAACTCGCAGAATTCCATCAGGATTTTCGTGATTGAAAACAATTTGCCAGTAACTGATATTCTAGCTCCAGGCTCCTGCAAGAATACCAAAGTCAAGCACCCTTTCGTCAAACTCAATATTGCCCTCTATTGCAGAACTTTAGTGACTATGAATAACGGATTGGTGAAGGTTCTTCCACTTCCAGGGATCCTCAATATTACGTAACGGTATTTTTGGTGATACCGATCACTATAAAAGAAGGCATTTCAAAAACAGATTCCGAAGTCTACAAAAACTTCACATACTTCTACGAAAACTTCAAAAAAATATTGCATTCTCAGTACTTTTTTAAGGACTATCTTGACCGTAAAAACTTTGTTAGTAATCGAAGTTTTAGGTCAACAACTCACTCGCTAGTTCGTCACGATGTTTTTTACCGATTCCAAACGCGATTTCGATATAAAAACTTTCTCAGGACTTTCTTCACGTAAAGGATTAGTCGGTTATCGGTATTCCAGCTCCAAGATTCACTCAACATTCCACAACGATTTCGTCAGTGGTTTCAAAGCCGATCCCAAAAACTTATGAATATTTAGTCGGAATCCATTCTTCCTGTATTCCTTTAGCACTATCTTGACCGTCATTGTCAAGATTCATCAAGAACAAACATTGGGAAATCGATCTTTCAGCGCTAGGACCCCTCGATATTTTGTGACGGTATTTTTGGTGATTCTGAAGCCGACAAAAATTTGGTTAAAATCCATATTTAACACGCAGCATTTTTCAGGACTTTCTCGACCATTCCCAATAGTTCGGAAATTGATCTTCTACTTTCAGGACTCACTTGGCATTTCTAGTAGCTCGACAGGCGATTCTAAAGTCTAGGGAAATTTGGTTAAACTCCTTCCCAGCATTTCAGTGTTAAGAATTGATCATTGACTGATCTTCCAGCTTAAGGACCCTTTGACATTTCGTCATAGTGCTATCAGCGATTCTTCGTAACATCTGATCATAGTGTAGATTTCATCTTGTACAGAGTAGTGATATGTCTCTATAATTTTCAAGTTGTGGTTTGTATTCTTTCTCATAAATAGATATTATAATGGATTTGCTCCATTCCTGCAGGACCTGCCGATAATCCAGGATGTATTGGAATCGTATATGGATGGTATTTTGAGCACTACTGCGACCAAATTTCAAAAGTTTTGCTGAAATTTCCTCAATACTCGTTATTTTGTTAAATTTTCAGGCGTCCTTTCAATCGAATCTACTTGTGCACTGAAGGAAACTTTTGGGACGCATTAAGTTTGTCTGATGATACTAAATTCTGGCTGCATTGTGAAGTTATTGAAAATTATTAGAACGATCTCATCTTGTTTTCAATCGACAATTCCGCCTTTTTATTCCTTATATAATTTAGTGCTGAGTTTATATCCTTTTTGGCGGGCTCTAACTATTATACGCGCTTTTCTGGTATTATTGCTTCGGTTTCTCTTAGATTTTCTCATAAAATGAACGTTTTAAGTACGCATTGCCAATTTTTTCGAAGGATTCCGTAGGTTTTTCGCTTCGGCCTAGTATTTATATAGAGATTCTGAGTTAATGTCTGATTTGTTTCTTTCCTAACGCATCCTGACATTTATCGCTGAAAAACTTGACCTTAAACGCTGGATCCTAACACATGACTTGACTTCATTTCCAGGCACAGATCATTGTTGGTTTTCTTATTTTCATTTCCTAGCATGCAAACTAACAGAATTTTGTGTCCTTTAGCAGTCGACGGTGTAAGCAACTTAACTTTTGTAAGGAGCTGATGTTTGCATTGATTCCTTGTGGCGTACGACATTGATTAATTAATTTCAACAAAAGATATTCTGAGTTGCAGTATAAATCTTGTTCCTTTTCGAGCACCACTTATTCCGGATAAGTACGCGGTCAACTTGATTGGATATTTTATCATCTAGTGATAAGGTTCAGGTTCGTTTAGGGATGCGTCAATGTGGCGTACATATGGAGATTTTTGCAGTTCTTCCGGCACGGAAGGGCAATCCTGATGTTGACTGTTCGTGAGCGCTACAGCGTCCTGTCGTTCGCCCATGTACTACTTTCACGTTAGAATCACACGGTAGTAGTTTGATGCTTCTTGCAGGCAGATAGTCAGAGAGTCTTTCCAGAAATTGTCCTCAAGGTTTGCTTAGTGATCTGACATACCAGGATATCCACTGGAATTGCATCTAGCCCGTTTTGCAGTCGCTCGTTTGTTCTTGTTGATTCAATAATTTCGGAAGCAGAAATTTGGATTAAAGAATTGAAAAAAGAGTTGGTTTCCATGGATATATCAGTTAAAAAGATATTGCATTGCCCCTATTTCTGCCCTCATGGGAGGGGGGATTATTGCCTAATCTCCACTCGCTGGCATGGTTATGGTGATTGCGTTACCAGGCGTGAAGGCTCATCTTTGAAATCCCTAACGTTCGTCTTATAAAAACAATTTGCTAACATCATCACAAGGAAGCGAAAAGAGGATTCGATAGTAGAAATACATGTTTACAGGTGGTATTATTCTATACTATTATTCTATACTATATTATAAACCTAGCTCAACACTAAGGTCATTTGTTATCATTTGCTCACCGCAGTAAGGATTACCCAAGAGTTTTGTTTATTTAGTTGTATCTCGAATCTCCCATTATCCTTACAGACATTACATTATCTTATTTTATTTTTCATGGTTTTCGCAAATTTCATGTAGATGATTCCTAATTAAATTGATTTTTTGATTATCTCACTTAACCCAAAACGTCTACTTTATCCTTTAATCCTTTGATACAATCAGAAAGCGTTTTAAAGCGAATGTAACAATTCATTATCTATTTCGCACACATTAATATTATTCCTCTTTAATGTTCACATCAAATACATCCGAATCAAACCATTGGCCTTAGCCACATAAACGCAATCTATTGCGTTGATACATTATAGTTTTATCAGTAATTATCACAAATTCGCCATATGTGTTTTATAACCTATAAATTCAAAATGGTAGCTTAGCATAACGGACAATAATGTATGCACATGCATGACTGTTACATTAACATTTGAAAATCAATGAATAAATAAATGTTTGTATGAATGTAATACCACTTGGTGTAAAATTGCAAGCATTATACTATAGAGTACCATCATGTCCTTGCGTTGTATGGCCAAAGGATTTCAAATAAAACAATATCTCATCAAATAATAATGAAATGAAAATGGCTGTAAAGTGTTCAGTGCAGCGTGTGGCAATGGTTTGATTGGTTTCAAAATATTCAGAATTTTCAAATGTGTATACGTATAATGCATATACATTTAAAATAATTAATAGATTGATCAATGGATACTTGGGCAATTATCAGCATGGTGAAATTTACGACACAGTTTGTTGTTTTCATCATTGTATTCATTGGAATGGAATGTTTTTAGATGGGCAAATCATTGGATTGACACAATGTATTTAAAATAAGGTTAAACATATTTTTATTGACTTAATTTTGCCGTCCAAATCAAGTCAATCAAGTCCCTTTTGCTGTTCACTATCGTCGGTCTCAAGTCTCAACAGCCTTCGCCTACAGACACGAACCATAACGAGCCTTAGCCTTTGGGCAACATTGTCTCCAACATTCTCAATCATGTGGTCGTGTCCTCTAATTTTTGAATGATTTGATTCTACGAATTGTTTCCTCCAATGTTTTTAAGGCTTATTCACTAGCTTTTGTACGTTTGTTTCCCATAAAAATCAAATAATGGAAAGAGGAACAAGCACGCTCCCTATTTTATTGTGACTTTGATCACAGCATAACCACAGCGTTAGCGCAAACAGCAAGAAAACTCTCGGATGGCCTCCGAAAGAAAGAGATCGAAAAACATTAGACTCAAGCGTTTGAGAGTTTAATTTTGGTCAAACGAAATATTGAGAAAAAACAATTTAACCATAAGCAATAAAATTCTACTTATCATGGTTGAAGCCTGCTAGATTAGATGTTTTCTTCGAGACTTCTCGCAGCTTTGTGTTTATATAATACCATAACCAGTCGAAAGCGTCAGCACCATCGAGCAGTATCATGAAGAAAGAGACACAAATACCCACACACACACAACATACCACTAACAACTAACCATCGCTAACACATCGAACAATCTCCAAATGTAACAGTGCTTGACCAAAATATGTAGACTTATGTTTGGATTAGTAAAGTCCGCCTCATACTTGGATAAAACAGGAAACACTCTCTCAAGGCTTTTACCTTAATACGTAACACAATTATAAATTTTCTTGTATTTTTTCTAAATCAGTTTGAAAGAAGCCGCCTGAGAGTATTAATGTTGTATGTAGCTACGCTATGGTACAGCCCGAAAAAAAGGCTATAATTGCAGCAGTAGAGGTCAGTATTTCGATTGATTGGACTCTACATTCCTTCATAGTATAACAACTCAAAGCAAAACCACTGCTGTAACCACAACATGAGTACAAAGCAAGAAAACAGTTCGAAGAGACTACTGATATAAAGGGATTACCAAACAATTGAATTAAAAAGAACAATTAAAAAATAAATTAAGAAATTAAAATAAAAATATTTAAAGTTAAATTTAGTAAAATAATATTAGTATCATATTATAATAATATTTAGCAAATAATATTAGTAAAATAATAATTAGTTATTAAAAAAAAAGAGTCACAGAAAAAAAAATTCCAAGTAGCAAAAACACCCCCCCCCCCCCAAAAAAACAACCCCCAAAAAAACCCAAAAAAAAGACTTGGAAGTTATTTTTACGATCGATACGATTCACTGGGTTGTTGTGTTCGTATCGATATAAAAGGAGTGGAAATTGTGAGCCGATAGACGATAGAAGATGCCAAGGAACACCAACCAGTAGAGGCCAATCCGCCAGTGGATGACACTCAACCACAGAGGACATTCTGCCAAGGAACACCAACCAGTAGAGGCCAATCTGCCAGTGGATGACACTCAACCACAGAGGACATTCTGTCAAGGACCACTAACCGCCAACCAGTAGAGGCCAATCTGCCAGTGGATGACACTCAACCACAGAGAACATTCTGCCAAGGAACATCAACCACCAACCAGTCGAGGACATTAAACCATAGAAGACACTCAATCAGTTGAAGATGCACAATCGGTAGAGGAGGAGTTGTTCACAGTCAGCGCAGCACCATTGAGCGCAGCACAATTCACAGGTTGTTTGATTTTTAATAATTTTTATTTAATATAATATGAGGGACTAAGCTCTTTCCCTGTGTGTGTGTGTGTCAGTTGCATGGAAGGATCAGGGCTTAAATAAAGTCCTAACCTCTATGCCCACGCGGTGAACTAGTCGGTGGAAAATTAACTTTCTTCGGCCGCCACTATGCGGCCTTTGTATTTTCAACTAACCCTATAATCTTTCTTTCGCTGCAGGTGCGACCTATCGGTTGCCCAATTATTATTTTATTATTAATTATATATATATATATATTTTATTATTAATTTCCTTTGAAAATACCTAACAGTATTTATATCTCTATCTTCGTTTCTCACCTCCAAGTGGGAGTACTATTTCGTCATTTTGCTGCAGATTTGAACCCAAATGACCATAAATTGTACCGTGACCTCAGTGATTGGATTATTTAGTGGTAGAAAAACTCACGATCTTTATGTATTGAACGGATATAAGCCGAGTTATACTTGGATTGGTAAATATCATCTCGTTTTTACGTGAGACAATGATAGCTCTCTCAATGCCTGTTACCAAAAACGCAATACAAACACAAATGTAATTGTGCTATCCCTTCTCTGTCTCATATAAGACCCCATAGAGTGTTAGTGCTATGTGTAGCTATGCTGTCGCAGACATCACGAAATCCGTATTTGACGGAACAGTGAAAGATTTGAGTGAGCTTCTGGTATAAGTCGTGGTGGATTGGAAGTTGTACAGGATTTCAAGTGAAGGAGCTGATTATGATCAACACTAACCTTCTTTTTTATTATTCCTGTCAACGTCTTGTTGATTTTACATTTTTATATTTATGACAGTACAGTCATTTTCGTTTCCCGGACATATTTCACTGAAATCGCGAAGCATATCAACAAATGAATCTAATGAAAAATATAACGTTAAACTACGAGAAAACAATGAACTTTTGCACAAAAATATTAAAAACAATAAAAAAAAACCTTCCTTCGATGTTCTTTTTTTGGATGCAAACTAAAATATATGCAATCTCATGTCCATCTCCATTCAGCTAGTGTTTCAGTTACTTTCTGTTGGCAGTTCACCTGCGCCGCTGAAGCCACAGGCTGACTCCTTTTTCATGACTTTAATGAAAAAGATAATTGAACGCCTTTCTTTTTGACCAGAAACTTGTTTAATTTTTAATTATTGTGCATGGCCGATTGACGTATAAGAACTTCAAATAGATGGTCATTTTTGCAGTGTGTTCTGCTGACACTAAAGTCTTACCTACATTTTCTGTCAATTCCTCCAACCCACAATATGGCTAGAGCTGGTGTAAGCCACTTTTAGGTCTTGTCCCTTGCTTATTAAAACATTAAAACTAAGCTCTTAGGTTAAAACATGGCGGCCAAGGGTGCTAGGATACTGTCGCATGGTTCATCATTGACCCTTGGTAGGCCAACCATAACCCAGGAGGTAGAATGCGAACCACAGGTAGCTGATATGCTCGCCTCTTCGGATAAGAGAGCCTGCAAGATGGGCAGAGCTTCTTAACAAGAATGTACCCCTATTGCTGGGTTAAAGCTTTTTTTTGAGCCTTATTGCTGGGCTTAGTGAACCTGACGGGCCCTGTGATCGCGTGCCCACATGCATAGTAGATATCTAGAACAAGACTTTTACCTTAAAACATGGTGACAGAGGTTGCTAGGACACTATCATTTGGCTCTGACGGCCAACCTCAGCCCTCCAGACGTATTAAAAATATCACAGGTAACTGATAAGCCCCAACCTTTTAATAGTTCAATTTGTTGATCGCGACCCTTTTCGGAGCATCGTACCATAAAGGTGGCATTGTCCTAAAAACGTCAGGAATAGCTAGGTTTCCCATCTGTCAGTATGAATAGTTGGAGAAACCCCCATGTAGATCGGCAGAAATACAATCAAGACACACAAATAAAGAGACATTCCGCGAATCCGAATTTTTTTCATAAACACCAAGTAACGACAGTCTATTGAAGAAGACTGTTGTTACAATTTTTATAACTCTCTCTCTCTCTCTCTCTCTCTCTGGAGAAGACTGAAGAAGACTGTGGGTACTTACTCACTTATAAGGCATATCTTTCAAAACTTAAACCCACTGAAAGATCTAGTAATACCTCAAATATTCTACTATTAATACATTCAATCGCATGTAATTAAATATAATGCAACTAAATCAAGCTTCAAATAGACTCATATGGTCTGCATTTAGATAATGTCGGCTCTTGAAAATCATAGCATGAAGTCAAAATGTTTAACGTGGACACCTGACCTAATTCAATGGTCTTCACCGACGGGGTTGAAACAAAGTGACAACCAACAGCCCCAAGTTTGGAATCGAGTTTCAGTCCCAGGTCCTAATTTTGTTTAAGCTTTCTAGATTCTCGGACACAACTAGTGAAAGTTGACTGTACTTTCTAGCTTTCGAAACCAGAACCACCACATTTATGCCATGGATAGGTTCCTCAATGTGTGGGGGGCTGATAGTAACCTGTCATGGGCGTACCCCCAACCCGTGGTTCGGATATGCCTCTGATCGGATTGCGCTTTTCTAAAGTCCTAGAAAAACAAATTTCTGCTCCAGACACACGGGCTTGATTGTCCTGGATGCCTGGGCAATCAAAACGGAAAAGTTCGTAAATAGAACATGCTCCTGAAAAAACAGCTTCCAGTTTGGAGGGACTCTTAGAAACGAAAGGATAACACAGAGAGGTAATTACCTCTTACAAGAAAAACATATGGATTTCATTTATTCAATCTTGGTTTGGATGAAAAACGGACCCAACTCGCATTCAACTTATAGTGAGCCTGCACTGGATTTAGCCGTGAGGCCTAGGTCCTCAAAGCAGATGGTCTGTATGTAACAAGGATCTAGATAGATCCATCAGGAGACAGTTCTACGGTAGATTGAAGTGACATAAGGAGTATCAATCGTCTTCTACTTACTTTCAGATGGTTTTCTGCAAACTAAACTTAAGGAAACTTTTTTTTTGAATCGTCTGGCAGATTTTCATCATTACTACTTTAAACCTGCACACTGGCTGATTTTTTGATATTCGAAGAGTTTTACAGCCAAGTTCATCGTTATGAACCACTTGCATATCGGTAGTATTCTCTAGTTGGCACTAGAGTACTTTAAAATAGGAACAGGGCTTTACAGCATCTGTTTCCTAGTAGATACGAGTAGGAACTTATTGGTAACGTCTTCATTATCCAGAATTGCTTATGTTACTTCATATACTAATTCCTCTTATAGTGCATTTTGTTTAAGATTGATTGCGACGCTCTTCGTAGTTATTTTTAGGTTCAAACCGAAATTCCCTTTCTTTATCTGAAGGATTATCCGCTTCAGTGACGCAGTGCCTAAGTTTTTAATAAAGGAAGAAGATGCGATGGCTGGCCAGGTTTTGATTGCTATTGGTAATTGTTTTAAGGTCCCAACTTAGATTCACATCGTCTGTCTGAAGGAATATTCAATTCAGTGACTGTGACTTCTCTGTATTATCAAGCAGCATTTGATTATTTCACTGAAATGTCGTCTTTGTAACCTTTTGATAAAATAGGAAGACACGGTGGCTAAACTGAGTTGAATTCGGGCAAAAATGACTAAAAATTATTTTACATTCTTATTATTCTTGTTCTCATATTTGCCATAATTTGTGGTAACAGACAGGTCGTGGTAACAGGACACTCACGGTCTTCTCTTTTTCGGTATCATGACCAGATTTACAAGGCTCAGAGTCTCATAATCGTAAACCCCATCATATTTGTAGGTCTTACCAACAGCTTTAACAAAAAAAGGGTTGAACTAAACAATGCATGCCGAGTTGGTACCAATTGATGTTGGTCCTTTGCTGTTACAAAGGCAGGTGACCCTATGGAAACAGCTTATGACTGCTCCCCAAATGACATAATGTAACGAACTAACCAAAGAAAACATACCCAAGGTAAAGAGCGTTATATCGTTAATAGGTGGGACCAGCCAAAAATAAAGAAATATTAATGGAACTTGTCATGGAATTTGAAAAGAACCAATTCATGTCCTCATTAAGGATTGGTCTAGAAAAGAGTATACAGTATCAAGTTCCACTAAGTGAAGAGATTCACTATTCTTAGTTGAACGAAAAATTCATTTTGACTGTAATTAAGACGCAGCTGCAAAATAAGGTCCTGACACTGAATGAACGTTCCGTATACTAAGCAGCGTAGAAGCATTAAGTATATCGAAATGAAAGATTCGTAATCTGTCCCTTGATTGCAATTGGAAATTTGTGACAAAGCATAGTTCTCTTCACATCCTGCATTCTTCCAGGATGTAAAAACAAAGAACCTAAAACCACAACAATACTAAATTTCTGGAAATTCGGTCTTCATAAATATTTCCAATGGATGCTCCTGTTCGATTTTGACAGGAAGACAAATTGAAAAGGATTGTTGAGGGAAAATATAAGCTGTTAATTTTGCAACAAGACTCGTCCGTATTTCTTCGATTCTCAGGAACTTGAAAACTCCTTTCTATCACATTCTACAATTTCGTGTATTCTCTGCTCTTTTTCAACATTTCCAAGCCTTTGATCAATTTATACGGAAAGGTAATAAACTTTGTATCATTCGTCTTCTGAAGCAAGGCATTTTTGTCCAGGATTCCCATTTACCATTGCTTTAATGCCTTCACAACCACTACCTAATCATTTTGACGGTAACTTAAAATGAACAGAATATCCAATGGAGGCAATTAGGAAAGTGATTTTGTACAAATTGATCTCCAAATTTTCCTTTTGTGGTGTAGAAAGTCGTCGTCGTTAATGGACTAATTGAAATCATTAAAATTGAAACGAGTTTGTGAAATATGTATGTATCTGTGTGTATGGATGCTATGTCCTTGCTCATTTCATCTTAAGTTATTTTATCGCATGCTGTGTACAGGGAACTGGCTGTACAAAGAAGCAAATTCTAGGACTCTTCCTCCTATATGGTACTTAATATTTATGAAAGGATTTGTCTTACGGTGACATTTAGCTGAAGGCTAGAAGCCAGGAATTAGCCAGAAATCGGATGAGCAGAATGATAGAGAAGGGAAAAACTTCCCCAGGACAAAATAGCTGAGAAGATGATGATGGTAATGATTATAATGATAGAAGCGATTTCGATCAATTATCCTTTATGAATTTGTCATTGTTCTGGATTATCCAAGAGTTGGAGGATAATGGGAACATTATACACTTAAAGAAATCAGGCATTCAGGTATAATTATGTATCAATGACATTGTTTGATATTTGTTACGGTGAATGCAGGGCTTTTGCAGAATATTTTTCTTCCTCAAAACCGTTTGCCTCTATCCTTTATCATACTCACGTCTTGCAAGGACTAAAAAGATTCTCCGAATCAAGAATGGTCGGCAACGAATCTCTAACTATTCTAACGAGGACGCAATCAATGGCAATATCCTTCGAATTTCATTCAAATTCAGTCAGCCAATTTTAACGTACATTTGTTTTGTAGTGTCCTTTCAAAACCCCGGATGACGTTCATATCCACAAAACTTTGAACCTCCAAATAAAAGCACAGAAAAAAATAGGATCAACCTTCCGCAAAACCCTATCTGTTCACTTCCATCCTATAAACGTAGCAACGGAAAATAATAAAAAAAAAATAGAACGAACTGCAACAATGGAGCTCAGGTATTGAATCGGCATCGTGAAAAATGTCCTGGAATTTATATCGATTTGTGTTGAATGGAAAATTTATGGACGTATTTTATTTTTTGTATTTGTCCTGGCCTCTGGTCACAATCAAACACTTTTTAAATCGGTATCGTCCTTATCCCATTGTGTCAGTGTCTAGATGCAATGAAGGATACACCGCAAATATTCACCGAGTAAGGATTAAGTTCGATTCTACATGAATTCACGTTTTGACTATCTTAAGTAGGCTGCATTGACTGACTATCAAATACCGATTTCTATTTGCTAAAAAGATATGTGCGACACAAAGCAGGTGATCATGCTCCTTTCGAAAATTCCGACATATTTATCTTCTTTCTTTGCTTTTTCTTTTCGTCCTTTCAGGCTAGTGCGAGGGGCGGCAGGGTGGGTTGGGTTCAGTTGTCAAGCAGCATCCCAAGATATTTCACTTAAATGTCGTCTTCGTGTTGTCATTCATTGGGTCGTTATGTTGTAGTTGAAGGTAAATTGCTATGGTTTCCTGTTTGCGATTTTCAAGCAATCTAATGTGGTATTTTTGGTTCGATATTGATGAGAAGGATTCAAGATGATGGACGTATTTGACGAGTGTTGAGAGAGAAGAAGTTGCAAATCAATTTTTATTGGCGTAATATGTTGATCTATTATTGAGCATTTATTGGATTGACAGCTGTTAAAAAGGAATATGTGATGTCTGTGCTGCAGTAAAAATTATGTCAAGTGTTAACTTGAGCCAGTAAAATGCTTTCCCAGCAGTATAAAAGCCTTTTCAGCAGAAATATGATTAGATTGCAGTCAATGCGTACATATAATTTCTAAACATTTCATTTTACGGACGTTTTATCGTCCTGGTATGCTTAATTCTATCGCCTTCCACCTGGGATAAGTTGTAAAGCTCGAACAAAAAAAAACATTGTAAGTATAACATTTATCTAAATAAATTAAGTCTTTCGTTGGTATTGGTGTAATTGATTTCAAAATCCACCTAATAATCAAAAAAAGCAGGACGGTTTCCTGAAACTCCAAATAGAAAGATCTGAAAACCTCAAGAAAACAAAATTGCTTTTTATTTGTTTTTCTGAATTTTTTTTAACACATTACAGAATTTTTTATGATTATTCTTGACTACTTTGAAAAAGCAGACTCAGAATATAGAGATCAAACTGCTCTCTTCATTCATGCAACTGTGCAAAGCTATTCAATTTTTCGCTTTCATAGCTAGAAAAACTGAAAAGAGCTCTTTTTGTAAGCCCTCTTAATGCTCCCTTTTGCCTGATTAATATTATCTTCCCTATTTGCTATTTTTAGTTAATAATAACCTTGGATTCTTACGAGATTCGCATTTTTCTCGTTCTCTTTCTAATTCACATCATCTTGCAGATAGTACATTAATGAGCTAAAATTATTTGCAGTAAATTCTCCCAATACCCTAACCACATCGAACCGGTAGACCTCTAAGGTCCTTAATATCCAAAAACGTCAAACGTCATCCAGACGCTTACTTTCTTTTAAAAAAAGCTAGTACAATGATCGGGATGTCTGGTTATCCTGTAAGCCTCGAAAGACAATTGATGATTAAGAAAACTGGAAAACAACTTAATTACTACACGTTTTTATTACCTTAGAGCCGCCCCTGAATGACTTAGATTACCTGGGCAAAGATTGGCCCAGAATGTCCGTAGTAGCCACATCATGTACCAAAAATATCAGCAATTTGGATAAAGTCTTTTCAGTCAGCCCAAAGAAAAGGGATGAAAATGCCAACTGCGTCAACTGCAGCAGAGAACACCGCACAAACTATAGAAGTAAGAACCAAAAAATTAAGAAGAACCCAGAAAGAAGATATTCAAAAAAATGCAAAGAGTTCTTTCGCACAGATCCCTAATGAGCCAGCTAAACCGTTTCAACATATCCTGTAACAGAATACGGCCACACGTACACCAAAAGCACAGACAGACAAAAAGTTAAACATCCAGACTGTATTGCTGCCCAAAATAGGGTCATTCTGTTGCAAAACACGGCAGCCGTGGTTCCCAAATTCCAAAACAAGACCCAAATACAATTTTCAAAACATGTCTAATGTATTGCAGAAACGATTCACCTTCCCACAATGCAAAAAACACTACTTAAAAACTACCTAATCCTCATTCCAATTGGATGCCTTCCTTTGGAAGGAGTATCCATTACTTGATGGTTCTCGTGGAAGAAGATACTCAAAACAATTCAAAGAGTTCTTTTGCACAGGTCGCTAATGAGCTTCCTTAATCGCTTAAACATATCCTGTAACAGAATATAGCCACACGTACCCCAAAGCAAAAAACGCTATACACAAAAACGACATCATACTCATTCCCAGTCCATTGCCTGCGTTGGATGGAGTATCTATAGCGCTGTATTCTTTTGTATCCCTTTTGCACGAAGCGTCCCTTTGTATCCCTTTTGTACGAAGCGTCCATTGCTTTTTTCCCCGTCTATTCCCTTTCTGAAATACTAGAAAGCTGATTAGACTTATGAGTTCTTAATCATCCTCATCCAGCAAATCTTTCTAAAGCCGCCCCCGAATCCCTAGCAAAGCTACAACAAAGGCCAAATAAATTTAGATCATTGAAAACACAAGGGTCTTTTGTTTATTCTATTTCTGAATGTTTTTTGGACAATTTGACTTAAATCTTAACAAAATGTCTTATTCATTTCTGTGTTATTTGCACTCTACTAGGTTTTCTGTACAGTTCAATCATTGAATTGAATTTGAATTGAATAAAGCTTTATTGATAGTAATAAGTTTGTGTTATAACATACATGTCACTTAATTTAGAGTTCTGAAAAATTCATTAATTCATTTCTTCTACGGTAATTGTTTCAGCTGTGCTGGTATTAATTTTTCACGGTTGGTTTAGCAATTTGAAGGAAAAAATGAACAAAAAACCTTGGCTGGGCCTAATAATACCTAAAACTAAATAAAACCTATATCCTATACTTATGTACTACTTATATTCTAATTTTAAAGTTAATGTACTCATACAATTTTCTGAGCATTAAGAATTTATCAATAACAGAAGACATTGTTAAGGCAAAACTTACACTATAGGAAAGTGCTTTCAATTGCTAAGAGAAGCTATAAGAGGGTTAGATGAGTTGCTGGCTGAAGCCATTAATTTAAGTTGCCGCGAGTCCGCGAGCTGTTTTACAGGATCAACTCCAGTAAGTTCATGTAATTTCCGAGTAGAGAAATAGAAAGGTTTGTCAAACGCCATTTTCAGGAATCTGTTTTGGGTGGCTTGAAGCTTGGCTTTTAAGTATTCGGCACATTGATTCCAAGTTGGAGCTCCATAAAGCATGATTGGTTGTAGCACCATTTTTACGATGAGAGTCTTGTTTTTTAAGTTAAGGCTGGACTTCCGATTTAGTAGTGGATATAATGCTATGACGGAATGTAATGTCTTATTGCGTATGTGTTCGATGTGGTTTCGAAACGTTAATTTTGGATCTAGCACCAAACCGAGATAGGATAATTCGTTGTCCCAAGGTATGCATTGGCCCAAAAAGTTTAAGCATCTGCCAGGAAGCATAGTGGGTTTTCGCTTCTTACTGAAGTAAATTGCTCTCGTTTTGCCCACATTGATTTTAACTTTCCATCTGTGGAAATATTGGTATGAGCTCTCTAGTCCTTGTTCTATGCTATTTATAATAGTCTCCGGTTCTGTTCCTATTGCATAAAGGCAAGTATCATCTGCAAAGGTCGCTATTTGGCAATTAATGTTTGTTGGGAAGTCCGAAGTATAAATGTTGTAGAGAGTGGGACTTAAGCAAGAGCCTTGCGGGACACCCGATGGAATGTTTTTTATTGAGGAGAGTCTGCCTCGTATTTTAACTTGATATTTCCTTTCGTGTAAGAAGGAAGCTATGAGGCTTGTCAAGTATTGCGGAAAGTTAAATTGTTTGAGTTTATAGAGAAGCCCTTCATGCCAAACAGTATCAAAGGCTTTCTCTATGTCTAACACCACCATGCCAACTGATTTCTTTTCCTTTAAGGCTGCCTTAATTTCTTTGGTTACTCGAAATAATTGATGCTCTGTGGAATATCCTCGCCTGAAGCCAAATTGGAAGTTAGGAAGGATCATATTATCATCGGCGTTTTCGGCGATTCTTTTTAGGATCAATTTTTCGAATAGTTTTCCCAAAGCTGGCAATAAGCTTATTGGTCTGTAGCTCGCAGGTACATGTGGGTCTTTACCTGGTTTCAATATTGGGATCACAGTAGCATGTTTCCAAGATAAGGGAAAGTAGCTTGATCTAAGACATGCGTTAAATACATGGCAAGTGAGAACTATTGCTTTCTTTGGTAGATTTTTCAATACGATGTTGGGTATTCCATCAATACCTGGTGCTTTATTATTACTCAATTTTTTCAGTGCAGCAGTTATCTCTTCGGTGCGAATAAAGTCTTTATGTGGTATACTTGAAGAGCTCATCTCCTTTTCAAATGATTTTTTGACCATCATATCGGTGATGGAATTATAACTGGATTGTGCTAAAGAATGAAAGGTGAGGAACTTATCGGCAAGGAGTTCGGCTTTTTCCTTATTGGAATGTGCCTGATATCCTTTATCATCTGTTAGTGGATAGGGCAAACTGTGTTGCTTTCGTTTGAATATTTTATTTAGTTTCCATACTTTCCGCGAGTTGAAGTCTAAATGTTCCAACATATTGTTCCATTGGCGATTGCGTAACGAAGAGATTTTCTTTCGAATTGCAGTAGTAAGGCTGTTAACACCATTTTTTGTAGAAGCAAGTCGTGTTCTTTGCCATTCTCGTCGGAGCGAGTTTCTTGTCCTAATGAGTTTGTAAGTTTCATTATCAAGCTCTAGCCACTGGAGTTTACTCTTGAATTTTGGGACACTGCATTCGATAGCTTCCCAGATAGTCTTTTTAAGAGAATCAACGGTTTCATCGATATCTGAGGCTGAGTGCAGCTTTTCGATCGTAAACCGATTTATGGATAATTTTTGGTTGATGTAACTGCGAAACTTGGGCCACTCAGCTTTTTTAAAAAGAAAGAACTGATTTGGCTGCTCAATGGAGCGTTCTGCAGTTCCAATTGTAAAATATACAGGCAAATGTGGAGAGGAAAGGGCTTGCATTACACTAAGCTCAGACAAATGAACATTTTCGTCGCTCAACACTATATCGAGGGTTGAGCCGATTCCTTTTGCCGAGTAGTATGTGGGTTCATCTGGCGAGTGTATAAAAATGTTGTTATACTCTATAAGCTTATATAGTGCGCGTCCTGTAAGATTGGAGCGAGTGCAGTTCCATTGCTGATGACGAGCATTCAAATCACCACAAAGCAGGTATCTATGGTTTTGTTTGCAAAATCTCTCTATATCTCTCACGAAGTGATTTACTTTATCCTTAGTGTTTTTGGTACCCGGAAAATAGACGCTGTAAATTTTTAAATTCAGCTCTTCAATAAATATTCCGACATTTTCTATAATGGACGAATTCATTTCTGGTATGAGAGAGTGACAGATTGACTTTTTTATGGCGATCGCTACTCCTCCACCGATTTTATTTACTCGGTCTTTCCTATAAATGTCGTATAAGGGATGTTTTAATTTATCTTTCGGCCCTAACCATGTCTCTGTTATTACAAAAATATCTATGTTATAATTAGTTATAAAATTAAATGTTTCTAAACTTTTGTTCCTTATGCTCTGAGCATTCCAAATTAATATTTTGATCAATTCAACCCGTATAAGAACTTAATTGATAGATTTACTATGACATTGAATTGTTCGTTTCTAGATTTACACGATGCTAAATTTTTAATTAGTTCCTGGGATATCTCCAGTAGCACTGCTGGTGGAAAGAGATTGCAGTTAGTGGAATAAGGTGCTGTTGCAGAGCTCTGCTGACTTATTGAGCAATATGTTGCGCGCGGAGAGTTATGTGTAGAAGTTGTTGTCTCTGCTGATTTGGTTGGAAGCTTTGGGAAATCCGTTTCCGAAAAATTGAATTGCTTTTTCCTCGGATATGTAGTTTTAGTCTTGTTATTTTGTTTTAATACTTTGCCTTTTATTTCAATGTACTCTTTCCTGCTCTGGCACTCAGGAGCGTTAGAATAGTGTGGACCGTTGCAGTTGCAACACAAGATTTTGTCGTTTTGTTTATCTGTGAGTGTGCATTGCGATAGTTGATGGGGGCCACTACATATAGCACATCTTGGTGGAAGATGGCAATGACTCGAGCCATGGCCAAAACGCTGGCAGTTTCTACACTGCGTGGGCCCTTTGCGTCGGCTAGAGTAATAATCCCATCGTACTATTGTGTGCATAATTGTGCGAATGCTTCGCAGCTCTTGCATTTTGACATCTCGTTGCAGATAAAGAAGATAGAATACATTCTCGCGTGCGTCTTTGTTGGAATTAAACTTTTTGATATCATTCACGCTTAGGTTGTGATCTGCTTTCAGAATCTTTTTTAAGTCTTCACAGGGCATATCATGCAGCCCTGATAATGTTACTTTTAATGGGCGGAGATCTGCCCGTTGGAAAGTAAAAAAAATTTACTTTTTTATTTTTCAAATGTTCTTCCAACTTCGTGTAGTCTTCATTTGATGTCAGGAACACTCGTTTGCCAATGGACATCAATTTGATTGAGTACTTTTCGATTTTCAATTCTTTGAGAATTGCATCGATGGTGTCACGGGGAAGATCAATAAAAGTAATCGGCGGAACTCTTACCTTGGCTTTAGATTCGGTGTCTGCTTTACCACTGCTATCATCACCATTCGGGAGATCGGCAAGGGGTAGAAATCGGTTGGCTGGTGATAAAGTTGTAGTATTTCGCGGCATTTTAAAGTGATCCCTAAGTAGGGAACTTGCCGGCGAAGAGTCCCGGCTTCTTTTCCTGTTTTCCACAGGAGTAAAGTTATCCGATGGCTTCACACTCAACTTAAATATTACTTCAATGACTAGTCTTTTTAAAGAATATAACGTTCAAAACAATTGAAAGTAACGGAGAAAAATTAATGTCACTATGAATCACACTGGAAGAAAATAGAAACACGTTTGTACCGCTCAACTGTCGATACAGAAGTGGATCATTGGCAAACACTCAATGTGTTGAAACAAATTTTGTCAACACTTCATTTGCAAGGATGCAAACTTCAGGCAACTGAAAACTGATCTTTGCTATACAAGCTGTGCAAGCTCAGTCCTCTATCTTAGCCCCACATAATCTTCCAAACCACATTACCAGATACCTTGGGTTATCGTTCATAAAAAATGTTTACACAAACTCGTCAAAATCGACAACACCGCCCCCCCCCCTTTAACTTCTTCCGTCAAGTTCAATAACGTCAAAACATAAAACTTATGCTGACACGGAAGATTGTTAGAGAACGTCCAAAGATAAAACTCAGGTACTCAGTCAAGCTTACTAGAAAACCAGACTCAATCCCTACAATCTGACCCGCCTTTAAACGGTGCGGAGGCACATTGGCAGGAATGAATCCTTCGGAAAAAAGCTATACATTGAGCTATCTGACCAAGTCTTGAAGCGAGACGTACAGCCCAGTCGAATTAGATGCGTTCAAACAACAGTCAACAAACAACAGAAAATAGGAACGACAAGTTATTCCCAGTCCTCAAAATCGAGGACCAAAAATCGAAGTCTAGAAATCAAGGAGAACTTACAAAGAAGCTTCACCCGACGCACTAACGGTAATGTCAATAGACTAAAACTATGTAGTAGGTCAGGGCCAAGAAAAACAACAGAGGAATGAGACCATCATCAGACCATCTGTTTCTGAAAAGAAATTGTGAGAGTTGCTTTGACATATCTGAAGACAACCGTTACCGAAATAAGAACGTCTTGCGGAAGGAGATGCAAGACGCCCGAAGGATCGAGGTGAGGTGACTAGTATTAGCAGTACTGGTACCTAATCATCAAAACTCTGCAGGAAACCTTTGACTTGTCAAACCATAGGCCCTAGCAAATCAAATGTGGTGTCAGGAGCCCAAAAATCAGGGAACGAATCATGGGAGTGCCAAAGAAGACATTAAATCGGTAAAGAGAGTGAAACTGTGTCTTACCTATGGTTTCACCCAGATGACTGCCAACATTGATTCAAACCAACCCAAAATGTCCTCCGACCAATAGATGAGAGTACCTCAAACAAACTCAACCATAGTGGAGTTGCGAATGCTCATCAAGAATTGTTCCAACCAGCACCCATACCTGCCTGTAAAGTCAGCCGAGACTACTATATTAAATGGCAGATAGGGTATCGGGATAGGGGACCTTCCCAACAAGTAACACATCCCATGTCCTCACAGTAATGTATAAACAGGAATAAGAGTAGTCTCTATACATAAATATCAACCATATCTATGGGGCGCTACCAAACCAATAACGGCCAGAGTTACTAAACTAAGAAGGCTTAACTACCACCTATAACAAGGACCATGGCAACGGAAGGAGGTGTAACGTTAAAGAAATGAAGAAAAAAATATTAGTATCCCACAAAATTTATCCCATTTCCCACATTTCTTTGAAATGGGTCGTTGCGGCACTGTTGCACAACCTTCGGAGGATAACTGACGGGTAAACGTATAATTCCTGACTTAAATAAAAGGGGTTCCGGGACGATTTTATGTGCTTAAGGCTAACTGATTTTTGTAAAATTTCAAAGACTATGTCTGGTTTGATACAAACCGCTTTTTTAGAATTGCATTAATGAGCGAGGACAGACAGACTGAGCATCTACTCTGACGAAACAGAACTACTCTACATGAACCGCCAGAAATCAGCTAACTTTCCAGCCCCAGCCTTAGAAACAAAGCAAGAAAACTCGATAAAAAAGGTTAAATATTTACCAGTTACTCTAGAATACAAACTAATATAAGCTTCTCATGTAGGAGCAGTCAGCAAATTAGTAACAATTGGGCTTTTGTTCATGAAGAGCCTGATGGGTAAGATATCGGGACTAAAGCCAGAGCTCAACCGCTGAACCCGCATGACAGTGATGTAAACAATAACCACCAATGGAGTAACAGTATTATGGCCGACATTGCGTAAATATAAGTCCTCTGAAGACTACAATACCTACTGTGATACAATTTATCTTAAATATCATTCTTCCGGATAGACATATCGTAAGAATGGTAACTCTAGCGAGCATCTTATTGAAACTCAAGAAGGGTTGACAAAGCAACCTCAATCGAATCAACTCCATGTTGGCCACATGAATTCAAAGGTGTGTGGAGATAACCGAGGAAGTAGGCGAAGTAGCGAGAAAGCGTTGGGAGGAGTCAAAAAGAGAACAGAACTTAACTTCACTTGTGAAATCATAACAAAGTCACATAAAGCACTGGAGCTGGTGCTGAATTCTGTGGGAATCCACAATTCCATTGTAGCTACAAGCGAGAAGACCATGCAACCCTTTTTCCTGCCACAGAAGTGGTAGGAGCAAATTAAAAGACAATCTGCACAGCCTTTTGGATGCCACTATACCCACTTGTCTCTAGCTATGTAGACTAACAATTTGGCTTTCTTAGAAGGAAGTCAAATTAGCACGAGTTCAAGAACACAGAAGTGTAGAGAGAAATAAAAGACAGATAAAACACTAGACAGATAAAACACAGTGGAAGTAAATTCAATCAAAGAACTACTAGCAACAGTGAAAATGAAGTTTAATGAAACTATGTGAAAGGAGGCGGACTCTACATAGAATGGCAGGAATTGCTGCCGAGCCTTTTGGTCTCATTCTAACAAAATGAGTACGAAAAAACTCGCACTAAGGAAGAAAAATTACATAAAGACCCTATAGGTGTTGCATTAAAGTGGAGAACACTTTTTTTTTTCTGACGTGTTGATGAATTTCTTTTGAATCGCCTGACCGTGCTTTAGCTGACTAATTGCTTCCCGTGCTTTAGGCGGAACCAAACAGCAGAGTTAGGAAGCAGCAATCAGAGAGTTGGAGGGTCATTAGAGCAGCAGAAAGAAGTATTGACGCCCAAGACGATGGAGGCTCTTCTTCGCTTTTGTAGGACGCTATAAAGGATCAAAGATATCGCTATGAAGGGCCATAATAAGAATGGACTTTCAATGAAAGAAGCTCACGTGGAGAGCTAAGGACCAAGCAGGTCTATGCTAAGTCCAACATCGAGCCTGAAAACCAATAAAAAATAAATGTCCTCTGTGTTGACTTAGTTTCACCATATGCGCCTTAATATAAAGCTTCCGCTCTCATCCATTGGCATAGTTTCAGCGTTTGGAACAGAGGCCGAAAATAAAGCAAAATTATATGCTGCAGTCAAGAGGGTTTTCGGGGGAAAATGCGTCAGTGGGCTTGCTTGAGCCAATGCCAACGATCGAAATTTGAGACGTTAACCGCACCATAGACCAGCTCGCGGTGGGGGCATCAAAGGGAGCTTCCTCGCGTGGGCAGGATCAAAGCGAAACTGAAAACCATTGCAGACAATGTGTGGCTATAATTGAACTCTCCGAAAAAGACGCCCTATGATTGTTGAGCAAAAGCAAATTAAAAATTTGCTGGCTCAACTGCAGGCTAGGGCGGGAGGCAGCGCCTCGCCAGTGCTTCAAATGCCTTGGCTATGGGCACACCGTACTGGAGTGCAAAGGATCCAAAAGGAGTGCCCCATGCTACAAATGTGATGAAACGGGACACGAAAAAATGAGTGTCAGAAAAAATCAAAATGTGTCCTTTGCATGGTTCCTGATCCTAGAGCGGATCTCAGGCACGTCTTGGGGTCAAGAAGGTATCGGGTTTTCCAGGAGGCCCTTGCCAAGGCAAAAGTAAATCTCAGATGAGTTCCACTCTGTAGGTAATTCTTCACCGTAGTACAACCCCCCAAAAATTGCTCAAGCAGTTTGCGAGGAACGCTCACTCGATTGGAAAAATCCGATATCCCAAGAAATATCCTTTTTCTTTTACTACAAAGAAAATATCGTGGCAAACTCTGGAACTCCGAAGAATCAAAACTCTAGAAAGTATAAAGACCATAGTTTTGGTATCTCGTGAAGCTGGAGGGAAAGCAAATTTCTCATTATTTACACCCCGAAAAGGGTTTTCCGGAAGCTGATGGTGTTCCATCATTCGTGATAAAACTGATTTTGATTCTTTATTGTACGTACCTAATCAGATTATGATGTTTCACTCCTGCGTTTGTGGTCCTTCCCACAAACACAGAAAGACATTAGCAATCGGTTTCTATTCAATCACTTTTTTAAAAATTTTCAATCTCTCGAAACCTTTGCCCATTCCAACTACATATCCTCTGAACCCTTTTAAATTTTAAATACCTGAAACCGAATTTTTTCCTGCTGAGTAAGAAAAAAAATGTTCTTCATTCCTAGTGCTGCAATGCAAGTGAAAGCCTTAGCACCACAATTAATTTTAAAACTTAACCTCCCGGAAGCATGCCTTAATTCTTTTGTAAAAAACCCACTCAAATTATTACTGGAAAAAATGGCTCTACGAGCAGGACCTAAAAATATATTTTCTTATTTTTATCACTCTGGTCTTTAAACAACTACTAAGAATAAATATCCTGAACACCAAACACTACATAAAAACGGCATAAGGTCGTACTAGCTCAATCAAAAGAAGATCCTAAAAACAAAACAATTCTGTCTCCTGTTCGTTGGCGTGTAATAATTCATCAGTCAGTCCTGAATCAAGTCAACGCATCTGTATCTTCTGTACCGTGAAAATAAATCAGATAAATTATGATTGTGTGTATGTGTGTGTTTGTAAGCAGAAAACTTAAATGAAAATGTTTCAAAGGACATAGCGCTCCCTATCATCTTTATGTCCTTAATTAGATACATTCATCCTATCATGAAAACATACTATGTGAACAGTCCACTATCATCTTTCGTCCTGCTCATCATGTTTCACCAAGTCGCATAATAGAACCGACTTTAACATGGCATTTTAGTGTGATGACCATCTCCAACATAAAATTCAAATTAAAGAAACGAAAAGAAAAATTCAGCATGAATACAAAAGAGAAAGAGACACATTCCATAATGTTGTCATCACCGAGTAAAGGTGATTTATTTTCACAGGTTTCAGCTCATTCACAACGTCCCGATTTCCTGACAACATACTACACAGTATAACGTATTACAAGACAGCCTAAAAGACAGTGAAACATTGCCGAGTCAACGTTCTTTCCGGGTTCAAAATGTCGTCCTGTATAGTTGAAAAGACAGTAGAAAATGTTCAAAGTCTTCGTCTGAAGAGATGATGGCAAAGACGACAACGGACGCTAGTAGTCGCAATAACAAAATAATGTCTCGTTGGTTACGTCTGGTCTCTGGTCTGTTGGACGAATCTGCAGGCAGAAAATATCCTTATAGATATGCAAGTATAGTTATTCAACCTGTATACAAATGGTGGATGTGAAGAGAATGTCGACAGGATATGCGGCATCTTGGAAAATGGGAGCACCAAGCAGGACCATACCATTTCATCTTTTTCGACTTGATGTCATTCTTTTGCAGCCTTAAAGACATGCACATTCTAGTAAATAGATTGGTCAACAATTTTTCTTCATTTTCCAGATTATGGTGTCCATTTGTTTGAACATGAACAAATACAACATTAAGGACAATGAGGTTTGATACTGATATAACGAAACGTATTAAGTGCATAATGCGGACTAACAGTGGATACTACATTGAAGGTAATTGAATATATTTTTTTTACTTTTGACAATATCATGTTCTCTGAATATGAACATCTTAAACTGGGATAAGTGATTGTTGCTACATTTGTTTTCTAGAAATTCACTTAATATTTTGAGAACATTTTAAGGACTTTATATTGAAAGGATAATTTCAAGGGCATGAAATTATTGTTCTTATATTTTTCTGAAAAAACTGAGTCGATTAGTCCAAGTTTCAACATGAAACCTTTACGACGGATAAGGACTAAGGACTGAAAAATTTAAGTGTTTTGAAAACTAGTAGAAACTGTTAGATGATCATGCAATAATGATGCACAAGAATCGGACATTGATGGATCAGTTTTTGTCTGAAACCATCAATAGCTTTAGTCAAGAAACTCGGAAAGTGCACGTTTTAACATCTTTTAGCGCCCGATTTTCAAATTTTATAATTGGAGGACGCGGTCAGTGGTTTTCAAAATGGGATGACGCTGTCAATGGACTGAAACAGCTGGGCACAACAGTTGTTTCGGAAGCAAAGCCCCAAGATGGGTATTAGTGCTAAGATGAAAAAGAAAAAGATCGCCCAATTTGATGGCCGAAAAGACCTGTTACGCTTATGATTATTAACACTATTTGACTCACCCATATCGTCCATTGGAGTCCATATCATTAGCCGGCATTGTTGCTTTGCGTCAACGTTGGCGTATCTAATCAAAGGCGCGACTGGCTTGCAGCCACCTTGAGCACTTGGACTTTCTTGAACTTAACAATGTAATCAGGATTCAAATCTTCAAATCAGAACACTGTATTTCTTCCTAGCTCCTAAGCTATGACTTCCAACTAGTTAACCTCGTTGGCGTCATCTGACTTTAATTCATGAAAAAAGAACCATGATCCCAAAATGTTTCCTATTCAGAAGAATTCTTGAATAAGAGAACGTAAATTGGTAATGGAAAGAGTCTATGTTCTACGAAAACCTGAGCAGAGGTTTGATCTGTATCGCGGGTTCGGGGGAGGCCCATGACAGGTTACTGTCACCCCCTACACGGTGAGGAGCCTATCCTGGCTGAAACGTGGTGGTTTGTGGTTTGCGATGTGGCTAGAAAGTAGTTTTTTTAAGTACCAACCAGTGTAATTTGGGTTTCCTAAATTTTGTGTACTGGGACCCCATTTCTTTTAGTGAGGGGCGTTGGTTGACGCATTAAATCAACCCAGTCTTTGAGACAGTGAGGTAAGGCCTAATGGTGGCAGGTACTCACGTTAAACACTCTGACTTCATAAGTCCTAGTTTGTAGACAGCCAAGTTGTTGCCACTCTTTAACTGTCTGAATTGATCCCTTTACAGAGAGGTTACCTTTGCTTAATTTTTGTGGCTAGGGCCTGATGACCGACTTCAATGTTACCCATTACCACGATCAATTATTAAAAATGTTCTACTACTCTGCCACTAAGTTCAATGGTTCCACCAATATCTCAGTTAAATCTTAGAACAAAGTTTAAACACCGAAGATCAATATGTGCTACGTAAGAAAACCCAGCACTCTTTGGTTTTCTCCTGATTTGATTCCTTGACTATCATGGCGTCACCACAAATCATGGCATTATATACTAAATTATATTAATTCAAATTGATTGTTTCATTCAAATTGGTTGGTTCAATTGATTCTAATTGATTTTGAAGCGCTTACTATACAACCTCTTTCAAAATTTATAAAAAAACCTCATTAGACAGCTGTTGAAAGGACATCATTGCTTCTCTAGTGCCACACACCAAACAGTCATCAAAGCAAAGCTATGCGAACTAGTAGGAATTGTGTATCAGCATTGAAATCATTTAGTGACAGCAGGTTCATCACTATCACGAATAATTTCTGCCTTATTAGTCGGCCCATATATGTTATGGTCGATTGTTATGCCGCATGTCGAACAAAAGTGCATCATTAAAAGAGCTTTGTAACCAGGAACACCCGGAAATATCTGACCAACTTACACGTCTACATCTGAACGTAGACTAGAAATTCTTCGGTTAAGCAGAATTACGATTCTCATCTTGATTACTGCTATTCAGAGACTATTCGCAAAGGCCAACACTCTGTTCATGTCCTTTACAGATGTGATCTCTGTACAACGAACGCATCTGAGGTTTATACTCTAAAAATATTTATGTTATACTTATGAAAAGAGAGTTTAATACTCTTTTTTAATTAAGGCTAACGAAAAACACACTCATACGTAATTTCAGATCCACAAAATCGTTCTATACGATGTTCCAGATGTTGAGTCCCAAGGTTTACCACCGTGCTGCTCTACACATGGCTGGTATCTATTTTTTTCTCTCATTTGAATGCCATAAGTAAATATTGGTCCTGGAGAAAGTCCGTCATCACCATAAGCACGCCGCTTAGTATACGCGTCAAGAGGAAACAAAGAACATGGCTCACCATCACATCGAATTGAAAGTATTTTCCTTGTCTAGATTAAACAGTAAGGTGACCTCTTTTTTAGCAACTCTACTGCTGTCTTGGAGTTCACAATCTCTTAGATCGCATCGATTGCAGAGCTTCTTTTTTGTAAGCACGTTCTACCTGTATGAGCGAACACTAGTGTTTTGACTGCTGAATAAATACACTACTTCGATAGTTCTTCCAAAATTATTCCGACCCAGCCTATGTAGTAAGAAACATACCCATAGAACATCTGTCAAAAAACATCTTACCCAGATGAAACTACCTCCTTGAATTACCTTGCATTGTGCTACTTCAGAGACTAGCGCGATTGACTTCCAGCTATTTCGAGCACTGAGAGTTGTATGAACTTGACAATGAAGCCAAAGTGTTTAATGTGGACAGCTGCCATCAAGACCTTATTCCACAGTCTCAACAGACGGATTTGAAACCACCACCACCCCCCAATCTGAAATAAGTTTTGCTCTTGGGTTCTAACTTTGTTTAAGCTGTCTGGATTCCCAAAAACACCTGGTTCATGTTCAACATACTTCCAAGCCTTCGAAACCACACCCATCATATGTCAGCCATGAAAAGCTTCTCATCGTGTAGGTAGCTGACAGTTACTTATCATGGGCGTCCTCCCATCCTGTGTTTCAGATAAACCTCTAATCAGGTTGCGTTCCTCTAAAGTCCGAGAAAAATTATGTTATCTGCAATTGTTCGCGTTTCAAAGACTGAAGAAACTAAACCACAGTTCATCTGTATTAGCCTCCTGCTCTTGCAGGAGATCAATAACACAGGTGTGTAAAGCTTGGGTTGACAACCGTCGTGGCGACTCCATCCTTCTCAACTGTAATCTTATTTCCTCCATGTCCATCAATATATCGACAAAACATTGTCCTTTAAGTTCTTCTGTCATAAGGTTAGGCTTAGATTCAAGGCCCACCTTTCGGTTACCCTATTAGGCTGATTAAACTTGACAATAACATCAGGTATCTCTATCCATTCTCGTTTTCGGACAATTTACTTCTTTCCAGCTCCTTAACCATGCCAGGAGGAACTTTGCCTAGTGGATCATGTTGGCGTCACTCCACCGAGTGCATGGAGAGGGAATTACAATTCTTTCCTACTCAGCACGTCCTTGAATGAGATTCGTCATTGAATAAAATTCGTTATTGAATGAAATTCAGCCAACCTGTAGCTACTAACTGATTAATCTTGGTTGAAATCTGAACAGAAATTCTGTCAAATTTCACGTTTCATTTTCTCAATAGCGCTTCCCAGTAGCTCTACAAATGCCCAAGCCACTGCAACGAGAGATATTATCATTTCCAAATCTAAGCTCGACAAAATCATGTCTATCAGTTTGCAAACCCTGTTCTTTAAAAGTTGCAGATAGCCAATATGATTGGTTCATCATTACTAAGAAATCGGGCATGGTATGATACGATTCTCCAATTTTGTCTTATAGAGACTGTTCGGCTCGGGTTCATAATGGCGAATAGATGAAATAAACATTGTAACATTGGAAGATCCAATGCACGGTTGAGTCCGTCTGATGCCTAATTATAGCTTAGTATGACAAATAATACTAACATAAACAGGCTCTTCAAAACAGAATATGACCCTCAGTAGAACATACTGGCACTCAGTTAGTTCATGTAGTTCTCTCTTCGTCCCGAAGGTTCTCAGCTATATATTTAGCGAATGAAACCCAAAAATCGGTGGCTTCATTTCATTTTAGCCCACACCCTCAACCAGAACATTCTAAACGCCAACTCAGCACCTCATTGTCCTACTAAATTTCAAGTCTCACTTTAAAATCTTTCTTACTTCAGTGTTTAAACCTTTTTCTCTTCATCGGTTTAAAGTGGTTTTCATATTTTTCCAAACTAAAGCCGTCTCCTTGGTATCTAGTCGGTCATTAAAATACACAATTTCAAGTTGACTCCTTTAGATGTCTTTTAATTCTCGATAATAGTATTTAGGTATGTATAGGAATGTCATTTCACATCAAAATGACTTTCACATTCGTTTTCGCCGAGCTGTGTTCCACGATAGCTGCATCAAGTTATTTCCATATAGCCTTCATTCAGCCTTCTCGTCACTTCTCCTTTGGCTTCGCTTCGTCTCTCTTTTGTTTGAAAGTACCATTTTTACCACTTTTTTTTCATTATGAGTCTCATTTTGTTCTTCCCGTGGTGATCGTGCCCTTATTCTATGGATGAGTGATACTCCTCAGTTGAGGCGGGTACCACTCCATCCGCAGGAGTTCATTGCGAGTGGGGATGCCTCAGGGTTTTTCGGAGCTGATTCGGTCATTCTTCTAGGCTTAAGAATATCCAGACTCCACCGGATTACCAGCTTTGGGAGGTAAACTTCAGACACCAAACCTCTTGCGCCAATTTATCATGCTGACAAAAATGACATCGAAAACTTGGTCGCTGTTATGTCTTCCAGCCGTATTCCGTCCCTAGCGTGCTGTATGTGAAACCTCCAACGGTTTTAGGCAAATTAAACACGTCCTGAAATTGAAAAATACAAGGAGAAATTTATTGTTTTCGTTAGTTTAAAAACTACGCTCAGTGTTTTCACTCTAGTCACAGTCATTCAACCTGTTATTGCCTATCATCCTTCTGGTCAAAGGGACATCAACAGCTTCACTGGCACCATGGCACTATCTCTCTCAAATCTCTTGGCTTAACCGTCGTTATGAACCTGTGACAGCGGTCTCAGACTGACGTCTCTAAAATGGACAGTCCAGCGACCACGTACATCAAATTAGTGAATCTGAGAATCCGAAAATCATTTTTTCGTTAGTGGAGTCCATATAAGGCTTCCTGAACTCTCACACTGGTAGACGACTCTCAACTCTACATGCGAATACTTCCCTAGTTATTTGCCTCTTAGTAATTCACTATACGTCCGATTAGGAAATCCGAGGAGCGCTTCGGTAACTTCGTCAAGTGAGACCGACTAGCACTCCGAGGATTTTCTGACAAGTCTTTGTCTCGAATAATTCCTGGAAACACTTTCCTAAGAAGTTTTTTGGTATCCACTTATCCATTCGCAAGCCATTATAGCTTCCTTGGTGTTACAATCAATGAAATCTCTGGCTCATCAAAGAGATTTATCTAGCCATCACAGACTATTGTTTATTTTTCTTCAAAAATGGTTTCTCGAATCTTGAAGGATATTTTGAAGGATCGACTGGCATTCCTTGAGCAGCTTTCACTTCTACCCACTTAAGGTTCTCCCCGCAGGGGGGGGGGTGTGTACAAATAAAAACAGGATCAGCGATGTCTTTTCGTGTATAGCTATAGCTAGATCAATTCTGTTCGCAAGACGTTTACTTCTTTCCCTATTGTTTCATCCAACCGAGCCGTATCTAACTGAGGATCGCTACGCCAGCCACGCCCTCCCACCTGCAAATGTTCTCTCGGGCGATAAATGTAGGTGGGAGCAGTAAGATTTTTCTTCTTATGTCTCGATTCATCTTTCGGAATCAGTCAGTGTAGGCCTTTTTACTTTCGTCCTCTTCCGGACTTTGCGTTCAAATATTCCACATAGAACGAATCCTTTGTAACTTTGGAGTATTTACAAATAATAATACCTTCGTTGAGCCTGCAAGGGCATCTACAATGTGCGCGAAACAAATCTTCCTTATAAGTGCTCGTACTACACTTTCTACTACTAATTCTACTGCTCGTTCCTATTATGCTTATTTTTATTTATAATTTCTCCCAGAATACCCAAAAACCCTCATTTCAGAAAATTTCGCGAGCTATAATCAGAAAAAATACTCATAATAATTCATCAAAACGAAACCCCACCTGAGAAAATTAACATCGTAAAAAGCATCCTGGCCGCAATCCATCTATCAAATAGCATCCAGCCCAAAGGAGAAAATAATAAAAATAAAATAAGGGAAAGCAAAAGCGATAATATTAAACATAAAATAAGGAAGTTCCAATAATGTGATTTTGAGCAGTTAACACGTAGATCACATAAAAAAGGACATCATTCACATATTTATGTTTCAATGATTAATGCGCTAGTCTTGGAACGGTGGGAGGGGGCGTGCAGAAGATTCCATGGTGGATATGAAAAGTGTATGAATATCGCAAAGCACTCGGTGCAAGCCATAGTCCTTGAAAAACGAAATCCTTTCAAAAACGCAGACCTTCTGTCTTCAAATAAACGATTGGCATAGAGCAAGGTCTTTTGTAGCCTTGCCAGACTCCCTGAATATTTTTCATCGTGTTTGGTTTTTATTACTCAGTCTCAATATTTATGAGTTTGTCGGGAATCGTTTTTATGTTTTTTTTTTTTGTTATTTTTTACTCTCTCCTTTTTTTCTTGTCCTCCGGTTTTCGTAACTTGGGGTAGGAGTGTGATTTGAGTTTTATGTTTTGTGTTGAATCCTTCACACAATATTTCTTAGTTCGGCATACTTTTAATAGCCAACGGTGTGAAGTTCCTTCAAATGTTATCGATTAAGTGTTAATTTTCACCAGCTGATACGTTTCACGAATGAATAATAAAAACTTTTCAAGTTTTGTCGAATGTTTGAACGTTAGTTGATTTTCTGGGTATGAGTTACTCGTATTGTGTTAAAAGGTCTCAAATCGCTCTTGTGATATATTTAACAACACTCTAGCTAATAAAATATATAATCAGAAATAAAACTAAATTTATTTTGATTTGACATAATTCGATGGGTAATATATATATGTATGTATGTAGTATATACAATTGTATTATTGCTTTCAGAGCACTCGCCTTCATCACATCAATCCTTTGATTCGATTCCATATGGTGTCTAGTGAAAAACTACTTGAATTTAATACCGCGCCTTATTTCAATTAGTTTCAGTAACTGAAAAGTGTACTTAAGCCAAGCAATTATGGTAATGATAAGATTCAGCGAAATAATATTCACCCTAGGAACTGTAACCAATTCCTTCCTTTGAATTCTGAAACTATATCATTATTTCTTTAGTATTATAACCGTTTTGATGAACCTTGGAGAAGATATGGATTATTTAGCGCAACCGAATGCTACGAGTGATTTGCAAAGTAGTCTGATGTCCTTCTTCATTCGAAAAGGAATAAATGGAATATAGAGTGCCGATTCCTTTATTCAATCAACACAAGACACAAGTCGAACCTTCGAAACCTCATTAATATACAACGCAAAACGACTGCAGTTGATCGGAAAAATAAAATTAACAAATAAACCAGTTCCACAATCGAGAGACTGCGGACTTTGACAGGACCATCGATTCCCCGATTGGATTCCAACAAATCCATTTTGAAACTATTAATAACTTCGATACTTTGAAATGGGTCTTTAATGTGTGCTTCCAGACGAGAAGCAATTAAAAAAAATATTGAGCCTTTTTGGCTGAAAATGTCCAAAAACTGGCCAAAAACAACGGCTTGCATTCTTTTGAATAACTAATTAATTTTAAGTGGAATTTTGTAGGCCATTATATAAACAGCAGAACGTACTTCAGCCTTAACATATTCAATTCATGGCATATGACAAACTTTCCCATGTTGAACGCAGTATCAACACTAAGGTCATCGTCAATGGCCGCTTGAATGCCTCAATCAAATCGGAACTACCTTCTTGACATCTCGTCCTTAAACTTCACCGAAGCATTTACAATACCATAAACGTTTTCAAAACCCAATTACTAACACTTTGGCATTCACAAACCTTGTTTGACAGGTGGTTTAGTCTGTTAAGACTATACGACATCTCGTCCTTAAACTTCACCGAAGCATTTACAATACCATAACGTTTTCAAAACCCAATTACTAACACTTTGGCATTCAAAAACCTTGTTTGACAGGTGATTTAGTCTGTTAAGCTTGAAAAGATCCCTCAAAAATACATTTTTTGACCATTTTTTTCTGTCCCTACCAACAGTCAGCACAGAAAAGACAGGACAGGACAGTATCTCATTCCCCCTATTTTTAACCTGGAGCAATATCATTAGGAGTCTTTGTGGAGACTCAGCATCCTTCCAATGCTTTTTTGGGATGCTTTTCTATTCGTTTGATCAAGGAACGCAATTATGGTGTGGTATTTAAACCAGCAGATTCCTTCCTGATTGAATTATTCATTTCTTTTAAACTTTCTTCATATACTGGTTGGAAGACAATAATCCCTATAAGAGACCTCCGCTAGTTATTTTATTTTTATTAGCATGTCATGATATATACGTAGATAAACGCCGAATCGAACCAGCCAGGAAGTCACCCAGGAACAAGCCAGGAATCAAACTGATGCAGCTCATTACAACCAAGAGCTGCCATATTCCACATATCGACCACAATTATATGGCAAGGATTGTCAAACGCATCATCAAATGTAGATTTCAGGATAGTAGACAATCGGGAAAAATTCAAGACAACAATATGAGGTCTCCATTGACGCAGTCAACATATCACTGTTGAGATTCTTCAGCATAAGCAGACCATCTAAACACTAGACTAGACTATTGCGGGCAATGTACCTTTGAGCACAAAAAATTTGGGCTGTCAAACCACTGATTATGTTAGCTACAGTTTTACTGTTTTCTTCAAATTTTTGAATATGTTTAGGATACTGTCAAAAATGAAGAGATTCTCCAGGTTATAAACACCTGTCAAATGGAAAAAGCTTCTAGACGTCTTGAAATAAAACTTACATAAAACCTAGAAAAAAGGAGTAATGCAATCTAACCCTGTCGAAAAATTAGCTAACAAATAATGTCAAAATTTCGAAAGCGTAAGGCCCCTTTTTCATTCCACAGAATCTTCAGACAAACAGCTGCTGTCACTTTAATGTGGAGAAAGCATATACTCCCCAATTTATTGCCGGAAAAACATGCCCTTCCATTAGTCTTTCCTGTTTTGGTAAGGTCTTCGGATGCACTCGTCTTTTACGTTGACTTAGGAATTTGGTTCGTCTGAGAAAACCTTTTTGTTGCAATTCTAGCATACGTTACTGCTTGACTCTGGGTGGGAACTTTGTCACAAGTTTTCAAGAAAGCCAGCAGGCACTAGACAATAGATATTTCTTTGAGTTTTTTTTCCAGGAGTTACCCCTGTACAAGGCCTGTTCAAAATTTAAATTGAGCAAACTCGCCCCTCCAATGAAAGGCGCTACCGAAGCGGCAGGAATCATAAAAGCGGATCAAACAAAACGAACGTTATCCTTGCTGATAGACTGCAGGCTGTTGTATAGTTCATAGAACCGTTTTGTGCCTAATTTGAAGTGATGCGTCCAATTTTGAAGGAACCTCAGCCTTTAGAGCAACGTTGAATAAAAATTTGTGTTGCGTTGAAAAAAAAACGGGAGCCGAAACATTGCTTCTAGCGTTGAGGCCTAACACATGATTGAAATCTGTCCTCCACTCCTAAAAACCTGCCAGTTGCCAAAAAGTGACCAAAGGTAGGAACATGCTGAGTTCAAATCATGAACATGACGATTAGAGTTTTAGATGAGTGGTATGATGCCTTTAAAGTACCCTGCATATCATTGTAACTAAGAATCTCAGCATACTCCTTCAAAAAACTTCTTGGAGATGTTCTCTAGCGCCTTCTCCGCTTACTTGAGGCCTTGTCGTCATTGTCGATTACCTGGCCAAATTCGGTGTACTAACACTACCCCAAATGCTCTGCAGTCCGGACGTGGCCCTTTGATCTTCGTCCGAGAAAAGAGCGGCTTAAAAACCCAAAATTTGAAACTTTGGATGCGATTCAAAAAGCTAAGACGAGGTGTTTAATGGAGATGTCCTTTGACAATACCAGTGCTCTAACGAGAGACAAGCCCTGCTGAAAAAATGTAAACTAGTTTAAGCTTCATCTGCAAAAAAAACTATTTTGCTGAACTCGTTCAAATTTAGTTTGGGACAGACCATGTATATTGTCTGATTGTTCCTTCCGATCCTTCAGCGATTTCGACTAAAAAATTCAAGTTCTAGTACAAACTAGCAAAGGAAGAAATTCACCTTCCAATGCTTCGAACCAACGTTGGATGTAAGCAAAACAACGTCTCGAGATTATGACTACAAAAAAAATAAGAAACTACAAAAAACTTTTATTTTTTGTTGCATCGGTCCACCGAACCATGATTTTTTGTTGCTGTCAAGGATCGGTTTCAGCTGTATGCAGCCGTTTTCAGCTCGCTCCAGTGGATTAAAGTAGCAGCGAAGAAATTCCCGCCTGCGGCAACGAAGTAAAGAAACTTTAAACTTTACTTTCAGCGAAATTTCCAACAAAGCTATAAGATTCGCATATGCCGGAGCAAAATAGCTATGGGCTTGTTTCTGACTCTGTCCTTATTCCTTTCCATGACGTTACTTCAGAATCAGCTTCATTGTACTGAACAAAAGTTCAAGTGATCGCTGCCTTAAATAATCTTCGAATATATATTTATGAGCCATCCAAATTCGCCAACAACACTCTCAGTAAGGGCTAGAGTCTCTTGACAGGGGGGTGTTTAGTGGGTAGCCTGGTAGCATGCGCTGCTAGGAGTCTCACACTCCGGGCGTAAATTGCCTTCACCCCCCAACCCAAAAAAAAACTCTCAGTAAAAATAAATAAAAATCCATGATAATAACCTGTATCTGTAATAATAATCCATAATAATAACCATTATCATTAACCTGTCTCTAACCGACTTCCTGCTCTGAGTACTACCTGCGCCAAATTTCATGTAAATCACGGTTCCCTCCCTTATCAAATTGCCATTTGCACTTCCGTTTTTGTGATTACCGGCTGAAAGTCATGCCAAGTTATCCATGGATCAATCCTAATCATGACATTTTTAAGTCTGAATTGGATGATGAACTAATCTGGTCTGGATAACCGATGTCATCAGCATTATCTGTAAGATTTATACTCACAAGGATCCCTGATATAGCAGATCATCATATGTAGCGCTCAGTAACTGAGGTCCTAAGTTTCATCTCCATACCGCCCAAAAAGTGACCAGGCTCTTCCCTCTGCCCTTCCTCATGGCGTACAGTAGCCATTGACCCCTAAAATAGTTCGGTCTTATGTCCAAAAAGTAACTGTAAATCGATAACTTCTGCTCAAGAGCTCCAAGGATAATCTTGTTCTTTTGACCAAATTGGAGAAAATTTTCTACGAAGTTACTAGCGGGATAATAGGTTTCATGTTCTGACATAACTCCTCCTCTATTTTTCTGGCCGTAAGAACCTCTGATTGCTGCTTCCAATGGTTGATCCCAAGGACATAGTCATTTAATCTATTGAAGACTACGTAACCGAAAGGTGGTCGGCTAAATTCACTGCTGACAAATACAACAGCTTAAGTAGTCCTTCGAAAAGTTTCATGGAAATCAGCCAACGTACACTTCAAGCAATTTTTTGACGAGCCTTTATTTCTATTTGAACCTTTTGCATTTTCTTTAGCTACCAGTCAAATCAAGAAGAAGAATTCAGCCTATAACCATGCTGAAAGAGATCCAATAATAGGCACGACAAAAGACTATAATTAATTTCAGCAAAAAGTGAAGCCCTCGGCCAAATCACGCTGAATAGATAAAGAATAATTTATCTTTTCAGCGTGATTTAGCTCTTCAACCATCAGAGGAGCAATCTACGATTATTCAACTTTTCTAAAGTAATCTGAAATTAATTAACAAAAAACACCATATTCTGTATAAGTGTGTGATTTATGAAAGACAGGACAGGTAAGTAAGTATTGTTGTAGTATTGCTGTGTGTGACAAATCAACACTCATCATCCCAAGAGGGTTAGTTAATCTTTTGGCATAAGGCCAGCTATTTTGCACGGTTTCGTCTACCTGTTTTTTTGTAGTATTCTAGTTCACTTAGGACAATTCTCGTATATATTCGGCAGCTACTACTACAGCGACAGATACTAACACTACTTCACTAATTACTACTGTTACTACGTCAGCTACTCTTATTCTTCCTAGGACTGAAACTGCAGTCAGAAACAGAAACATCAAATGCTACTATAACATGTAGTGTCGCCATTACTAGCTCTACTACTACAATTACTCTTAGTACCACCACTATTGATTCAACTACTTCTTTTTTTACTACTACTACACCTACTCCTACTACTTCTACTACTACTACCACTACTGCTACTACTCTCACTACTAATACAACAACAATAAGAACAACAAAAAGTACTACTACTCTTTCTACTACTACTACTATTGCTACTACTACTAATACTACTACTACTACCACTACCACTACTACTACTACTACTACTACTACTACTATGACTCACCCTCTCAGTAATCCCTCTCCTTTCTGTCCATCGCTACTGAGGGAGGCATCTCTCTAATCCGAAGGCCCCGCTAGAGGAGACTTAAGAGGCCTAGTCCGAAGTAATGTGACAAACAGTTTCAGGGTAAGTTCTCAGTGTGACAGGGGTGTTAAGTCGGTAGTGCAGTTACTGTGTGCCACTGAGAGTCCGACACTCAGGGCGTAACTAGCCTTCACCTCCCGACAACAACAAAAAACTACTACTACGACTTCTACTACTACTACTACTACTACTACCACGGCTTCTACTACTACTTAGTAGTGAAATGATCTGGAAATTGTGGAGCATCTTTCACATAGGGAAATTTCAAGAACATTCCCCTTTGTTTTGTGCTTATAATTAGGTGTTGTAAGTAGATTTGATCCCTCAGAGAAGGACACTCAGTAACAGAAGGATTATTTAAAATTCTCTAAACTCCATCCCTATCAAATTGAGAACTTCAGCCCGGAACTTTTTATCACAATAATTTGAGCTAGGCCCAAACTTTCTCTCCCAGTTGCCGACTTCATCGCAATTTTCAAAGCCTCCACCTAGGGGCCAGAAGTGTGGTTTTTATTACTTGGTACTTGTTATATGAGTAGTTTGTTTTATCCAACCGTAAGAATGGACTAGTTTGCTGGTTTTCGTCGGCTTCAAGAAGTATCGTGGTAACTAATAATGCATGAATGTGGTGTTGTCCTTTCCAGCGCCAAAGACGGATGAGACGTTCAGCAAGCAGAATCAAAGTTAGAGATATTCAACGTAAACTGGTACTTGATTACAATGTAGGAAGAAAATTAAGTTAACCAATGTCAGCTAAAGTCGAAAGGACACTGTTTTTCATCTCATATTATCCGAGCAGCTGAGTCAGATAGTAATCGGCTTCATCATGTCCACGACCAAGCCATGGCCTCACGTCATTTCTGAGTCAAGTCTTCCACCTAGTCCTTGTCTCAGTTATTTTGTCACAGAACAACGTCCGTTCGTTTTAAGTTCGTTCATTTTTCTAACGTGATCAGTAGATTGGTTTAAAAATAGACCGGAGGCGGACCAAGAGCGTAAAAGAATCTACCTCCGAAGTCACGAGGGTAATAAAGAAAAAGTTGCTCGCAATGAAAGACGATGCACTCCCGACGAATGGCAACAATCATGGGAACATGAGCTAAAAGGAAGATGGACCGCGCGGGTGAGACTGACTTCTACCTGACCCAGCTACTGAGCGGACACGGTTGTTTTCAGTCTTACCTGCACGAGAAAGGTAAGTCACGGTCTCCAGATTGCGTATTGTGATCAAATGGAATCAAGTGGCACATAACGCTCGGGCAATCCTAACAGTGAAAAAAGGCATACTTGATCGGCTGGAGGCGTCAAAGGTGGAGGATTTCCTTCTCTAGCAATCCTCCTCCTCTTTCCTATCCAACTGGAGAAGGAATCCCTGTAACCCGAAGGCGCCAAAAGGCGGAAAATTAGGAGGTCTAGCCCGAAGTAATGTGTGAAACGGTTCCAGGCTAGGCGCTCCAGTTGACAGGGAAGGTGTTTAGTCGGTAGTCCAGTCCAGTAGGTCAACTGGGAGTCCGACACACTCAGGGCGTAAATAGTCTTCACCTCCCTACCCCAAAATAAAAAAGAGGACCATGCGAGCCAGCCTCAGATTACCCACCATCGCTGGTTAAAACATTGCGTATATTACTTATTAAAACGTATTGTTGTATAAGTTTGGTATAAAATTAAGTAATTCCATAAAAAAAATAGGTGGGGGTGGTTTTATTAATTACTTCATATCAGGATTATCATTTGTCGAATATGGCACAATCGTATGGAAATTGGCATATTTTAAAGTCACGTGAAGAAATTCATTCCAAATGATATACTAATAAAAGCACTCGCCATCTATACAACTAGTCCACGGCTCGAGCGCAGCTGCTAATAGTAGTATTTGCATATCAAATAACGTCAAATATTGTTCTAGTTAATTTTTCTTCTTAGATTTGAATAGAACCCATTTCTAAACGCATTTTCATCGCTTTTATTTTATTTCCGAAGAAATGGACAAGGATATATGGAACCTATAACGTTTGAACTGTTGAATCGACGTGCAAGTGCATAAAGTGTTTCTGTCGTAGAAACTAACCAAAGCCATCGAACCAACTTTTTGATTGCATTGAACTTTAAAGTTTGATTGAATCGCTCGACCCTACTCAATATCGATTTGCAGACATTTTCTACTCAATGTAACACTATAGTACCTGCAGTTGACTCAATTCTATCCTTGTTCGGTCTTCAAGTCATCTAGGAAACTGCCATACCATCGATATACCTTGAAATCCTTCCGAATCACTTCAGCAACACTATTCAATTTGCCAAACATTAGAAAATCGATTAAGTATCTGTCCAAAACAAAATGCTCCACGTTGAAGTATAAATCACGTTTCTACCTTACAATTGCTCAATTACGTTCAAATAGAAACACGATTAATGTTTAGTACAATTTCCAACGTCCGTACAATATCCTTGCATAGTGCAACCAAATGCAAAATCAACCTTTCACGCATACATCCATACGGTTAAGTTATTGATATGTTACAACATCTATTTAAAGTTCTATAAAATTTCGAATCTAATCGAATGAAATGCAATTACTCACTGGTTTCAAATGCCAACGACTGATGACGAGGACGAGAACGACTATGATGATGATGATGATAAGGATAAAGACAAACATGTCTGGTGATATGTTAAGAACGAACAAAAAGGCGTTAACAATCTGCAACTTACGTATCTTACATACTAACATGCAATGTTAAGAGTAAGTCAGTGAGTTAGTTCGATGAATAAGATTTCAGGACATGAAAACTGATAGAGGGTATCGGACGCACAGATTGCGACGAAAGGCGAATTTTCGCTTAATACACCCCCAAATTATATTGGCATGTCCATCACGTCCACTTTCTACAGCTTAACTTAAGATCTAATCACGGAATCAAGAAGAACCTGAGGTACATTTTTATTTCATGATTTTTTTTTTCTCGAGGTACATCGCCAAGGAAGAAGTTAAGACTATTTTCTTGGGATTGAATGGCTGGACAGAAATAATTTGGTGGTGCTGGTCAATTCAGGGTTGTCAATGCTGTCTCGAAGGGGAAGCTAGATTGTAATTGAATCGCACAAAGCCCTTGCAATCAGCTAGGTAAGTAAGCGCAAGTCTTTTTAGCTTTGTGGTCCACCAACAACGAACTCAAAAATGCCAGTCATCCCTTGTAACATGCAGTGCTCATTAGTTACTTGCAATCTATCCCCTGAAACACTTCCTTTTTTGGTCCAAAGGACACTATGCTGCTGCCTGTTTCACACTAGCATAGTCAAATCATGTCCTGCAAACGTATCAAACCAGAACGAACATAGAACCAATGCAGGCTAATAACGACCGGTAACACCCTTATAGAACACATAATAGGGTTGTTGTTCGTACCTACTAACGAACCAAATAAGTTATACAACACGACAAAGCCGCCCGACACGGAGAAGAGCCTCGATGCTGTCGAATTTTATGTTTTCCGGGGCAATATTATCAAAATCTACGTCGGCTACTAGCCATATCAACCCAGTGCTGATCGGCGTGTGCACCAGGATCCGCTCGTATCATACTAGATATCATGAAACGTGCCGTGACTTTCATGGCATCACAAAGAAGGATACAAGCACGGCACCCACCACCGACCAATTTTATATTATCAGTTTTATAGGCATCGAATATAGCAAGGACTAAAGAGGACATAGACATGAACATGAACATGGATTGTTTCCTTGATTTCAGGGAATAAAATTTATCGGTAACGAATCAGATTCAGGATCTGATATCCGTACATCCACTTTTTCCGGTGCGACAATGCCAAGAAAAACGAAACCGGTAACCTCAAACCATTTTCTGATAGAAAGGATACACGACAACCCGCCCTCCCGAAAAGCGATAACATTGTACGAGAGATTGCTTGTAGGATGGCACTTGGAATGGTATCGATGATTGTTGCACATTTTATGACATCACTCCATCGAGCATTATCACAAGTGGCAGGAGATCTAATTTACAAATAGTTTTATCGTTAAGATACAATCAGGTTTGAACAGGAGCTCCGTAAATGCTTATAGAGGGTGGAAACTCGAGATATTGGCAACATGCTAGCAAACTTGTATATGTGAAAGGATCGAGCGGAGAGTGTCGTTGCGGATATTATATGTTTGAAGTGACTTGAATGGTATTGTTTGAAGTGATGAGCTTACAGCAGTAACATCCTTTTTGGATGCTGCAAACGTTTTAATGTAATTACAGACAACCGGGTGGATTTCATGAGGATTCACCAATGATTTATAAAGTTCACATAGTGGCATCATGTTGTTAAAGTTGTAAACCAATAAGAATTAAATCTCTGCAAGGTTGAAATCATTTGTAAAAAGCAGTCCTTAACAAATGATAGCATTGTTGATATCAGATTAGTCAGTTCCATTACGTGACGACATAGAAAAAAGTGATTAGACTGCCAAATTGATCAATTTAATGATTTTCTAAACATATTGAATACTTAAAAGTGTGCTATAGTATTCCCAAAACTGTATGAAATCATAAATTCGGCTCTATATGCTATAGATACTACGCATCCTTGCAGATCCTGAGTTGACCCAAGCCCCGGACCTTAGATCAAATCATGCCTATGTTCTCCTTACTATCGTTAGTATAATTTTATTTAAACCATATAAAACGCTGGTGAAAATCAGGCTACCTCTTAAATTCCTTACCAGCTCAGTAGTCCCCATCATCTACGCTCTTGCCAAGCTCTCATTTGGCTTGCTCTCAGCGACCTTGGAAGTAACCAGTCATTCTACGAAGTCATCTTTACCTATAATTCACACTGGAGCAGCTCTTCTATTTCCGAAGGTCCTTTACTTCCTATTTCTACTCTTATTATTATACCACATTGTTTCTGAGCTAGTGGCACTCGTTATCGCTCAAGTAGCTCTCGATCTACTCCTTGCTGAAGAGCAAACGGAAAAAAATTGATAGTGCGGCTGATTTGCACGGAGAAAAGAGTAGGATTGTTTGGGTTTGGATTGGAAGGAGTTGGATTGGAGGAAGGAAAATGAAGTGTGATGCAGATGGCTTACGCATCCGATAATTCAACTGCAGCTTTGGCTGCGAAAGCCGAAAGTACGACAAAATTTGTAGCAACCAGAAACTAATTGCAATTTCAGAAACTAATACCGAAAGTTTTAGGTTTTACCCGAGCTAAATTTTATTGTCATGATTTCCTGACTGCTAGTTTTTCCCGGTGATTACAAACGATAACTGTCACTCCTTTTTCACATGATAAGTGTACATCCTTTTTCACGCAACTGAAATGGGCAGGGCATCTGCCCATTTCAGTTGCGTTTATATCTTAAAGAAGTTTATATCTTAAAGAATTGTCGAGTTCCCTCCAGAACTGCGATATCCAAGATTGGTGAAAGTTTGGTAGATCATCATCTGCCCTCGAGTCCTTACGTGTGATTTCATCGTTTACAGATGGTCTATTATGTTCTACAGAAATGTGGTAGTTTTCTAGCCCTACTATCACCTGGTGTTCCAATTTTGTCATGAAGTCGCATGATTTGTTGTAAATGGACGCCGCGAATGAACCCAGCCCCATAGTTCTTTGTGAGGTAGGAGTTGAAATTCATCAACTATCGCCCTCTTCTGCCTCGTAATGAAGTACCAGTTTCCATTGATGATCTCTAACTTCCGTTCTAATAGATACGAATACCAGCTGGCGCTGTTAGAAATAAGAATACCCAAATGCACCATTTTTTGAGGTAGGGAGGTGAAGGCTGTTTACGCCCTGATTGTGGGTCTCCCAGACGGAAAATGCTTTTGGACTACCCACTAAACACCTCCCCTGTCAACCTGAGAACCTACCCTGGAACCGTTTAACACATTACTTCGGGCTGGGCGTCGTGTTCCAACGCCTAGAGATGCCTTCGGATTATGGGAATCTCTTCTCTAAGGGGAAGGACGGGAGAGGAAGGAAGTGCCAGAAAAGAGATCCATCCATCCCCGATGCCTCCCAGCGCTCCAATAAAGCTTTTTTCAATACCAGCACTGCCCGAGCATATTGCGCCACGCGATTCCAATTGTCAACTGTTTTCAGCATTACTCCGACGATAGTTTCCGGACAGAGCTCTCCAATTTCGCTGAGTAGGACCCCTCTCCTGTAGTGGGCCCCCCTACGTTGGCCATTAATCGGGTGAGTGCCGTCACACGCGCTGCAGCCTAGTCAGCTACTGCCCTGATTTGCTGGGAAAAACTCATCTCTGAGTCTATCAGGACGCCCAGGTACTTTACTGCTGATTTCGATTCGACCAGCTCGTGCCTTATACTGTTAGGCCGTACTCTGAGGTTTCTCTTCTTCGTTGGGATGACCACTTCGGTTTTTTCCAGCAGTGGAAAATGCACCATTAGATACCACAATAGCCCCGAAGTGTCATCATTAAGTAAAATGATTTACCCTTACACATAGAGAAATACTAGTTGCAAGTAGTGTACCGAATACACCTTCAGGATTAAGACTTATAGAACGAGACACAAGGAAACTCCATTTGGTAGTACCTTGCAACTTCAGTAGCTATGCTTTGAACTTAGGTCCTAATTCTAGAGACGTCTTGAATCCGCGGAAACGCCAACTCCTGTCGAACTTACTGAAAACAAAATTTCGAGCACAGTGCAAAGGAAGAAAACCGTATCAAGGTTCAAATTCAGATGGCGAGATTGGGTTCAAATCCACCCTGCGGAATCCAGGTTTTGTGATGCTTGTACACATTAGAAAGGTGAGACGTTTGTTGGTCGGACTCAAATAATCTTGAAGGAAGTGCACACTTCTTTCTTCTTCGTTGCGAAAGGTTCTGTTTAGATTCATTTTCGTCAAGTATGTCGGCGTACGGGAGTGCGGCCTTTTATCATTGTCGCCATTTTGTTAGAGAAAGGAGAAAAGGTTCGTTTTATCCTACAATCGTTACTATTATTTGAATCCATTACCGTTATTTATTTCCGTTACCAGTGGCACATTAATTTTTGCTATTGCATGTTGCATTTCAGACAACTGATCCACCTCTTCCTATGTCATCCACTTTTTCCTTTACCTTTCTCTTTTTTCGTTTCTCAACGTCATTATCCGGACTGGAAAAAACCGAAGTAGCCATCCTGACAACGAAAAGAATAGAGTATGGGTATGGCCTGTTCTTGTTGGGGCCTATTCATCGAAATCAGCAGTGAAATACCTAGAAATACTGATAGACTGGAAGATGAGTTTTTCGCCACCAGGAGCCCGAAAGCCCAAGTGAGCGTTAAGCCCAAAAAATTATGCTTCAATTAGAGCGTTCAAGAGATTCGGCCAATACTGTTTGCAGCCAACGATCACTCCTTCCCTTTACTTCAAGCATCCTGTCTTCATGCGGGTCCTTTTCAGAGCCCTAACTTGTCTAGGTGTCCTGCCTATTCCCTCAATGCTGCTGCAGAACAGACTTCAAGACTTTTTTCTCTCATTCTCTTTCGAAGACCATTTTAGAGATTGGCAGATTCCGTTTGTCTTCAACCATATTTGAATCTCGGCTTTTAAAACGTGATATTCTTCCACGCAGTTTGTTAATAGAATCCTTGCCCCAATGAAAGAAAAGCAGTGTTTTATAAATATATTACAATACAGCGAAGGTGATCCTAAAGATCAGCATCTTCGAATGACTGGCGCTTCAAAATGAAAAGGAGGTCAGCATTACCTACGATGGCTTACATCCTCTGGCAGAACTAGATATCGTTTGTCAGATGTTAGCCTTAGCTACCTATTTACCTACCTACCTTAATCACTTCATGAGAAACAGTAGGTTTCTAGGTTTATTTTTCGGCATTGCATCTTAAACAGCCTTTTCCTAACATCTAGGTTTTCCAGACACAACCTTGGATCTTGACAGATCTGATCAACTTACCCAACAATAAGATAAACGTTAGACTGAGAGAACCACAACAAAAAAATTATATACTAGATCCCAGCATCACCCAGTTCAGATTCATTCGTACCAAATTTCACCTTGCCAGATTTTGACTTTTTTCCCCGCAGACGTAGCCAACCATCTTCATTACTAAATAATGCATATACCATACAAAATATTAAATTATATTTTAGTAAAGTTACTCGAGGATGCTTGATTTTTTTTTAAAGAAACGCTCAGCTCAAGCTTAAATCCATGCATTTTTGTGGTTTAGACGATTGACACTCGGGCATTTTTGTGGTTCAGTCGATTGACAGCAGTATGAAAATTTTGAAATCTCAAAGTTTGTCCAATTCACTCGGAGAAAACTGGCCTCGATCGAAGGATTTTTATGTACACGCTCAACATTTTGGAGTATTTCAAGACTACCTTCTAAATACCTTACCAACTTGGTTAGGTTAGATCCGGCCCTGGAGCTGTTTCATTTCATTTCATCGTCGAAAATCTATCTTCTATCTATCTATCGGGTCTATCTTCTAACAAAAGAGGGTAAAGAACGACTGAAAACAAAAGAAGAACCGACAAAACGATTGATTAATTTTGGAAGGATAAAGAAGAACTCAAAAGGGATCTCTTACACGTCGGCTTCCACTGAAGCTATAGTTTGACTTGTTTTTTTACCATCAGAACTACAAGAGCAAAGTCCTTTTGTCCACTTGTCATTCTTGGGTTTTTTTTGTTGTTGTTTCAGGGAGGTGAAGGCTGTTTACGCCCTGAGTGTGGGACTCCCAGACGCAAAATGCTTTTGGACTACCCACTAAACACCTCCCCTGTCAACCTGAGAACCTAGCCTGGAACCGTTCATTCTTGCGTTTGACAACTGTTCTCAGCAGTTCTTCTTCTGTACTTCTCGGGAAAAACCCTCCAATTTTGCTGAATACTTCAACTGTTTGCTTAAATTCTCTTTTACAGGACAAATTGTGAGACAAGCATCCTTCACTCCATCTGGACAAAATATTTGGTGAAGTAGCTGTATCCTCTCAATATCGGGCAGGTCTGACCGCAAACATCCATGTCCAATTAAGAAATGGGTCAAGTAGGAATTACCTTACCATGCAATCGACTGAACCACGCCCCTAGATTATAGATCAGGTTAATAGTCCATATATCCTCAGCTCTACGCTCACATGACAGTGCCTAATTGCTGAGAGAATGTTGTTCCCATCATCTTCCTTGATGTATTCAGTTTTGCTTTCAGTAAGAGGGAAAAATTCGGGTATGTCATCAACAGCACTGACGATATTGAGACTATTCCCCGCACAAATGAAATTTCCAAGTACTTTGAAATCCTACTCCTATACCTGTACTATGACAACTCTTTCTGACAGTATCCCATGAAAGATCTGGCTCATAAAGTCGTAAAGATTGCACAGCACTAACGAAAAGTCATCTCAGTGTACTTGCAGGCCACGTATGTTAGGAAATCAGGGTCAAAGTTGACAAAGCTCCATACTTCGCAGCCTTGTTAGCTTTAGCATTGATTTGCTTGGGAAAATTTGCCGTCAAGTCAATGTACCCAAACATTTCCCTGCTAGAATCGGTTCGGCCTACATTTCCTACAATACAAAAAGGCGTTACTCTGGAGTTTCTCTTCTGCGTTAGGACGCCAACCTAGAGTTTCACCAATACCAGCTTGAATTCCCGAACAATCTTTGACTCAGATATTGTCATAAAAGCATATGTAGTCTGCTTCTTGTGGCTCAAGCCTCGGTAGAAAAAAGTAAGGGACGTTCCGTTGTTCAGGGTCACTATCCTTTCATCTACCTTCATTCGTATTGTATGGTAGACTTCAGTCCTGTTAATTGCCTGTCGGAAATAACATCAGATATTTGCTACTTGAGAACGATTCCTAGTGCTTTCAGGATATCCACCTAACCAGAGCAGTTAAACACATTTAAGGCGTCCAAACTTACTTACAGAACAAACCATGGTAAATCCCTCTGCACGCGGGATGACACTTACCGCTATAACAATTCTGCAAAGAAGATTCGTCCCTGTCAAGGTGAATCGTATTAGTAGGCTTTACCTCATGAGTTCCTCGAGAACATTTTTGACCGAGTCTTGATGACATAATGGACCCTATGCCAATAGATACTCTGGACCTCTCCGCCCCTTACTGAACATCGACACTCTGTGCAAACACGTTCGCGTTGATGCAATTAATGCTTTCCAGAGAAGGTCACGGCAAAAGCTTTGGATTTTTAGCAGGACCTCAGTCGGTGTCCCCTCCGGTCCTGGAATATTTCTTCAGAAAAGCCGCATCTGATTCCACATTGGTCAAAAGTGTGCTTTCGCCTGATATTTCATTGTGGACAACCTCAACAGGTATCGGGTGGATAGCAAAAAGGACATGCACAATCTCGTCCGTTTTTCATGATAAAGCAATCTGACGGGATCCCCTTGATGAAGAGATCTAAAAGTATTTTATGCTACTTTCTGAAATTGATTTGTATTCCAATGAATGAATCCTTACAGAAAATTAGATTCATGTTCAAGCGACGAAAGGTACATCATTACCATGCTTGTACTCGAAGCTCATGATTTTACCAATTAGCCTGCAATTTTCAGGACCAATTAATTAACAACTGAACATCACTTTCTTTCATCATTTATTGATCCCTTTTCCAAATAACCGAAAAGCACTCAACAAAATAATATAATGAAGCTCAACCAATTTGCCATCTTTTATGCTTTCAATTTTCATCTTTCATACAATTCGCATGATTTCACTTTACTACCAACAAAAAGGACATAAATCAAACTGCTCTTCAAGCGTATGATGATTTCTTTTTAAGTCACTTTTCTATTGTTTTCCATTAAAATGCATTTTATCTCTCGTTCTCTCTTCCTCTTCGCTTATGTGATCCTGAAGTTTGGCTTCCATACCCACTTTGCGAACAAAAAAAAATATTTATCCATCCTACAGATATAAATGCTTATGTTCCAGCTATGTCTACATCAGGATGTGTGGTGGCTCCAGTTAACACATAGAAACATACAAAAAAAAAGACTTCCACCCTGAAATAACTGTGTGACAGAAGAACAAAAGACTAAACGGAGGGAAAGGGATTTAGCATGGAGAGAGAGAAAATAAGGGAGGGAAAAAATAGAAACTCTTAAAAATATCTCAGCGACTATTTTTATGAGTGAACAAATAGCATTTATTCGATGAAAAGGTTGAAGCATTTACGAAATGAAAGTGTTGCACATGGGAATGATTCTTTACAGCAACGCAATATCATCAACAACAACCACCAGAACGATGACAACAGCATTAAGGACTTTCACCGTGAAAAGCACTTGTCGCATACACTCATGCAAAATTGGCTAAACGAGTAGAAAGCAAGTGGTAATGGCTTTGTAACACAGTCGGCTGTATTGTATGAGGGGGAGTATGTAGAGTTGATGTTTGGGGGTGTGTTGAACGTACTTAGCATTGAATAATTCAATTTAACTTATGTCTGAAATGTCCTGACAATTTTCGTTACATGTTGAAACTATAATCTTCGCAAACTATTAAATACATTATTAAATTTTGTTGAACACAGTTCGATTTTAATGAAACTGTCTTCTTGAATTTCAGTTGCTCTTTGTGATTTACTATTAGACACATTAGTCAGCAGGGTTGGGTTAGGTTAGTTACTTTGTCACTAGCAAACCCTGCAGACTTGACAAGCGTAGAAACTATTTCAGTTGATTCTCTTTTTTTCTATAGTTTTGTCAAACTTTTCAACGTGTTTCCAGCATGGACGTAACGTGTTGAAAATACAAAGGGTCTGCAATCAAGGGACTTCGTTTCAACATCGAAGTGAAGTCTAAATTTGGTTTGAGATAAATGCATTCAGGTCCTCTTTTCAATTCATTATGCAATCTTTTAGTACTGGGAGGCAAGCAAAAGTGTTTTTCTGCAGCTATTTGGGCCTTGGTACTAGTATATATGACTTATACGGGCACTTGATACTATTTTGACACTTATACTGAACTGTCAAAGCATTGTTGACAGCAACAGATTGTCAGCTGATCATGTTCCCATCTCAGTTGAATTAGAATATCGTATTTGCCGAACAGTACTTCATGTCTGAGGAAATGGGTTTTCCAGGACACACTGGACCACGTTTCGAGAAGAACAATAATAGTTTGAAATTTGTTTCATTTGCTGATGAATTTTCATTTTGATTTTATCACACATTTTTTTGCTCAAACTTACGTTACAAAACAAAGGAAGCAGTGAAGGAAATATCTCATTGAAATCATGAAAACAGTCCCTATTTTGCTGTAAAATGTTAATTTCTATACTTCAGGAGGTGACTTCAATACGAGACATTTATAGATAAAGCACGTAACCAATCGATATGGATTGGCCACGTTCAAATTAATGCTATGAAATAAAAATGCTTTTTTTTCTGTGGTAATAGAGGCAAAAACTGCTTATCGCATTCCAGACTGTCTTTAAATTTTTGGGAATATGAGACTTTCACCCAGTAAAAAAATCCTCTAGAACTACTGTTGGGACTGTATCCTCCCTGAGACCGCTTGCCCATGACTTCAGGGTGGAGTCCCTAATGTGTCACTATGCCAACCTCAAATTAGTCTGCGTCCGGGCACTTTCCCGGTGAAGAGTCAGTTCGATAAACAATCCTTATTCTTCTTCATTTTGAGGTCGGACTCAACAAAGCGAGATGTCGCGCTCATTTCATCTTCCGAGGTGAACACTGCATCACGATCAACGATTTGTTTGATCAACGCTCCACCATTGCATCATGGATAACCCGGCCATTCGTAGCGGCAAGCGGTCTTCTTTCCTCAAAAATAACAAGCGAAAAACAAGAATAATAAGTTGTCACTCTGGTCTGGACAGACATCCGTGGAAAAGTGTAACAACTTTCCCCATTCTCTTGAGATATAAATGGAAATATTTGTGTCCTGTCAGTATCGACGAAAAGATAGAACATCATTCTCTGTGTTTCCAGTTGATCCATGCATTAAGGAGTACAATAAGTCCAGGAGTCCAACGGTCTGAAACATTTATGGCTGAGTTTTGCGGCCACTTTTTAATGGATCTGGTGCGGGTTTTAGCTTCAGCTTCTTCGCTGCCCATTTACGAATCACTTCAATATCTTTTCTTTTTCTGAAGTTCCAACAAATCTATGGTCATGACTCATCCAACGACAATGACAGTGTCTTCAGAAACAATGTAGTAACAGCCGGCAATTCTCAATACCCCCTGTCGATGGACGCTTGATAATCTTTTCCTAAGCTTCTTAATTTTCACAGCTTCAGTTTGAGCTTGTTCTGGTGACCAGGAATATATCATTCTAGAATACACAACAGCCGGTAAGAGAATGGTTAACGCATATACCGTTTACCCTTATCAATAAGTATCAGCCGAGCCACCTCTATATGAATCGCAATTCATATTCCTCTATTTTTCTCTGGAATTATCCTTCGCAAGGCACATTAAAGGCTATACATGAGCATATGGTAATAACTAGTAAATTATCCAGCGCACATAAAGGTATTTCATTCGTACATATAACTTCAATTATGCTTAGACATATTTCCAGGATTTCACAAGGAATGAACCTGAACCAAAGAAAAGTTGATAGACTTCGTAAAGCACAATGGCGTCAACGTTTACTCACTAACTGACTGAGAATTGAGTCATGTCGTGAATAGGTCTCTAAAACAATTAAATTTACATGACAATGTATAAAGCAGGTTTTTCCCAACCAGTTAAGAACAAACGACAAAAGGACGAAAGCCAAGAGAGGGGAAGAGAGAGAGAGAGAAAGAGCACGTAGCTCAACGTAGGTCGAGGTTTCGAATTGGGTGTGTTTATTTTCATGACAAAGAAGTTAATTTCATTGACTGAATATGAATTTTAATGGAAATTATGTTCGTGTTCAAAGATTCATGGGGTTAAATACTGACTTTTACGTTCGCGGTTTGCTGATTTAATTGGATTCGTAGATAAACTTTGATGATATATTTCACAAAATTCATTTTCTGACACTTTCATTTTCTCTGCACAGCCAGAATAGAAGAAAGCAGATTTAAATTAACATGATTGAATGATTGAATGATTTGGTTCTAGAAAGAACTCATGTCACCTTCAAGATCCTTTAGACATATAACCTGGCCTTTCTGTCGAATAAAGTCGGAAGGACTTATGTCATTAATGACACCCCTTCAAATCAAGCATTGTGTTGAAATTTTCTCCACTTAAGAATTCTCGCTGAGAACCTTATGTACAGACCTTAAAGAGATCCTCTTTAAGGACGCAATGGTTCAAGATGCTTGGTCAAAATTCTGCCTGACGCAAAGGCAAATTTGCTGATAGATAACACTGGGAACAACAGTTTTCTTGCCTTAAATTTTTTAAATTTGTGTTTGTCTTTGATGTCCGAATCCAAACATATCCATAGTTTTTGTCTATCAGTAGCCTATCAACTACTTCTCACGCTGCAGGATACCTGCAAACTCCAGCTATCTGTCCATATTAAGTAAAAAACTTATGAAAAGTATCGCAGTTTACTTTGATATTAAGGAGAAAAATGGCTTCCCTTAGTTTTTCCTAGTCTTCGCTTAGGTTTTCCTAGCTTAGTCTGTAGAGTCCAATATGTAAATTCTGTCTATCTGAATACCTCCAAACTGAAAGAGAATGTCAGTCGACAGGCCAACAGCTATGCCTGAAAGGTACCCGACTTACCCAATAAATCCGAGGTCGTTGAAATATTGCTTCAAGGATAACGACGCTGCAATACCTCGGGCCACATTCTACTATTAAATTGACCAACGATTTGAGTTTACGCATTTAGGCTTACGGCTACAATAAATGGGACCAAGCACCATTATCGTAGCGTTTTCACCCCAGTTAAACTTTGGCCGGACTCGGTAAACTTCGGTAGAGAGGTGAAGACTATTAACACCCTTGACTAGTCGTGCTCTCAGTACTACAAACCTATACCGACTAAACATATCCCCTATTAATCGGAATACCTAAGCCTGAGTACCTGTAGCCTAAAACCATTTGGCATATCACTAAGTTCTAGTACATCACATAGTACTTACTGAGTATTTTGTACTCTGACTGCTTATTCAACCGCTCATGCTTACATGCCTTCGGTATACAGGACCTCTTCTAGTGGGAAAGGAAGGAGGAAAAGGATTGCTACACAGGGGATCCATTCACCCACGACGACTCCAGCTGACCAAACCTGCCCTTTTTGATAGCAAGGATTATCCGAATGTAATGTACCACCTAGTGTTATTCTTCAACGGATTTCAGTACCTTTTCGATGAGGCTATCCCAATGGAACTCTCTCACTTTTTCGGCAAGTTCACAGGGTAAATTGTCTTATCTTATCCACGAGAAGAAAGTATGACTGGCGTCATCTTTTTCTTCAATCCAGGATACGCAGTCTGGAGACTGTGACTTATCAATCGTATGCAGGTTGGACTGAAACCAACCGTGTTTGCTCAACAGCTGGGTTGGTCAAAGGCCAATCTCCAAGTCCTCAAATCCTTAATGAGCGATGTAAGCCATCTTCCTTCTGTTTCATGCTCCCTGGATTGTTGCGAATGATCAAGACTCCGTCGTTTTTCATGACTAGTCACTGATTCCAAATATCCTCATAGAACGAATCAGGGTCCTTCATTCCTGATACCTTCGAAGGCGTATCCTGTTTTCCTCTCTGGGTTGGTGATGGATATCAATGCGGGCGATGGGTGCAACCACTATGATTATGAACAAGGCTAGGCCAGAGACTGCCCAGTATTTCAATGCAATCCGCAGTGCACCTCAGAACTGCACCTGCTCCAGTCGTTATGCGTTAAGTTTTGACCATTGAAGTTGACGCAGACATCAGTCGCAAATAACACCAGCTATCAGCGCTCGGCTAGCTCTGAGCACCTATCTGTAGAAAGGTTGATGCTAACCCCTGCATGGAATCGCTCACCTGTAAAGATACGCATGGAACTACTAAGGAAACTACATACACGAGTGGACGCCAGAATGACCAGCTCCAAGGAGAGGTGATCCTGGTCTGTTACACTCAAAAATCAAGACAACAAACGGGTAAAAAACACAAAAAGCAGAGAGTCCTTAACAGCCAGTGGTATCGATGGCAGAATCCTACGAGTGGTGTCTGAAAATCAAATGATTTTCCTATAGCGCAACCGAAAAGTAATTCACTTCCTCGAAAAAATAAACAATGACGAGCTTTTGTTTAGAAACAAGGACGAAAAACTGCCTAGCAAGAAGTTAAACACCAGGCTGCGAACCCTTGAAACATGCACTGCTGATCGAACCAACAGAGGGTGGTAGAAGACGGAGGCTGAGGAACCACTGAAAAAATTTCTCAGCCTGGATAAAGTGAAATAGTTTTCTGATCTGTAGGACATGACGAAGTATTGTTTCAAATGCCTAAATTACGGCTATAGGTTGTAAGACGGGAAAGAACCTGATTGAAGTTTCTTTTACTTTAAGTTCAGTGCAGCAATATTTGCTAATATATTCGCTAACGTATTATATTCGTTAAATCTGCAGGCTGAATCCTGCAACCAATGACGCATACTAGAAGCCGTGATCCTCATTACCCATCCTCATATCACTCCATGAGGCTTAATAAGGGTATCCTCCATTCTGGTATTCTGGTAACACCTCATTCATTTAAGTAGATTTTTGCAAAGTAATTAGTTCCTCTTTTCTGTCTCTACGGGATACAGTGAAAATATATCCTTTCAACCTAGTACATCTAGTAACTCAGTCCTACTTGTCCCTCTGAATTCCAATTTCAGAAAGCATAGAGCAAAGTCACTCCTGACCAACTGTCCTCGTTAGCTAACTCCTGGTGACACTTCCCTAGTATTGCTGGAATGAGACCTTTTTTTTCAAGCTGAGGGCAACAATCATAAAACGTAAAAATAGCCACCAAAAGACATCCACCTAGCTGGTAGTGCCGATCGATGCGTCCCAGCCTGTGAGTTGGCACCTGATGAGAAGCGGCAGGGACGCGTGTTCGGAACCAGTTTAAGCTCTTTCCACCTTTCTTTGTAAATATGAGATCATTATTATTTCCGTGACAACACGAACACAAAAGAACCAGCATCCCGTGTGTGAATAAAAGAAAGTTCGGGATAGAAATAGGAATAGGAACTTTACATGGCCATTATGGACAGTACCCTCGCATAGAAGTGCATGGCTCGGTTCAAGGATCGGATAGCTCGGTTTAAGGATCATAAATTCAGTCAACATAGTGATCAGTTTCTTTGGTGGAAACCTCTTGACAGAAATACTTGGCTAGTCACAATCCAGGATCAGTTTTCAAAATTGAAAGCGCACAAAAATGCAAAAAAGCAACCTTATCCCTTAAAGCTGCAATTCTCTGCATCCTAGTCAGAATTTTTGTTATGTGGATCTTGCATTTATGACACTACTAAACTAGTGACCAATATGAGAGGATAAGAATTAAAATTGTTTCCTACGCCTTGGATATCATATATGGCCATGCAATCGTGCTCCGGTTGCTACTTCCACTGCCTATTCCCGCTTCCCACTTGAGCTTCTTACCTTCCTGTGTGGTAGAAGACAAAATATACTCTTTTTCCCAATGACCGATCCGATCTTCAGTTTCAAATTATTGGAGCTAATGATGATAATGTTTCATCTTCATCAAACCAGGAAGAAAGGGATTTTGATTTAACTGTCAAGGACTATAACTTCATGGTTTCATGCTGAATGCCCAACTTATAACGTGTGCACATCCTTCCTTCAGGATTCACACTAGTCTAGCTTTCTTCTGGGTGCCAAATTCGCTCTAGCTATGAATCTACAATTGGAAAGCTGCGTGGTATGCAGCTTCGTACATTCTGTCCAAAAGGATGCACAGTTTAGCATTCAGGTTGATCATTGCTTATTCTTTGATTGTTTGAATTTTGTTTTTGAAGTTTGAAAAAAAATCTGTGCTGCAGTATAACTTTAGTGCCAAAAGTCATTCAGGTCTTGACAGTCTTCGAGTTGTGGATTGCCAAGAATATGAATTCTACCTACCTACCTGATCTGATATGATCCTTAGGATTTGTATGTCATATGACCTGATATCGTCCTTGTGTCGCTTGTCCCTTATATTGGCATTAACAAACCACAAAGTACTGAAGAAGGGTCCGAAATGGACTCGAAAAAGTATCTTGTGCTTTATTAAAGGAAACTTGAAAAAAGGAAATCGATAGTAATTTTTTCTTGTGAATACGCACTATATCCTCTGGCCACCTTTTTTTTTTTGTTCTATTATTTTTGGTCTAGTGATAGCCCGTACATGAATGGTTCTCACTGATAAGCAAGCGATCTCTTGCAATTGTTTATTCATTTGAATGTACCAAGAGCTTAATCATTGTCAGCCCTGATCTGTGGTTGAACAAATGTATCAAAGTATCGGTTATAAGACACGGTTTGGGATATAATTTGTCGATTAAAAACCGAAATATCGGATTTTTCATCTGCTGTCTGATTTTTCCTTGTGATTACTTATTATATCCTCTGGCTATGTCTTAATTTTTTTGTTCTATTATTTTTGGTCTAGTGATAGCCTGAACGTGAATAGTTCTCTATGATAAACAATAGGTCTATTGCAATTGTTTATTGATTCATATGTACGAGGAGCTAAATTGATGTCAGCCCTGATGTGTGGTTAAACAAATGTATCGAAGTATCGATTGACAAAAACCTCTCATATTGATTTCGGAAGACATAAAAGACGATATTGGGTATAATTTGCCAATTTTACAAAGCGACATAGGTACTCTTCAACTAAATTTGTGTATGTTTACTTAGAAAGATTACTAAAATCAGATTGTTTAATGATTGGATGAAAAAAATTTAAGTTCGCGTTAAAAAAAATGTTGGCAGTAGCTCTACTGCAATGTAATGAATAATTACATTGCAGAGATATGATTGTTTCCGAAGCTCTTTAAATTTTGTCCACGCATTACAGGCATCCAAAAAAATAACATAGAAGAACCCATCGAAGGAAAAATCACGAAACTGTAATGCGACCAATTTGATGTAAGTCTTACTAACCGCATCTCGAAGACTCAACCTGGAAGAGATGATAACATCATTTCTGGCCGCAAAGGGTTTCCAAAACAGTTTGCAGAAAAGTATCGGCCCTTAAGAGCAACCCAACGGAACCCAAACAAATAGTAAATGGGGCTTGCTTGCAAAATTCTAGTATTTATCACCTTTCTTCAAATATCTGAGAAATTCTACATCCACCCGAAAAAAATTCCACATCGTATCCAAAAAAGTGAGAATTCAGCCAGTCCTTTTGTGAATCTGGAGCTGAGACCAAAGATTTTAGCCATACTGTCAAAAAAACACTCGATTGGAAATGGTCAAAGAATTGACCTATGACCAATTTCTAAAAGATTGCACTCTTGCAGGGCAAAGGGTCTCCTATAGTTTTTAATCCTGGTTTAAAAACTGTAGCTGTGATGTATTGGAGGGAACTACCTTAATAACAAAAAGAGCGTGTTAGGGGGTCCAAATAATAGATATCGAGATCAATGACTTCAATGTCTTTGTGTTGATTATGTCTGGAGGTAGGGGAGGAAGAGATCACGGTTATATAGGCGTATCACCTTTAAATCCGCAGTGTTTTCCGAGTTGAGATCTTAGAGCAATTAACTGATTGGAGGACATTTTCTTTGTTTTTATTATAAAAACTCCTTCCCTTTACATCTCTCAGATCCTGTAATTCAATTCAAACTTGTCCTTAACACTAACAAGCAATTTCAATTGGTCAAAACGGAAACTAAGGTCTCTACAGTCGCCAGAAGAATTGCAACCATTAAAAAAATGGCATCCTTTGATGATGGACTGAAGGATCAACCATGCCACAATTGCCACCCACTTCACATCGCCGTAACGAACGTTAGGGTTCGCCCGTTCGTTATTTCCTTTATTTTTTTCTTGCAGAAACCCGCAAAATGAATGACTTAAATCTATTTTCAACTTGAGGAAAAATTAAATTGCCGAGTCTCATCAGTACAACATACTCTTTCCGTATCATTATATGCTCTATAAACCTACTTCCTTCTTACGGTTGAAATCACGAAAAGAAAAATTTCTAACATATATGATATGTGTCCGTATGTATACAAATACAGTATGTTCACTTTCGCCACATGGTATTTTGAAATTGCTTCTGCTGCATTTTCATTTCATTCCTGGGAGTTTTTCGCTATGAAATAAATGCAGTGAAAAGTGACGTGATGACGACAACGACGCCAAAAACTTAAAAAGGATGACGATGATGTCTGACGGCTGCGACACGACAATGCTTCTCCCCGCCGAGTCCTGCAAAGTTTTCTCTGTAATGAGGAATCCTGGAAAGGAAGACATAGAGCATTGAGTTGAACCTAAGTAGGCGAGAAAGCATGCCTAGTAAGGAGCCGTAGTTGAGTCGGAAGAAAGCTGAAAAGAATAAAAACCACGTATTTTCATAAGGACTGCAATCATCCTTTTCTGTTTTATTTTTTCTAGGTCTTATTCGTTCTTCTGATTTACCTACACCGAGTGTGGAGTGCGAGTTGAATGAAATTCTCAGTGTGGCATATATAGTAGAGTTTAAGGGTGAGAGAGATAAGCAAGAGATGATGGAATAATGCAAAGCTCGAATATCCACAAACCAACGGAAGATATTACGTCCTTTTTTTTGTTGCTAATATTTGGCATAATGCCAGTCATTTAATGATATCTTTCATAATTCATAGTTCTCTCGCTCGGTTGAAATTATTACCTGCATGGATAAAGGTAAAGGAGTTTTCAGTTGCGTCTTAGAATACGAATAAAATGGTGAATAGAGAGAAGGATAATGTTGGGTTGCAGTTATTTGATATGAAATTTATTCTTTTCATTCTAATTGGATGTATTTATTGCAATCAACATCTGATTGCTGATTCATGAGAATCAGGATAGAAATGAGTTGTAGGATTCGATGTGGTTGACCCCAAAAACTACCCCGCAATATCATTAGTCAAAGATACGCTTGAATCAAACGAAACGATTCTTCGGTTAGATGATAAAAAGTAAATTGAAAATAAGAAACTAAAATCCTTTTAAAAATCTTCATTTTGGAACGAAGAGCCCCATATTAGTAGAATAGTTCTCGCACGTACACTTTATCCACAACTTACAACCTAGTCCACAAAAATCAAAGTTTTATCATTTTTGATCTAAAATAAATTCATGTCCTTAAAAGTGGTTGAAATCAGTCCAAAATTCTTTATTGAACATAATAAGAAAACAGTTTAGACTACCATGTTACAGGTGACTATCAGCAAGGAAAATATAAATAAGGAGATTATAAAGAAACACCTTGAGGTGGTTGAGGTTTCCCAAGCACAGGAAAATCGTTTCAAGGACACGAAAATCGTAAATTCGTTTTCATTAATGCCTACCATCGAAACTAACCTGGGGGCTTCCACAGTCTTAGTTGCAAGGATATTTCCGCAACCGCCCTACTACCAATGACCATCTTTAAACGCAACAAAAAGTTAGAGAAACGATGGATCTAAGCTTCTATAAGAAATGAGAATAATTGACATGGAATTCTACCCTGTGGATGGAGCTAATATCTCAGTATAGACTGTCATGAATTTCTGTTCTGTTCTATCATTAACATTAAATATATTCGATTCCTGATAACAAAGATAAGTACATGACTTTGAATAGGTGGAGGCAACCTCCTCTAAAGATTGCCAAGACAATCCTTTGCCAGAAGATACCAACTCCCTTGCGTTGCCCGCAATTACTCATGCCTCATTAGTTGTATTCTTACGTTCCAGCTTTTATTTCCAGTGTTAAACTACGGTTTAGGTCCCTTGAAAAAGTATAGGCCTTTTGCTTTGAGTGGCATTTTTGCTTAAAGACCGTTTCTTTTGTTGTCTTACCGAAAAGGAATTCCATTGCTCTGCATTCTCCAGAGTTTTCAAGTACCTTTACGTTCGATTCCTTCAGCAAAGTAAGGCATTTTTGGGCAGATCTTGAAGAAATTGTTACCTTTTTTACCGGCGGAAACATTCATTTTGGCTCATATTCCTTTGGCATATTCAGCTTTTTTTTTGTGTTAGGGAGATGAAGGCTATTTACGCCTTGATTGTGGGACTCCCAGACGCAAAATGTTTTTGGACTACCCACTAAACACCTCCCCTGTCAACCTTGAAGATTGTCGCGTATTAGTAATTCTTCTGTTTCACTTGAGACTTGTTTGCCCCCATATTGTTAGATAATGCCGATAGCTTGGTTTATCCTGGAATGGTTCCTTGCATCTGTGTGTCTCTGGCACGCGTCATGCAGCTTCCGCTTACCGTTATTAATGGCCTGTTCAACCTTTCTTTTTTAATTGAGTTTTGGTTAATTACCTCTAGGTAATTCATCCACTTTTTACTTTCTGTTTCCACCACCGTTTCCAAAGAACCAATTTTCCTCAGATTTTTGGAATTTCTAAGGCCTACTGTCCTGCACTAGTTGTAAATACAAGTGGTATATGCCTACAGTACCGATCTGATGTCAAAGAATATATGAATTCTTCCGATTAGATTGTATATTGCCGCTCTTATTACAAGTATTTCCGATCGTCAAATTACGACAGGATACTTTGAGTTCCAAATAATATCAGAAACAGATTTCGGTGCAAATCATCTCATTCTTTTTGGAACGTCGTGCACCTTTTTCACTAATCTATTGTCGGTGGATTAACTACACATAATGAAGACACATAATGAAGACACATAATGAAGACACCATTCTTGATTCCCCAATTTGAAATGATTCGTTAACTTTTTCATAGATTTCAATCTGAGGCTCAGAAACGATGCCTCTATGAAGTCGAGTGACTTTTCAGCAATATCTACATTGCAGCTTCTTTTGGTGTAATGCTTATTGCAATTTTTATGTCCAGGTAGATACTTTTCTGCATCTTCTCTACTTCTTTTACCATGGTATCCTTTTGTAGTGACGGAGACCTTGCCAAGGCTCCGTAAGTGCTAGTTGGTCTCACTATGCTTATCTACTGAGTAATTTTCTCTCACTTACTGTGCTTATCTACTGGGTAATTTTCGGCTTGAACCCCGGGATTTTCTCACCGTTTCTCACATCGAGGTAGCCGTCTGTCCCTACTTATCCGTGAAGGACTTCTTAAGTGTGAAGATGTCCTAACGTGTAGAGTTTAAACGAACTTACTTACTAGAGGTTAACCACAAATCCTGTAGCCCTCAGATATCGCGGTAGCCCTATGCCATTATCTGTGAAGAAGTCCTTATCCGTGAAGGAGTTCTTACGTTTGGAGATGTCCTTACGTGTGGTGTTTATGCGAGCTTACTTACCTAAAGTTACTCCGAAAAAAAAATTTCCTTATCGTTTGATAGACTTGAATTATTCGCCACTTTATCTGGCCTGGAACGGATTTTCCTTGTATGGTTCTGGTGATTTTTTTTGGACGGGTTTGATAATTTCGTGCTCTGGACCAAATTGTGATGCCCGCATGGGCAAAGTTGAGATTCTACAATGAGTCAGGGTGAACTAGGAATCGATGAATAAAAAAGACCCTGAAACAAGGGTAACTGCATGGTCTAAGCAGAAATATGGCTTATGCCTGGAATAGCCAGAAATGTCAGAAAGACGGACTCAAGGACAACCACAAAAATTATTCCTGCTAAACTAAGTGCATTGTCAGTGTTAAAGGTACTGAGGATGCATAGTAGTCAAGGTCCTCGCCATCGGTGCCACATATACTCATATTCAGTCATACCCCACCGACAGACTTGAATGATTCTTCCTTTGTGTGACCTGAAGAGGGTTAGATTTGTGTAGCTCTGGCAAATCTTTTCAGAAATGTTGGTCAAATTCAGTGTCACAGAAAAATTGTGGAGCTAGATCGCGCAAAATAGAGACTCTGAAACGGTTCAGGATGTAATCAGAGTGAATAAATTAAAAAAGCTCCTAAAGCAAGGCTAATTGACTGGTTTGTTCAGGATTATTACTTATTGCTGGAAGGCTGGAATAGCCTGAAAAGTGAGCATGACGAACAGTAAAAGAGCTACAAAAACAGTTTTAGGGCGATCAATTTCAAAAGAAAAGAGAAAAAGTCCTACAAAACCACGGTTATTGCAGAAGTTGAATTGTAAGCCGAATAGCAAGACGGTGGATATTCAAATCGAGTGTCTGACTTTGATCGGCATGAAGACACGAATTTTAGTATGATAAAAACAATATGAAAACGGACTTGAGAATGAAAACTTCCAAGTATGAACGCCAGCTTCCATGGTTGCTGTTGACTGCCTGGACCAGAGGACAGAGAAGAGGGACAGAGTGCACTGAGTGAAATTTTATTTCGGTTGAAAGAAAAGACATTCATTAGAAATTTGTGAAGATTTACGTGAAGAAAATTGTAGCTTCATTTTAACGTTAGCGATCCTAGCTGACTATTACAAACCACAAGGAGGAGCCCTATCCCATTGCGAAGGAGTGAGAGTACAGTTTCTGTAATAAAAGTTTGTTATGTTCATGTTTTGGCGTTGTGTCTAACATAAGTCTGTGGCGAACATGAGGTCAACAATTTTCAAGACTTGGAAAGCTTAATTTCATAGAAAAGGGATGAATCAGCTTGATAGACATGGACCAGAAGTACACCTTTTTAAAACCAACAATTTTATGTTTTCTTGAAGAAATTTCGAAGATAACATAAGCGGAATGTGCAATACATACTCCAATACCTTCAATTTCCTGGCAATATCCAACAGTGACAATCCGAAAAAATTTGCCGATCTTTGTTTAATTCAGTTTAGTGACGTCTCTGTTAAACATAACTCAAAAAACTTCAGTTTTTTGAGTCGACAAGACTGAAGATTACGATATGAAAACAGAATTCAGGATCAAAATCGAAATCAGTCAAATGAGCTGAGTTTTATCATAATTTTGTTACTTTTCAATGAACCTATCGCCCTGTTATAGTGAAGAAAAGCAGAATTAGACATCAACAACTGTCATACTCATTACCCACTAACTTCAATACGAGGATAGTGATTTGGAAATTTATGAAGAGCCTGAAGTCTCAACGAATGTAAGACTGCGGAAGCTGCAATGGAGTGGCCATATGAATCGTATGGACGAACAACGGATACCGAAAAAGGTATTCATTGGGTGAAGTAAGGACCGAGAATCAGCGGCGAAACCGAGGAAAAGCTTGTCTGACTCCGAGGGTAAAGACACTTCTACGCTGTTCGATTTCAAAACTGGAGGACGCGGTAAATGGGCTGACACAGTTGGAGGCGCTTGTTACAACCAGCGGAGGTCCGAGAGGGGCTATAGTGCTAAGAAGAAACAGAAGAAAGATTTCGAACTGTGTTGCTTAACTTTGGAAGTGCATTTTTATACTGGATGAAGTTTCGGGTACCTTGAAAGTTTTCGATACCATGACAATTTTGTGGGACGGATACGCGTTCAAAATTCCTATTTTGAGATGAAAAATTTGCACCAGAAATCCTTATAACGAAAAAAATGTAAATAAAAAAATTATAAACTTTTTCTCTGATGCGTGGGAAAAGGATTCAGGAACGCCGGCGGCTGGGTTTGTATCTAATAGTAATTCCGACCCACGTCGCAATTCCTTGCTGAACAGACCAAGCCTGGCAGCAGCTACCAATTTTGAGTAAGTAATCCACCCAAAATTGGTTGTTCGAACTCGAATTAACGAGAAGGGTTGTCCAGACTTTTGACAAGGAACATGGACTCTCCTCAGACTTTACGTCTGCAATTCGGTGTAAAGTTAGTTGGACTTCAGAAGTGAAAATCGATGTGCTAGAACCTAACTTCATTTTATTTGTCCTCCAACGTGTAATGTAACTTATTCCCAAGAAACTCCTTTAGAAATCCCCAGGATACCCCGAATGTATTGTTTAGACCGATATATCGCAACACCAGCGGGTTACTTTTTGAGACAGAGGGGTGGAGATTTTTCAAGTCTTGTGGGTAGAACTGCTAGAGAGTGCTTAGCCTGGAACGAAACCCGAATTCTTCGGGCTAGACCTCATTATTTCACTCTTTATGTAACCATCGGATTGCAAATGTCTTTTCTTCAGCAGGAAGTTAAGAAGGAGGAGGATTGCCAGAGAAGGTACCTGCTCCTACCTACACTACGTTGGTGTGATTTTGTCCATAGAATCTTTAGATAGCTGCTAGAATCTTTAGCGTTAAAATGTTATCCTTAACGATACAATCCTCAAGAATAAATCAAGCATAAACGTTTGAAAAAAATCCAAGTAGTAGCTTTTATACAACTCTGATCATTGTTTCTACAGTGTGAGCAAATTACGAGCTGAAAACTCTTTTGATCCTGCAACTAAGCTATCTTAAGTTTAACGAATAGAGGCATTTATTGAGGAGAAAGTCAGTCAGCAACCTGTGTTGAGTGTAATCTGAATAAGGACTCTAACGAGCTTAAAGTGTACTCATCATGAGGCCTCATTCTTCAGAACAGAAGTCAGGTCCTAACCATAGTTATAAATCGTTTAACTTCAATGAAGCCTTACTACACTAAACAAGGAGTTTCAACCATGGTTTATACAGGTGCAACAATATTTATATAAAAGATGTTACTCTTATTTTGGAGTTCTTTCTAATGATCAGGATGGACTTATTCAGTACTCCGACTATAATTGGTCCCCAAATTAGCTCTTATAACATTCATTTCACTCCATGCTTCTCCCCATTATGCTTTCTCAACTCCTTTTCTATGATTCCGCATTCAAACTACACAAGAACAACATCGCTCAATAAAGGACACACAAATTAAGTTGAAACTCTCATTGGATTAAAACATAAACTCCAAAGGAAAGATGGAATTCTCTCTCTCTCTCTCTCTCTTGCCATGCTTGAACCAGTAAAATCCATTACAAATAAATTTAATTCTCCATTCACCTTTAATTTGGTGGCTTAAAAAGATGACAAAAATGTTGCCGCAATGATTTTCTGTAACGATAATTGCCGCCAAAGGTACACAACGTTTTCATTTGCCCAACTCCTGTTCACTGAACAATCTCAAGTTTGCCATTAGCTGAAAACTTTCAGCCAACCGAAAAGAGTACTCCAGTGTTTTTGTGATTTCCTCCACCTATTCAACCACTGTCGTTCCAAGGCACCTAGTTGCTATATGGAAGGAAACCGCTCCTGTCTCTGGACAGTCAGCTATCAGTCTCTTTGTAGCCGCCCATCTTTATCGGGACCCAGACGAATTATGCAAACGCGGTCTTTATTTCATCTCTCTTGGTTTGAGCTCAACTGTAAAGAACTTCCGCAACCAAAGTTGACTTGATTCCTTCATTACATTCTCGTGTGTTCCCTCTTGCCAGGGAAATTGTGTTGTTGCCACAAAATTTTCAAATTGCAAAGAAGAACATTGAAAGTAAGGAGCTATTCTGCTAACCAGGCGATTTATTCCTTTATCCCTTCGTATCTGGATGAACGAGCCAAGGAGTAGCATGCAACCAACTTTGTTGGTGGTTCTGCAAAATGGAACGAAAAACTTCAACACTTAAGCTCCGCTTGCTGCGAATCTGGGTTGTGTTACTCCTGCTGGCGCCGGTCGTACTATCCTTGCACCTTTTCTCAAATGTGGTCGTTCAATATTTTCGGCGGCAAATTAAGAAAGCTTATTATGGTCTGCGAATTAACATCTCATGAATTATTTATCGTAGCTGATGCGATTGTTGTTGTTGTTGTCGTTGCGAAGGCTTCTGTTTTCCCGATGCTATAACAATAAAGCATGTACAAATTTTTATTGTTAGGATACAACCGGGTAAAATTAAAGGCTTAAACGTTGCGAGAATAAACAAGGATTACAGCAGTTGCAGAAGTTTTCAGGGTTGATAATTAGTGGAGTAGCAAATTTGAGTTGAATGCTGCGGATTACAACGATATCAGAGAGTTTTCTTTGGAAAACTAAACGTTTCAATTTGAAATAAACAACAATTTTTGATGGAGTTACATCTGCGTTAACAGCAAATTTGGTACCATCACATTCTTAGTGGCATTGTTTAAAAACTTCCTTAGCTACTTTTACAAATGCGAAAAAAATCTAAAAAGTTTCTTTTACGATTTCGTCCTTTTCTGTTCATACAAAAATAGAAGAAAAAACAACTTCACTTACAAAACTTCCTGCAAAACATCTGTTGTTCTGTCGTGATCAAGGAAGTTCATTTATACACCAAACGGAGTCGACAGTCGAAACTTTCCTGCGACTTGGGCATAATTTTCTCATGTCTCTCCTTAATGGTATATTACCTCCTAGCCTATTTTCTGCCCATTAGTATTAATGTTCCCTGAATATATTTTTTTTCTCGCTCTCTCTCTTCTTTTGCTTTCCACGCTTTATTTATTTTCCCGTTATTTTTTCATGTCCTCACACCCCTCCCCTTTATAATTCTGCATGGCCCTTTTCAACGCAGGATAGTTGTACAAGTTGTGCTGAAGCCAAAGTGAACACAAAAGGGCATGAATCAGGATGGGGGATGTCAAGAAGCCTATGAAGCTGCAAAAGGCACACACAGCGACTGTAATTTATTACTTGGCACGCGTGGAAATGGTAGAAAATTTTTCCGTATATAGTTAATGCCGCCACGACGCTCAACGAAAAGTAAAAGGATGAGAAGGAAATGTTTTGTTGTGATTTTTCTTGCCGTTTATTTTGTTCTGTTTGACTCTTTTTCATGTTAGCTAGCACCTTCAACCTTTCACTTCTTTACTTTTCAGCCAGAACGAACTGTTGTGCTTTGTTGCCCGTTGTTGCTGTTGTTTTTTTCTTTTCTTTAACCTATGACAAAGTTTCCTTTCTTTCATTCTTTCTCCCTTTGACTTATTATTGCTGACGATGAAAATGGAAAAAAGATTTACTCACGAATTTTCTAAATGGTGGCATGTAGCGTCAAATAAAACAAGACAGGACGCCATCTCGCCCGATTTCAAATGAATTATCGAGTTGTTTTTGAAAAATTGGTAGTGTATGGAGAAAGGATGAAATTAGAGGGAGAATGTCTACGTGCAAGTTTGCAAAACCAACAACAACAAAAATCCGGTGAAAATCAAGTAGCAACAATGGGGAAAGAATGTGTCCTTGATAAGAGAGGTGATTTGTTAACAGATTGTTGTTTGATGGTCGTCCTGCTACTATTGATGATTTATGAATGTTTATATTGTAAAAGCTTTCAAGTCACACGCTATGATTTATTTGTTTGATCAGGCAGCAGATAATGTCCTGTTTCACTGAGTTATGAAGAGCACAGAGAATGTTTTGCAAACTGAACTCTGAAGAGCGCAATTGATGTTTACCAAAAGTTTTAAGGACTCAGTGCAAGGTACCAGAACTCCGTATCAAACAATGTCATGAAATCAAAAAGTACCAGACAGATATTGATATCATATATGTATATCTGTCTTTTCTATGATGGGCATACTATTGTACTTGCATAGGATCCACTGCACAATGTAGTATAGGTTAGCAGCAGCCCTTAGCTCCCAACGAATGATATTACTGTTTATGATGGTTCATTCTGTTGTCCTGTATAAACCAGAGACGTCTCTTTCGTTCTACGTGAAAGGACTTGGCTCATCCTACTGACAGTTTTGTCATTGCAAGTCGCGTCTATCAATTTCTAGAATGATGATTCCATGCATTGTCCTTCTCATAGTTACTACTGGCTCTTTGATTGTGTTTAATACCATGAAATTTTGGTTAAATGATCAAGTTTTGGCTAGAATATTGACCTTTCTATGTACACGTACTTTTGTGTCCAGGGACGGCAGTTGTCCTTACATTTGCTAGGACTATTGCAAATTGACGGCCTGGGTACAATTTTTATCTAGGTTTTATGGATTCAAGCTTAAATGGCACTCATTACCACGCCCTAGTTCCAGCATTGGTAGATATACTATGGATTTTGATCCTCGATAGAGGATCTTCAAACTTCGAATGCAGAGGATTGCGAACCAGATGTTCCGGGAAAATAATTCCGGTGTCACTTTCATCAACCTTTCAAGAGACGTCCGTGTAGGTTTAAATTTCGCTACGACTTTTCCCTACTATTCTCTGATCAGTACGACGAGCAAATTAAAACTTCATTTCACAGCTCTAGGTGCGCTGATGTCCTGGGAGCGCTTGAAAATAAATTAAAAATTTCAAGTACCAGAATATCAAATAATAACACTGAGAAACTCTCTGAGTGACCGCAACCATTTCTACGACATCCATGAAGGCAGCCGTAAGATAATTGTTGTACCAGCAGTACAAAAGTCACGTGCTTATGACGAACTGCTGACAGTTGAACTGTCAGATGGGTCAATTCGGATCGGCTCTGCGGACCATCTTGCGGTGCAAGTCGTGAGACGTAAGGACGAGCGTGAACAACTTAGACTAGTGTGAGGCTGGATGGCTGGCATTAGAAAAAATCATGATGGTCACCTTAACCAAGGAGTGAGTCCATGCAGTAAGGAAATCTGAAAAATGAATAGGAATAGGAGAAATGATAGGGAAACGCTGGTTGGATCGGAACCGGAAATGCAATATCGGGAAGTGCAGATTGATTCGAAAATTATTTGATCTGAGAAACGATGGATAATATGAAGGAAATGACTATTAATGGACGCTATGAAAGGGCGAAGAAGGATTTGCACTGAAAGCGGTTGGCACTGATGAAGAGCTTAGAAGCATTGCCAAATGCATGAGCAACCCGTCCTCGAGACTGCAAAGTCAGAGATCACACAGGCGATACCCATCAGCGATCCTGTGCAAGACCGCAGAAAAATTTGCCGGTGCAAATAAAACGAGAACAGAAAACAGAGAAAAAGTCGTATAAGAAGGAAGACAACGCTTTCTTGGTGAGAGCGTGATACAGAGGGAAAGTAGCGCCTATGATCCCTAAACTGGGCCGACAGCTCAATTGAATACGATTTGAGAAAGATTCCTACTTATTACAGCTCTTGAGTGCGGACTGAGGTATTCGATTGATAGGTCACAGTTTTACAATCGTCGATTTTGTACAAGGGTGCTCGATGACATGTACCACACAGTTTTACTGATAAAAAATCAATCAAACTGCACAGGGACCTCTTCAGTGAATTCAGTGAGTAACTAAGCCCGGAATGTCTTTTCGAAGAATTGTTGGAAAAAAAACATTGCGTCGCACACTATTCTTGAACAGTTCTGACAGTGAAATAAGGCATACTGGAGACAACTGAGTTCAATCTCCTTTTACACACCCCCATCCCTCCTTCCGGATAGAGAACAAATAACTGTCATCTGCAAGTCAGGTTTGAAGTCAAGCAAGCAAAGGACAACCCCAAGTAATTTGTCAAACAATTCCAAGCGATTGGAAGGGCGGAGTTAATTCAGTAGTCCAGAAGTATTAGACAGCCAGTAGTCCAACTCTCTGGGAGTAAATAGCCTTCTCCTTCCTACCTCAGAAAAAAGTGTTAGTTGGTTGGTTGGTTGGTGAGTTTGAACCTAGAAGGGATCATTGTGTCAACAATCAGTTGATGCTTTCTTTCGTTCAACGGACTGATTTTCATTTTAACAAAACTGGGAAAGACTCCGGGTAGGTGTCGTTGTAGACTTTAATTGGATCCTCGTACGTGATGTCTCCTTTAAAATTTATTTATCAAGATTGGTTCAGCACTATCCTCAATCCAATCATCTTTGAGCAAGATTTTGGAAGTAAGGGTACAGTCTGCAATAACGCTGAGCTAATTTTCGAACGTTTTTCACAGAGAAGTTTAAAGATATCTTTGTGGAAAGCGTCGTTTTTGGTTTACTGAAGTTACCCTCGCTAAAAGTGACAGAGTGACACCTTTTGTTGTGTCATTTCACTTCCTCAGAAGTTTCGTTTGTTTTTTAAAGGGGTCTCTGCCATGGTCTCCAATACTCTCTGGTCTCTCTGTTTCTGTATTATTAAAGGCTTCTATCAATTTAGGATGCTGAGAAGTAATCTTCGATGGTAAGGCTCCTCTTTTTTCCGAGTAGCCTCCACTTTAGGATCCGTAACGACCCGGTTCAGAAATCGTTCTACAGTTGAAGTTTCATTGGTTCTCTCAATTTCAATGGTGAAGATATTTCGAGACTTTTCTTTTGAACAACCTTTGAACCTTATTTTTAATCTCGTCTATTTATGTCAGCAGCTCAATTTCTTTCGTTGAATTGTAGTTTTTGCACACATAGGACTCGCTGGATGTGCTTCCTTGAGTTCTTTCATAAAATCTGCTAAAGACTGCAGAAAACATTCCCGGTGCAAAGTAAGGACAATCGTCATTTTCCCATTTGGTTTGGTAGGATATGAACCTGTATATCGCTTTCTGGTGATTTCAAAACTTTTCTTATCCTGTCTTTCTCAGATTACGGTCGACATGCGTGGTCGTTCTGTCATTTCTTACTCTAAAGGTAATTTCCTTGATTTACTGATAGAGTGTGAGAGTTGAGCACTCATCAATTGTGCAGACCATCCGTTGCCTCTATGTTGATATTAGAGTGACCCGTAAGACCCAATTGACCAGGACATTTTCATTAGTTAACGTTATTCAGTAGCTTCCTTTCTGTTTTAAAAAGACTTTACCAATATAAGATAGTGAACTCTTCAATAATTTCTTCATTTCCTACCACTTTAGTTGACATTTGTATAAAAGATTCATTGTGGTCAGTTTTTAAAAGTTACGATGCGTTTATTTTGATTGTCAATGTCAAAAATCAGGCGTCTCTCACGACACTAGCGCCATCTTTAATACTAGGAAAATAACTTTAGTGGCGACTGTCTTGTCGACTGTCGACAATAGATTTCTTATCACTGGGCTCTGCAATTTTGGTGACTCGAAAAGGTCCTGCAATGTTTCTTCCGTCTCAGGTACGATTTGCTTTTCCAAATACCCCTTTCATGAAAACAATGCAAAACGCTTCGTTGAGAGTGGTTTTGTCTTTAGAGAAAGAAATCTTTGGATGTTTGGAAAAGTAGTTATCGTTTCAGTTTGGACCCTCTTAGATCCACCTATTCTCATGGAGGTAGTTTATTGCTACCTCCAGTCTTCGTTTATTTTGGAAAATCCACGTCGTTACAGTTTGAATCTTCTTGAATCCCTCTATTCTCATGGAGGTAGTTTATTATTACCTCCAATCTTCGGCTATTTTGGAAAATCCTTGTCCATTTGGTCTGGATCTTCTTGAATCTTTCTATGCCTTTGTGGTCTCATGGTGGTTTATTACCATTAACTTTAGAGCGTCAGTGGTGGCGTCTTGATTGGGTTTCCTCCATTAAATATAAGATAGAGAGCTTTCCCCTGATTTCCTTTAACCAGTACCTTTAGCTCCGTCAAACGACCTTAGTCTGCTTAGGTCTGGTTTCCCCCATTGCATCTATTTGTGACAGTATAACTCAGCTAGCATGTTTTCGCTGGTGTATCGATGGTCTATTCGATGGACTATCTCCTTCATTTTGTATTGGGAGCTTACATCTTTCTTTTACACTTCTCTTACTCTTCTCCGACTCTTTTCTCTTTAATCTTTCTTTTTCCTCCACTTGTTTGGCGAAGGCAGTCTTTAAATTAATGCCTTGTTCTTTCAGCATAGATTCTGGACCCTAAAATTTAGCACACAGTTTGTTAGTGCCTTCATATATGTTAGTTGGTTTCCTGGGATACTCTTTTACTTCATTTTTTCTGCGTTTCCTGAGAACTCAGCGATGTGCTATTATAAATACATCTTTTTTTTTTTTATTTCGTCGCATGGGTTTCTCCTAGGCTCGATCCGTAGCGCACCTTTTTTTTTTTTTTTTTTGTTTGGGAGGTGAAGGCTATTTATGCCCTGAGTGTCGGACTCCCCCGCTACCGGACTACCGACTAAACACCTCCCCTGTCACACCGAGAACCTAGCCTGGAACTGTTTGTCACATTACTTCGGACTAGGCCTCATTAATCATCGCTTAGCGATGTCTTCAGGCTAAGGGAAAACTCTCTTCACGGATGGATAGGAAGGAATTGCAATTAGTAACTATAATATTGCGTTACAGAGATGTTCCCTCCCTCGCCAAGCGATCCATTATGTCCTTCTTTATAATGAGTACTGTCCGTACGTAATGTGACACACAGTTCCAATTGTCCTTTGATTTCATCATTTTTCCCGTTAGATTTTCTGGGGAAATTACGACAATTTTCTCCGAGAGATGCGAACGGAGTCTTGTAAATCTATTACACGTAAAGAACGTGTGGCATGCGTCATCCGTCATCCCCGGGCAGAACACGCAAGTTGGGGATGGTGTTTTTCCCATCTTATACAGGTAAGACTGAAAATACCCGTGACCACTGAGTAGTTGCGTCAGATAATAATCAGTCTCACCATGCATTCTGTAGAACCACGGCCCCAAGTCACTTATCAGCCGTGCGGTCCACCTGCCACGCGTTTCGTTTTCCCATGTTTGCTGCCATAAGATAAGGGTTCTTCTCCGTTCCTCTCGGCTGACGGTTTCTCTCGCCGACTCCCCCCTACGTGAGTATACACGTTTCCGTTCGTCAGCAAGTAATTTAATTGGAACCACCCTCGAGATTACCAGCACTGCAGGTTCAGAGACAGTGCGGTATGCAGCGGCTATCCGTAAAGCTCCTTGCCTCTGCACCTGTGCCAGACGCCTTCGGTACGTCTCTTTATTAAGAGCATCAGCCCAAACCTCGGAGCCATACAAGAGCACTGACTCCATTACACTCATCAGTAGACGTCTTTTGCTCGAGGTTGGCCCCTGCGTGTTGGCCATAATGCGGTTTAGCGCCGATACCCGCGCGGAGGCCTTATCTGCTGAAGCTCGAACCTGCTCGAAAAAACTCATCTTCGAATCAATCATCAAGCCAAGGTATCTGATTGATTCTTTTGACTCGATGATCATTCCCCCTACACGAACCGGCATAACACGAGGGATTCGCTTCTTTGTGAGGACGACAACCTCGGTCTTTTCCAGCGCTAGGCTAAGCCCACGGTCTGTCATCCACTTGCTCACTCGGCGTATTACCGCGTCCAGTTTGAGCTGCGTCTGTCCGACAGTATGTCCGGCGACTAGTACTGCTACGTCATCTGCGTAGCCAACCAGGCGCGACTCCTCCGGTAACTGCAGTCTCAAAAGCTCATCGTACGAGACATTCCAGAGGTCCGGGCCCAGAACGGAACCTTGCGCGACCCCTGATGTCAAATCAATTCTTTGCCGACCTCCCAACGAATCATAGATGAGTTTCCGATTTTTGAGGTAGTCTTTCAATATCTGCATCAGGTACCTCGGCACCCTGAAATATTCCAGAGCACCAAGAATATCTGTCCATCTGGCAGAGTTGAAGGCATTTCTCACATCTAGAGTTATGAGCAGTACTATTCGTCTCGAGTAATGATTGTGGGCTTCTGCCTGCTGGACCGCGCTCACTACCTCTGCTATTGCACCAATTGTGGATCGACCAGCCCTGAAGCCGTACTGCCGAGGAGACAGATCCCCGCGCAGATCGCAGATCCGTAGCGCACCTTAAGGCCATCCCTTGCGGCTTTAGTAATAGTATGCCTCATGTTATTTGATGAACGCCTATACGAATTCGGTTCAAATCTGATGGCTTATAATTCGGCAACTGGGACGTGTCACGTTGTGGACCAAACCAAGACCAAACATCCTTCCTCAGAAGGTGGTTCTTCAAAAAGGTTTAGCCATAGAATTTTGACAGAAAAACGAGGTACAACGCATTGGCTGAGTCATTATTACTGCTTCTGTTTTGAAAAGACATTCCAACTCATCGTCTGCGCCTGCATCAATTGTTGGACATTGATAGCCTCGGGGAGTGTTTTTTTGCTTCTTTTAGGACAAGCATTTCTGTGATAAATTGAGTACCGTTACCTTATATGCATATGATATTTAATGTCGTTAGAAGTTACCACTTTAACTCGCCCTGAATGAACTTAAGAAGTTTTTTCTAAGTATTGGATGAAACTAGAGGATACACGTAAATATTCACAGGTAAAAGCCAGCGACGTTATACTTAAATCAGAACTGGATCGATGCAGATTACCTCAGAATGTCACCCCTAATTCAGGATATATCTTCCGGAATAATTAGGCTTTAAGGACGACCACCACAGTGACCGTATCCAATAGGACGTCGTCTATTTTATGTACCAGTAGTGTCTAACTTAGTGTTTTCATTCATGGACATGGATACAACACAAAATCTTCATCTGAACATATGACAAATTTCAACCGAACCAACTTTCTGTTTCCCATCGAAAATAAAAATCTGGCAAATGTTATGTTCGACCGATAAGAACTTGATTGTTGACTAAGAACGATCCCATAATACTCGATGGAACATTCTTGACCCGTTTTATTTATTATTTCTCTAGCAATCCTACCGTCTCTGACAGAAAAAACCAGTTTTTAACAGTTTGCAACACATTGATGACAGAAGGAGCCATCTTTTGAAAACAGTTCATGCTAATTTTGGCTTTGGGTCCTACATGTTGTTTTGGAATAAATGATTTAAACAATTGCGTTTTGCCATGAAATTAGCAATTTCGTATTGAATAAACTTATACATTCAACATTAATTACTATTCTTAGAATGTAAGCCATCACTTATGTAAGCCGCACTAATTTTGGCAGTGCATTCGATTGCGCATATGTACCTATAACAACAGCTCAAATCCTGCTGTTGAGCCGGCCCAATCACGACTTGAAAAAGCAGTTCCTGAGGAAAAAAATCCACTCGAATCACCGGAATCGCTCCTGATGCTATGTTTTAGGTTTTTTATTCTGGATCTTTCATTCTGTTCTGTTATAAATAATGTCTAATTTTTTGTTTTTAACATTTTGACAATGGACTGCGAACTGTAGGTCTATGTTTCGTTTGAATGCGAGCCATTTTTTTGGCATACATAATGCCCTGACACGATTGGGTATATCAGAGAACATCCGATCGAATTTTGTATGGTTTTTGCGGGAAGTATTCACTTAGGTGGCAACAGAATTTTTTAACGTTAAAGTGAAAATTCTGTGACTCCTCTGCATCAGCCAAGATCATGTGATATCAATTATCATCTTGGTAAGAGTCATAAAATCCTTTTTCAATCAAATCCGATCATCGCTGAGTTTCCAGTGGAGCTCACTAGTTATGTTCGGAAAGCAATCAACAAAATGATCCAGGAAATCCTGCAACAAGGACATCTGCCGAACGGTTGGAGCCAATCAATTACATTTCCTTTCCACCAAAAACCTGACAAGGTACAGGGCCAAGACTATAGAAGCAAATAAGGATGCAGCATTGGGCTAGCCTTCTAAATCGTATGGACAAAGAACGGAAACTCATAAAGGTATTCGTTAAGAGAACTGAAGCACGGAGACCAGTGAGGAAACAGATGAAAAACAGTGCTGACCCTTTTGATGAAAACAGTCGATTCTTGCTCAGATTTCGAAATTGGAGGACGCGGTCAATGGACCGAGACAGTTGAAGGGCATGTCGCAGGAAACGAAAGTCCGAGAGGGGCTGTAGCGCTAAGAAGAAGAAAAATCCTGTCTTATTGCTGGTTCTATCTAGTCTTGACGTGATTTTTCCGGAAAAAACACACTGAACGAGAAGATGATAATGAGATAGTATGGTTTTGAGGTCCACTTTTTAAGGTCACTGTGGGTCAGCTGCTGTAAATCTATTTTTGGGTGAAGACTAAAGGACTATCTAGCTCTCTTATTTCTCAGTACTCAGAGTTAATTGACATTAGAGCAAATAATTGTTCTGATTACCAGCCCTATCTGTCTAGGATTTTCAATTGACCTGATAGCTTTAACAAGTCTAATGTCTATAGACTTGTTTATTCCTAAAAAAGTCTATTTTTGTGCATAAATAGTTAATTAAAAGCTTCGAATTGACCCAAAACAATATTCAAATATAGAATCAAGTTGTTGCGATTGTTTTGAAATTGTTCATAAAATTGTTGCGATTGTTTTGAAAGCATGTACGCCTATCAACCCTCATTAAATTTCGACGAAATCTTCGAAGAGATCGAGTTTCTGCGTAAATTGTAAACATCAAAACATATACTTCTAATGATATCCTTAATAATGTCACCAGCGGCTGAAAGTTCAGTAAACTTCAACATATAAACGTTGACTAGCTGTATGAAATATCACACATCGGTACCCTTACGTTAACATACTCAAAGTTCATTAAACAAACAAAATCTCATCATATTTCATTGGCATCACTCGTTCCAACAACGAATCTCCCTTTCATTTTCATCCACAATGTTCAACCTCTTCATTTTCCACCCAAGCGGCAGACGATATTCATTGTTACCGAACAACTCCAAAAGCAAAAGGTTATTATCCTATCGTTCTTATTATGTCTCATTCATTCAATCCATTGTATATGAAATATTCGATGGTGTATCGCTAACGATATCTTTATTATCCCTTTTTGATGCCATACCTTCTACAAAAAATAAAATATTATGTACACACACAAACACACACACTGCTTTCATAGAACACAATAAATGCAAGCAACATCAGATCCTTCAAGGGCTTTCGCTGCCAAAATATCATCTTCGACATTGAAACCATTTCTCTACACTCTATTGTATCTGGAGCGCACGTTAAGAGCTAACGACAAGTCTAAATATGAAGTTCACTTTCCAGGGAACACACTGAAACTATAAAGAAACTGAAAAAAAAATAAAATAAAGGATAAGAGCACATGCGCCTTCACGTCAAGGATGTCGTAGAATATTTGATTAGACGAGCAACAATGGCACCTGCAAGTGACATGATATTTCACTTAACTATCAACACAATTCGGTAATTTCGCTATTGAGTGCGGTTGATAGCTTCCACAATACATTGAGGGACGGAGAGTCCTTTCCTGACAGAATAGACAGTGCCTATCCATACAAAAGACATCCATCCTCATTCAGTCACACAACTCTTTTTTTTCCATGCCGAGTATTCATGGGTGCTTCCACAATACTTGGCGTCGTATAGATGAACGATACTCAACTATAGGCATGAAAAGGATCAGAGCGTTTGCATTATAACGAGAACAACTACCGCCTGAAAGCCGACCAACAAGCATCGTCTCAAACAGCGCTCCATTGGGAATGATGCCCGGATGTTTGGTAGCCAGAGGTGAAATACTTTATATTTTCCAGTGAAAAATATTCCATCATTTTAAGGATTAGAGTACCGTAAATCCGGAAAACATATTTTAGATTTTAGTGTACGGGCCCGATGTACCTTTTTGTGTCCGGCTTAAAGTTTTCAAGTGTAGTTGAAGCCGAGTTGGAAATGAATACGTCTAAAGACCCATCCTGAAAAGAAATTTTAAGGGATAATATGAGAATTTGTTACAAATCCTTCGTACTTACATTTTGTGCAAGATAAATAAATTTCTACTTGGAATTTTTCTTCACAAAATACAAATAGAGTTTAAATAAATTAAAAGTAAATTTCGGGAGCATGAAAAGAGTTTAAGAGTACTCAGTTTTTCATCAAATTGAATAAAAGCTGCTGTTCCTCGAATTCAATTGACGTCACATCAGAAAAAGGATACAAAAACCAAATAAAAACCAATTTCTCCCCTTTCGTCCCTATATTGTATGCTATTCAAAACATTCTACAAAAACTTCACCAGAAATTTATTACGATGAGAATTAATGGTTATACACGAAAAAACAATAGAATATCATGCCTACAACCCACATCCCCCTCATATCCTTTTCCCCTCTCACCCCTCTCGTGCCACCACCCACATATATTGTACAGCCCAACCAGTACGAAGAAGGAATTCTGTTTAGTTTACCAAATTTTCAGGTAGAATGTGTGTAATAAATTTTATATCTGCTCAGGTTTTTGTGATGTGAATCATTTTCGCATATTCAGGATATTCAAAGGTTTTGTACTCGAGTAATTTGTAAGCATGTAAAGCAATAATGAAATTTTACTCAACCAATTTTTGGTTTGAGGTCACTAAACATGGAAGCATTATTGGATGGTAAAAGATGATGTTAATGTATGGTTTTGTATGTGCTAGCAAGGGTGGAAAATTCTAGACATTATTATGTGAAGAAAGCATATCATAAGCTTCACATCCGAACTGATTTTCTTGATAGAGTACACGTGGCAATACCGAAAGTTATGAGGAAACCACATTATGATGAGATACTTTGCAAATTTCGTTACAGTTTTTATTAGTTTTAACAATTTAACTCATTATTTTGAAGATATGACTACACGGTCCTTAAGGTGAAGCCCCATAGTCAGTCGTGTTCACTTCTTTCCAAGCAAACGAGGAGTCAAACAAAGTTCAGGCCTAACGTATCCTTCGTTCACTAGCTTTGACATATGTCAATCGCCTTACTCTTGGTTTGGGTACGTCAGATTAATTTTTTTCAAATATAGAACAAAAGCGTCCTTTTAATTCCTTACAATTGTATGAAAATCGATTAAATAAAAATCAATAAAAACATCAACTTCTGATGAATTCAAATACTCAACACAAAGTTAAATTCAATAGACCAATAATTTTGACAAAGATACTGTCAAAGAAAGCCGTCAAATTGAACCTCTGCCGATTCGAAATTTTGTTAGCTTTGTGTACTTTCTCACTGAGCTTAGGACCATAACAACCCATGATTTTCCTTTGAGCTGTTCAAGATTTTAACGTATTCAAAGAAAGTAGAATGCTTATTGGACCTTCACCTTTGCCTTCAACCTAAGTGCCAAAAATGTAAAGCTGGCTCAAAAAGTTCAAGGAACAGAAGACATGATAAAGAAAGGGGAAGCAACACAACTGGTTCTTGTGTTGACCCTCATTAAGGGTTTGTCCTCAAAACGAAGAGGGATGAGGCAAGTTTATCGGACTAACTCATTACTCGTAAAGCGGTTCTTGGAAGTAACCTAATTTGAGGTTGTTCTGACTAAATATAAGGGACTATAGGGTGGATATATAAGCGGACCCAGGGTGGATTCTAGTCCCAACAGAAGCCATGGGGAATTTTCATTTGGATGGGTGCGAGCCTCATCCTCCCAAAAAATTTAACGACAGGAGTTCGAAGCTTTTAACCTCCATTACTGCAAAAAAGGAAAAAAGACGAGAATTTAATGGAAAATCTTCTCAAGCCAGAGCAACTAGCCAAATTAATCACGATGGAAACGCCTGCAAACCTTGAAAAAATATTATAAAAGGTGGCCATTTAAAAGGAAACTTTGGTCTTCTCGAACATGGCCATTTTGAACACTGCACACGGTGACACATATGTCAAAAATGGTCAAACCTGAAGATTTTCAAAAATGGTCAAACGTGAAGCAGTAGTTTGTTGGTAAAACCAGTTCTTGTCTCTCTCTCCCTCAGCCTTGAAAATTAGAACAAAGGTTCAGACTGAGCTTTGTCACTAGAGATGAGACTAACATTCAACATGAAGATTTCAACGGAAAAAGGACTAAACGCAGGGACACAGAAAGAGCACTCCAACGCAAAGAAATTTGAAGTACTCCGGTTAACTGCGAAATTCATGACCAACATTTTTGGAATAGAGAAACTGCTTCAACAATTTCGATACAAATATCACTCGTTCAAATGTCATTGGTAGACATAAGATAAGGTATAAAATGCCACTCTTACATACTAACAGTGGTATGTTATCAGCTTCCGATTGAAACTCGAAATTCATTTTAAAAAATCTTTAAAATTATTGACTGTTCATGAGAAACAACTGTCTTCAAGCAAGCCACGTTCAGATATTCAGAAATCCATTAAGAAATCAGCCGCTTGAATAAGGCGAAAAATCTAATCTGATAATTAAGTGTAAACTGGGTGAGTGCACTGGAGCTAGAACTTACTCTTACGACTACCCTGAACTTGACCAGCATGCCAGGGTTTTCCGGGAGAAAATTTTCAATTAGCGCAGACATACACAATCAAGGTGAGCATCTTTAAAGGCAAAACTAACATCCTTTCGAACAGCAAGTCGTCATTGAAGTCGCATTCCATGAGACCATCTTGGGTTCATGGCCAATTATTAGCCTAAAGCAGGTCAATGGAAGCGACAAAGTCTTAAGCCTTGCTTTCTGGCATTTTCGGGTTAAAGAAGACCCTCTTTCAGCAGAGGCTGACAGAAAAAGAAGGAATACGGATATAAATCGACACTCTGCACCGACTAGCGATCGAAAATGTCCTTCTTTATAATTAGAACCCCCTGAGTGTGGACAGTTTCATAAATCCTTTGACTCAAACTTTTTCTCCACTAGGGTGTCGGGGGAGAATTTGGCCCAAAACGCAAACTCCCCAAAACGCAAACGCTATCTCTTTCGCCGTACACAGGAAAGTGCGGCTCAAACAGTGCAGATACTGTGATTTTCCGATTTTGTGCAGGTAAGATCGAAAAAATACCGTGCCAGCTAAGAAACTGCGTCAGATAGTAATGAGGCTCTGATTTGCTGCCTATTCACCTACCTCATGTTGCATTTGCCAACCCGTTTCTCCCGTAGAGCGAGTTCTTTCTCTATGCTCGCGTAAAGTAGCCTCTCTGCCCTAATTCTCCCCTACAAAAGTATATCCTCCTCCTCCAAGTCCTTACTGATAGCTTCAGCGCAAACTTTGATGCCGTATAGCTGCACCCACACTAGAATAGTAATAAGCAAATAATAATATATTTTTTGTGGTTGGGAGTTGAAGTCTATTCACGATCTGCGTGGCGGACTCTCAATAGCCACTGGATTTCCGAATAAACACTTCACCTCTCACACCGAGGACCTAGCCTGGAATATTTTTGTCACACTTCTCCAGACTAGGCCTCATTAGTCATCGCTCAGTGGCGCTTTCTGGCTGTAAGAAATCCCTTTTTAAGCAGGGATGGAGAGGAAGGAAGTGTGATGTCAGGGAGATCTCTTTTCGGTCTTCGCCACCAGGCGATCCATAATACCCATCTTTGTTAGAAGAACTGACTGCACGTAATGTTACAAGCAGTTTCTTTTGGCTTTACATGTCAACATTTCTCTCGTAATGTTTCTGGAGAGATCACGCCTCTTTTCTCGGAGTGATACAAATGGATCCTGGCCCATCTTTCACATGCGAAGGTGTACTAGGCGTCAACTGTCGTCTCCAAGCAGATTAAGTAAATATGGGAGGTGACTATCCAAACTAAGAAAGATTGAAAATACCCGTGCCCACTAAGTACTGTGTTTCGAACTAACTAAGCTCACCATGCTTTCTGTAGAACCACGACCCCAAGTCACTCAGGAGCCGTTCGGTCCATCTGCCTCGCGCTTCGTCTCGCTCACTCAACGCAATATCGCACCCAGTTTGAATTCCACCCGTTCGACAGTACTTCCGGCGACTAGTACTGCTAGATAATCTGCATAGCCCACCAGACGCGACTCCTCCGGTACACGCAACTTTAAAAGCTCATCGTACGAGACATTCCATAGGTTCGGTTCAAGAATGGAACCTTGCACCACCCCTGATCCATCCATTCTTCGCCGACCTCCCAATGTGTCATAGAGAAGCTTCCAGTTTTTGAGGAAGTTACCGATATTATGTTCTTAAATATCCTTGTTAGAGACTTCGGCACTTTAATGTATTCCATAGTACCAAGAATATCTGCCCACCTAGCAGAATCGAAGACATTCCTTAAATCGAGCTTTATCAACGATACGATTTACCTCGTGTAGTGATTGTGCGCTTCAGCCCGTTGCACTTCGTTTACGATGTCTGTTATTGCACTAATCTTGGATTGCCCAGCCCTGAAACCGTACTGCTCTGGGTGTAGACCCTCAATAACTTCGATGCCAATCTCTCTGTAACGAGTTTCTGCGGCACTTTCTCAGTGGCGTTTAGCATTAATAGGTGCCGATGTGCAGATGGTTGGTCTGAATTCCCCTTTCCCTTGTTGACCAATACAAGCCTAAAAATCGGGAATGAGGCTCATCTCGATCCCTTGAACGTTGGGCTTCATGTCGAAGTCTGTGGAATTCGCTTTGCTTTACAGCAATTTCTGCTGACGACTAGTACACCATAGACTTATCTCGTCGTGGCTGTCACCTAGGCGTACAGATGTCACACCTAGACTTAATGACAATATCTATGTTTTCAGCAAAGACTCCTTTCAGCGGCTAATAGAGGCCTGCTGCCTGCCAGTTCCACTGGCAATGTACTGTCGATTACTCGCCAAGTAGTTCTCGAGTATCCTCCATTCGTGTGTCGTAGGCACTAAGGACTCCGAAGCAAATGTCATGTCGGGGATGGTTCCCAAGTAGCCCCTCCACCGAAAGATTGGTGTGTTCCCAACGTTCATGATGAGAAGTGCCGTCTTAGCCTCTAGAGCACTATCCTAAATCACGATGGGGCAGTACCAAATCGGTCCCATTGCCATCCAGCCTCCTTCCAGCTGTGGTGCTCCTCAGATTTCAGCAACAGGTCGACTTTTCCTCTCTTGTTGCACTACGGTGTTGGTAAATTTGCAGGACTTGCATCATGTTTTCAATTTTCTCTAAGCGCCTCTTTGCACTCCTGGCACCCTCCACTTCCTGGAATGTGAGCCCGATCTTTAGACTTCAGTCCCTTGAAGTGCCTGCAAGATACAGCTGAGTGTGTTTGTGGAATCTTTCGCTTTATGGCCGAGAGCGTCACATTTGTAGCATAAGTTTCTAAAATGTGTTTCCCTTAGAGTTCATGTAAATGTGTCCGAGGCTGAAACACTTATAACATCGAGCCAGAACAACACTCCCGTTGATTCTGCACACAATCGAGCCAATTCTGATTTTCTCCTTGACCAGCAGTTGTACAGCGCCTTTTTCTGGGATTTCGGCAAGTGCAACCCTTTGCCTTCTAGGATTGTTAGGCATCAACCTTACCGTAAACCGGTCTGGCGTAGGAAGAGTTTGTTCAAAAGACTCTTCGACATCTTTGTCATCCGCAACACAATCAATGATTCTTTTTTCAAGAAGCGAATAGCTATTAATAATAGCTTCAGAGCCAAAGAGGTCCTAGACGGCGCTCTCCACATTGTTGTCAAGCCCTTGTCATGGTCAAGGCCTTGACAGTGGACTCCGCACTTAGTTCTATGAAACAATCGCCTCTTTTGGTGGCTCTTACCATTTGTACGCAGCTTTCTGTTTTTTCGGGCTTCACATTTTGCCTGATTTTGTTGAAGACATCAATGTTTGTCCTTCCGTCTGCGGGCATGTATAGTAAAGCATACCTACGCTGCATTGCCTGATCTGTTTAAGCATTGCGATGAGTTTTATGACGTGCGGCCTTCTGTAGCATACCAGTTCAAAGTCAGCATCGATCTCCTCCCCTTGACTAATGTCTGTTGCCTCGGGCCACTTTACTTTTTTCCTACGATCCGGCTTAAGTGGGCTACCTTCTACCTTTTTGCCCTATACGTAGGGAGTAATATTTTCGCTGCAGGATGTTTTTTTGGCGTCCTTCTTGAGCTCTTTTAGCTTGCTTTCTGCCCTCAGCCCTTAGGTAGTACTGAACCCAGTCAACGAAGTCCTTCAGTTCCGTTTTTAATGTTCGTATTGGCATTCTTTTGGAAGTTGGTTGCTTTTCTCATAACTTTAAGGATGGCGCTTATGTTTCTTGTCAGCAGCTCTACATCACATTGGTCTGCCAGGTCAAGTTTTCAGTCAACCTTCAGCTAGGGGTCCAGTAGCTACTGGGCATCATTTTTGTTGGGTCCTCACAGGGTCAGGTATATGACTTTTAACAGTCCCCTGGGAACGACCCTAAAGGTTGACGGCTCTGGTTCTCAACGTCTCCACTGCACCTCTTGTATATTTCGCTCCACCGCCTTGAGCAGAAGAAGTCTGAACAGGCAGCGTGGTATGGGCATGCACCTTTGTCACAAATGCAAAACGATCAATAGAAGTTTGTTTGCCCGATGTCTTCTCCCAGGTCAAAGTGGACTACTTAGAACCTTGCTTCAATGGTATGTAAACTTTTAGCTGTTGATTCTTTAATGGCCAAGTGTTCAATTGCTGAAAAATTTCCTGCCAACCATCACAAGAGGTCCTGGTGACCCTCGCACGCGGTCCCGGCTCCCTTGTACGTTTCCCCACTCCTTGTTGATTCCTTGTTTTGGTGTCTATTATAACTACTAAATTGGTCTCAATTTAAGTGACTCAATTGCGCGTCTGGGTATGGGGCAACCTCACTATGACCCAACCGCCACCCCAATCAATCCGTTCCACTTTTTGTCTAGCATTCCAACCGTATTTTTGATCAAATCCTACATGATTATCCTGTCCACCAAAAAAACCCTTCTGGAAAAGAGTGGTGTCACATTACTATAAAGTTAAGTCCAACCCTTACACTAGTCTCAACAAGAGATTCATTTTAAATTAAAGTGATAAAACCCTCATTAAGCGTAATAGAGATTCGACTTTCAGGGGGTTCTTGGTAGCGAAGCAACTGTGTTACATACAAAGAAATGAAATAAAAATCTTTTCCAACTTACAATCAAGATCTACGGCTATAAATTTGTCTAGTACTTGCTGTTGGGGTTCACTAGGCGTCCTTTTTTGTGCATACATACATAAAATCTACGTATGGTAGTGGACATAAATGTACATGCCTTCGTCCTGCCACAATGGTGTCTTGAATAACATAGGAATTTTTCTTTACGATGCCATTTAAGAAACTCAGCCCAGTTGTTTTTCCCTTTTATTTCACTCTCACTGTCTCCTGCTCTCTCATCCTGGCTGGTTTATCCCCCTCCCGAGCGTGTTGGTTGCAAAGCGATAAATTTTCTTGATTTGGACCAGGGCCAGAAATTTTCAAATATTTTTTTTTTTTTTTTTTGGTGGCAGTGTTTGGGGCAAGATACTTGTGTCACTTGGATCAGGGAAATTCATAGATTCATGGGTCTAGTAAGAGCGTTGGTGAGCGGTGGGAATCCTGGTTGAACAAGTGCAAACAAGAGGGTGGACGTAAATGCAGGAGATTTGATTCTATTCGAGTTTTCGTTTAAGCAGGATGCTTTAAATGTCTTCTTTATAGCAACAATTTATTTATAACTCTGATGATGCTTGAGATAATATGAGAAATACAAATCTTTTTTATGTTTTTTTTTTTAGATTCTCAAAGGAAAGCAATAACCTCAGGTAAAGTATGAAAAAATCACCCACAACAATAATAAAATTTCCACAAGGCAAAGTCCTTTTCAATAGATGCTAGCATGCAAAAATAGAAGTGGATAGTAAAATCGAACAGAAAACCTGATCGACTCGAAAAAACATTTTCTGCAGGACGCACAAATCCTTCCCCCTATTTTTTCTATTCATAAATAAAAATCTCGTTTTTATACCAATTAGCTTTTCTATTGAACCACATTTTCCACGTCACGTCCAGAAAAGCTGCTGGCTATAATTCAACAGGTCACTGAATCAATTCTACTCAGTTTTTCAGATAAATGCAATAATTTTTCCGGATTCAAATTAGAATCAATGAATGGAAAATATTGACAAGGAATGCAAAGGACATAACCTATACTGCGAGAGCAGAGCAGCAGTTATGTTTGTTTTTTTATTTAACCATAATCCCCCAAAGTGGATAATTATATTCGATATTTATTATTGCAGCAATCGAAAATAGATTTTTAGTGCGCCCACTTCTGACTGCAATCATTGATATATAGATTGGAAAATTCACTGCTTTTATTATGCCCGAGAAAATATGATTGGGCCGCGTTTGAAATGAACAAACCATTATTACCTCCCTTTTATTGGCTACATCATTAAAATTTAATTGGAACTTCTGGAGATCATCTGCAATGTTATTGGCAAACATCGTCATTATAGAGCACTCTGACTTCGACGTTTTTCAACAATTGCTCTCCGTCGTTAGAATTCCTGCATTACGATTGGTGACTGTGTTAGTGAGGGGGTTTTCTTTCCTTATTTCGTTTTATTTTTTCGCTTTCATTTATAAACGTACGTTATATTTGTAATGCGGATAATTTGCATTTGGATACGGAGGACAGGATTATAGCGGGCAGGCAATACAATCAAGCTAATTAAAATGGAGTTGAATGCTTTTTGAATGGCTACGAGCTCAGTAAGCATCGTTAGATTGGTATAATTATCCAATTCATTTTCTCTAATTAAGATGCAAATTAACGGAAGGAAAATAATAATATACGCGAATGATAAGCAATTGTGAGAATTGACCTAGAATTATTGTATAATTTTTGCTGTGAGGGTGTGGCAGACGCTTGAAGTGAGAGCTTCAGCTTAGGAATATTAAAAGGGATTTTCAATTATAGGAGGAGGAAGTTATGAATTTAATTTTTGCTGGACGTGGAAAACAGCTTTAGAAATTGCTTTTATTCAGGAAAGCTAAACGATCGACAAATGTACGAGTGGGATTTTGTTATTGTTTTGTTTGCCCACTTAACCTACGCCAATGGATTCTCCTCTCTAGCTGTGTCTCTTACTGGGACTAAGCCATCTGTCAGTAGGTGTCGCACGTCATTGCAACATGACAGTTTATCGCTGTAGCCAATCGACTAGAAATATTACGATCGTGAGCTGTGATGCGCGTATTTTTGACACACATATTGTGCTTTAGCGGATAACTTTTTATAGTTAGCCGTTGCTCGTTTGATGAATAAGTCGCTTAGAAGACAGTGAAATCTTACAATACTTGCAACAGAGTATATCTGTTCTGTCTGAAATATCAGACAATGATTCTGGATCGAAAAATGAATTTGATAGTGTGGTATATGATCACGTTATACATAATGATGATACCGAAGCAGTTACTCATTTCTAACCTGATACAGAGACATCAGACGTTTTAACTTCGGATAAAGAAGAGTTATTCTCAGCAAAGAAAAAGAAGAAAACTCTTCTCTATGCTGGCAAATGAAATTTGCGAGCACTGTTTTATCCAAACATCAGTGAAACATTCATCACACCACCCAATAACTCAGAATGCAGACACATAACAGCTGATCCGCATTCAGTTGTTTGTGATATCAAATTGTGCAAAATGGACATCGGTGGACAAACCAATCAACACTAGCTAGGAATAGAAAATCGGTAGCCAGAAACAAGCAAACAGAAACTGCAAAGGATCCAGTTCCAACGGTCGAAATTTATCGATTTATTTTGACCAATGAAACCAAAACTAAGATTTTCCATTTAAGATTTTGAATAAGAATAATGAATATTTAATTAAATTTATGAGTTTGTTCGAAAGATTGAACTTTTTCATTCAGGAATTGAAGACAACATCATTCAAGTGACAGCCATGGATAGCGATCAATCCAATTTCTCAGGAAATTTTTTATTATTTGGTCCTCTATTTCGTTAAAACTTACTACAATTTCATGTTTCAAGTCGTTTAACGTTACTGAATTTTTTAGCACAACACTTGACCTTAACGGCTCCTTACAAAAAAAAGTCCAATTCGCCATCTATAAGCTGCGATCTGACAGCTGTAACGTGCCCAAATGTCAACGGCATTTCGGCTGATAAACCCATTTCGAAATAAACCTCAACAGATCGATTACGTTTGCTCTGTAGCACGTTACGCCGTCCTGTTGAAACCATATGTCATCTAAAACCTTTTTTCAATATCGGAACACAAAAAGACGCTTCGTAACGATGTTTCCTTCCTCATATTTGAAGAAAAACCAAACGTCAAACCAAAATCCACGCTAGACAATCACTCCTTGTGGGTGCAGTGGTTTCTCCACGATGACTTACAGATTTTCTGAATCTCAAATGTCTAAATGACCTATTGCCCAGACACGACAATTTTGTTGGTTTATAGACGTATCCTCCGAGGAAGAAATGAGATTTGACGCATATTTACCTGTCAATGACTCAGAAGATGATTTTTGGGTAAAGATACGGTCTTCAGTCCATTGAACAACCGAAAATGCATCCATGGACACATGGCTTCAGCTATTCCACTGATTGAATTTTTGACGCATTTATATCGAGATTTTTATGCAGTAGTCTTCTGAAAGAACTGCGAATCACGTTCAATTCTTGAAAACGATTTGATGTTGATGGTTGTTCCCGCTCATTTTGACCAATAGCAGTGATGTTTTCGGTTGAGCGAACTGAATGAGTACGTACATGCAGTTGGTTTTATCCAAAAAGTTCAAGTTTCATGAATTCGCTTCACAAATTAATCCGCAAACAGCGTTTTCGACACATGCTCTTTGTCATATTTTTTCGTAAATTCCTTACAGTTTCAATACAAGACACGTCTCTTTGGAAATATGTTCTTAATATTTTCGAACTTTGTTCAAGCAAATAGCGACCCATTTCATAAACGTCAAACATAAAACTAATTTTCTTTCGCATCGGAAATGTCATCAAACCTTCAAATCACAAAGTAACCTTAAGTTTCAATTCTAAACCTTAGATGGCCCACCTTGTCTATGGCACAAATTAAAACTGCCGGTGTAATTAGTGATAGTGAATATGATCCCCTATTGGGGGTATTAGTTCTGTCTCCTGTTCAAAAGCAGAATGATTTACCATCAAAGGAGAAGTTTTATCCAGAAATCAATGGTGAAAGATACCACGCGACCGATTTTTATCTTCCTAGAGTGCTTACGGTTCGATATTATGTAACGCTTGAGTGGACAGGAAAAAACAGATAATTTTGCTCTTATAAGAGAAAATCAGGATATGTTTTTTACTGAGAGATATTTGATTCCCACAAACCTGGTTCTTTCTTAACTTTTGATGAACAGTTAAACCGCGGATAAGGCGATGACTTCCACTAGGCTCATGGACAGCAAAGGATTGTCTACAAAAATACTGTGGTTCACTGTTGGTTCAATCTTTGCTAAATTTGAAATTCCACCGAAAGCAGTTGGCACAGTTTCAGTGACAAGGAGCGAGCCTTTTTGAATATGTCCCAGGATGGTGAATTGCGAATTGCTTTCCCAGAATGGCTTATTTGATATCCACGGATGTTACGAGGTGATATTCATCGCCTCTTTTGCTTGAGAGCCCAGAAATCCTTACCAACACAAAAGAGGAAAACAGCAGAGACGTTCTCGCTGCAGTCAACAACAAATCCTGATAATCCTACGCAAAGGGAAAGTAAACTGCGCGTCTGATCCTTGATATAAGGGCGTGATTAAAATGGGCAAATGGTTAAACCACGGCATAATCGATTCAGATATCGATTACGCATCATTCTGGTCTTAGGTGCATGAGGCTTAATAGTCATGGCCCCTGACTGGATGTATCAAACGTTTTGTACTAACCAAAAGTTGTGAAACAGCGTGTTGACTTCATCAGGGAAATTTAAGGAGAAAGCTCGAGATAAGAACGATTGACAAACGAAATTACAAAGGAAATTCTGCTCGAGCTGGTCCCAGCATAAATTCGACATGTTTAGCGTGATAACCTACCACGAATAGGCCTAATTTCACTGTCTTCACAGACGGGATTGTTTCAGCTGGCCTGACCGATAAAAACGGCATATTGGAAGAAAAATAGGCGTCCTCAATGAAGAAAATTCGTTTAGCACTCTTTGAGGCACACAATATCCCGCCAAAGAAGGGATGCCCAAAACAAAACAAACAAACTTTCAGAATATCTCAAGTGAATCCCCAAGAACTATCGGACAATCGAAGAATTGATTCTAAGAAACAAATTAAAGGGGATGATGGAGGGAAGTGAAATCAGATATCACTCAGGGCTCCATCCTTGGCCTGATTACATGGGTCTGCTTAGCCTACGTACCACTAAGTCCGGATCTGCTGGATGAGCTGTACTTAATTTTTTATGTAAATTCAAGTGGTGCTGAAGACCATACAAGGCTTACCCTAATGAAGTAGAAAGTTTCTGCCAGATCAATACGACCCTTATCAAAATACTGAGTATACCAATAGCAATGGATGGTTTAATTTGCTACCATTCTTATTCCTCTGCAAGTGGAATTTCAAAAATTTGACAGCTGGTCTTCTACATTTACCTGAATTGTCAAAAATGTAAGGATACACGGTATTCTTTTTGAAACTTGTTAAAAATTTTTAAATAGTATCAAAAGTTTATGACAACTAATCTTGTCACCTACATTATCCTTTTATACTCCAAACCACTGAAAAACTGGCTCACGGTGGTTCGAAAGAGCCAAAACCCATATTCGAACTGATTACATTGAAACTAATTTTAAGTAGACGTCTACCATCAACACAAATTACTTTCTGCGAAACTGATTTGTAATAAATCCTGCTCCTGGTTCAATCTTATACTACCACATCAAGTAACCTTCACGTCTGTTTTCACGCTACAAGGACGTCGGTTGTGGATTGAAACTTTAGGCACAATCGACATTTTTAAATACGAACCTGTCGATAATATCCTACCGATACTTCAAATTCACAACTAGACAATTTAAGTGCAAAGTTGTGTTTCAATTAAATGCATTCTGCCAGAATAGGAAATTGAACAGCAACTGACTGGTATCCATCTTTTCAGCAGCATGTAACTACACTTTAATCTATGAATGTGATCCGACAGTAACAGGACTGTGACGCAACTGGAAGTATTGGTAACATGAACGATACTCAATAAGAAGAATGACGTAGTTTCGTGTGTATCCTTACACGAATATAATTATCTGTATCGGGATGGATGGCGCGTCAGTTTCCATACACAAAAGTATTCATCATCAGTTTTTGCCACAAAATTGACTATAATCCGTATACAGACCCGTCTCGGATACTTTCAATGGTTTCGATGACAACAAGGATAACTGATGAACATCGTTCACGACTGCTGGTCTATAGTGCAGCGACCGTATCCAACTGGACTCATTAAATGTTTGCCTGCAGTCTTGTATAGCGTCAGCTTGGATGGAAATTACGTTCGTATCGTTGCACCAGGCTTTGATTGACGTTAGCAACTTGTCCATCATCATACATCAAACTCTAATGCACTAAAACATTGCACACGATTTTCGAGGACGATGCGCTGGCGCTACTAGCAATCCTGAACAATTTCATATTGAAATCTAAAAAGCTGACTACGTTAGTAGTAGCCAGATTCACGCTGTTAACGATACTGTTCCGTGCTTGAACGGAGCTTAACAGGACGAAATGAATTCATTCGACAGGATTGCGATAGCAGTTTGGACCATATGTACATGCATGTATGCATGCATGCAAGCATGCATACTGAATGAACAACTACAATAAGAGCAAGCGTCTCGCAATCTGTAAAGCGACTGCCGAACGACCCACAGATTAGATACAACACAAAGCTGGAAATTGCATGGTACTATGCATCAGGCGAAGAAATAAACATATTCACTTTGCAGGGAAAAAAAAGATTGCAAAATGTATCCCAGATAAACAGAGAGAAAGAGAAAGCCAGTTGCCGGCTGCTTCCTCATCCTGGGTCGAATTGGTTACCGTATACAGGACTCTAATTGCGGCAGCACCATAGCTGAACTACGAAATAGGCTTTTCCACAAATACCAATACGAATATGTCTGCTGATTTGTGGGCAACAGCCTTTTGTTAAACGCGAATTGAATGCACAGATTGAGATAGTTACGTGTATTTCAATTTGATAGCAAGTCTGAAGATTTAAATGGGTTCGTCAGACTGAATTCTCTAGTTGGAGTGGCCTATAGTGAAAAAATATATAAACAATATTTTATAATTGCTAGCGAGATTATTTTGGGGCGTACCAAAGCCACTCAAACACTGAACAAAATTTGAGTCCTGGCGAATGTTTGACGGTCGCACACCCAGTCTTCCATCAAAAACACATGCTTTGAAAGCTCGAAGCCCACAAATCTGGGAGATAACGTAGGATTGGTTGTAGAATTAAAACGTCGTTGTAACGTTACAACAATAACGTAGGATCGGTAACAACTTTTCATGAACACTTTTCACATCTGACGTCATCTTTCGATGAAAAACCACCTGGACGTGGTTTCACAAAGTATTTTTGACATAATCAAGCTATCATTGTGTTCTAAACATGTCAGGTATGTTTTTGATTACTTCTGTTGGATTATTCTCTATTTGGAACGCATACAACATATAATGTCTTAAGTGTACTTTTTTTTACTCATGTTCACAGTATCAAAAGCTGAGATCAACTAACAGAATAATACCAAACTAAATGTAAACATCATCAGTAATTAACTCATGTAACGGATTAAACTGGTTTCAGTTGGTTCACAATTTCTTCTAAGAATCTAAAACGTAAAAAACGTATTCACGCACTCAGAAACGGAATAAATTTCCCGTACACCAAACAATTGTCAAATCATCTCATGTAACGGTTAAAACTGGTTTCAGTTGGATTTATACTAATGATCGACAACGTTTAAAAGTGCGCGCGCTCAGAAAAGGCACAACTTTCCCGTACTGCCAACAATTACAAGCAAGTTCTGGAGGAACAGGAAAAGGAAAGACTGAAACCAAAGCGTAGCTACAACCACTTAGATCACGTAGAACAACTTCTCAATCTAACAGTATGAACCAAAATAAGTGTAACTTCTGTAAAACTAAAATGTAGCTACCGACATACAGCCCTAACGCTCTCAGGCGGCTTCTGTCAAGCAAAAATAGAAAAGGCACTTGTTGTTTGTATTTTTAATGCAATTATAAGCAAATGTTTTGAGGTGGGTCTCAATCTTTTTTGACGCAAAAATGAGAGGGAATTTACCAATCCAGATATGGTTCCACTTAATTTGGTCAAAAATATTATATCGTGATTTTTGCCTGTATTCCTCTTTGCTCTCTTTTTCTATGCGTCTCCCTTTAAGACTTCTCTGAATAAATTCTGAAAATTATGCTGAAAAAGAATTAGCCGCAAACGTAAACATGCATTTCAATACTTATTTAATTGTGGCTCTCTGTAGGTTTCACGTTTCAACAACATTTAGTGTGTGTCAAAATGTTTTGTTGGAACAAAATGATAACTGTCAGAGGATTCTGTGGAATCCTTTTGTTAATTAATCAAGCAACGAGATGCAAAATTTTTCGAAATATGTTGGGGATCAGTTGGCCGTATTAAGGGAATATTTCAATATTACATCAATCGATTAATAGGGGGATCCGTGATCTGGGCTAGTTACAAGTAAATAGTAAGGCTTTAGGCTAAAGAGTAAATATTCTCATGGGATATACCCGTAGCGTCCTCCATTGACCCTTGCTTTGCGTGATATTCCTTTGAATTTTTGAAAAATTTAGAGTCAATCACCTAGAACTTAACACCGTACTTCGTATATGTTGGCGTAAAACTTACAAAAGACGGCAAAAAATGAGCTGAAATAAACACAAAAATATAAGCCGCATATAAGCCATTTCTCTCAGATTTGACGATTTTTGGTTACTGATCCGACATAAGGCCTGAGCTTTGCTTCTGCGACAACCTTTTAAGATCAGAGATTGCAAGAAACGTTAAGAAAGGACTAGTAAGTCTTTTAAATAATAAGACTTGAGTCCTTATATTGCAGTTTTGCTAACTCCCAAATCCATTGAGCCAGAAATACGTTTCATTGGAAACGATGACTTTTTTCCCGAAATATGAAACGGCTTCCAACTACCACAAGGTGTAATGGGCAAATGTTTGACGTAAAGTTTGTTCAGCAGGTTTGCTTTTTTGAGTCAGCTGAACCTTATTCTGAACCTTATTCTCCACGTAATTATCTGAGAAAGCCTGAGTACCTGCAAACGACCTGAAGATGATACAGTCGAGTTTCTAATTACATTCTTTACAGAGAGACGAGCTTACTTCTACGGTAGGCGTGGTTAGTTCTTGATCAATGACAGAGACAATACTGAAACAGAGAAAGCCTCTCTTAAGGCTAAAGCGAGCTGACTTGTGACTGTGAGACTGACAACGTTAAGAGAAAAAGCAAGAACATGGATCCCGACTTGCTGAGTTTGCCTTAATCCATTTAAGACTCCAAGCAGATGTAATGACAGTTTCAATATCCTAATGTATAAAATGTAATATTATATCGCTAGCTTCCAGGTTCTCGCGATATATTCCCCTTCGACTTTCGCTTTCCCAAAAATCGGAAATTTGGTTGGCTAGCGTCCGTTGAATGACACAGTGATATATCGAATGCAAATTGACTCATAAAGTTAGCATCAGCAGGAGAAAACGTTTTTGAGAGAGTATGTGTCCCTAACCTCTGTGCTCCGTCTTTATAACCTTCAGCGAATTAAGCTGTTCCCGAAATTGAAAATTCAGGTCTACGAGTAGTGGCACAACAGAAAAAGAGGAGTTCATAGGAAAACTGGCCGCTACTGTTGCCATGAGGAACATGTTTAAACAGTTTTCTCCCAATATACTCCCCGGCAACTTGAGCTGTTCCTGAGGTTGAAAATTCTCCTTGTAGTTGAATGTTCATTCAACTACATAGGAACAATTCTCATGACAACTAGCTACAAAAAATGTTTGAAATAGTGAAAATGTTCTTGAGAGCGTATTTTCCCGGGCGCTAGCACTCTCCATGTATGTTTCCCGGTGCCTTGAGCTGTTCCGATGACTGAAAGTTCTACGCAACAACAATTGTTATGACAAGTAACTCCTCTACTTACAGGAAGAACTGAAGGCTTTCTCGAGAGCGTATGGTTCTGTTAAATAAAGATTGCTTTAACAATACAGATACAATAAAAACACAAACTCCATGGGCCCAGATGGTATCCTAGCGGAAAATCGCCACTCGAGGCGAAATCTATTGTTCATAACACTCGATTTAAGGAATAACCTCATTCTGCTGGGTGGGGAGATATTCTCGATGCTTTGGAATATTTCAAGGTACCCAACTATCTTACGCATATATTGAAGGACTACCTCAAAGACCGAAAACTTGTCTATGACACATAGGGGGTAGACGAAGAATGGATGTGACATCAGGTGTGGCACAAGGTGCCAGTCTTGGCCCGGACCTATGTCATGTCTCATGTCTAAAATAATGAGCGTTTGAGGTTGTAACAACCGGAAGTGTCTCATCCGTCTGATCTCTCCAGAAAATGTCACGAGGAAAATGAAGTGTTCTACGTGGACATCTGCCATTATGGCTACTTATAAGGTCTCCATAGAAGGGGTTGAAACAATATGTCAACCCACGTCCGCCATCAACCAGTTCCCAATCCCAAAACAGGATACCCAAGACACAACTGGTGAGCACACAATACTACTTTTTAGCCACTTTAATCCACAAACCAGCCAAGTTTGGACAAGATAGGCTCCTCGACGTGTTGGGAAGTGAAAATAATCTGTGATTTACGTCGTCCTGTAATTCAGATCATACCTCATAGATTAGATTTGATCTCCTCTAGTGTAAGAATGGCTACCATTATGAACCCTGCATCCGTGGAAGGTGATCCGAGTAACGGGAAAGATGTTGATAGTAAAGGATCATTGGAACTGCATTTCGTACTACGTGTGGACTGTTCTTCTTGGATCACCTGATGGCGTAGAGGGAAGGGCTATCTCTCTGGCGACAATGCACCTCCTTCCCCTCCATCCGTGCTAAAAGAGGGATTTCTCTTAACCTCAAGGCGCCGCTGATGATGATTAATGAAGTCTAGTCGGAATTAATGCTGTGAACAGTTCCAGGCTAGGTTCAGGTAGCGATAGAGATGTTGTTACGTATTTCCATGTGTAGGCGACATTGCACAAACAAACAAAAATATATATATGTAAATAAATAAATTAAGAAATTAAAATAAAAATATGTAAAGTTAGATTTAGCAAAATAATAATTAGTTATTAAAAAAAAAAAAAAAAAAAAACAAAACATCACAGAAAAAAAAATCCAAGTAGCAAAAAAAAAACAAACCCCAAAAAAAAGAAAGAAAAAAAACCCCACAATAAAAAAAAGAAATTCTTGGAAGTTATTTACGATCGATACGATTCACTGGGTTGTTGTGTTCGTATCGATATAAAAGGAGTGGAAATTGTGAGGAAGGAGAGATTCAGCCGATAGACGACAGCCGATAGAAGATACTTAACAAGTGAAGATATTCAGCCGATAGAAGATACTTAACAAGTGAAGACATTCAGCCGATTAGCCGATAGCCGGTAATACCAGTTGTAGCCAGTAGAGGACACTCAACCAGTCTCAACCAGTTGCAACCAGTAGAGGACACTCAACCACTCTCAACCAGTTGAAGCCAGTAGAGGTCCAGCCAGTAGAGCCATTCTGCCGAGACCACCAACCAGTAGAGGCCAATCTGCCAGTGGATGACACTTAACCACAGAGGACATTCTGCCAAGGAACGCCAACCAGTAGAGGCCAATCTGCCAGTGGATGACACTTAACCACAGAGGACATTCTGCCAAGGAACGCCAACCAGTAGAGGCCAATCTGCCAGTGGATGACACTCAACCACAGAGGACATTCTGCCAAGGAACACTAACCGCCAACCAGTAGAGGCCAATCTGCCAGTGGATGACAATCAACCACAGAGAACATTCTGCCAAGGAACACCAACCACCAACCAGTTGAGGACATTCAACCATAGGAGACACTCAATCAGTTGAAGATACACAACCAGTAGAGGAGGAGGTGTTCACAGTCAGCGCAGCACCATTGAGCGCAGCACAATTCACAGGTTGTTTGATTTTTTTTATAATTTTTATTTTATATAATATGAGGAACTAAGCTCTTTCCCTGTGTGTGTGTGTGTGTGAGTTGCATGGAAGGATCAGGGCCTAAATGAAGTCCTAACCCCCACGCCCACGCGGTGAACTAGTCGGTGGAAAATTAACTTTCTTCGGCCGCCATTATGCGGCCTTTGTATTTTCAGCTAACCCTATAATCTTGTTCCTTTCTTTCGCTGCAGGTGCGACCTATCGGTTGCCCAATTATTATTTTATTATTAATTATATATATATATATTTTATTATTAATTTCCCTTTGAAAATACATAACATGGCGCCCAAACTTGTGGCTTTGTTCGGTCAAGGTGATGGCAATGTGTGGCAGCGGAGGATTTCGTTTTTTTTTTGAAGTTCGTAAATAAAATCTGTAGTGACTACCGACCTGAAGATGGTGTCACCATCTTTTCCCCGCAGGCGAAAGTTCAGCGGACAGGTCGAAAGTCAGCTGACCTACGACCTGGCGACCACTTCAGGTCGGAAGAGAGTTTTTTTTTTGATTTCCGGAACGGGGAGTTGGGAGAGGACCGCGAGAAGAGACACACGCGGGTGGAAAAGAAAAGTGATCTCGTGGAAAATCACGCGACGTAATTTTATTTCCAAACGTGAACGTATCTGGACAATTTGGTGTGTCTTTCGCGCGCGATTATCTGTTGGAAAATAGAAAAGCGGTTTCAAATCGATTTATGGGTCGGTCGTAAAATATACGGTGGATATACGAATTCGTCGCGGTGGAGAGTAGAACGTGAACCGTCAGACGAAGACGGCAACAGCATCACCACCTAAAACTCTGATTGCAATGCAACCGCAATTCTCGTGTCGTGTCGAATGTGTCGAATGCAATAGATATTTGCGTTGTCATCAACGCCACGAAAACAAGGATATCGCCAGAGGTTTGATGACAGTGTGACGTGAAAACCCAGGCGGAAGTGTTTACGAAAGTGTTGTCAGTGTGTGCCCGTGAGCATAACCACACCGCTTGACAATTGCTAGTTTGCATATAAACCTATGTGATTGCTCAATTGGAAAATTGAAAGGAAACCCTTACCGCTGGTTCCTCGGCATTTCAATAGCAAAACAAACTGTGTGAAAATCCGCCAAGACGTTGTGAGCGCGAAATAACGTAGTGAAGCCACATTGTTATGTATATCTGCCCTTGAGTTTTGCATTTCATTCAACACCGGACTTTTATTGTTTTTATTACAAGGAAAAGAAACCTGCATACAAATTCAATAATGAACCGGGAAAATTAACGGGTATATTTCGCCTGACGCCGTAATTACATCTCACATGTGTAAATGTGGATGCAATAAGTTTTAATGATAAACAAAGTGCTATGTTACAAAAGTGAAAACGCAGCACTTATGGAAAAAGGTTCTTTGTTCGATAAACATAAGAATCCATTGCTGATCCCATTTCGGCGGGGGATTAAGGAGTTGTAACAGATTGTGAAAAGAAAGACATCAATATAAGAGCATTGTAGTAGTGCTAAGGAGTCTCAGAAAAATTTAGAAAAAAAAAAATAATTTTTGTAGGTAACACAAACTCTAAATGAATTTTTTTTTATATGCCGATTTTATATAACTTAAAATGTATATTAAAAACATTAATGATGAAGTGAAAGGGTATTGCAATTAAAATAAATGGAATAATGCAAGACGAGGAGAAGTGCCGGCACTCAGTGTAGCGTGGAATCAAACACATATTGGATAATGGCAACTTAAAGATCGCAACGTGTGTTGTAAAATCAGGAAAAATAAAAACGAAGGAAAGTAATCATTGCAAAAAAAAAAAAAAAAAAAAAAAAAGAAAAAAAGTAGGGTTAAGCAGTTGAAAATATATTTGATGGTAAAAATATTTTAAATTTAAAATGGATCGCTTCCTCTTTGATTTGAACTCATTGGAGATTTCGACACATCAATGAGAATCAATTTAAGAACTTGTAAAAATTTTTGAATACTTATATTGATAGTGGAAAAGAAATATTCATTTGTGTAAGAATAATGTGCAATTCAAAAGTTTGTTATAAACCCAATGAATGATTAAGAATAATTTTTTTGAAGTAGGTTAAGCAAGTATGTGTACACATATAATAGTATTTCGATGTTTCTGCTTCACTATCGTGCTTTCTTTTAATTTGATTTAATCAACAGTGGACTTAATATAGCGCGATTCTGGTACGTTTGTCTGACTTGTGTGATTTGACCTATAAAGCGTTAAAATTTTTCATAAATTTTTAAGAACCAGAATTAAAATGAAGTGCTAAAAGAACAACCACATTCTTTCCTTCCAACAACCTTTTCTTTCAGGTGGAAATGGCGCGAAGGTAAGTGCAGGATGATGTAGGGTCAACAATGTGTTTCGTCGCTCGGGTTCCGCGGTGCTGTAATTTTGTTCCGGTAATAATTTGTAGTCGTGTCGCGGACTACTAGTTCGGTATTTTCGGGTTCGCGTGTTTTACGGTCGCAAAATTAAAGTAGTTTGTTTTTAGGCACCGCGGTATATCGGTTCGCGAATGCGCGTTAGTCGGGGAGTTTGATTCTTTGATTGTATCTTGATGGTAAAAAATTCGAGTAAAGTAACGTAATTTGTTTAGAAACGTCGCGTAGTAAATCGGGCTTTTCGGTGGCTGGTTCAAATGGAACCAAGAGCGGAAGTTCACTTGGGTCCGACCCACGTCCGCAATCCTCGCCGCACTGAGCTAGCTAGCCAGCAGCCACCACGCGAGGGAACTTCCGAGTGGCCGAGTTGTTGACCCACGGGGTACGACTCGTTGCCACGTCCAATTGTCCATCCAGGACTGCACGTCCAATTGTCGGTGCGAGGCCGACTTTCATCCCGAGTCGTCGCCGTAACGACCTGGGATTCTAAATCCATTACAAATCTTTGCTCTTCCGCTGGCACACTGCACCATCGCTTCAGTACATATCGCGCCGATTGCTTGCATCTGCAGCTGGCGCCCCAAAAGTATTCTTTTCTTATCTTTCTTCTTTCCTGTTTCCGTGAGTGATGTTAGCTGTCGCTTCCGTAGATTTCGACTCGATGAGTTTTGAGACGGAGCGTTAAGGGTCGACGAAGGAGGTGGTTGGTTTCTCCTTTTAAGATTATGGAATTAGGATTCAGGAATTAGTATTTAGGAATGCCTCTCCTGAAGTTGACTTGGCTGACATTACGCACAACTACTTTTAAGGAGCGTTTGCATCTATTGATCTCTTGTAAATTTCGCCATATGTTTTTGGTTTGAATGGAGAACAGGCGGATGCACACGTCCCTCGAAACACCACTAATTGTTTTCCTTTGCTATATTCTTTAAACACGTTTACCTTCCGGTGTTATTGACTCTATGCCGACTGATATTTATCGCTCTATGAGTTTGAATCAGCGGCCGGATGAGCATCAGCAACCCTTGGAATTGCTCACATACTTCCATTTCACCTTTAACTTTCTCAACCTTCTTCGCGTCCTGATCCGGAAACGCATGTCTTCAAACGCACACATACACACATTAATGAATAAAAACATACATATAATATAAGTAAAGAATTAAGAACTAAATAAGGACAATTGAAAAGTATAAAGTAGTCAAAATTATGTCGTCTCCACCATCAGAAAAATTTTTGCCGTCAGGACACTCTACGCCCCAGGGCTTCTCTATTACCAATGTCCCGGTGAGGACAGGAAGACGATTTGCAGACACTGGACTACCCTCGAGTGTGCAGACTAATGGTTGTCCGTTTGCTCAAAATACAAAACTGAATGATTCAAACCCCTTTCGTAATTTGTCTCCTGAGTCTGAAAAACCCCACATTTTCACGACAGAATTATATGAAACTCTGACACCCGTGACCACGAGTCATAATCCATTCATTTCGGAACCTAAGATAGAGCACCTGATTGAAGAAATCTAGCGGCTGGAGCAAGTTCTGGAATCAAATGTTCTAGGCCCCATGAAGCAATCACTGGATGTTAGTCCAGCCTCCCGTCCAGTCCATGCTACCACTACAGCACAGATTCCCCGAGACAATATACGTGATCTTGGTACGCGCTCTCCCGCACGCTCACGTCCAATAAGCCAAATGCCTATACCAATATCCAAATGGGGAATTGGGTATGATGGCAGCCAATCTAGCCTGAGAGCTGACTCTTTCCTGTATAGATTACAAGCTATGGGAGACTCTCAAGAGGTACCGCTTAACCAATTGGCAGAGTGCTTCCACATTTTCCTGAAAGGGCCTGCTCTCGAGTGGTACTGGAAGTATCACGAAATGCACCCACATTCCTTAGATTGGGATTCTCTCACCTATTCTTTCCTCAATCGATTTTCCCGTGCTCGAGCAGACATAGATATTCGGCGTCAAATGGATGCACGTCATCAGGCGCAGGGTGAACCCTTCATTGAATTCTTCGATGCCTTAGAGACGTTGTCGCTGCAGTTACAGAAAGGCATGTCTGATTTGGATATGCAGCACTTATTGTATCTTAATATGCATCGTCGGTTGAGAGACCATCTCGCAGGTCGGCAATTTATATCAGTCTATGAGCTGGTACAGTGCTGCACTTCAATAGAATCTGTTTGGAACTTGAGCAAGGTAGAACGACCTTTCGGTCCTGTTCGCCAAGTCCATGCCTTGTCACACACACGCTACCAAAATCTCCCAACAGAAGTGCCCGAAGAAGTAATCAAATCTCTAGACCCTGCTGGTGATCCCGAATACCGTTTGTGTTGGAACTGTCAGGATATAGGTCATTTCTTCAGCAAATGCCAACTTCCGATCCAGAGATTGTTTTGTTTTGGTTGCGGTACTCCGGGAGTACGAAAAACTCAGTGCCAAAAGTGTAAACCTCCGGGAAACTATTCCAGGAGCGGCCCGCATATGAGGGGTCGGCCCGCTCCAAATTTTCGAAAATTCAACCCTTAAGCAACAACTCAAATTCGAGTCAATACTGTGGACGCATCCACCAATGTAGATCCCAAATGGCGTCGCAATCGCTGAGTTCGAATAGTCCATCATCACATTATGACCAGACTTCTATAGCTCAGACCACTCGATTGAACAAACCCACTCCCGTCAACCATTTTCCCCTGTTCACCACTACACGAAGATATAGAAGAAGACTTCGCGCTATCAAATACTTTCGCGCGAAACGCGCCCTTCGTAAACTAGCGATTAGTTCGGTAGTACCCGATCGCGATCTTAACGATCCGCGTCCCTATTGTGACATCATCATATTAGGATATCAGCTCACCGGTCTAATGGACAGTGGAGCTAGCGTCAGTGTCTTAGGACACCAGTCCATTGAGTTACTTCGAGACTTAAATCTCAAAATTCACTCCCTGAAAACCAGTGTCCAAACAGCGTCTGGACAGCGAGTTCCAGCAGCAGGATACGTAAATGTTCCCGTCATTTAATTCGTCATTCATTTTCAATTTGTTCCCGTGATGACGAGACTAAACTTTTGCAGTTCTTAGTCGTCCCTTCCCTCGCCGGTAAATTATACCTTGGCATTGACTTCTGGAATGCGTTTCAGATAGAACCAGCGTCGTTCAAAAGTGTCAGTGCGTTCCAAGAAGCCCCTAATTCTCTTCAAGCCGAAGAGGCTGACACCCTTCACCAATTGACACCAGAGCAAAAGCTATTATTGCAACAAGTAGTTGCCAAATTTCCTTCCTTCAATAAGCTTGGTCTGGGAAAAACGTCACTCGTTACACACCACATTGACACTGGGACTGCTAAGCCAATCAAGCAACGGCATTATGCTGTTTCACCGGTCGTACAGGATCTGCTGTACAAGGAACTTGATCGTATGCTCGCATTGGGTGTGATAGGCGAGAGTCACAGTTCCTGGAGCTCTCCAGTAACGTTTGTTCGTAAACCTGGAAAAGTACGTTTGTGTCTGGATGCGCGATGTGTTAACGATGTTACCGTTAAAGACGCATATCCTTTGCCGTTCATCGATGGATTATTATCTCGATTGAGACCCACTAAGTTTATTACAAGTCTCGATTTAAAGGACGCCTTTTGGCAGATACCTCTTGATCCTGAATCACAGGAAAAGACAGCTTTCACGGTGCCGGGTCGCCCTTTATACCATTTTAAGGTCATGCCTTTCGGATTGTGCAACGCTCCCCAAACCATGTGCCGTCTAATGCACAAGGTTATTCCGCATGAGCTTCAAGACAAAATATTTGTTTACCTTGATGATTTGCTCGTGACCAGCTCTTCCTTCATGGAACATTTGGATCTGTTGTCTACAGTAGCTAAGTTACTCTCATCAGCTGGGCTCACAATAAATGTTGGGAAGAGCAAATTCGTCCAGCGTGAAATAAGGTACCTTGGATACATCGTTAGCGATGGTATCCTAAAGACAGATCCCTCTAAAGTCTCCACCATTGTAGATTACCCAACTCCTCACTCTATTAAAGATATTCGTCGTCTCATGGGAATGGCCGGATGGTACCGCCGATTCATACATAGGTTTGCCTCCATTACCGCCCCTCTAACTGATCTGCTGAAAAACAAATCGTCCTTTAAATGGACTGCCGCCGCTCAAACTGCTTTTGACCAACTAAAACAAGCTCTTGTGTCCGCGCCCGTACTAGTTAACCATAACTTTTCAAAACCCTTCTTCATTCAGTGCGACGCAAGCGCCACTGGAATTGGTAGCGTCCTCTTTCAAAAGGACGAGAAGGGAGAAGAGCATCCCATTACCTTCATGTCTGCCAAATTGACGTCGGCGCAGCGAAATTACACTATCACTGAGCTGGAGTGTCTCGCCGCCGTACAGAGCGTAAAAAAATTCCGTGCCTACATTGAAGGACTTCCCTTCACCATCATCACTGATCACGCTAGTTTGAAGTGGCTCATGAGCCAACAAGACCTTTCCGGCAGATTAGCTCGCTGGAATCTGAAGTTGCAAGGTTTCAACTTCAATATTGAACATGTTAAGGGTTCCGCTAATACCGTTCCCGATGCCCTTTCCCGAGTTCACGAGAGTCTTAGTGAACTTTCGTGTCTGTATCTTCCCTTCCTTCCCGAGCATCATCATATCGATTCACTGTTGCCAGACTCTGCTTTCACAGAATCTGATTATATAGAACGAATACTTTCAATTTCGAAAGAACCTACACGGTTCCCCAACCTATGGATAAGAGATGGTCGTATCTACATTAAGTTAGGAAGAGTTAACGATCCGGATATAGACATTCCTCCAACCAAATTATGGGTACCCGTGAGTCAGCAATCTAGGCTGATTTCCCAAGCTCACGATAGACCGGAATCATCTCATTGTGGCATACGTAAGACCACCGAAGTACTACAGCGATATTATTATTGGCCAACCCTTCGTAAGGACGTCGCTTCTTACATCTCCCAATGTAGTACTTGTAAGCAAATTAAGCCGTACAATAAGGTCCTTAGACCACATATGGGTCAAGAGCGCATATCTGATAGGCCGATGCAGCGCTTATTTATTGATTTCCTAGGACCTTATCCACGTTCGAAGAGCGGAAACACCCAATTGTTTGTTGTGCTCAACCATTATACAAAATTTGTATGGATGAAAGCCATGCCCAAGGCCACTACCGAAAACGCTACTCAATTCCTTCTAGATATATTCTGGACATTTAGTGTGCCCGAACTACTTCATTCGGATAATGGTGTGCAGTTTACTTCTAAGCATTTCATGCAATTCCTTCAAGACTATGGTATTCAGCACGTTTTCTCTCCAAAATACTCGCCTCAATCGAATGCTTCCGAACGGGTCAACCAGTCCATTTTAGCTGCCATTCGTTCCTTTATAGGTGATGACCACTCTATATGGGATAAGTATTTGCGAGAATCAAGCTCTGCATTCCGCAACACTGTACACGAGTCGACCGGTTGTTCGCCTCACTATCTGATGTTCGGATTTCAGTCAGTGAGCCATGGCTCCGACTACGAGCTCCTCCGGAAGTTGTCTTCTTTTGAAGATGGAGAAGTCGAGCTCATGACCCCTCACGAGAGATTGAGGGTGATACGTGAACGAGTTAGAGAGAAATTAGGCGAAGCTTACGCTAAAGGACAAAGGCATTATAATTTGCGGGCAAGGACCCGTTCTTTTACCCCCGGACAAATGATTTTTGTACGAAATCACGTACTCAGTAGTGCAGTAGAAAAATTTGCAGCTAAGCTCGCACCGAAATTCATACCGGCCAGAATAGTTCGTTTAGTTGGACAGGTCGCGTATGAACTGGAGACCCCAGATGGGAAACCATTAGGAGTCTACCATTGCCAGGACATTAGGCCATAGTCCCTTAATCCTACATGGATAGCAGCCCGGCTTTTGGAGTGAGACCCTTCTCAAGGGGTAGGTCGTCCCCACGTGTTACGTATTTCCATGTGTAGGCGACATTGCACAAACAAACAAAAATATATATATGTAAATAAATAAATTAAGAAATTAAAATAAAAACATGTAAAGTTAGATTTAGCAAAATAATAATTAGTTATTAAAAAAAAAAAAAAAAAAAAAACATCACAGAAAAAAAAATTCCAAGTAGCAAAAAAACCCCCAAAAAAAAGAAAGAAAAAAAACCCCACAATAAAAAAAAGAAATTCTTGGAAGTTATTTACGATCGATACGATTCACTGGGTTGTTGTGTTCGTATCGATATAAAAGGAGTGGAAATTGTGAGGAAGGAGAGATTCAGCCGATAGACGACAGCCGATAGAAGATACTTAACAAGTGAAGACATTCAGCCGATTAGCCGATAGCCGGTAATACCAGTTGCAGCCAGTAGAGGACACTCAACCAGTCTCAACCAGTTGCAACCAGTAGAGGACACTCAACCACTCTCAACCAGTTGAAGCCAGTAGAGGTCCAGCCAGTAGAGCCATTCTGCCGAGACCACCAACCAGTAGAGGCCAATCTGCCAGTGGATGACACTTAACCACAGAGGACATTCTGCCAAGGAACGCCAACCAGTAGAGGCCAATCTGCCAGTGGATGACACTTAACCACAGAGGACATTCTGCCAAGGAACGCCAACCAGTAGAGGCCAATCTGCCAGTGGATGACACTCAACCACAGAGGACATTCTGCCAAGGAACACTAACCGCCAACCAGTAGAGGCCAATCTGCCAGTGGATGACAATCAACCACAGAGAACATTCTGCCAAGGAACACCAACCACCAACCAGTTGAGGACATTCAACCATAGGAGACACTCAATCAGTTGAAGATACACAACCAGTAGAGGAGGAGGTGTTCACAGTCAGCGCAGCACCATTGAGCGCAGCACAATTCACAGGTTGTTTGATTTTTTTTATAATTTTTATTTTATATAATATGAGGAACTAAGCTCTTTCCCTGTGTGTGTGTGTGTGTGAGTTGCATGGAAGGATCAGGGCCTAAATGAAGTCCTAACCCCCACGCCCACGCGGTGAACTAGTCGGTGGAAAATTAACTTTCTTCGGCCGCCATTATGCGGCCTTTGTATTTTCAGCTAACCCTATAATCTTGTTCCTTTCTTTCGCTGCAGGTGCGACCTATCGGTTGCCCAATTATTATTTTATTATTAATTATATATATATATATTTTATTATTAATTTCCCTTTGAAAATACATAACAATGTTTATTTAGTAGTTCTGGGAGTACGACACTTAGGGAGTGAACATCATTCACCTCTCAACCAAAATAGAAGAAAAACTAGAATAGAGACAATCTAAATACTACTAGTAATAGCAAAAGAAAACTAAATGACTGGAAATAAAGGGATACGATTGTGAAAGGAGGGTGAAATGTCTACTTGTTGAAATTAGACGTGGATTTGATTGCAAATCAAAAGAATCAACGAAATACAAATGAAGGAGCTTAACACAAGAATGGATTTACTCTGAAACATCAAATCGGCACTGCAGGTTCTATCCTCTAAATAACTTGCTTCCCATCTTGTGCAGGAGTCTAAGTGAACCTTCATAGCTGATGTAAACCCTTCATGGGTTCTTTAGCACAAAAAAGATGAGGAGTCAGCGGACCAGAATCTAACTAGAGTAAGCACAACAGAACAGAGAACTGGCCCTTCATCGCCTGGGAAACAGTAACTAGACGAAACCGAATAGGTAAAAACAACTTGGAATATTAACGGCTAGGAATATTGACGACATGTAAAATTGTAGTCAAATGCAGGATAATCCGAGCAATCAGTTGTCAATCTAAGAAAATAGTTAAAAGATTGAAAATTCTGCTGAACGAAAAAGAAAGAAAGCTTCTTTCCAGGTCCTGAAAGAGAGCTTCATGTTTAATGGCAAAGGAACAATTCAAATGAAAACTGACTTCAGGACGTGGAAACGTTTTTGGGAGAGTATGTGTCGTTAGTAACTGAAAATAAAGCAATATAAATCCAACCAAAAAGCGAAAACGGCCTCAAACCATGGATGACACTACCAACGAGCTACTGTCTTTATATTGAATAGCTAAAATTAAAGGAACCCAAACGGATGGCTCCTGTCGAACTTAAAGAGACTTATTTCTTCCAGATTATCTGAGCCTCACCAACAAACGCTTCACTTTGCTGAGATGGACCTTGGTCTCACTCAAATGAAACATCTGATGACATAGAACTAAGGAGTGCCTTGGTTCCTGTAAGGCTATTCTATTGCCTTAACAATCAGTGAACAATAATACCATACCTATGAAGTTTCAGTCCAATGCTTGCCCATGCTATATCTAGCAATCGATCCGGACATTAAAATAATAAAAAAAACGTATCGTTAAATAACCAAATTAGTCTTCCTGCCGAAAATTGGATTCCTGACATCTCAGATTCAGTTTAGGAACCTTATCAGTCGACAAAATTCTGCCAAAAACGGTATATGAATACTCACACGCAAATAATATCCATTGCCGAAATTTCTACCATTTCATTCCTTTATTCAGAACGTTACCATACGATTAAACTCAAACAAAAATTCGAAAATATTTCGTAAATTTGAAACCCGCCCAAAACCCGTGTAATGCAAGTTGAAAACAGAATCTTTTGGTGTTAATTGCGAAGTTTGTTGTATGGGATAACGTCATGTCCTTTATTTTGCATAGAACATCTTATGAAAGGGACTTCTATTTGAACAAGTCATCTATCATTGAGCAATCTGTCTCACTAAGCACATTCACTCCATCCCTACCTCTCTTTTCCCTATTTTTCGCTCAAAATATCATAAAAATTTAACAAGCTCCTTTTCGACGTTAATAAGTCTCATAAACTTCACTCTTTGTTCAAGCTCAGACAACTTTCTTCTCAACTATCCTTCGAGCAGAATCAACGACTGCAGGATGTTAAGTACACCAGTTTAGATGCATTTCTGGCTGTTGTTCGTTAAAACTATCAACGAATTTTATGAATAACATTTAAGTTGTTCTTCTTGTTTATTTCCGCATCTTCAAAACGATTCCTTCGAGGAAAAATATATTTCAGAGCAAGTGAAATAATGAAAATTAAATTTTAAGAGGATCAGGCGAACTAGGGATCCATCTACGTAATTCATACTTTTCTAAACAATATCTCAACGTAATACAATGAAGCGTCTCACCCGCAAATGGGATCCTTTCTTGAAATTTCCACCATTTCATACGTCTTTTTAAAACATAACCATTAGGTTATACTTAAGATTACGCAAAAACAAGGAAAAGTTATAGAGTATTTTCTGAAGACTGGAAAGGACAGTTTAATAAAAATCTACAAGAATTGTGTGTTAAAACTTGACAGTCATATAATACTTTAGCAAGCAACCAGGAAAATTCAATGCTATACACTTTTCAAAAGCTTGTAGTCATTGTTACATTGTTTGCCCTCGTCCTTGCCCATCTCCAGTGCTCTCGGTCTCGGGGAAACTTCCAATGCGACAAAGTATACATTCAAAAAAACAACTTCAAGACAAGACACCAACAGAAAAAAAAAAACAGAACGAAAGCGATTGAAAGGGCCGGAAAAATGTCTTCTTCTTTATATTTCCGTACATTTGATGTCCTGTAGATGCCCGGTGTACAAGTTCTGTGAACGACTCACAACGAATGTTAAGACCAAAGAAGAACCAACAGGACAATATAAGTGCTGGAATAGCACTAATTCAGTATCGCTAATGATCTGGAAAATTGAGTAAACGTACAAAATGAACATGGAAACCAGTCAGGATATTATTCGTTACCATGGAAATCGAACAAGGGTATCAATTGAAGAGATGATTTTTTTTTGTTGTTGCTGTCTGTTGTTATCCTTTCAATTCTCTTTGTATTTTGTACGTGTATATGGCTTGACAACTTTCTGACGACCTGGAGCTACAATGCAAACCATTCTCAGTATCGAAAGATTATGTTCGTATATTGACGGAAATTTCGTGAAAGTAGATGGAAAAGGATTAAAAGTGAAGTACTTATTCAATAGCCGCTATAAAAGAGGTTATATTGTTTCATTTATTGTTGGTTATACTCATTGTTTCAGTAGAAACAATTTGTTTTGTTTGAAAATGGTCCTCGTTTTATACCCTTAATGGAAATAGTAATATGTACACGTCTTCATTATCCATCCAAGGACATTCAAAACAATTTTTTCCAATTAGTTTGTTTCCAATTTGAGATGAATTTACTTGTATTCCTTTTTAAGTTAAGGATTATGAGATCAACAGCAGTCACATCAGTTTAACTGCTATTGGTATCTGGAAAAAGAATACATAAATGATTTTTTCGAGGAAGAGCAGACATTACTGATGCTTAAAATCGAATTTGACTATAATATCGAAGGCAATATTGGTGCTGTACCTCAAAAAACGTCCTTCTCGACAAAACAATGATGGTTCCCATTAACTTGTATGTATCTACATTTCCTTCCGGAAATTCTAAGTCAAGGGAAAGTTCTTAATAATGTCAAACGTCCAGCTTTAGGGTAAGTCCAAACAACCCAACCGAAAAACAAGTCAATCTCTTAAGGGCAGGTGTAAACCTGAAGTGCTTGCAACCTCCTCCCTTGGAGTCCTCTGGCTCGTCGTATATTACGCAGAAACTATTTTTATATCTAATTCGACGATAATTGATTTTTTATCTGACAATAAATCGACGAAAATTGATATGATTTGTCTTCATCTCATTCTGCTCCAGATCAAGCAGATCTTCGTTTTCATATGTATATACTTTTCAGAACGCCTTGGTTTCGAAATGGTTTCATCATTTTATCCCTGTTTGGGTCCTTTTTTTCACCAACTATATGTCGAAGTACACAAACTTATCCACAAGATTCAGATCGTCTAAGTTTTCTCTATTTTTCTAGGCTTAATCTATGATATGAAACTGGAATTCTAGGATCCACAAATTGATGGATCGGTAGGGTAAAGTCAGTTAGATATATTTCCGTAACGGTTAGGATCTTCCAAAGGTCCATAGCAATAATTTTTGCTTCATTACAAGCTTAGATGTTCCATTGGTCACCGCAAGCTTTCAGATTTGCCTCAGATCCCCCACAAATTACTGAAGCTTGGCGCTCTAGTTGCCTTCCAACTCCTCTGACACATGGGTAGGCTACTTCATAAGGGATACTCTATGGCTTGCGTATTCCCCGGTTTGCGTTCGATCGTTACCTATCCCAGATGAATATCATGCGCAAGGAGTCTGCAATTTTCGCGCAATAATAGGGCAGGGATTTTTTACCAACAGAATTCGACCAAGTGTTCTACCAATATCCGTTGATTTCAGACAACCTACTTTGAAACTTTCTTAGGTATTAGACAATATATTCAGAATGTGGCATAACTTGGTGTAATCATTTTGAACCACTTTTAAGGGCGTACTGCATATCAACTTTCATAAATTCATCGTTCCTTCGTTACTATGACATCATTTTTTATTTTTAGTTTGGGAGATGAAGCCTGTTCACGCCCTCAGTTTATGACTTCCAGACGCGCAATGCTTCTGGACTACCCACTAAATACCTCCCTTGTCAAATTGAGAACAAAGCCTGGAACTGTTTGACACATTGGATCAAACTAGGCTGCGTGTTCCTCCGCGTAAAGGCGCCTTCAAATTTTGGATATCTTTTCTCCAGCGGAAAGAATGGGGAGGAACGAAGTTCTAGAAATGAGATGTCGCGTAAGAGTCGGGCCAAATAGGTCTTACCAATCACTCGATTGAGCCACGGTCTCAGATTAGGGATCAGAAGTGCAGTCCACTTTCCCTTTATGTTTTAAGGTAGAAATTTAGGCAGCTCAAACTTTGAAGGAAATCAGTGATCTGCATTGATCTGATTGATTTCAGGAGGTCTAATTTTTGTAACCAAGGCAAAAACTCTCCAGATTGTCCTTTCTCCAGGAAATTCACGAGCATCGCTTCTGAAACATTATCAACCTTCCATTCTCCATTCGCCTTCAAACTGAATACGAGCCGTACGTCAGTGTTTCAATAAGACAATATGCCTTTCTCTTGAGTATACTGGAACGAGATCGTAAAGGATCGAGAGAAACGTCTTCTCGTAAACCGCATGAAGTTGGAACGTATATTCTCTAATTCTTGATAGTCATCTCCAGAAACTGTTATTCTGCCCAATTTCATCCCGTGTCGATAAATTGTCGAAAATGATTTCGATGATATAATGATATCTTGTTGCTACTTTATCATACCGCCCATAATCCACGATCCTTGCGTGTTCCCAGAGTAAACCCCTGTTGTCAGAATGGTTCAGAGCCATTTTTATTATAATCACAGGTGATTCTAGATCCTTTAAAACACCGTGGCTGTTAGATACGATCCATGTGGGTATCCATGCCGAGTTAAGTATTTACAGCAAAATCATCAATTTCTGCCGGAAAAATGCTTGGCACGCTCCTCAGTAAGTGCAAATACTTGATAGCAGTCCCAAATACTTCGGTTTCTAGACCTCTGGTATGTATGACGTACTCCGTCCTTATCGGATTTATGGCTCATTTGCTTATGCTCACAATTTAATGAGAAACATAATTCTCAGTGTGGTCTGACTGTGGGCAGGAAAACGACAACAACTTGAATTGTTAAACTGGGTCTTTATGCCTTTTTTAGGTCGTATATCCTTGATCCTTGTCAAGCAGGGGAAACCAACACTTGCTACATTTTCGCAGGCTAAAGATAGGACAGGTTGCGGCAGGATGCTTACAAGGAACCATTAATGAATCCATCTTTCTACCTCCCCTCATGCTAGAGGAGGGATTCCCCAGCTTGAAAGTGGCAGAGAGCGTAGCCAAACTAGATTTGGCCTGAAGTAATGTGTCAAACGGTTCCAGGTTTGATTTTCAGGTTGACAGAAAAGATGTTCAGTGGTTATTCCAACCACTTGTGAGCATGGGATCCACATACGCCGTGTGTAAATTCATTCAAAATAACAATCAATGTTTTCAAAACAATTTTTGTTTAGTTAAGAAAAAGCATTTTTTTGATTACTGACCTCAAATATAATAATAATTTCTACCACCTTGGGCTCTAACAAATTTTAGAAGCCTGCTCAGAAGATAATGACACTCTGCATTATCGAATTCAACTATTATTTTACTCTATCGGTCCTGAGTTCTCCTAAGGTAGTAGTCACCTGTTTTTGTCACCACCACCTGCTTTTTTCGGTGTTTTTGATCGGGATTACGAGCTGGTAATGACGGCATATGATTCCTCTCATTATTGAGTATTGTGTGGCAGAACCAGACGTGATCGTACCACGCATTACCAAGCATCAGCATAGATAGTTATTCAAGGGTCAAAGGTTATTCCCCCTATAAATGGAGTCAGTAGTATGCCATAGTCCTGGAGAACTTGTTACACCCACAACCAAGCCCTCGCGATGCCTTTCTCAAAAACACAACGAGATCTCTACGGTCGCCCACAAATAGTTATTGAACTACCTTTCAAACCTTGTTTTCCTCATACTCCTGCAAGAAGAATGACTTTCAGTTTTATGTCTACAGTCACGCTGATACCTATCAGGACAACTTCAAGCTAGTAGGCTCTCTTTTGAGAACAGTAGGTTCTTCCACTTCAGATTCTCGAGTAAATCAATGTATAGCACGGGAGAAGTTCTAGAACGTATGCTGAACAAGTCTTCTTTAAATCTTTTTCTACCAGATCATTGCGTCTCTGAAAAACGCGTATGATCATCGGTAGCCATGATCCAGTTGAGCCGATCTTTTGATACTGTCTCATACCATACCGTAAGGTGGTTCCCGAATCCCCGAATCTTCTTTTGTTCTTTTGCAGAGGTTCTTTTTGTAATGTCAATGCTCCCTGGGTGGTTATTTATCCCACTACTGTTGTGTACATCCAGTGGGTAATTTTGATGTTTCAAGTTCGCCCACCAGTATTCCCATATAAAGAGTGTCGCCGGAGTTCTTTGTTCGACTTCTCCCACCAAAGGTTGGGGTCCTGTGAGGACTCCAAACTTCTTGTCCTTCCAAGTCCTGTAAAGACTTCAAGCTTTGCTTGGTATCTAAACGCAATCCTTGGTATTTAACCTGATTGAACAAGCTTATAAACTGTCAATCAGCAGTTGGGGGTGAAAATACTCACGGTTTTTGGCGCTCTGGGTAAAAGGAAGGCTCGATTTGGTCGCCATTGATACATTGATAGTCTACCAACTATGCTCATTTCAAAAGAAGTGAAAGCGCCAACAGTATTAAACCTGTTAGTGTTTTAAGGAACCTTCTACTGCTCAGCATAACAATATCGACAACGAATGCTATCATTTTGGACTGTTCCTATTTAGGTCTTCAATTTTTTGGATGACTGTGAACATATAAACAAGCGGCGACACTATGCTACCTTGTGGTGAAACCAGGTCAATTTCTACAAGATCAGGCCGGCTTTTTTGGCTATTGTCTTACCTTTAGATGTTTAGCTTCGTCATTATTTGATAATATATGGATCAGGATCATATACATCTATTGAAGCATCTTTCGATAACCTGCACCTCCTTCGATAGTTGATGCCTCAATCGATGCAAATAAAGGTCGTCAAGCTAGAAACTTTGATGGTAAAGTTCCTTTCTATTCAGTTACGTACTTCGTATATGTCACTGTCGCAGTTGTGTGTCCTGCATGTCCTGCAACCATGCGTGTTGGTTGGAACAAAACTACGTTATGTTCACGGTCTTCTTTATACAGCCATAAAAAGCCTCAGGATATTCTAAATGCATAAAAAGCATAAGAATTTAGCATAAAAAACCTTTTGTCAATAGATCGGTATCACTTGCTTTATAGAGGCGTGTATTTGCCGGCTTTAGTAAAAAACCATTTGATATGAAAATCAGGAGAACCACCCCATCCTGGAGGAATATATTCTTCCCAGTTTGAATCCTTTCGTAAGAATGATTTACAGCCATGCTTAATATAATCACAGCAGATTCTAGAGCCTTTAAAGCATCCTGGCTTCAGATACGATAGCAATATTTCTGGTCTTCATGGTTGACTTGATAGTCGTTTATTCTTGATTCTTGCCCAAGAGAGAAATATGACCCTTGCCACAGGATTTCTGCACGCTAAAGATTGAACAGGCTGCGAGAGGACCTCTACAATTAAACAGGGAAGTTTATCCCAGATTTCAGCTTTCAACATTATATTCAGGCTTGTTGCAGAATAAAATGAACTGGCTCACAGTAGCGGAGGGGATCCGATATGGGGGATCTCTTGTTCAGCTTTCCTTCTTCCTTTCACTTCTCCTGCTGAAGGAGGGATCTCCCAGCTTGAAAGTGCATAACGTAGAAAGCCAGCATCCGTTAATCTTGAACAAGATTCTTATACTTATAATATCCCCTGATGTAAGCATGATTGATACCTTTTGATGGGTTACTGATGATTTAAATAGTTCGAAGCTGCTCACGGCGGAAAAGATTTTTTATTTTATTGACGGATTTTCAGGACTGGGGGAGGTGAAGTAGGAAGTCTTAACGTTAGGAGTAAGAAATCGCGATGGTTTCTCCACCGCGTCGTGCATTTTGCACGGTGAGTGCTGTTGTAGTAGGACCTCAAGTGTTTCTATACTATCTAAACGATCCGTCTCTCCATTAAAGAATTTTTTCCATGAATGGATCCCTTTTCAGAGTCCTTTTAAGCCTAGATGTTATTGTCAGATAAATCAAGTGCATTTATCAATTATCTCTTTGACACTGTTATAACTAATAATTTATACAACAGATTGTTTGGCTAATTCATCCTTCAGCAAGATGTCTTTTAAACTTTAAGACCATCAATCTACCTTCTCCTTGCTCCTTCTGGAAACTGGGTACCGTAAGGTACGGCATGCTACCGGATGCTCTTAACATGACAGAATGAAATGGTTCGCGACGCATTATTCAGCATGTTGAAAACCGTGAATTTTCGTTGGCCCCTAGCAGAAAACGCGACCACCGTTCCTCAAAAAACGGCTCTCGTTTGAGGAACGAATGCTCGTCAAGTCCGGTTTTCTCTTACTCATGGAATCCGTAGTGCTATACCCAAATAAAACAGAATATTTTAAAATTTCTTGTCTTTTAAATTTTTCATTTCCGAAAAACTATACGGAGGATATCCAAATTCTTCGATGCATGCTACAATTAATTCATCCTCCATCTAAAACAACAATAATATTTATTCATCATCAAATCCAAACTCATTTCCGGGTCATTAAGTCGAATCGTATCAAACTGTTTCACCGAGGACCCTAGTTGTACTACTAACCAATATTTTGTAATTTGATCCGTAGCACTTGATCCTTGTTGCCTTATACATTTAGCATTGACTATAATTTATACACTTGCCATCCATAAGTAACATAAATATATCTCGGAGCCACATATACAACCATACAACTGACCTATTATAGAATCGAAGAAAACTTTCAACATCCTGTATATTTTCCTGACCGGATACATTTATACGAGTAATGTCCTTCCTTTGGCTATCACCACTATATTTATTTATTTGTGTATCCCTACAAGTCTTCACTTTGTCACATTGCAACCGGGCTGGCTAGTGCCATCTATGGAATAGCAAAATTTCTGGGACAGGAGATCATTGCAGGATAAGTAGAAACGATGACGATGACACACGCATATATGTATAGGTAACAAGAAGAAAAATGTTGAATTTTCACAATAGCAACGGACATCTAAGTATGTTTGCTAGCCCAACAGCTCACACTGCCTTGGCTTCGTTCAATCTTATCCACCCTCATTTCCCGTGCAACCGCTATCGTGATTTGAGGCCCGGAAAATTCTGTAATGTATGTCGGCCTTTTGTGGCTTGTGATATCCGTTGACAGGAACACACAATACATAATGTCATTGGCACTTCAGGGAAGAGATAGACAATCTTTTCCATTCCCATCTGCTGTGTCCAACAGGACTATTTTTCTGCGATGAAGAGATAGTCCTAGTAAAGTTAAACTTGGATACCGCGCTGAATTTCATTGACGGAGTTGGGCGAGAGGGAAAAAAACGATATAGCGCTTAACAAAAGAAAATAGTCCTTTTGGGAATTATTATCCGCTAAAATGAGATTGTTATTGAGAAGAACGTCCACTTGTTCTCCTACAAAGAATGGAACGACTACCAGAGATTGTAACACATTCACAGGCACAATATATTGGACAATTGTTCGCATCGGCTACTGGCCGCAACCGAAGAAGTTCAAGATGAGGAAATTCAGGATTTTAGATAAAGTAGACCTTAAATTGTTTAAATCTGGGGGATTTATTCGTTTTTCCATTTTATTTGGAGAATTTTTATCTTTGTGGCTTGTTCTCGACCGTCCTCGAATCACTTCACAGCGAGTGGATTTCGGATAAATGTGGACCATTTTCTTTTGAAGTAGCGTGAAATCTGTGAATTCAGTCTGTTGTTTCGACAATGACAATAAAAGTTAAGATAATCAACTTGGGGATAATGTAATAATAGAAGAAAGTCTGTAAAGAATGAACTGTGTTTCTAATTACTGGGATTTGTGAAGTTGTATTTTTCGAATGTGTGACGACTTATCGAAGTAGAGATAAGGTTTCAACAGGATACAAATCGACGTCCAATTTTATTCCGAATCCTGTTGATTGAACTGAGCGGACAAAAAGTGTTTCTAGGAAAAAAAACTTAAAGATATGTTTCAACCCGCTCTCTATGGCTTCAAATGTCACATAAGATCTTGAAGTAGTTCCAGACTAAGGAATTAGTTATGATGAATTCAATAAGCATCCCATTCAAACTCTCATCTTTTGAACGCTGCATTTGTGCTCAAACATGTATACCAGACAACCGATTCTACATTTTCAGATAAGTCAAAGTATATACTCAAAACGAGGCAAGTATAATTCTAAAAATATTCATAAACCCTTTCCTTGCAATGACAAACTCAAGGAGAAGATTTGTCAGAAGACACAACGAAAAGTAAGCATACACACTTCTCAAAATTGATAGACCGTACAGATGTGATCCGCCATTTAACTCTCTAGTTGAGAGAGAAAAGACCAATGCTTTTTCAGGCACAAGTTCAATATGCAAGATTACCTTGCATCTGAGACAAGCTAAGTTCAATAAAAGATGCTTTAGGCCTAGTTACAGCTTCAAAAAAGATCGTAAAACTTATAAAAAATCCTCCTAAGCCTATCCCGTTTCAAAGTCTCTGGTTGGGGATGAATGAAAGTGAGTGGGTCGACTGCCAAGATATGAAATATGACTAGTGGAAAAACATCAAAGTTGATCCTTACACTCTATTATTCCACATACTCAATTCAATCGTAGCTTCTAAGAGCTCTCTGATGGTCCAAGTTGATCCTTTCTTGTAATGGGCAGATGAAAGCCACTTTCGCTCACAATTCACAGGACTCCGAGCATGATTTTACTTCTGGCCTCTCCAAAAAAAAACACCTCTACTGTCACTTACTGCCTAATCTAAAAGGAACCCTAAGGTGCCAACAAGCTACAACGATTCCTCTTCTAACGAGAAAGACGTATGCAGACGGTATTCTCAAAAGAGGTATTCCTCGACTTGGACGCCACAAGAGATCAAAACTCTCTTATTTTGTTTGAGAGGACTGTTCAAACGTAACTACAAACTATTTTCTTCAGACGAAATTACCATAAATCGAAATGTGAGTACCCAACATTATAGCTTCATAGCCTCTAGAAGAGAGTTGGCCCGTATGCCACTTACATGATCCATGCTACGATCCACGGTGACCCATTCTCTAAAATAGTATCCGATTTTGTTAACAGGACTGTTACAATAAAATGTGATGCTTTTAAAATAACTTTTCTTTTTCAAACAAAGTGAGCATAAGACAAAGTGCTTGATGTCAATACTAGCCACTATAACCTCACCGCCTCTGAAAGAGAGTTGATGTATTTGCTATCCTCATGATCCTTCCTATGGCCCGTTCTCATCCTGTTGGGTCACCCAGCTGGCTATTCTTCGCCCGTACTTACTAACGTACGTACTTACTAAACTTTACAAGTTTATTGAATCTATAGACTTCATTGTCTTTCGCGTCTTCATCAACCCTGTCAAATTTTCGTCAACTTCTTTTTCTTTATCGTTGGCAGGACCAATTTTGCAGGCCAACTGTGGAAAGTAAGACAAATGTACAGAATATTTTGCTTACAGCTAATCCAGCCGTTTCCTTCAACACAAATTTCATCATTCAATTTAACCCAATGACTACAATACACATCATTCATCTACCTCATCTCTCTTATTCACCCCCACCCTTTTACAGTTGGCTCGGAACTCACATCATGCGAGTCTGTGGAAAGAACCAACGCAATCCAACCACCAAAGCTGGGTTTAAAAAAACAAAGTGAGTAGCATTGTGGTCAGACTGTATTGAGAACCTTCGCCTTTTCGTTTGATAAGGCTACCACATTGCCCACGTCAGCTTCCTTCATAAATTACCTAAGACTCTTTCGACACTACCAACGCATCCTTCAGATCCATAAATCTAGTAAATCTCGACTGCCGACTTCTAACGAAACATGCTTTCCGTTTTCGCCAACTCAGTACTAGATACATATTTTATGCCCAACCCAACAAAAAAGAAACAATTTAAGAGCTGGAATTCAAGCACTTCCTTCTGGCGAATTCTTTTCTCATGGTGAACCTACTACAATCCTTGATATATTGAACGCTCAAAAGTGGTGTTGGTGAACCACAAATTCTGTGGCCGCCAACATTTGTTCGGGACACATTCAGCCAGTCAGGACACATATCGGTCGCCGAGATACATTATGCCCATTATTTAATCCTACCAGGTCAAGCAATTACTCTATCAGCCCAACACTCGCCTGTCTTTAAAGATACCCGTAAGAAATTTGACTGAGATCATTTTCAAAATCCTTAACACCTTCCACTTCTACCAGCATCTTTTCATCTCTGGTTCTAGTCTATTTGATCCTCTTGTAATTAAATATTGAATGCAAACCCCAATAAATTCAACATAGCAGCAATACCACAAGGCTCTGTCTTATCCCCTCCTATTTTTCTCTATAGGAACCACAGAACACCGTAAGTATATCGACATTATCTAATACAATGCCGATATTTCCTTGTTAATCACTAATAAAAACCCTTTTTATAATAGCACACTGTCTCAATTTGTACCCAGTAACTTCTCAAAATTGGTAAAACCTCTAAATGTGGATCTTTTTAACACGCAAGACGTATCTGCTTGTCCAAATCTTTAATGAAATACAGCACTTAGATCTCTCTGAAAATTAACATCATCCTGAATAACAATCCCCAGATGAAAAAGCAGCTGCATATAAATAAAATTTCTATCGCATGTAAAAGCAACAAAAATAAATTCTCACAGAACTTCAAATCCCTGCAGAGCTTAAAAGTGATCTGATCAGGACACTCATAGTATCAACTTCAACTCCATGAAGTTGGATTCTTCTAGTAGGCTCCTTCGCCCAATATTTTAAATACGTCCTAAATCTGAGGTACCGCAAGCTTTTGTACTAACATCATGATTTTATTGTGTGTTGCTAGTCGCCACCAGTGGCTCGCAACATATTTTGGGACACTTAACAACATATTGACTTTGTCACCTAATGTCTCCATAAGCTTACCGTAAAGAATCGCCCAAACAAGATACTAAATGAAAAGGATGTTGAAAAGGAAGTGAACCGTTTGTGTTGGTATATACTTTGTAGTTAATAATTATGCAATGAACTCTGACATTGAAGTTACGTTATCCCCAGAGAGGATAGGCGCTGACTTAGAAAGCTTCTGGGTCTAATGGACCTCCCTATAGATAAAAAACTGAGTCCTGTAAAGTGGGAAAACGAGCATTATACATTTTTCTGAGATGAACTGGAAACAACCGGAGGTCTCCTTGATGGGAACCAGACCGTTCCAATTTTCGCTGAAGTGTCTTTCTTCGACGGTGATGGAGTACCTCAGAACGTTCCAAGAACAAAAAGGCATTACATGTGTTTGAGACAAGTTTAATTGAACACATGCTCAACAACAGGCGGAGGACGTGTGACATGTTAAATTTGCGCTTACATCAAACTTTCGCAACAAAGAACTAACGGATAGATTCAAAACTCGTTCCAGAAAACAGCTACTGTTATCGCAAGACCATTTCTGGAGTCCAAATGGAGAAAGAGGACATTTCAGAAATTGGAAGTTCAACACCTAAAAGTTAACTGATGGTCCAAGGATGAAATTACCAAAAACAAACTTTCGGCAAAATACAGTGCCAGGTTTTTTACTGTGCATAGTAATACAGAAAACGAGGACGACATCCTTTTAGCATGAATGATCGTTCGTTCATGCCATCTGACTTTACGAAACTCTCAACAAATGTTCAGCTTAGATGACCCGTGAAACCCAAAGAAAGCTTGGACGTATTCAAATATTCTTCACAGTATTCAGACCTGCAGAACGTGCGTCGCTGAATGAAGACCCGTCCAGAATCTCTGGGGAGGACTATACGTCAACCACCTTATCTAATATTTAGACTATATGCAAATAATATACATGCAAATCTTTTGCTTTAAAATGGGCAATCGACCCCAAGGAAATGTCATTTTCTAAATGATTTTTTAAAAAATTTGGATTTCAAAGTAGAAAACCTTTCCAAGAAGAAATGTTCGACGTTTATATCCACGCAAAGTATCTAAGGAACCGAATCAATTTCATAATTAAGCTTAATTTTTCATTGCAGCTTGGAACTTGTTTGATGTTTTCAAAAGAGACCACTGAAAAACGTCTTTCGTCAAAAAAAAAACCGAATGAAACGGGTGGTTTTGACAGCCGCTTATTACTAAAATGATATCCTGTCCAAAAATGATTCAAATTATTGCAGAAATTTAAAGATTTTTGTTGGTTAGAAAGTCTGAAGAATTTGCCGGATGAGAAATGGTCCACAGCGCAAACCGTATCGTCATTACACCCTTGTTCTTAATACACAGCCAATGCAATGTCACGAAGTAGTATAAACCTCGCCCCTTTGACTGGCATAGGCAAACTGGCAAACTGTCAATTTCAGATGCATTTTGTCCAACTGAATGAAGTGTTCCTAAGCATTGATGGTTACACTAACCTGTAATAACAAATATTGGATAGCTCCTCCTACAGACCATGAAAGAGAGTCACCTTTATTCATTTTTCTATGAAGTGGTGACTGAGTGTCACTAGGTGCCTAATTGACAATTTTCTCTTGGGCCAATAGCCAACAACTATTGTCTTGGGTCTGCGTTCATTATAGGTTACCATTCGCTTAGAAAACGACTCATTTTCGTTTAAAATCACGCAAAACCTTCTTGTGTAGTATTTTGCAAGGAGATAGGCGGGCAGGATTTCGAATGGCTTAAGCTCGATTTTTATTCAAGATCCTTTATGATATGGCGGGTATAATGCCGGCGTCGAGTACAAAGTCAATGGACATGGTTTGCCAAGTATTCAAAAATTAAAGTATGTTGCCAAATGGAGTAGTTAAATGTCTCGAATTTTTGAAAGGTGGCCAAAAGGTCGTCGAGGACGAGCCTTTCGCTAGATTGGTAGATCTCGACCGCTAAAGGGGGAATTCAATCCGTCAGCCAAGTGTGCGAATGGCTGCAATATCGAATTTATTGACAAGATGACAGTACAAAAATGTTACTCTGAACATTTGGTAATGTAAAACACCTCCGTCCAAATTGTCCTGAAGGTTGTAACTGATTAAAGAAAGCAGATTTGAGTGTCTGTTTGTGAAAACGTTCTTCAAATGTAAAATAATTTAAAATGAGAATTCCGGTTTTTTGCAGGACGGAGGATCACAGGAGACTATCGTTGGTCTTATGAATACGGTCCGGGAACAAAACGTCAAAGTTCTGAATAGCACGCCACGGAATCGTCTCATCCGTAAAAAAGCTCGAATGAGCAAATCTAAAGTATAAGTTATGCTCATCGTTTTCTTTGATGCCAAGAGTTTGCCCATTAAGAATTTTAACCTTAGGGGCAGGCAGTCAATTATGTCAATGGTTACTCCTGAAGAGCAGACAGTGGAAGACGCTTTTAACAAAGAAACGCTGCGTTCACTGAAGTGGAGGCCAACGGGGTGAGGTCACTTATCACCGGCTCCGATGTGACCTGAGGGAACAGGACGTCCCGACTTGGCCTTAACAGACTTTTCTCTATTCCTGAAAGTGAAATCCTGATTCAAAGGGCTTCCTGTGTCCTTTGTGCCTTTTGTGTTAGTGACATTTAACATCCTTGCAGGCATACCCTTAGAGATCAACCAAGGAATCTTCTAATAATAGAAAAGCCGCTGGCAAAAGTGCTGAAGCTCAAAAGGTTTGCTTCGAAGAATATTATGGGTTTACTGCAATATCTTAAACAAATTTGTTTCCCCGAAACATTTTCCGAAAAGTTCCTTCCGTCAGTCAGTCAGTGAATCTATATGAACTGTCAAATATGTCTTATTAAGTCTTTTCAAAAACGAACTAATGCCTGTTATCATCCTTGCCATCGACTTGAACTCGACTACTTCCCATAGATATTGTACTGCATAGAATACGTAATAGGAAGAGAAGAGAATATTAAATATCCTTTGTATTCAAAAATATGTACATAAATCATTAAAATGAAAATTTTTTGATCCTGGTCAAGGATATTTTGATAAAAACCAGAGCTTAAATATTGACCTGTCTTTGTCTTGAACTTTGAGGCATCTCGTCTAAAGGATAATGAAATGAAATACTTAAGACAATTTATTTTATAACAACCACCTAAATTTAAGTATCCATTACAAACTAAGTTTACTTTGCAACCCTTGCCCTCCCCCCTCCTCACGAGCACGACTGTTCTATATCCTTAAGCCAATAGTATAAAATTGCAACAAATAAACTAACCTATTACTAACTTTCAAGAAAATATTCTTTAAAACAACATTTGAAACTTTGTTCAATCGATTTCGTATTTTCGCTGAGAAAACTTCCTAATGGTCTTCCGATAAACTAGATGAAAGGATACACTAAGTCGTTCCTTTCTTTTTGGTCGTACTGCTCGCATATAAGTTGACAAGAACTTGTAATATCTTCTTAACTTGGTTTATCTTCCTTTTGTTTTCACATTCAGGAAACGTTACTTTCTTTTCATGTAATTTTCTATCCATTCAAGCTAAACAACACCTTGCAAGTGTGTAGTCTCATATATAAAGCCGCTCCCGATTGGCTGCTTTCTACCACGAACTATATATATCCTTGCTGTCCAAGCTCATCGGTTCTTGTTGCTGCTTCTGTTGAGCTTCTTTATTCCATATCAAAGCCAGTTGTAGGTTATGGTTGTAGCCGCTTCCGATTGTTTTTTGTTGCGATTGGTAGTCCTGTCGCTTTCGTCAGCATCATCACCAATTGTTGTTGTTGCTTATGTTGTTGCTGCTGCTGCTCCTGCTGCTGTTGTAGCTGTTATTGTCATACGGATGGAAAAACAACGACAAGCCATTGGATTTTTGTTAACTTCATGTTTTGCGGGCATACTTACGACTACTGAACTGACTAACTCTTCAATGGTTGTTGGAATCGCTGGGCCTGTCTCCGCCAACCCTATCCCCGTTTATACTTTACTTCGCTCGACTATTGTTCCTGCTATTGCTGCTTGGAACAATAACGAGCAACGAGTGTTTGTACAATTCCGTTTAACGAATGTGACACGACTGCAAAAAGGATGTCACGTACTTTTAGCCAAATCGAGTTTTCGGTTTATAGTAGTTGCAGATAGATATCAAATCTATCTTTTGCTTGTTCTATCCAACTAACATACATACGTTGCTTCCATCCACAAAGGTCCTTTCCTCGTAAAGCTTAGAAAATTGTCGATTTTGTGCTGTCGCACATTTATGTTGAATATATATCAGACAAGTTAGTGGAGCGTGGTGGAGTATTAAAGAAGTTGCTACGTATTGAATTCATGTAAGCGGAAATAGTTTCGGGATAGTTGTCGCTAATAAAAGAGTGAAAAATTGTAGTTTCGAAATAATGGGGCACGCCATGCAAAGATACTGAGCAAAGATACTTACGCATGTGATCGAAATGGGCGTTAGAGCAACATCATGACTCCTATAGGATCCGAGGTGCAAAAAATATATCCTACTGAAGTCACGAATTTTTTTTTTCCGTAATTCCAGGCTGATCCACCATAATCAAACATAATTTTGTTGATTGTCGCTTGATGCTAACACCCTTTGGTTACATTCCCGTCCTACGTCCAAATAAGTGACAGCATCGTCCCAATCCTTGAATCAAAGCCCAGCATAAGGAAGACCAATTGTTGCGAAACGTTCTCCGCACGACTTCACAATCATCGACGGGACCGCTCACAGTGTCGAAGCAACATCTAGTAATTTTCCTTAATTTGTGAGGTAAACCAATTTGAAATTCTCCTTGGCAGCAACAAGTACTATCTCGTTGACCTGAATTGTCCTTGGCCACACTGTTCATGGGCTACAGGGTTTTTTTTTCTTTTGCTCCTAAGCATTATCAAAGTTTAACATCAACTTTATCCTGCAGGCAGGTGTCTTCGCTTAATTAACCACTAATTAAGAATTGTTCATTGGCATCGACTAACAGAGTCCTTCGATTAAAAAAATTCTACATTTCTGCATGATGGTCGAGTGGTTAAATTTCTATCCCAATGGATTTCTAAAAAAAATTCGATTTTACCGCCAAAGACTACAAAGATTTATTTCTTACCGTCTAAAATCAGTTGACATTTTAATGAATTCTTAAATTTAGGATAAAATTAGATTGGAAAATTAACACATTGAATTAGACAGTACAAAAAGAGTGGCGCAGGACTACGATTTGAGCAAATTTTCAATAATTGACGCAAAAACATTGTCTAAAGCTGCGTATGAATTTCGTTTTAAATGAAACCATTGAAAAATAAACAATTTCATTACCCACCACCATAAATTCTTTAGGTAATAAATTAACACAATGAGTGGCGTTTACGTTTACAACATAAGCATAGCGAATGTAATCCCATAGCAAATGAATGGGGTTTAAATGTTAAGTGTGGAATTAGCACTTTTGCTCGTGTATGGTGTCGTTATGATTCAAAAGCTTATTTGGTACAAACTGTTGATTTAATCGTACAGGGTGGCTTGAGGGTGATTACGGACTTTAAAATGTATTGAAGCTTTTTTCGATAAAATAAAATTAAAGAGTATGTCCATTATATCCAAAATATATTGGAGCCTGTGTCGGAACATTCACTGATTTTCTAGACCCATACGTCAAAATTTCCTTGACAAGGACATTCTGAGGAATGTCCTTAAAAAGGGCATTTAAGCCCTGAGGTCAATGATGTTTGATGGAAAATCTAAATTTATTAATAAGGCATATACAGAGTTTAGTCAGACCGATTTACTGTACTCTCTTTTTTCCAAAACTGCAAATTTCCAATTCGAAGATTTACTTAAACCTCGCTTTTAATAGGAATCGAACCATGGACCTGATGCCTTCTCCGATATAAAATCGAAGGATAGACTCGCCTTCATTCATGGCATAGAGTAACATCGAATGAAAATTGAATGAAAACAGTAAGGTTGTCAAATAAAGCTATGTGACCTTATGAGGGTTACTTGGCGCTGAAAGAATGAGCTCCGGACGCCTTGGGCACTGGGGGTTCAAAGAGAACGCTTTCCTCGTTATGTCAGCCCTGCTGAGTGGACCAATGGATATTAAAAACTAAGAAAACTCTTAAGACTAAACAATTATAAAACAAGGATTGAAGATAATATGATGAACCCTTCAAAACACCCAAAGCATGTCAGGGACACAAGGACATCGAGGACTTATCACTCGTTATGAGTAGCCTTTAAACTCTGGTGTGCTTGCTCCTACAAAGAGGGCACCAAACGGCGCTAACAAAAGAGTAACATCTAATCAAATATTGAAACCGGGCAAAGCACCATATATTTTAACCGGACGATGAGAAGGGGGCGAAATAGCGCAATGATAAGATCAAAACTGAAGCATCAAATAACTAAACTAGGAGTTAATACGCCTCTACAAAAATGAGGCGCAACGGTAAGGATTAAGTCCAAATTGAAATATCAAATGACAAAACCGCGATAGATAGCGAATCTGTCAAAACTATTTCCCTCCCCTTTCTGTGAATAAATCCGAGTGAGAAGAGAGGGCAGGTAACGATCAATCACTCCTTGGAAGATTAATGGAATCATAGCATCTATAGCAAGGAATACCAATGGTTTAGTGAATCACTTTAATAGGGCACCACTACTTCCTATCAGAGGATGAAAAACAAAAAAAGCTCCAGACCTCATTGCAAAGACTGAAAGCTCGAAAAATACGACACCTAACCTGTCTGATCAGAATTTCTGCTCATCCGAAAATTCGATTATCTCAAAGAGTCAACAAATGAAGCAACAATGAACTCTTTCAAGATACCCTTTTTGTTACTCAAATGTTTTCAATAAAAAGCCAGCAGTGGTGATCGCAAAACACCATCTCATTGTTCTCATGTCAGTGATGACAGATAAGAACATGCCTCAACTCAAACAAACCTCAACTGAACAAGTGTCGCCACTATGACTCCTGGACGGCCATTCTCAACCAAAGTTACTAACCGATTACAGAATTGATTTCAGGATGGAAAAAGGAAGCAAGGCGGATCTCTTTTGCCTGGGCTTTTCGGGCGGAAAAGTATCCTTAGAGGACGACTTGGAGGAGGAAACGGACTTTGAGTTCAGTCCAGCAGAGAAATGAATGGTTATATACTCGGCCTAGTGCAGGTGAGTCTAAGTGGCTTTGCCTGTCTTCTAATGTTCGAGAAACCAAAAACAGGATTAGCATTGATGCAAGAAACCTAGACCCATAAAAATTCCAGAAATGGCTTAAATACGTGAGATTTCACTTTTGTTTGCATAGGACCGCAACCTATTGATCAATAGATGACACATTTCCAATTAAACCTTCTTATTGGTCCATAAAATTTGAAAGTAAGACTATGAGGGAGTTAGGTTCGGATCCATTGCCGGTACCAATCTAAGACGTCTCTAATGAACATTGTTCCTCATCAAGTTCCAGAAATCAGCCGAATATAAACAAAAGCACTCTTGGGCTCGAGTATGTTGTAAATAACGTGAGCAGGGCGAATGTATTCGACTTTGAAGAACGCTTTCCTGTACGCCTCATACAAAGGAACTAACAACAAATGTGGTCGAATGCGGTGGAATGTGATGGAATTTGAAAACTTTCAATAAGGCAAAATTTTGACACGATTCAGAAACATTAGGGTTCTTAGACAAAGAGATGACTTTCAAGGACAAAGGAGATGATTTACATTAAAGGAAAATGAAACTAGAATCGCCAAAAGCCAAAAAGAACGAACTTTTCTTGTAACAACACATTTTCCGAAAGAAACTAGAGCAAATGTGATGTGATGGACTAGATGATCCAAGAAAGGGGACAAAACAACTTGTTATCCTAGATGAATGTGGCCATCCCTAAGGAGAAGGGAATAAGGTAGGCTCCATACAAACTCGGGTCCATCAAATCACTGGTTGTCCAGAACCAGTGTCTGCTAGAATTAAATCTGATACACGTCTCCAGAAGGAGCCTTGCCTTGGCAAGTATATCCAAGCTATGAATGGTGGGAGAATCAATATAACCAAATGTCACGCCTGGTGCAGAACTGAACTTCAAGGTAGCGACTTAGAGCATTATCGGGTGTTTTTAGCTCTTAGTTTGCTCCTTGGGAAGAGCTTAGCCAAGTTTCGAGGAAAACGGATGCCTACAATTCATTTGTAAATACTACAATCGGCCTTAGGAATAAAACTTCCATGAAAGCAGTTTGCGTAGGATGTTTCAGTGCGATCATCAGAGGTTCCCATACATAGTGAAGGTATATTTTCAGAAGATATTAAAAATAACAACCTGCATCACGTGGCTTACACAGAAAGAATTATCATCTATTATTACAATTAAGGTTCAAGCGAATTTTTGACACTGAATCATCGCCACTAACAAGTCTGATTTCAAACTTTTTGACGCTATCAACAAACAAAACCTTCACTTGTGGGCGTAGAAAATGGCAACATAATTCAAAAGACACCATTGGATAATGACAAGGTGAATGTTTTGATCGGTACCTAAAATGCCTTAATCCATTTTTGAGGTCTTATTCTTTTGAGCTGGTCAGACGGTTAATACCCTTCGTTGTTAGAGGATCACTTAAATCACTTACAATGTTGTCAGTGAAAATGAAAAAATTTATCTACCAAAAACTTCTGAAATTGTTAGAGGATATTGGCACACTTTGCCCCACTGCAAATACCATAAAAGGAAAAAGTCTACGAGCATTCGAGTCCTATCTTGACGAAAAGCGATATGTGACACGGTGCTCTTGCCAAATTTTTTTTAGTGGGAATTTTTGGGGCCCTAGGGTTAGAAAACAAACCGAAAAATAGCCTTCATAATTATGATTCACAAATCAACCTCAGCCCACCCCCCCCCCCTTTACCTTATTTCTGTTTATGAGAGTTTTTGAAACGTCAAGTTTCGAGCCAAAATTTTAACCAGCCGAGTAACAATAAGGTAGTAATTACACCTGAAACGTCTACGAAATGTCAATGAAAAACCCTTTTTTGTCACACAAAGGGGTGGGGGAAGATACGCGATTTGGTTTAAAATTTTTGAGAAAAAACTACGATAAAAAACGATTAGTAAGGCACTATAGCTTCTCAGAATCTTTTGAGAATGGTAAAAGTTATCAGATGGGCAACTGCTCTTGATGAGTTTATATCTTCTCTTCTATGTTTATATTCTAAACTATAAATTCTCTGTGTTCTATTCTATGCGCCTACAATTTGTGATGTCCTAGAAGGTAGTCAAGACATGTCTAAATTCAATAGCTCAGCAGCCACTAAAGCAACGAATCTGGTTCGACAATATGGTATGGATTCGTTCGAAATTAAGTACTTACTAGAGTATGTTTCTCCTGGAAACTTAAATCATCCTTTCGATGAGGAATTATACACACGAATGAAAGCGGCAAAAAACAGCAATGTCATTTAGATAAAACTGCCGATCTAACAGTATACAACGTCAACAAGTCAAATTTTTTGTGGATTGGTATGTTTCCTCTCATTTCACCATAAAAAGTAGTCTCTTTCAGAGTGTTGGCATAAAATTGGAATGAAAATATAAATTTACTTATGCAAAATCTATTTCTTTCCCTCTCTCACTCTCTCTTTCTCTCCCTCTCTCTCTTCTTCCCTCTCTCGCCCTTTGTCTCTCTCCCTCTCCCTGTCTGAAACAAGCGGCCCAAGAGTCTTAACGCTTTCTATAGATACGAAGAAGAACTGGAAGAACTAACGAAGAACAAAAACGAAGAACAGGTTTAGCCAAAAAAAATGGATTCGGAGCGGATTCCTCATCTATAAAAATATGATTTGCCATGCTGACAAGGAAGTGAGATCAAACCCGAGTGAGTGTTATCACCATTTACACAAAAGTATACGTAGCAAATTTCGCAAAATAAGATGCAAGACTCAATTTCTTTCATCGGACCGCAACGGGCCATCTTTCATGTCCTTCGGAAGCAGGTTAAGTAGATTATGAGCATTTGTTTGTGGTAGGAACTCACTTGCAGGATTTGAGCTTCTTTATTACGGAAACTTACTCCGGATGTTATAGTTGTTGAAGTACTTACACTATCTGCAAGAGAAACCATTCTTGAGTTCCATTGGTGATACTGAACTTTTATTTTGTATATCTGGTTTCGGAGTATCAGGCCACGTAGCTCTAATTGGTATCTCTGGTACCTTTGGTCATGAAGTAATGTGCCTCTAAACAACCTCGTTGCCCAAGCTCTGCAGTGAACTTTTGTGCCAGAAGGACACACTTAAGCGCTATTTGCGAAGCACAACTTTTTCCTGATCCAGTCGTCATCCTCGCTTGGATAAGCATTTTTATAGATAAAAAGATGTCCCTCTTCCATAAATTTATTTCTTTTGTGGTTCTATTTCCTTGTGATCCAGGTTCAACCACATGGAGTTGAAGGACATAGAGCCCATCGGACTTTTTTGGTCCTGTGTAATATTACTATAATCAAGATGCTGCACAGAGCTGTTCAGAGTAACTGATCTTCCGTAAGACATTCAGATTATCCACACTATTCTCAATTGACATCCAGGAACTTCGATGATAGCAAACTGAGGCCATCTGTTTTTTCCTAGAATTTTCAATTTTTTTGATTTTCAAGCGGCAGACATGAGGAAACTCGGAATTAAGGGTCTCATCGACAGAGCGTTACGTAGTTAATATCCACATATATCAATATAGATCAATTGTTATTGGTTACGTCAAACAAGCCTACAGTAGCCTTCTCATCAGGACATTATTAAATGTCTAATAGAATTGTTGAGGAATTCAGAAGCAGAATGAAGGATCTTTGAATTATTGATTCCAATATAGGAGTATCATCCTGACTAGGTTTCTTGAGTACTTTTCAGGGAAAGTGGGACTCTGACCGGAACACCTACTCGTGTATCGTCGGTCTTAAAATAAGGACTCTAACACGTCTCACGGCGGGTCACAATACGGTCAGTTTATCGAATTGTGTTTAGCGTACGGCTTAGATCTGAAGTAGGATATCACTGATCGTGTCCGTTCCGCTGGTTCACTCAAAACAAACCTGCATAGGTTCTAATATGAATTGATTTCGTTGTTAGAGCTTTCATGAGGGATTTTTCACACTGCTAACCAATACTTCGTTAGTTTATCTGCCTTAAAGAGGCTTATATCTATCTATCTACCTATTAATCTATCTATATGTGTATCTATCTTTCTGTCCATCCCTCTATCTATCTTTCTATCCATCCCTCTATCTATCTATCCATCTTTCTGTCTATCCATCTTTTATCTGTCTATCGATTTCTCAATCTATCCATCCATCTATCAGTCTATCCATTCATCTATCTATCCGTCGATCTGTCTACCAATCTTTCTATCCATCAATCTATCTAGCTATCTCTCTATCTTTCTTTCTATCCGTCCCTCTATCTATCTTTCTATCCATCCCTCTATCTTTCTATCCATCTATCTGTCTATCTATCTTTCTACCTGCTAATCCATCGATCTGTCTACCAATCTTTCTGTCTGTCCATCTATCTTCCTATCCGTCGATCGATCTATCTATATATCTAACCATCTATCTATCCATCCATCTAGCAGTCTTTTCATCTATATATCTACCTATCTATCTACCTTTCTATCAATCTATCTACCTATTTATCCATCTATCTATCTATCTATTTATTTATTTATCTATCTATCGATCCATGTATCTATAAATCTATTTATCTATCTTCTTATCTATCTATTAATATATCTATCTATCTATCCATCTACCTTTCCGTCTATCTATCTTTCTATCCATCTATTGTATCTATCAGAAAGTAAGCCTTTTAACCGCTTTTTTATCTGTAGAAATGATGTGTTGATGGGCTTTTCTAACCTCTTTCGCACCTTCTTAAGATCTTCTTCAGTGGAAGTAATTATGTACATTAAGGACCACGTCTTACATTCTCTTGTCTTCTTGCATCTTCTGTTCAGGTACCGCATAGAAATGATGGTTTCCCTCATTGATCCTGTTGGCTCATTACTGAGTTCACTTCAGAGATAACTTTCAATTCTTTCTCTGCCTTTAACCAGCTGAGGATGTAATACCCAACATGATCTAGTAGCTCCTCTCCATTGTTCTTCACAGCCATTGTTTTCTCTTCTTTCTTTGGATCTTCATCGTTTGGTCTGAGATTAATTTAAGAATTTCCAGCTTCCATGCATTTAAATTCAAATGTCCTGGTGTCTAACATTTTTCTTTTCACTAATGACACCACATCAATGACTAAGAAATTACCCCCAATAGTGATGAATGTTTTGACTCAATAATTTTGCACATTTTATTTGTTTGTTCGAGAAGAATATTATGAAACTCTCAGAGTGTAATCAAAGGCTCAGAATATTATTAAAGTCCTCAGCTCTTATGCAATTTCTGTTTTCCATCATTCACTATCAAATCCTTTGTATCATAAATCAACGGCTCCTATTTTAAGGCTTACCAAACTACATATAACCACCAACTTTTAAATAATAACTTTAAAGCAAATTCATGAAATCATCACCCTGCGGCAGCAGACTTAAGGAAGCCTACATAATCCTTTCTGTAGCCTTGTGACCAAATTCCACATCAACTTATTAACAAAATAAATACACTCATAATTACATAATTTGCATTGGGAGCACAAAAGTTGAGTACAAAAGAAAGCTACCAATATACAATTGTTAATTTTCACACTTGCGAAAATCCATTCAAGTACACTCACTTGTATTTATTTTTTCACGAAAAAAATAATACAAAAAATATTTGATATAAAACCTGGCTATGATAATAATTTATTGTTAGTTTTAATTTGAACATATTCGCGTTAACAACAATTCAAGCAAACAAACACACGAGCATTAAAATGAGTAAAATAAAAATTTTCATTCTATTGTTGATAGCTTTGGTGAGTTGGTCCTTGTTAAGGAAACATTTGATGGATGTTTTGTAGTGATACAATCTGTTAATGTGTTGTGAATAAATAGTTATGATGAAAATTGATAAAATCCTTGTTGTTATAGGATTGTGAAATGAACAGAAATATTTGTTTTTTGTTTATAATTTTATTGTAGATGGAACTTAGTACAACGATTGCACAACAACAAAAACCAGCTGCTCCTTATCGTCCTACAAATGATCTTAAGGAAATTTTAATGACGGTTAAACAAAATACTTTAAGTATTAATCAATTGCGAAGTAGTGTGGATCAATTGGAAGATGAATTAGAGGAAATGAAAGGTAGTTTTAAGGACAGACGACCAGGTTATGGTGCACTCTAGTAGTTTTCACAATTTACATTTTATTGCTAGTCCTAAATATGTTTTAATTGCCATTCATTTCCGAATGAAATATTATCTTTATAATTTATTTTAAATAAAATTTATATTAGTTATTAATAAAATTAAATTCATTTTGTACAAGGAAGTCATTGAGTTATAGTCTTAAATATAGAAATTTTTTATTTTCATTCATTTCTTATCTTGCGTGAATTGATACAAAATGCAGCGGTCACATCACGAGTAAATTCCGAGAAAATTTTTTTAACTAACTCGATTAGTCCTTTTGCTAGTCCTTTTTTGTTTTCTTGATTTTTACTTTGTTGTAATGATGTTGCAATTCAAACAAATCAACTGAAAACAAAAACCTCAACTTTCTGATGGACAGAACGCTGAGTTTCTGAGCACAACGACATTGGATCGAATCCAATCGGCAACGACCAATAAATCTTTATGACCAGACTAGATCTGGACTGTGCAGTCCTAAGGAATAAGAGATACTTCTCTACTGCTCTAAATCACAAGTCCATGCAAAGTTTCGGCAGGGAGTATTGCTTCAAGATAGAGTAATCTGCAGTGTTGAAGGATCCTTCTTTTAATCTGCAACAACCTTATTCTTAGATTTATTTTGCAAATTTTTTCGTGATAGAGAGGTAAAGGCTATTTGACTTATGTTCGTCCTCTAGCAACGCTCTAAAAGTGTAATCTACAGCTAACCTTGGGCTAACCGAGTAATTCTAGACTCATTGTGTTGATCACAATACTTAGGGCTAGACCTCCTTTTTCTGACCAGGTGGGCTCTTACAGCAGCTACCGAGCAAAGAAAGAAACGCGGTCGGATATACACTGCGTTTTCTGAAAAATGAAACACATAGTGCCATTCCTCTTCTAATGCCCGTTCTTTGTAATAGTGAACCATTTGAGGATCTTTAAAAGCAACGTCACGAGGCAAGGCCACGTCACCGAAATCCAACATCAGAGACGCATGCCTCGTTATATGTCACTCCTGCCACGTATTTAAACTCTAGTATTTATGTTGTATGCCCCTAAACTTTTCGGAGTGGTCTCATTCTACAGCAAAGGTTTCAATTGTGATCAATTGTGTTTCAATTTTGTTTCAATTGTGATCCTTGGATAAAACCAGGAACCAAAAAACCTTAACTATACCAGGTTTCTTTATGGTTAAGACTGAAAATACAGATACCTGCTGAGTATTTTCGCTTAGAGACTATCATGCCCTCTACTTCACCATGTCTCATGTTACTGAATTACAATCAATGTTTCCAACGTTTTGATAGCGTTCAAGTTTCTCTATTCTACTATAGAGTAGTAGCTTCTCTCCCCAGCTCATTGCTACGTAAGTATATTCTCAATCACGCTTTTGCCCAAAATACTAGCAGGATTGATAATAAGTACTAGCGGCTCAGAGATCGTACCGTATGCAGCTGCAATACTTAAAACTCTTCGTCTCTTCGTCCTTTTAAGCTTCCCTTACTCCAAATGTGTTCAAAAACACTGATTTTATCGCACTATCGAGTGGACACAATCGAGTCCTTTACTTGATATTGGTGGCCCAATATTGATTATAAGGCTACAGAGAAACGAAACTACGACAGCAACCTTGTCTGCCGACAAACTGGCTTGCTGGAAGAAGCCCTTTTACGACTCTCCCGTCAAACCAAAGTATTTCACTAGTTCCTTCGAATCAGTGGCCAATGTTATGATATGAATCGGAATAATCCTGGAGAGTTGCTTCGTAGTCAGAATAATGACATTAGTTTTTTCTTCTACTCGCCCACGGATCATCATCCACTGGTTCAGTCCACGCACTTTCATACCTAGATTGAGTTGCACTTGCCAAATGATTTGTCCGATGGCTAGTGTTACTACGACACCCGCATAGCCGATCACTAACGGGATATCGAATGAGGATATCGAATATATTGGGAAACTCCCATAACTTTTATACCCTAACAACGAATGACATTAGAAGAAATTGCAATAAAACCAACTGGAAACTTATTATCACCGAGCACACAACCCAAAGATACAACAATGACACAACCAGTTTAGAACAACCAGACGTCTGAAAGAAACGGACAGCAGTCGTTATATTTGTATTATTTATAGCGGCTTGTATAATAGTGAAACATAAAATTCACAACCTAGACGTACCTATTTGGGGATTCAAATTTTCCTTGAATCAGGGAGCGGCCACAGAAAATCAACAAGACTACTAACGGATGAGAAATGGCAATACCATACCTACTATCCGTAAAAAGTAAAAAAGAAGAACGTTGTCATTCGTCGTCTCCTTGAACTCTCTATAGAAGAAACCAAAGAACATCTGCAGGCCCAGAGATTCCTTTTGAGAAGATATTGAGATGTTCTATTTGAACTCCGTTCTTAAAGGTTTTCTTCCCTTAGAACGAAAATTATATTCATAATAAAAACTTACTTATCGAAATTGGGTCCATAGATTTGTTTCATGGCTGACTTATCTGGTAACCAAACGTCAAGCTTTTCTTTTTGACTTTTGCCGTTTCGAGTTTCTTACATAGAGCATGACATTTTTTGAGGGTTTCTTGCACTCGCTGGCCCCTACTGAAGTGGGATCATCTAGATCTCACTCTAGCTTCATCACTTCATCAGCTGAGTCGAGATGAAATTGAAAGCCTCGTCTTGCCGCGATATGCGGTGGCTTCGTCCCTGGTCGTTCCCAATTAGTAACAGGAAGAATATTTTCTCAGTAATATTTTCCATTCGCGAGACACTCCTTGCTGAATGTTGTCTTCTACCGCGAAGGTTCACTCCGCGAGCCATCATGATTTCCAAGTCGAATCGCCGAGCCTGTATTGCGAGAATATTTCCAGGGTCGCTGCTTTGCTGCAGGGTCCTTTTCTGTCGATTGAGTATTAGATGCAGTTACATCCGCGGCTCGTCCGTGGAAATAATGTTTCCACCCAGCCTTTCACCACGAGCATAGACAATAGGAAATCCGAGGTTTATGAGATTTTCACAGAAGAGAGGTTTTGACAGAAAGAGATTTTGACATAAAAGAGATTTTGACAATTTCGTATGTTCTTCTCTGAAAGTAGAGGATTTGGCTTGCCGATTGCAATTTGGTCAAAGCAGCAGAAATTCGATTTTGAAAATATGAAATTTAAAGAATTCCTTTAAACATTTCGTTCTACATACCTTTTTTTTCTTTTTCTTATTCAATATTTTGTCTTCATTCATAGCGACCGCAAGATATCTTGACATACTTCTCACAAATTTTTGGCAAAACAAAACTTCAATTTTCTCCCATTTTTCTGTAGTTATATCCTTTAGCGCTCATAAATTTGGGAAATTCCTACGAATATGATAAACGTTCTATGACACTTAAATCGGGAGACAGGAGAGGCCTAGCAAGAATTTTGAGAGCAATTAAACAGAAGCCTATTTTTATTTCAAATTTTCCAGAAATTCAAGCTGTACGCATGGGATCATAGTCTCGATAAAAGAAAAAAGTTATCCCCGATCCCAAGACTCTCGTCGCTATCTTTGACATGTTCTTTTAAAATAGCGAGATAGTGCAGTCAGTCCATAATTCCAGGAATTTAAATGTAAATTTATAATGCCTGCCGCGGCAATGCAGTCCCACTTCCTCAAGAACAAGCTTCACTATGTTTAACGGTTTTCCTTCTCAGGATAAAAAGGCTTCCTCATAATTTTGTAGGTCGGCCTTTTTCAGCAGCTTCATTAATTTTGTTTATAGGGCTAAGGATACTTAATATATAATATAGAATTCAACTTCATTTCCAAGGATAATTCTGAAGCTATAAAAAATTTCAACACATTTTCGCAAAAAAAATTTCAAACATATTTTACTTAATTTGTTGGAATAAGCATGACCTGCAGTTTGGTTCAATCTGGTTTATCAGGTTTCCCTTTGCCTGGCTTATTGCGTGTGTTTCCATAAACTCCAATTCACGATCATCAAAAAACTAGAAACGAGTGTCTCTAGTATCTTTCATGATTCTTGCAAGTGCCATCAATATCTCTTGCCCTTTAATGATGGTATCTACCGTTACGGCTGACTTGAAGTTTGGAATTCGTTCCATCTTTCTTGCTGTTGCTGCTTCGCCTAGATGCTCCTCAATTCTCGTGCCAATGAGTCAGTTTGTTTATCCTATGTTCACTTCTTCCCAAATAAACCATTCACAATTCGTTGATTCAAGAATTTTTTTGAGCTGATTCTTGCTACTTGATTTGGTCAGCTGCACAGAATTATGCCGGTTGCCGGTCCTTTTTATCCCATTCCTGATTTCTTCATGGTAGTTCAACGCCTTCCAGTATATCCTTGCAGTGCCTGCATTTTCTAACGTTGATCGCTCCGGTTGTTGTCTGGTCTTTTGGATCTTCTGAGCTATTCTCTTTACTGCCATTATTTTTCTTTGACTTCTTTACTTAAAGACAAATCGAACCTTCGATGAATCATGGCACTGCATGGAGAAACCTTCAGTTGTTGTGAATGGTTTGATATGTTTGGAATTGTTGCACCGAAGAATGCACCGAAGAGTGCACCGAAAAGCTACTTATACAAAAAAGTTGCTTTTCGGTGCACTTCGATAACAAGGTTTGTTTGTGCCCTCTTTAGGACCGTGTCTAGAAAAGATAGTTTCCAATCTTTCTCTTCCACCACTGTAAATATAATTAGGCAAGCAACTTCTCCAACTTGATCCTTTTTTCGTACACAAAAACACCCTTCATATATTTAATCCAACACCCGGCTTTCCTTCGTCTGAATTTTCCTTTATCGTTTGTTTTCTCGAGCTTTTCCTGCAAACGAAACGCTTACCATCGGAGCCGAATAGGTTAACGTATGTTTCGTCTGTGATGAGGATCTACTTGGGAGGAATAACAGTGTCAAAAGGAATAGCAAAAATGCAGTGAGAAACTCTGCCTAGATCAAGTTGCCATATCCTTATCTTTATGTTCACTAGCGAACCGATGCTTTACCTGGCGATTCTTTTCCGAAATCAGACTTCCAGCGACTGCTTGATAATCGACATACTGTTTCAACATCCATTTTCATGCTTTAAATGTCCTTTAGTCTTTTTCTGAGTGCAATAGCCGTTTGTGGAGAATCTTTTTTTCCCCTTAAAGGAAGCACTCCCCACCTTCCACTTATTTGTCTCCTTATTTTCAATTGCTCCGATTGCTTTACGTTGTTATCATTGTTTTACTTTCAGTAGCTCCTTATGAGTCTAAATCGCAAGTTTTATTCTAATCGGATCAGTCATCTTAGCACGATAGTCGACCAAACATCTCAATGTGAAAATAAGTGAATTTTGGAAAAAAATCGAGTACCCTGCCGTAACTGAGTTCCCTATCATGCAAAGAATGTCAGTTGAAACCATTCTGGAAAAGATGTCATCAGTCGGTGACTCTCGCCCGAGTAAAACTATGTTTTAAAAGCGGCGTAGTCTCATCATCAATCATTAATCTTCAATCATTAGTTATCAATCATCAATCGTCAATCATCAAACATCAATCATCAATTATCAATCTTCAATCATCAATCATGAATCATCAATCATCAATCATCAATTATGAATCATCAACAAGACAGTGACTCTTGCTTAAGTTCCTGCGGTACCCGGTAGGCCGAAGGAAGTTACTACTCCGGGTATGATTCAAAATGTCGAAAAATTAATATTGAAAAGTGCTAGTCTAAAGAAATAACCGTTTGCAGAAATGGCTGGAGTAAAGGATATGACAAGTTATCATATTCTTTACGATCATCTTGACAAAACAAAAGTCAGTGGCAAGAACGCTCTCGCTGCCTCAGAACCATACCGCGTAAGGTGTTCCCGCGCGTTTTTGAACCTCTGCAATGAAGACACGGATGGATTATTGAATCAAATTGTTACTGGAGACGGAACTTGGGTTCATCACTATGAACCTGTGCCCAAACAAGACTCTACGCAGTGGCACAAGAAGGTCTCATCAGCACCCAAAAAGTTTAAGGTTTCGTAGTCGTCTGAAAAACCATAACGAATTTTTTTGTGAGAAGGGATCCTGCTAACATTGTACAAAAATTAAGGGCTCTCCATTCTGGAACATACAAGGCTTCAATCATAGCGAGGTTGAAGGAATATGTCAAAGAAAAAAGAAGGGAGGAATCGACCAAAGTTTTTCTTCTTCTGCATGACAACGCGGCTTTTCACAAATTCCGTGTTATATTGACGGGTCGCCTACGCCTCGATCGCATCCCCCCCCCCCCAATCGACTTGCTTGTGTTTATAATTCCACTTTTTCTATTATGGTTGTAACTTTTTTAAAGATATTAATAAGACTTTCTCTTTCCACTGCTGTACTTAGTGTCGTTATATCTCCTACATATATCAAACTAATTTGGAAGCATTTCCCGGTGTGCCTGTGTGTAATTAACATCCCTGTTTTATTTTGAAATTTAAAAGGATTGAGCCTTTTACTTACCGCAAACAATAATTAAAGGATGCTTCGCAGAAACGTTAGAAACAAACGCAGTCGCAGTCAAAATGTGTAAATTGACCGTGCTAACCTTAGCAAAAAAACAAACAAAACAGTTTTTCCTCATCAAATTTTCATAGAAATTTCTTCCCTAACATTAACCAAGAAAACTCAACGTTTCATTAATAGCAAAATAATACCACCTACACCCTTATATTTTCTTTAGAATGCAAACTTCATCAATCTAAAGAACTCAATTCCCTAGAAAAATAAAGTGATAGCAAACTTCCATGGAATTTTCTATGGAATGCCATTCATCCCGACAAAAGGACAAAACGAAAACGATTGGCGAATGAACGACGAATACGCTTATGTGACCGCAAAAGGTTTCAGGCGAGAAAAGAGACGAAGTACGAAAAAAACCGTGTGAAAAGAGTGTAATTTATAAAAAAAAGGGAAAGTGATTGGTTTGAAGCTTATTCAAAACAGCTTTTTGCTTGCTTATTCCGAAACCTTATAGCCCACCATCCATTTAACTCCTCCACACTCAATTTTCTCTTCTACACCATTTTTGTTTTCTTTTTTTGGTTAAACGAAAAACTGAATCGTCGACTTGTGATGAATACAACGGCCACGAATCCTTTAAAATGTGTATAGATGAATATCAGATAAAAATCAAGCATGCTATTATGTTTAACAAAAGGTATTTCACCTCAATAACAAAGTCAACCTGAACACACTCGCACACATGTGCCCCGATACTGTTTGTTTATCACCCTTTTAACCAGGATATTTTTCATGGGTATCTCCGCATTGTAGAAAGGGATGATTATGACCATGTTGTGTTGAGTGAGCTTTGTATTTTGATTTTTTTTTTTTGTTTGTTACTACCCTCAAAAATTCTTTCTGTTCAAAATAGATCCTTTTTTCATGGGTGTGCTTAAACTGTATATGTTCACCACAAAATTGTGAGAATCCTGAAAATAATACGGTTGATTATTATAATTTTTTGTTTGGTTTTTTTTTCAGGAGGAGCGCGGTGGAGCAAGGAATTAAATTTTGTTGTTGAATATATGAATTCAATTATGCAGGTACTGTGATCCTTTTATAAACATTTCAATTATTTTCGACCATATTAAAAGTACAAACCAAAGCTCTGAGTTTTTGAGTATGCCTAAAATGTTTCGGCTGATAGCCGGCCAACATTTTCGAGTTCGATATTACAACGAAAGGTTGCAAAATTCAATGGAGTCCAACAATAAAAAAAAAACCCAAAACTCGCTATCGCCTTTAAAAATTTCCCGCATAATTATATTGTTCCAGATGGAAGCCATAATTCTGCAACGGAAGCTTTCTCGCTTTTCGTTCTAATTTGCATGAAGAAGCCTCGCGTATGCTGACATATGTACATGTACGGCGTACAAGTATGTTAACATATGCATATCTATTCGACCGGGTACTATCTGATAAATATTCAGCGGGCTCTCAGGCCACATTGCTAAAAAATTCATACATATGGAAGATTTTGAATAACCATCAAGAAACAGAAAAAAATGAAATCGTGGGTCGGGGTGGGGGAGGATGTATTACAAACTTGGCAAAGCTGTTTGCTGTCAGGATTGCTTAACACAAAGTAACGGATGAATAACGACTATCATTCAGCCATATTCGTGATTATAGTGCCCGTTACGAGTCCGGACCATAGCTGATTTTTTGCACCTGATATTTTGTTAGTTAAATTTATGCACTTCCACTCGTATGTTATGAGTGGCAAGGGTGGTTTACAATATTACAACATTTTTGTAGGTCGTTTTTTTTCATTTTTCACATTTTTCAGGCTTGACATCCTTCCTCATTCCCAAATAAAAGCAAAATCGTTTGATAGACATCCTTAAAACGTGGGCAATTAATTCTTTATCTTTCATGCGGTTAAGCACAAACGTTCCGCCATTATCATCCAAAAAGGACGAAATTCCCAACAAGGATATTATCTTAATAATACGAATGCTGAAACATATGTTTAAAGTTTAAAAATGATACCCAATCTCAAATAAATACTGAAATATTAGTTTAAAGCTTTCAAACTGTTGCACGTGGAAAGTACAATGTTATCTCACCACTATGGAAAGTGAGCTAGTACAATTTAATGTAAGAGATTAAACTAGATTAAGATTCTTCCATATGAAGTAATTAACTAGAATGTGTGATAACTACACGCAAGTCACGAGCGCTGACGACAATGCACCAAAAATTTCAGTGGTTTGCTTTATCAGCTAATTTTTTAAAAAAAATGTCTAAGTAAAAATAGAATGCATTACGATATGCTGGGTTTGTTTCTCAAGTTGGTATTCGCTTGCGTTGGCCGTCTCACTCAGTAAATTAACTCTGAGTATGTGTGAAATACGTCAAAATACTTAAGTCCAATACCATGACCTAGAATTGTTTTATCGTTGTACAGATCGTATAAATACACTTTCTATTGTAGCCCTAGAGGACCTCGAAATAATTATTCAAATCTTGTTTACACCAGAAATTCTAGTACTTTGCTCTAGTTGTAGTTGTGCAAACAATAAGAAATTTCGAGTTCCCAAGAATATTTACACGTAACAAAAAGCAAAATAACAATGACCTAATTTCATGTTTTACCTTGTAATTTGTTTTGAAGCTTGCACCACCTTAAAATCTCGAGATTTCATTTTTTTTCGCTGTAACTTAATAAACCATGAACTAATTTACTTTTCCAGGTTTAAGAAATTATCTCTGCTTCTATAGAAGGACACGTTTCTGATTCTTCTTCATCTTCCCCTTTTTCTTTTTCTTTTTCTTCGTTTCCTTATTGCCTTTCTCAAAGTTTTTTTTTATCCTCCTTCCAGTAATTTAATAGTTAGCTGCATAAGAGCAGTTCTCACATCCTCTGAAGAGTTGAACCTTCGAGATCCTTCCGGTTTAAGCGTTCGACTATTTGGGTAACTATGAAAACCCAAGCTAAGTGATGTCATACCAACTTGTGATGTACTCCTGTTAGTCCTTTTATTGGAATGACTCTTTAGCTTTCACTGTTCTCGACCATTTAGTTAATAGCTCCGTCATCTATTTGCTTGGATCTGTTTGCATTGCATATCCTTGACTGGCTGCTACTGTATTCCTCATCTCTAAAATTGTTGAAATCTCTCTTTACGTCGAAGCATGCTACCACACGGTGGAACAATGGTGAACAGATTTTAGTGTATTTCAGTGCAATTTTACGAGCGAAATGGGATCATAAAGAGATCGATTTTAGCGCCCGTTTTCAGACCTGGTATGATCATAGTATTCAACAGTTTAAAACATTTTGATACGCAACTGATGACTGTAGTATAACTCAATATTTTCTTATTCAAACATTCCTTCAGGACATTAGAACGTAAATCTGTTGTTTTGATTGCACTTCTTAACGTCTTATTCGTATATAACCTAAGTGCTATTTCACGCAAAATGAGCCAGAACAATCCTTCCGGAATCCGCTGGATACGTTTGAGTATGCTGTCATGCGCACATAAGGGTGGATCCTTTTTGGAGATGATTTCAATGAAGATCAAACCCATTGAATGGCCATGGCCCGGATTGACTTCTTAGGAATCAAAATCTAAGGACTCATACAAGGACTCAACATAAATCACATGGACTGCACTCGCAATAATGAATGCAGATCTGTTATTTTGAATGCTCTTCTTAACGTCTTATTCGTACATAATTTAAGTGTACATTTCACGCAAAATGAGCCAAAACAATCCTTCTGGAATCCTCTGGATACGTTTGAGTATGCTGTCTTGCGCACAGAAGGGTGGATCCTTTTTGGAGATGATTTCAATGAAGATCAAACCCATTGAACGGCCATGGCCCGGATTGACCTCAGAGGAATCAAAATCCAAGGACTCACACAAGGACTCAACATAAATCACATGGACTGGACTCGCAATAATAAACATGGGTAACACACTTATTTTCCACGAAACTGAATGCCTGGGGACGATCCCACATGTGACACTTCTTTGCTAGTCTTTTGTACCTGGAGTTGAAAAACTGGAAGGTAGCAGTACATCGTGCTAAATGATCATCAGTACATAGTGCCAAAAATGGCACTTCCCGTGATACCACAATAGGACTACGACCTGTAGGGTAGGATTACAGGAAAATTTATGTCGAAAAGTTTAATCGCGTGCTCCTTAGGGACGCGTATATTCCAAAAGTAACAAAGGAGACCAGCCAAATGCAGTTAAAGGTTTGGTGAACATTTCCATGAGCCTCTTGCCGATTTCCAGTAGCTCGGCACGATTGGAAAAGCTTGCTTTATGCAATTGATCAACAGATATAGAAAAACAGTGTCAGAATTTCGGGCGAGAAACTCGTCCTTCGCGAGAAGGACGGGAGAGAAGAGGCGAGAGAAGAAGCGGGTGCTCGTAGTATGAGACCACCGAATAAGCTCCTTTGTAGAATGATTAGGTAATGAAATGTCCACTGCTGGCGCCTCAAGTCAACGGCTAGCGAAATCTGTGGATTCTTCAGCTTCAGTTTCTTCAGTACAACGTTCCCACCCCATTCTCTTCTCTTCTTCTCCATTCTCAATCGAGGAACGATTTGCTTGAAAAATTTGGGCATTTTTGATCTGCCGGAAAATATAAAAATTTACTGGAAAAATTTTCTGGAAAATTCAAAGAAACTGTGCACAGCCATAACGTCAATTGAAAACCGCAAAGCTACAGAGTCGGCACCTAGCAAAAGGCGTGGATTTTTGAGACAAAGATGGTGGCGGGAATCATTAGAATACTATTCCCGGCTGATCTTCTCCATTATGATACCCCACCCGCGACGGTCTTGTTTGACTGTCTCTATTTTACCATTGAAAATCTGGACGTAGACATGGTATGAAGGAAAAATTGGAAGTCTACAGGACGAGGGTGTATTCGAGCTGAGGGATTCAACTGGTCCACTACCATTACCCGGATCCGCTGTTTCACCTTTTTAACATATTCTTGGAAAAAAGACTTGGACGCTGAAAGAAGGTGAGCCTTGTGTTAAATAAGAAAGGGAGGCCTTATACTATCCTCATATCAACCGCTGTGCATTCTGGATGCATTCTGGTAGCTTGGATAGCGCTGAAGGCTTTTTGAAGAGAAACTCACCGACGTAATCAGCACAGCTGGAGACATGTCTCAACACCAGCTTGCCTTTCGACCTGAAAGATTCGAGATAGACTTCATCATAAACGCTATGAACGTTTAATTTCAAAACCAGCGTTCGAAGTGAACTGTGAGGCTTGTTGCATAGGACGTGAGGAACGCTTACTACTCCTCAAGATGGATGGATGTCATAAGTGCTATCGAGCATACCTTCAGAGTACTGAAATATCGGATTATAGATTTTGACGGATTGCAGAAGGGACCGCAGTATACTATACGATGCTCATGAAATATAAAGTTTGGACGTAACTTCGAAGTCACTAAAGGTTCCATTCAAGGACCTGGCTTATTAAACGTGTCATACGACGAGCATTTGAGGCTGCCATATCGGGAAGAGGCAAAACTGATTGATGACGCAGACGACGAGGTAGCTTTGATCACTCTGCGCTCAGAGAAATTATTAATTTAAATTAAAAACTTCAAAGTAAACTAACCGCGTTAATTCAACAAATAGATTGGTTGATGGCCAGCCGTGGGTTCATCCTGCCACTGAAGAAAAATCTAAGTGATCGTTCCGACGATCCCCTGAACGCCAGAACTCTATCAAGTAAGAAAACCTTTTATTGAAACCAGGACACAGACTAGTAGTAATTTACTCTAAGTTGAGCTTCCTTGGACTTATAAGGACGGAAGAATAATCAGCTGATTGCTGACTCTCTTCACTCAGCCGATGAGGACTCTATACTTAACTCTGATAATCTGAGACTGTAGTGATTTATAATTTAAAATGTGCATGATAACACGAAAATAATTTGTGAATATTGTGAATGCCTTGTTAGAAAAATAAAATTTGTCCGTAAGCTGAAATGTAACTGACGTTTTGGACTTGTCAAACCTATGACCATTGTTGAAATGTGACTGTTTTAAGCCTTGAGATTTGGCGGGATTGATGGGGAAAATGTCTTTTGGTTTCAAAATGAGGGACTCTTAGCGACGAGGGAATTTTTTAGGGACTTTACGGTCTAAACCTTAACATCTCGTGAGATTGAAGCTCTGTCTGGCCTTATTTTTGTGCTTGAAAGAATGGTAGAAGGAAGAAGGGCTTTCCAGGCAAAAGGCCCCGAAATGGCCATGATTTCTTTGGTACTACATTAGCCAATCTGAAATAATTCTACAATATTGTAGTGGAAAGGGTGCTCTCCAGCAACAAAACAACAAATTTACCAATATGATCATTAGAGTTTGTGTCATCCAATCATAATTTTTTTGGCGCAGCAGCTCTCAAAAATGATAAGGCCGAGTGGTATGTTAGATAAACCTCATTTTAAGAACATATATACCGGAGAAAATCATCAAATACGAATCGTACTTGAGCTTGATAACTAGAACCTACGGTACCTTTCAAAAATAGGTTATACTCCAACACCGGAGACATCAAAACTGACACTACACAATAGGATTCGAACCAAGCACCCGCTGCCAAGTAGTTGAGTTCCTTAGCCACAACACGGCTTGAACTATCGTCTAATAAATATTGGGTATATTGATTAATAATAATATATATAATATTGGGTATTTTCATTAATGGTGAGTATTTCATGGGGCTTCTTGGATTGGATAAATTGTCCTTTTGCAGGGACCAATATGGTTATTTTTTTGTATTTTTTTTTTTTTTTTTGAAGAGAAGAAAATACGAAATCAATTACAAAAATTTTTGGATGAAGCAAGTTGATGATGTTAAAGCTTTTTTTATAAAGGGTAGTTATATTGATTCAGAAGACTCTCCATCATTGTAGTCATCAATTGGCTACAGATGAGGGTTTCAAGGACTTCACTTGCATCATTCACACTCACACGGAGTTTACACACAAGTCTGTTAATGTATTATTATGAAACTAATGATTAAAATAATATTTGATTAAAATCTTTCTTCAACAAAGTCTCATCCAGAAGCCTCTTGAAGATAGTTCTCCTGTTGTTTCTGTTGTATGTACAACGCTTGTGTTCATGAGAATTTAGAAGCTTAGTTCACTATGTGCACGCTCTTAATCAATGGAGAAGGAAAATTGTGTTTTATTCCACTCAAAAATACACAATATTGTAAAGTTAAATATTTAATGAAAGCCTCAAACCGGATAGCTACAGATGTTGAATATGTTCTTGATTCTAGTTTTTTCTTCTTCTGTTCTTGCTCAGACATATGGAATCCAGACGAACACTAGTATCAAATGAGCTCTGGCAGAAATCAAGAGAGGATGACAAGAGAAAGGAGAAGGAGGAGCAGAAGAGTTAGCCCTGAAAACGTTCATTCAGAAAATTCCGACACAATTTCCAGCTGATCGGCAGATTGACTTCAACTTCAATAAAACTAGTCCTTAAACTTCAAAGCCCATAGTTAAAATGAAAAATCGACACTCAATGTCTACCTTTGGATGTCATTGATCCGTGGGTTTTTAAGACCGTCAGCACTGAAATACTAATTTGGTTTGTCTGACGATTGAATCCACCATTAACCTGCTGTTGACGTACAGAACATTTTGTCCTAGCAACACAATCATTAGAGCAACTGTCAAATAATCAGGAAAATTTCGGTTTGCACGATTATTCAACAATTTTTCCTCTTTAAAACTCGGCTCGATGCAGCCACCGAGACATGGTAATAAAAGTATCAAATTGTGAGTTGGAGAACCTTTTTCAAACGTTGTACGAACCATAATTTGTTTTGAATCTAGTTATCAGAAGACTGGTCTTTCTCAAACTAATTCAAACCACAAGAACCACGGGCGGCTCTATCATGACAGTCCTTATTCTGTGTAATATGGGAGCGGTAGCAAGGAAGTTTGTTATTGTCAATGAGGTCGAAGTAAAGGGAGCTAGGGTAACCAGAAGGTAGACTTGAAGCTGCTTTGCAACGTTGTGTAGTCTTGTGATCTTTTGGTTTTCTGTGAAGTTGAACCAAAGATTGATGAAATGGGGTGCCGATGTATGTTGCACGATGTCTCGAAGTTTTATGAACCGAAGAATTAAAGAGCGGAGAAATAAAGGAAGTGAGTCAAGGAGATTGCAGTTGAAAAGAATAAATAAAAGTCAGTGGCGGTGAAGTCGCCAAAGCTGAGAGATTTTCTCGTACTTTAGAGAAATACAACCCAATCGGAGGTTTATCTGAACCACAGGCTGGGGAACTCCCATGACAGGTTACTGCCAGTGCCCACACGGTAAGCTGCTTGTCCTGAGTGACACGTCGTGGTTATGGTTTCGAAGGCTTGAAAGTATATTGCGCCCGCACCAGTCATTTTCGAGAATCCAGATAGCTATAACAATGTTAGGCCCAAGATTGAACCTTGTTTATGGTCATGAGGGTGATGGTTGACACATTGTTTCAACCTCGTCTGTGGAAACCGTGGAATGAGGCGTTAATGACAGGTGTCCACGTTGCAACGTTAAACACTTCAACTTCAAACTGACAGATGACTGATCCTTTGAAGAAAGCAAACTTAGTAAACACCCAGTCAAGGAGGATAGTACTGGTCAAATAAGCTCCTGAATTATCAGAATTGATTGCATCCGAGTCCATCACTGACAATCGGTTGCAAACACCGAAGCTACGTAGCAACATGAATCTGCCAGCTGAGTTCTTATCCTGACTGCTGATACCACATATGGTTCTCGGTTTGCTAAAGGTCACTATCTTTTGGATGTTACCATGTAGTATCAGTGGGCGATCTCAACAATTTTGAATAAAATGCTTTTCAATAAAATGCAAAACCATATCTCGACAATCGTTTCCTGAAGTAATTTCAGACATAGGATCTCTTAGGATTGGACGAATATAAGAACTTGCTTATGTCAGTACTCAAATGGTGACAGTATGAATATCTAGACGGTGCAGCTCATCTACACCGAAAGAAGGAGCACGTGAGGACTTTCTTGAAACTACATAGTATGTAAGGTGTCTTTGTGCCGTCGTGAGAGAAATTCTTGTTTTGATGAGGACAAATCTATTCACCACTAACTTTCAGTACTAAAAAAAGACAATAAAACTTTTTCCACTTTCTTTTCTATTTATTTATTTTTATGATTCCATATTTATTCTCTATCAACTTTGTTGTATTCCGCTGTTTACCTTATTTCATAGCACACACTATATGCGTCAGAAAATCATTTGGCAGCGGAAGTTGAAATAATGCAAGCAGAAATCTACCCTTCCCGATAATAAATCAGGAATTTACTCAAACATGCCCGTACACATGAATGATTAAATAACAAAAAAGATTCCACATGATACCAATTCCCAAACATTTTATAACTACCAAATCTACCTACTAGTACTCATTCGTAACCAATCAACCATATCTATATGTTTTTCATATATGTCCATCATTTCGCGCCTCCACTTACTCCAGGCTTATTACAAATATTTCCATGCATTAACAGCTTTTTGTTGCACATTTTTTTCGCGAATATTACACCTTTTAATGATTAAAATATTTAACATTGAATTTTTACATATACATTATACGCTTTTATGCTTATATCATTCCCCGATCATCATTATCGTCATCAGGAACTTACATATTGTACATCATGAACATTATCACACGTCATTGAGCTCATTAATTCGATATGAAAAATTCATGCCAAGGATATTGAAAACAATAACATGAAATTCATGTAGGAAAGAAAAAATAAGGACAAAGGGATGGAAAAAAAATTGAAAACAACATTCAACCGTTTTGCAATTTCTCTTTTTCATGTACACCACAATGGTCTTCGTAATATGGTTAATAGGCGATTTAATGAGTGATACGTTAATATGCCGTTAATATGATTTTAATTATTCTGTTGTACTTTTAAATAATTCTCTGAATCAGTTGAGATTTTATTCCGGTTTTGCAAACAAATAACTGCGGGTAACAATCCTGAGTTGTCCTTGAATATACACAAAACAGCATTAAATTGCTCAGAATACGTTTGGTCATTTTATAGGCTAAAATTTTTCATATTTTCAATCAAATTTTCAAATTCAAAATTACTAGAAAAGCAATCAATGTATAAAGAAAGATGGCTCCGGAAAACTCCAAAGTCTTACCTCAACGAATTGAAGGGGGTTGTAGAATTCTTACTCCAATACAACCTACCACTTTGACTTCCTGTATCGGTTGGTGTACGAACTATTTAGCTAAAAACCCCAAAAACTTCACACGGATAATCCTTTGTTGTTACTGATTCGAAAGGTTTGAAGACAGTTTCCATGGCAAATAACATGCAAATGTACAGTCCATGTTGTGTGATTTATGACACAGATTTCACTGAAAAATAAGTATTCAGGATCAGCCATGATGTGCGATACGGTTTCGCCCTAAAAACATTCCGGACTTTGTTGAGTACTGGTCCGAAAAGGATTTTAAAGTTAATTGCAGACTTTCCATGTAAATCCTGATTGATTGGATTTTCTTCTGGACTTTTGCAGGATTCGTGCAAAACAAAATGAGGTTTTTTCACTCGAACCACCAGATATGTCTAGTTCCTAATTCTCATTTTAAAGGGACTCAACTAAGAATAAGCCTTAACATCATCATGAACTACTCTTATATGATTACTTAGGAGTAGAGCACCGGTGACACCCTTCCCTAGGAAGAGACTGGCGAATAGTTCATAAAAAGACAATCTTACACACAGACCCCTAGACAATAGTTTGGACAATAACTGTCAAGATGTCTTAGTATGTCAAGGTACAGCCAAGCTGTGGTAGTATGCTCGCCGATCCTACCAAAGGAAACGCCAATGAAAAGGCTAGAAAATGTATAGAGAAAAGCCCACTTTCAAAATGACACCGACGGCTGTAATCGTAATGGTTTTCAACTTATCATTCCTTGAAAGACACACAAGAGGAACATCCTAATTGGGACATCTTTTTCAATCAATCCAAAAACCCAAATTCGAAGCCATTCAATCAATCTAAAACTCACATCCTCCTATTTCCAACCAATGAAGCAAACAATCCCGTGTAGCAGAATAGAGTCCTACCACTTTTATTAAAAACAACTTGTACATGGTCAACATACATACTTGCAAAGGATTAACTTACTTCTGGGTAGTAGTCTGGCGTAAGGATCTTAGTGACATTCACAAGACGCCACATCTTCTTTCGTGAATATGCCCAACGAAAAGATATTCATTAGAATGGTGCCCACTGAGCTTGAGGAGTGGACGACAAAAACTCGGAAGACCTTCTCCTAGACCGTCCGAATACGATACTCAAACGCTCCACATGATGCAGGTGTAATTAGTCGATGGAGTTGGAATCAATGACGATCATGCATTTAAATGCTTTCCTCAATATCAAAAAAAAATTTTGTCCTGAACCGAAATTCTTCAGTTAACCTGAAGATCGAGATGTACGCATTTCAGCACATATCTAAAAATTTGGGCCCGTTCAAACTTAGCTGCTGAGACTTTAAGCTAAAGTCTTTTTTCATGCAAAACTTTGCAAATCATAGTAAAAAAGTCAAAATTTTGGAAAAGAAAATTTTGAAATAAGCCTCAAAAGGAAGTTTTGCAAAAGTAAAATTCTAAAATAGTCTTGAAAAGGAGAGAGCCTATAGATTGCATTTCGCTCTTGTTTATGAAATAATTAGCGTCCTGAATGAAACTGTTGATTTTTTAATTCTTTTATTGAATATTTCCATTTTAAACAAAAAATCAAAACATACAAAACAAACAAAATAAAGAAAAAATCATATCCTATCCTGTTATCAATCCAATAGAACACAAGAATTAAGTAATAACTTATGAATTTTGAATTTTAAACTGCATCACTCCATGAAAAAGTAAAAATTGAGCATTACACCCACTATCCTACATCCTTTTCGGTTACCAAAATCCATAGATTTGGGTAAACAGATTGTCAGTAATAAAATCCCATAAAATTTGGGAATCAAAGTCTACGGACAATAATCAAAGTCGCACTAGCACTTAGGAAAAGCCTCCCAAAAGGAGTGCATACCCAGTTGGCTAGTTTCTTTCTAAGGTCCATTAATTTATAGAATTTAATATACATGCTAAATGTATAATATTGTGTGGTTATTAGGAGTAGAAAAAGTTACCGCTAATTGTTCATATCGCTGAACTGTATTATACAATTTTTGGTAACTAGCAAGGATTTTATCGGTAATATTATAGCACTCATAGTGACACTATCTTTTTGCTGCCAATACAGCACATATCCTGCAGTAATGTTTGTCTTCAAGTATTATCTACAACTCCACTATTTAATCTTACTATCAGCCACCGGTACAGACTTTCGAGGCTCAAAGGAGCTGCTAACGCAGAAGTAATAAAGCGATGCTACCGCACTTTAGCCCGCAAACATAATCATGCTCGTCCTCTAGTTTGGTTGGTGGAGCAATTAACTTAAAACACGTCCTCTTTAAATACCTAAATAAAAGCAGAACAAGCTGTATATGGCCGCATACAGCTGAAATGCATCCTTGCCAAAGAAAAAACAAAACCTGGCACACCCAAGCAGCAACAACAAATTTTGGTCTGCAGCAACGTAAGGACGAACCTATATAATAACTCATATATAAGGCAACAGGTTAGAATTCCTCGGAATGGATCAATCAAATACGAACCGTGCAAAGCGACGCTAGGACTATGTTCTTGGATTTTACAATATTATTATTTAAACCATCCTTACGTGGTTTGATCTGTCAAAACAGCCAGATCTCAAGGATATATGCAACGAAAGTCAAAATAATCTAGAATTATGCTCTCAATTAGTATTAGTTTCGAAAAACGTTAGGGTATATCAAGGGATAAATAGCGCTGCGAATAGCATCAGCATTTCGAACAACCACTGAGTTTATTTTGGTAATTGCTCAAGCGATTCCGTACTTCACGTCAGAGGGCATTAGACTCGCTATCGTAACAGCCACACGGGTAACAAGAAAGAAGTCAATAACAATGGGGGGAGCTTAACTCATTGGACCTCATGGCTTATTAATAATATAAAACCGGAGGCCTTTGGAGAGCACGGCGAGGAAGGACACGTTTTCTACATTAAAAAGAAGAATGACACTTGTCACAATTGCTATTCATTTAAAAAATGAAACAATCAGGAAAGTCTATTTGCCGCAAATATGGAGAAATCCGTCCAGCCTATTCAGAAAAAATTTAGAAACAAGGTGACAAATGAAACCATTTGGTTATCTAAGCGTGGACTACCCTTAGAAAAAAAGGGATTAACAAGAAAATAAGGGTATATCCAATGAGTCAATTAAGCGCGTTAATACCGAAAAAGGTACTTCTATAGCAATCTTGCTCTTTCATCTACTCTCCTTGGAGAAAGAATTTCTGTAGCCCAAAGAAGTCTCTTCATACAGCCTCAAAAGACTTTGTGTGTAGAAATGAATCAACCCGTCCCATGCTCTGTACTCAAATTGGCAGGGGCGGTATGTTGTCGGCACTCTAGGTACTTAGTGCTGCTGAAAATTCGACACAAAATCAAAATAAAGGTTTTGTGAAAAAAACCTACAAAAAAAATATGCTCCTGCGAACATATAAGGAGCTGGAACAATGAGATCAAGATAACCCAACCTTTAATTTTTCAGTAGTTCTCGTAGTTCAAGTCCATTAGCTTATCAAAAACACTGAAATTTACTTATTTATTCACTGGGAGACACTCTGGAGACTGAAAAACTTCATAACGATATACACAGAGATATACACAGAGCCAAACCGAAAAGAAAACCTCGGCTGCTATTGCAGAAAATCCCGATTATATCAAATAGCCTTTCCTGACTCGATCTCAAAAGAAAAACCAGCTTTCTAACAAGGAAAATCAAGTATTGCTGAATTGGGCAATAAAGGCTTTGAAATCAATGCATGGCGAAAAAAGGGAAAAACGAAGACCAAACGAAGATGATTGGTCGCAACCAGCTTAGCAACAATACAAAACAAATCAGGAAAGCAGAGAGGTAAATGATAAGCTTCTCGATATATTATACCTTTATGCTGGACACTCTCAAAATACAAACGATGCTGTCAGCCAAAACGTCTCCCTGAAAAAGCAATGATGACATAACAATAAAAGATGATGATGACACATTGGATTTTGAGCCTCTCACTTCAGGGAGCTTCTAAGCTATAACTAAACTTCCCCTTTAACTAAACTTCCTGAGCCAATCATTTCGACGGATATGAAATTTGCATGTTTCCTCCACTTTGTGCTGAGATAAATAAAATTCTACACAATTAGTTCTTATTCATGCGTAGTTTCTCTTGCAAAACTTGGCTTCCTTCTGACTGTCAAAATTTTTGGTGCATTTTCTAAATAGTGTAGACCAAATTAGGTTGCTGCTGCATCGATGTTTAGGCGAATTTGTTGTAACCATATGCTAGCGAGCACGATCTAACATCATGTTAGCCCTTCACATTGATATATATTGAATGGGAAATCCGTTGTCTGGAAAATAACACAGTACGGTGATGGTTGATAACCAAGAAGAACCAATGAACAAGCAAGCCAATGGATTTGGCAGTAAATTTTTGAGCTGCATCATAGCATTTGGAACCAGAAACAATACTACAAGAAGTTTCACAAATTTAATTTGTCCTATCCTCCAAAATAGAGATAAACTATAACGCAAAAACTACTGAAGCAAACTATCCCTTAAATGTCTTGAAAAGTCATTAACAAATGACACTTAAACGTCATTAAAAAAAACCTTTGAAAAATTGCGAAACGCCCGATTAAAGTTTATGCTGTCACTCACAATTGGTGAAAATCGAACAGGTTACAAAGATGGATCATCAACCACTGACCAATTTCTTCTGTCAAAAGGGTATAAAAAATACTGAGAATAGCATCGAAATATATTGAATTCTTATTGAATTCAATTAATTCAAGCCCACTGCTGTTTGAATTGAAATGTACTGCATGAAATGATATACACCAAAGGATCGTCGTGAACCCCGGGTATAATCCTTGGGATCCTTGGGTATAAGCATCACGACGTGGAAGTGAATAGTGCAAATAAGAATAGAAAGAAAATACTAAATAATAGAAGAAAATACTGAGCGTAACATTTACATGAATTGAATACTTTTTGATTTCAAACAAGTCCACCGCAGTTTGAATCGAAGTGCACTTGAGGGACATACGACAAATGATGATCGTGAACCCCGAGTTAAACCCAAGGATCACGACGTCGGGACTGTCGGGAATATGCAACAAGACTTTAACATAGGTCCTTGGACACAGAGATGTAGAGAGAAATGAAAAATTGGATGAGCCACCAACAAGAAGAGACATTATTAATGTGCCACTAGCAATGGTGAAAAGAGAACTAGTTAAAACCCACTAGAAAGCGATAGATGTGGCTTGAAATGACAGGAGCGACTACAGGATCAGTCAAGCTTATTGTCAATACCGCAACAAACCGTGGACAAAACCCTGGTAAGTACAGAAATGTCATTTGGAAATTGGAGGCAATATTAACCAGCCACAATCTCCTACGTCAGCACGCCAAGTGAAAAGGAATCCAAACGGATGACATCTTTTAAACTGACGGCAAGGAAGAAGAAAGTGCAGAACACTTTTTCTGAACCCAGCCAGCAAACGCCTCATGTTGCTGAGGAATTCCAATATGACGTTCTGTATGACAGGATGGACGTTCTCTAAAAAATTATACCATACGCTACGAACGAAAGTGCAATTCCGGCCTATGTTATTTTTTTAAAAAGCGTGTCCCAAATTCAATAAGAGTAATGAGTGGTAAATCCAACTCGTAAATGAAGAGGCTCATTTGGTTCTAGTGGTATTGATACCCGAGTACATACGTAAAGCACGAACCTCAACGTTCACTAATCCATAATACCGTCTACGTTCCATTACGAATGTGCTGCACAGATCCTTACTCAAAATCCTAGAAGAATTGCTGCAAATTTTTGAAAAATTGACACAGCAATGAGTTTTACGGAATTTCATGGAGCTCAGAGTCTTGTAAATATTTAAGCTGTTGAAACTGGGGTTGGGTGACCAGTTGCAGGAACTACGACGAATTGCATGTACCAAAAAAGTAATTTAATGGCACAACTGAAGAAGGAAGGCTTTTTCACGCAGCTCATTCAGAAAGTTCTTTTTCAGTATTCGGGATATTTTTTGCATAGAAGCGAAGAATATTTACAACCTGAAAGTGGGGAGTTATACGCGTAATTTTACTGAACCTACCTCTAAACACTCCCCCAATCACCCAAAGAACCTAGCCTGGAACTTTTTTATGTATGACTTCGCTCGTTATCTCATTCCTTCTTCTATCGGGAAGCAAGAGAAAGTAGTGCACAAAAAAAGGACAACCACTGCATGAAAGATTTAGGAGTACCAAAAAGTTATTTGATTGGATGACCGACGATCGAAAGCCAGTAGGCAACCCGTGGATAGATTCAGTTGATGAAGGTTGTCTAAAGCTGCTTGTGCGCCTTTCTTTGGAGATGCAAGTAAGGTAGCGAAAAGGTCAGAGAGTCCTGAAACTAAGGGCTCAGTCAAGTTGTATAGCTTTGAAAACAGTATAGAGGTCAAAGTAACCGTTACCGACTGAGCGGTATTATGATAGGATAAAAGGTCCTTGTCTAGCCATAAATGTAAAAACGGGCATATTTTTCGGTTATTGATTATGGGGTTGTTTACCCATCCACTCCATCTTTTTCCGTAGGAATGATATGCATGTAAGGCAATACCACTTTAGAGGATACAAAAACATGCCCTTATCGAGAATTATGTATCAAATGACACCAGGTCCACCTTGCAAGCTTATATGACCGGGTTTTTATTGAGGCATTCGAAGTCTGCCAAGTGATGATGGTTGGACAACTCACTTATACAAAGCCTTCAGATCTTTATATTATAAAAAACTATAGCAACTGGCATCCTTCTATAATAATTTGTCTTGAACGCTTTTGCCTAAGACATGATGATTTATATTAGTATGGGCAATAAATTAAGAGTCCTTTCTCCGTTAATTCAATTCTACATTCATTCAAAAGTTCAACATTGCGCTGATTATCATAGGACCCATGACACCCCAGTGGACATGTTTTGTTTTTCCATGAATTTTGTATGTATGTTGTAGAAAATTCCAGCATATAAAAGTCTCCAAATCGTTTGCATCCACTGTAATATATCTACAACATACAAACACGATTACTGAATATTCTGTTTGGGGATCGTGTTCTCTGGGAGGTAAAACTTTTCGTTTAAGGCTAGCAACGAATACAAACATTTTCGAGAGGTTTTCAGTCAAACATCCTTTAGACCATTTGTAACGGATTATATGCTATAGATTGGTTTACACATACACACACTAAATAGAGATGTCAGTTAAACTCTATACGAAAAACATGCGTTCTTATATGCATATCAACATTTATCCATGTATCGTTTAACACTTTACTACGCAAACCCATCTCGTCTTCCACATTTGTAGCCTATACACTATGTCCTATACCTCGCTCCAGTCTAATCCTTTATTTGGGCGAATGTAAACGATACGGATAGGATAGGTTTTAGTAATAGGATATACATATTCGTATCTATCGCATAACGAATGAGAATCCTATTAATGTCACTTGATGCTATGCTTTTATGTTTTAAGCTCAAGTGTAAATACTTGTATTGAGATGCTAAGACGACGTTACACGTATATCCAAACATATATCTGTATCTGGGATCTTTCAGATAGTTACCATATTGATCGGTGCTGATACGAGACAATTTACTTTGCTCTTTTAAGAGATTTTCCGGTCTTTTGGTCGGTTTGTTCGAATATATTATCGATAATGATATCCGTTTATAAATGGGCGTATGTTAGATAGCAGATTAGCTACAAATTAGTGTGAAGGTTGTTCGTGAGCCGCCAGATAATTGGTGACAAAGATAAGGAGATAAAAAGGTAATGAACTACTTGATATGAATGCACAATGAAAAGGATCAAACTACTAATTGGGGAAGTTCAATTTAGCCGACTGTATGTGATATGAAAATCTGTGTATCTAACTTCAAATCACATATGTAATTATCATAAGTAAAAGGTAGGACAACTCGAGTTTTGTAAAACCATAAAATTGCACTTTGAATACTCAAAAAGGACTTATGTAAAGTATATTTAATTCAAAGCATTCTAAAGTTACTTAAGTTGCAGCTACAGACCATCTTCGTCTTGTGCCTTTTTCTCGTCCTTTTTGCTTCTGTTAAGGCTTTCTTTTTCTCTTCTAAGGTTAGAAGACTTTCTAAATCGTTCAGCTTGCTTTGAAGCAGAAAAGCTAGGAAACACTTTGTTGAAGTGAAACCTAGGATAATTCTGACCCTCCACTTGGCTCATCTTTCGTGTCATGTACCCAGTGCCATGCCATGTTTGCTGTCATATCGTCTGGCCATTGCTATGTTATTGGTACGCTATATGAACTCATGTGAAAGCATACTGTGCAAACTGTTCAATTAACCAACTCCTACTACGTACACTAGCATTCTTCTCGCAAAAACTGACAACAGTGCAACAGAGTACGCTTAATCAAAAGGAAACAAGGCAAGAAATTCATGAGAAACCTGGAATAAACACGCAAACGAAACATGCCTGTAGAACTTCAATGAAGAAGAAGAAAAGTTTTTTTTTTTTTAACTGTAACCACTTGTTCCTTTCGGGGCAGCATATTCAAGAACTTTACCCCTTATCGTATTTATCATTATTTCATTTTATATATCCATATCCGAATAATGCTGCGAGTCACTGTGGCTACCGAGTAACAAAATAATTATTCACATTGCAAATTGCAACCTTCTGGTACTTTCTGTTGTCGATCAAGAATGAGGCAAGCAACAGCAAAAATAATTGACTATGCAACCATAATCAAATTTAATTCAAATTTGGGAGAATAATTTCGAGTATCAGATTGGGGGGGGGAGAGAGATGTTCTCATGTGTCGAGAGTAGCATATAATACGAAAGAGTAGAACTTCATCCATGAATGACATTAAGAAACCCAGGATAGTCTACGATTATTAATCAGCGTTAAGTAGTAACTGTTGTCAGGACACAAAAATACTTCAAGTAGTTAAAAGATCAGAATTTGTTGGGAACTCATGAATGTAAAAGTGATTTCTTGTAGTGTGTAAAAACTAAAAAAAAAATCACGTGACTTCAACGAAATTCTAAGGCCTCGTTCCTTACTTGTACAAAACAAGCATCAGCCGAAGGATAAGTTTTGCAAAAAGGAATTGAAAAAAAATTAAATTAATCCCTCAAAGACCCTCAAAGGCCATAATGGAAGATTTTGACGAAATAATGCCTAAATAGAAGTTAAAAGAAAAGTTTTACATAGAGAAACTGAGGAAATAAGGTAGTGATGCTGAAAACAATAACAAATACAAGAAAAAGGTATTTGACGGAAGAACCTAAAGGCGATTACCAGCAGACAAACCTCGAAAATGATGAGTGAAATGATGATGATGCAATTGTTGGAGGTGGAGCTTTGCTAACTCTAAAATCGAGAAAACTAGACGCAATCAGAAGATCAAAAAAGGCATCAAATCCGAGTATCAGATCGGGGTTTGGATCCTCGATAAAGACTATGAACTATAAGCACGAACTTTACCTCAACGGAGAAAGTAATACCTCTAGTATTTGACGGTCAAACGGACTGGTTCATTTCCAAAAATCTGTTTCTATGAAGCATATGCATTATTTTTCCTTATAAATTCGTCAAAATTCGTCAAACTATTTCCTATGAATTGCGATGCAAGTTCACATCACTCATGAATACGCAGGATATGCCTTATGGAGATGATCACCTGAAACTGTCCTACAGGTCGAAACAAGAAAATCACGCACAAAATTCCCGAAAAACTCTACAACAGCTACCTAAGGATGTCCAAATCCTAGCGCTACTAATTTTCCAATCATATGACCGGTAAAACCAGGACGGTCATGCTATCGAAGGCCTAATTGATGCATGTCGACACGGAGGTGTCTGATCAACTTTCAGTGAAGAATGTACGAAATAAGGCTTCTGTATATTGCAGGACGAAACCACACATCGAAAATGCCACACTGCCTAAACATACTTGTGATCGTCAGAAGGAAACACGCCGAACAAAAAAAAACAATATGCAGGACGCCAAGATACCAGGACGCCAAAAAACAGCTAATCCAAAATCTGAAGAAAATCTTCGAGCCGCCAAAACAACTTTAGAAAAATAATAAGCAATATCACATAATGGACGCAGGCGAAGGAGTGAGGGACCAAATAAAAAGACTCCCTAAAAATAGAAAACTTACGGACTTTTTCTTCTTTTTCTGCTGGTTTTTTCGTACAAATAATGACCCTTAAAACTGACAAATTCAAAACGATACCACACACTGAGAATGACAAACCGCCGAAACGCGCTTGTAAACTTAACGAAAAAACAGACGGGAAAGGAGAGAATTTTGTCCCATCCCTGTCGAACAAAGCACGATATATAAAGTCCCCAATAAAGTCCAAGACACTGTTTTGGAGTAACTCAGGTCACCGACATGCAGATCGTTATGCCAATTTAACCAGGGTGCACTCAACAATCCAAACTAAAATTCATTAAGCTATCAATCTTTTCGTCGACTTCGCTTGTAGGGTTAGCGAAAAAGGGACGTATATCCACAATGACAGATGACAGTTCATCAATGTCGAAAGGAAAGACAGCTACCTCATTATATCCACACATCCATAGACTGCTTGGTAAAAGAAAATTGGTTTTCAGCGCTCAATCTCAAGTGTAATTATTTTTAATGATCCTGTGACTTTCAAGTGTCTATTGGAGCGCATGCTTAGATGTCTATCCTGGAAGAGGAACACGATTGAATTCTGCTGAAGCAGAAGAGAAAGTTCTCTTGTAGGTAAGGTTAAGGCTTAAGAATCTGTCAAAATAAGTCCTTCAAACAGATTCTTCTATTTAAATCTTGCAATAGATTCGAATAGTTGGAAGTTGGATTTTTTTAAAATAATTTTCAGGTTGCATCTCTTCAAAACTAAAGAAAGAAGTGAATGCAAAAAGCTCCAGGAGATCAAAGAAAATGCCGATTTAAGCGAATACCAATGTTATCTTTCTGCATAAGTACCAAGTTCTTGAAAATCATTGCTAAAGCCCACCAACTACCAACCAATCAGGAGGAACCAATCGGTGCTCTCTAACTGACAATGGTCTGTCAGAGCAGAAAATCTGAGAAGACTGGGTGATATACCCCTGCTCATATAGAAAGGGTCTGTTCGACTTCTAGAATAGAAAGACATGCTGGGGCATAGTGTCATGTTGTAAAACCATTTACCTTAACGGAACTCTTTGATAGACGGGTCCTCACAGGGAACATCTTTGAAATTGATTGCGCGACACTCAAGGAGTAATGGGAAACCAAAAACGCCACATTTGACAGGCTAAGAATTGTTTTTCCAAAAAGCTGAATGAGCGATGTACAAAAGGAAAATCGATAGGAAAAGCAGGAGATCTTTTCAAGATCAATTTTCAATAGGGAAAACAGGAGATCACTTCGGGGTGAGCAAGTCATTGGCAAATTGGCATCGTAGATGCGTGATTTGTGCTCACATCAAAGACCCAAAACGGACATAAATGAGAGGACAGATGCAATAGAATTATTTTTGAAGGTTATGGTCATGGACATTGCAGGACTTTTTTTTGGGTCTTAAAAAGAAATCGATATACTTATTAGTATTTAACGAACTAGCGAACTGAGCGAACTAGTATTTATTCAGATTTTGGAGATTGGAACAGTATTATTAGCTCTTTAAGGTTATTTTCGTCCTGTTCAAATAATGTTGAGTGTAATTTGGCAAGATTACAATCCACGAAAAACATGAGTTGGAGTAGCATCTGAACTCGATTGAGAATGCAAACCAAAAAAAAAGGGGAGTAGCGTCTAAACATTTCATTCCTAAAGGATTTGAAGCCCAAAGAATGCATGGGCTTTCTATTGCGACCAACACTTTTCGCTTGAGTTTTTCAACTTTTTGATAGTCAACAATGGGAATTCCAAGCTATATCTGCACTGTGGAAAAATAGGCTTCATTCTTTATACACGTTCTACATCCTTCAACAGTTCAAATATTAAATCTTCATGGACACGCTTTGAATAGAGTCAAGCAACAAGTTCTCCGCTGTCAGTAGAGTGTCAGCTTACAGAATTCAGGTCCTGGTAGTAAGGTCATGAACACTCTTATAATTCTTCCTATGACCTAACTTTCCAATTAATATTCATGAGCCCCAGGATTACTCATTTCCTTACGAAATATTTCAGTCTCGATTGACTTAATTTCTATTATCCTTTTTTCAATTTCAACCGAAAACTTATTTCAACACTTTTCCCTTTTTTGTTTCAAACATACGTTTTCACCGAAATTCCAACTTAAAAAATTTTCCATTGCATAGAATCCCTTACCCATGCTTGACATCAATATTTTCATCAATCTCCATTATAATCTTATCCTTTCCACGTTTCGTGTAGATAAAAGAATGACTAACTATCGTGAAACACGAAACAGATTCCATTTTTATTGAATTTTCCAATGATACTTTTCCATGGAATGTGTTGAAATAAAAAGAAAAACAACTTAAAATTTTTTTTTCACCAAGGTAAGCAATAGTTTTGCTACGAGTATAAGTTAAATATATCGCTGGGGTAGCTTTTCTCAGCTGCAATTTAATGCACGAAACATGGATGACACCCTGACGGCGAGAAAAACCCGCCTGAAAAGAAAAAAAAAACAACAGCTACAACAGATAAAAGCACAAGCATGAGTTGAATGGTTTTGGAAAATTATTTCATATTGGAAATCCGTTAACGGGAAATTCGTGAGTGGCATGAAAAGCAATTTTACCGGGAAAATTGAAAGTAATGTTACGATTTATGAGCTGTTGAAGACAGATGAAAAATGGTAGGGGCGAACAAAATATCCTCTTATTCTCCTTATCGGTTTTTCATCTCCTGATGGTGCGAGCAGGATTAGTTTTAAGTGAATTCGTTTATCTTCGATGATAGATCACTAGATTAGGGGAAGGACGATCAGGACGGGAAATGTTTTAATGGATTTTGGAAAAGTAAAACTTGGCAAATATTTCTCAACAAATCAGCGCTAGAAGGAAAGTTTGTGAATAGGATAAATCATTGTTTCCACGTTTAGTCCTGAATAAGGCAAATGCTGGGAACCTGTCTGAGGATTTAAAAATAATATAAATCTACCAGAGAACTTTCTAGCTTTTCTCTTCACTTTTCTTTCACTGATTTTTCAGGATACCACTAAGGAACTGGTATTATATGTTGTCAATTTTTATTACCTACCCACCGGTTTATAACTTAAAATCGAAATATTAAAATAGATCCTTCCTGGACATCTAAATTAGCCATAGCTTTTCAACACCCGCATTAACATTTTTGACCATTTTTAGCGCGTTACCTATCATCAGTAAATAATTGGTGCTAATTCTTCTCATTTTATTATTTAATAATTATCAATTAATTGGAAAATAAAAGGAGATAAAACAAAGAAAAAAAATAAAGAAACATGAAAAACGTCACAAAATATTTATTAAGAAACAGCGGGAGAAAATTTTGAAATATTAGGTTTTTAACAATTTTTTTCCCGGGCGCCACTTTTCGATACAGCATTCGTCCTTAATTTCTCGCATGTGGTTTAATAAAGAGTCATATGACTTATTCCTCCCCCCTACAATAACATGGGAAAACCCTTGATTCATGGACTTTTATTCAAACTCTATTTAGGGCCCTTGTGAGCCAGAATCAAACAATCAAACATAAATCATTCCATGCATTCATTCCTTTGCTAACATTGAAAAAAACCATCAAAGGAAAATTTCCTGATTTGAGCGCCGTGAAAATAAACCCCTGGTTCTTTTTTTCTATCCTGGTTCTTTTTGTTCCTGGTTCTTTTTGTTTCCGGTTCTTCCCTTGGTTCTGGTCCGGCTGAACCCCTGGATCTTATAAGGCGACGTCTTTTGAAAACCACAAAGAGAAATCACTGTTTCAAATACCTTGTTACGACCACAAGTGCTCTACAATGCTACAAAGGACCAAATAGGAGATCCTTGCGCTACACAATGTTATAAAACAGTACAAGAATAGAAATTCCGGCAAAGAGATGTGGTATCCCAAGCAAGTGCATTGACCTTATCTTATGATGTGAATTGTATCCCAAGAACCGGGAAGTATCGGATTCTTAAAGAAGGCCTAACCAAATAAGTTGAAATAAGCTGTGTCTTGCAGACAAACTTATATCAAAGAACAAACTCATAAGATCTGATTAAGAAGCTCGCAAAGGACGTGTAAGCTTACCGTTGCTTGGCACACGACACAGCGACAAAGATTTATAGGCATGGATGGCTCAGCAGCATTGCAGAGTCTTTGTTTGAAGCAGGACTCATCTGAAACTACAGAGTTTATGCGAAAAGATTTCTCTGTATAGAACTGACCAAGAATACGAATTTTTTTCCACGTGAAGCTCTGTTCCTTCTTGCTTTATTGGTTCCACTAGGATGTCATTTATGGCCAGGGCTTTTTTCAATAAACATGTTTCAGGCTTGGGGCAGAAGTATGAGCAAAAACTGATCACAAGTGAGTCTTATTGAGTCATCCAACTTAGTCATTTGTAAGTGTTTTAAAGCTTCCTGAAATAAAACTTTCAGTTACGTTGTATTTTTGTCGTAGTTCACTTTGATTCGGCCATCTTTGCTTACGAAAAAACAAAACAAATTTACCACTGCATCATATCTTATGTCAAGGATTTTGGAGGAGGGTTTTGTGTAAATCATAATGGTACCGATCTGGGTTGAATGTGTTGCCATATCTTGGAGCTCATGGCGTTTGCTAGATGTACCTGTACGGTAAGGACAGGCCCCAAACGTCGAGCTTCTTTGTGTATCCAGCCTTACACAAATGGTTCAAAACTGTTTGGTGATGGATATTTAGTTCTTTAGCAATGTCATGGGTAATTATATGTCAGTCTTCTTCAATTTTCGTAAGATTTCATAGATTTTTTCAGTAATTGGTCGACCTGAGCGAGGTGCATCTTTGACATCAAAATTACCCGAACGAAACCGAGCGAACCATCTCTTGGCTGTGGCTTTTGATAAAGTATCTTGACCGTAGACACCACACATTTTTCAACGAAACTGCGATGCGTTCTCGTCTTGATTGTAGTGATATTGTAAAATATAACGATTTTTTTTCGGAAATTTCACTCATTTTTAATTGACAACAACTTTTAACTTTTGAAATGAATGACGAATTACAAAACTGTACATATGAAAATTGTAGACTGCAGTGACACCTTTCAAACGCATGTTAGTTTGACTCAATCGAATTAGTATTGCCCGATATATGACAAAGAACACCATCTAGTGACAAAAAAGGCTCAATACTTTTTAGATATATGACATTAATCAGGCTGACTTACCTCGAATATGTAACCCTGAAATTAGGCTTCAAAATAGCCCTGTAAGTTGTCCTAAGCCCAAGCTGACATAAAGCAGGAATGCTAGATTTTATGATCAAAAAAAGAAGCTGAAGAATAGGACACCTTGATGGTAGGAAATTTAATTGGAACTAAATTTCAAAAACTATTAAAATGTACGCATTAACACTTTTTTCAAAGCACCTGAATGACTCATCACTCAGAAAGAAAATTAGTTAGAAAATTTTTCAAACGCATCCTGAATATTTGACATATTTTTCCTGATTTCATGGGAACTAGAGCACACAAATTTGATTTGATGTCAGACATGAAGTCTGCGCATAGAAAATATGTTCAAAGTAAATCGCAACTTATTTCCATTTCATTTTCTTTGATTTCGAATTGCTATTTTTTGGTCCTTTATTCTACCAGAAAATTTTCACTAGCTACGACTTTTTTCTTATTTCAAATGACTTTGAACCTTAAAAATATTTAATTTTATTCACTTTTAACTCTATCTTCCAACATCACCTACACAATTTATTAGAGAACTTACGAAGAGCATCATCCTACTGACAAATTAATATGTTAAAAATCTTTCGTTCAACTCAACGTATTTGTCCTTTTCCCTATACCATTCACTGACATAGCAACATACTTTTAATTTGCCTCAAAGACCATAACATCGTTAATTCATAAACGGGAAAGGATATCACTTAAGCTTCGAATATTACTCCAAATTGCCCTCTTCAACTAGCTTTATTAATACTACAAAGATGAAAATCTCTTGGGATGAGAACGAGGACATGAGAACTGCACTGCAACGTCTACAACGAAAACAGACAAACTCGGTAGTACCGCCGGAGTGCAAAGTTAAGTCCAAGTTTTATACAAGGATCACGAGACCTTCTAAAATCCTTCATTACATTTCTAAAAACTACCCCCAAACAGTCATCGTTGATAGTTGAAACACGAAACTGGTTCGTGTGCTTGCTCATAGTGCGCTACGCTTACACTTAGTCTACAGTACCAGCAAGGATAGCGAAAATGAATTCAATCTCCTTAATTTGCTGCACATATATCTAAGTAACCCCAGTTAACTAGCGTTTGGAAGCAAAAGATAGAGAAAATATCGTGGGTATCAGGATGCACATGATAGTGTTACATGCGACGCTTGGATATGTAGAGTCCCCTAAGCTTGCAGCCTAAGGATAATCGTGCCCAATAACTTGTTCCCTCCCGATGCGATAAAAGTTGCAAAGTTATCTCAAGCATCCCATTTACATGAGCAGGAAGACATGTTTTTTTTTTCTTAGTCTTTTTATGATGGATGCAGGAAAAATTTATGCTGAACAGGTTGCGTTTGCAAAGTTTTTGTTCAAAAAAAGGGAAATTTTTTACTATGGTGTAAATGACTATCTGGGTAAACTCTTTCGCGTTACAAATGATGCTCTATGTAACGATATATGGTTCAACATTTTACGCTATTTTAAGTTCTAGATAATACCGAAAAAAAATTATGACTCCGATTTTGAATAGTTGGAGCGAAATTTCTGTTTAACGATGAGTTTAAGGGTAGTTTGCATACGAAATTCAGAAATTTTTAATGTGTTGAAAAGTTAAACTTTGACTGAAAGTAATTTGGCAAACCTTAATATTTAAAAATTGAACAGTCAAATAATTTTAAATTTGAAGTTTATTATATTAATGCCAAATTTCAAGCTGTTTTTCCGGAGAATCGGTGGCTTTCGGAAATAATCCAGCATATCATCCATACCAAACAACTTTGTCAGGATCTTGAGCCAGTGATGTTCAATGAAACTACATCTGAAGTGAGTTCAAGTGATCAGACTACCTTCTCAATAATCACAGAGGAGCTTGCTTTTCGTTAAGTGTGCCACCGGTGGGTTTCCTGCTTTTGTTTTATCAAGCTGGAATACCGTTTGCAAGGTATACAGTGTTGTGAGCATCTCCCAGCGAAATCTTAGATAAAAATTGATTTAATGCTCACTCATGGTATCACCTCCGACAAAACAAGTGTCCAACACTTCAACCTTGTGTCTAAACAAGCAAAAACGCAGTCCGGACAACAAAGAGGACCTAAAATCCAAGCTGACATAAAACAGTCAGCTGACAAGATGCCAAGAAAAATAACTGCCTACTGCACTTCAATTTGCTTCTTTGTCGTAGGATCATTAATGCCGGATACCATATGACTGTAAACACTAGGCTAGGCTGTGGAAGCTAGACAATAGATTAAGCTGTAAAGGCTAGGTTAGGCTGTAATGGCTAGTCTAGGCTGTAAAGGCTATACTAGGATGTCTTACCCAAGCTAAGTTTTAAAAGCAAAGGGCAAGGATAGCATAGATAGATAGATAGCATAGATACATCTGATGGACCTTACCGATAAGATATATGAAACTTCTCCATGAAAATACTCATTCTATCATTTGACCATTTCCTCATTTTCCTTATCATTCTCTATAGCATAAACTAATCTTTCTCTCTCTCTCTCTCTTGCTCTCTGACTTGTACTTGTTCCCTTCAAGAAAGTCATGTCTAAGGCGGTTGATTCAACAATGAGAAAGAGGTTTATGCATATGTACAAATTAATCTCAACTTTATTCATGCAAAAACAACTTATATGGTGGTAAAGATCAGTTTCTAAGTCCAAGGATTATATAAAACAGAACCTGTCAACTGTTCCCTATCGGTTTTTATTCTCCATTTTTCCGTTTGAAAGAAAAATAACACAAAAAATCGTGTTTATATTCAATTCATTCTCGTACAATTATTTCTTACTGCCATTTCTTCTGAGCCATGCTGCGTTTCTGTTTTCTGAGGACCCGTTTTGATTACTCATAGCCAAACCAAGCCAAGACCAGGAGCCAAATAGACGAAATGTGTCCTCACGAAAAAATGTAGCATAACCCGTTTGAACTCATTAGGACCCATTTGAACCATGAACGTTTAAGTCCAGCCTAAAATTCGCATTCATTTGTATGCGATTATTTATTATTATGCGTTATGCAGAACATGCATAACGAGTTAATTTTAAACTGGATCATACGCCGGTTTACAACCGTGGTTAACCGTGACCCCATTCCATATAAAACCTTTTATCCTAGTTCGGTTCGCTGTAATCACTCTGCCATCAAAAGATCCAAGCATGGAGCTTTCAAATATTTTCAAAATTGCAAATCAATTTATAACAATTTTAGCTACACTTTGGTGAAAAACAATTATTATTTTTGAGGTTGTCCAAGTAGTTTTTTTCTAAATGTATTGTAGAAAACGCCAATGCATGTAGTCTAATAAACTAGATTCCATTTTAAAACCAAGAATAACAAAATTATTGGTAAACTTCTTTTCAAACTTTTCAATTCAGGTATCCATTTGAACCGGGTTGCTTTGAGAGATATCCATTTAAAGAAGGTGGCGTTGTGATCTCCAAGAGATCAACAATCTCTTATATCAATATCATTAATACGATTTGAACCCAAAACCCAGTGGACAGAAAGCAAGCTTGCTTTGTCCAAAAAAAAAAACGTGCCCGAAGAAGACGCAGACGCCAAACGCAGTACAAAGAGCATTTCTTCAGGATTACTAAATGGAGTAAATATTAACTCTTCAGATCGGTTCAAAGGCTCACAAGCAAAACTTATTCCTGCCTTCTCTTTTGAAAAAAAAACTGGAACTCAACGGCATGTTTAGAAGAACGTCTAATCAGGCCTAATTTTTCGTAGGACTCAAAACATAATATTTTTTATTGAAATATTATTTCTGAAATATCTTCAACGAATTCGTGTTTATGAACCTTTTCGAGGTTCAATGTTTCTGCCAGGGATGTGTGGATGTCTGACCAGGGAAAAGGGACTAGAAAAGCAAGACCAAGTGATCTAAGTGCAAAATTCCATTCTGTTTGGAGCACCAAGTTAAAGTCCGCAAAAATGCTCACATTGAAAATTATATCAAATTATAAAGCAGATTTGCTGAAGAAATCAGCAAATCAATTAATGAAACTTGTTCTCATTTTCATTTATGGACTATCTAAATTCGAGTCCATTAATTATATTAATGAAATCCTAATCACACTCGTGTATGAGCATTGCACTCCCGAAATGGTGAAGAATCCTAGGGTGAACAAGCACGAAATTCCTACTGCGATGTCACCACCATAATTTGTATCCTTTAAATAGGGTTGTAGAAACTTGATTGCCAAAAGACCATGCACAAATGAAAAACATATTCACTACCATTTATGAGTCTGCTCAAATCTTTAACTCTATGGTGGTTAAATATGAAATAATTTATGGTATGAATAAGTTTGTGTACCCTTTAAATTTGAAATCCTTATATCCTATCGCCAAAAACTCAATCCTCTGCCCTGTACAAAAAAAATTATTCCAGAGACTCCAATTTAGATACATCCCTTTCACACCAATAAAAAGTAGTGCAAACTAATTGCAACTGCAATTTACCAACTCATGGCACAATCTTCTCATCATAGTCCTCATAATCATAATCATCAGGGCCATCATCATCCAAGTAACTGCACTTTTGCATTCAGAAACGTACACCTACACACAATCACTTCTGGGTCTCTCTCTCTCTCTCTCTCTTTGACTGTGGTTACCAAGAACGTGTGCATTATGATAATTAGTATAGGCAGAAACTATACATGCTAGTACATTTAAGAGCCTTTCAACTTTAGCCACCACCAACTCAAGCTATGAGATTGTGGTTTTCTTTAGAGGAAATAGCATGCATACTCTATATTACATATTACATGTATGACTTATATGCATCTAATCTAGCCATACACATAAATAAGACCGCTCCTCCTTAGTCAAACTACTAGGTGAATGTGCGAGAATGTAAGTAAATGTAAGGATTTACACATAGCGCGAATAGTTTGCAACAAGAAATTTTCATCGTTGGTTTTCATAAAAGATGTGGCATACCTACGCTGGCAAACGCTACTCGTGCAGGATTTTGATGTGCCCGTACAGGATGTGAGTGAGTTATGTATTTGATGCAAGGATGCGAGAACGAAATTCAGCGGGATGCTTTCTATTTATGGATGAAAGAAAGATACAACACCATCAAGTTCCAGAAATAACTGAATATAATAAAAGGATTCATTCAAGGTACAAGGATAACATGCCGTATTTCATTGTTTTGGTGAATGAAGTGTAAACAAACTAGTCCTTGATATTATGCTTCAAATCTCGGCAAACCCATTTTCAAAACTGACTTTTCAGCATTACTACTGAGCAGTTTCAATTGCTATAGTACTCTTTCTTTGAATGAGGACCTCCAATTAGCGTTAAAAAGGATTTTGTGATCCGTGAAACGGCATCGAGTAGAAGTTTCGGTATTCTAACATTTGAGTTGAATAAACGTCAAAAATAGTAATTTTAATCGTCTTTGACGCCACAAAAACATTCCTTGCTTATGTCCTTGATTCAATTCTTGTGGCAGCAATATTTGCATTCATGCATCTGCTGCCTGGTTGTGGCATTGCGTGACACTCAATGATCGACAGTTCTGATAGCTAAAAAAAAGAAATGCTCAAGCGCCTGAAGGCTTCGGTAATGGAGGGATCTGTTCTGTAGTACCTGTAGTATATCCTCGCCCTGTCATTCGTTCCGCTGGAGGATCCGAAGGATTAAGTAGGCAGAGGAAGAAGAGTTCTAGCCCGAAGAATAGTATAAAACGGTTCCAGACTAAGTTTCTTAAATTGAAGAAAAAGTTTAAGTTGATCGTCCAAAAAAAAATGCTCGTCTGGGAGTGCTAAACTCAGGTTGTACATAGCCTTCACATCCTTGCTACCACAAAATGTTAGAATACCGACAATCCGGATATTTTTCTTCCAGGTATCATGCAATATTTGTTTCAAAATCAAAGGAGCGGGTCAAATCATTGGCTCAATTTGTCAGTATTTTATATAAGATTTTATATAAGGAAAAGGAATAAAGCATTAGAACATATTTTCTTACCGAAGCTGCATACTTGGAAAAAGTGGTCACTGGTATCATGAAAAGGCGGCTTCCAAGCCAAAGACGTAGATCAGACGGTCGTAAGCTCGATTCATTAATTCTAGAAAAGTAAGTAAGAAATCAAGTCAGGTAGAGCCAGGCGATTATCCTTGCAAATATTCGTGAATGGTGTAACCCAATACCAATTTTTTTAGGTAAAGGGTACTTGTCAATTATTGTCTTCTCGTGACGATTTCTTTTGCCAATGACTAGCCTGCATTTTCCGTTTCTGCTAGCATATATAATCTTTGTAACAGTGCAGGTGTTGACAGTCCAAATAAGGTTAGGTATTTACAAACCCCTTTGTGTTGCACGAAAGGAAGGATCAAGAGGTTCTTCAGTGACTCCGGGAGGTTGTTCAGGTTGTTCAGTCCGGAAAAAAATCCGGTAACATATATCTCCGCTTTAAAATATTTCTTCGCGTTGCCCATGTTGCTATCACTTTCAAGCAATGTAACTTTTGCAAAAGTCACACTACTCACTAGTTGTAACATCCACTGACAGATGGAACTAGTTGTAGTATATGAAGCTCCGGCAATAATAACAGCAACAAACGCATACTTGTTCGGGATGAGGGGTGAAGATTTGAGAGATCTCTTCTCTAGAAATCTCCTCCTATAACTCTCGTGTCCTTGATGACTGCCACAAAAGTCACACGACTTAAGGAAAAGTTCTCTCTACTAAGAAGTTTTCTGACCGCGTTATTATTTTTTGAGGTCATATGTAAATCCCTTAAGAGAGAACTCTCGTTCTCTTTATTTGCAAAAGTGGAGGATACAGTTTTGTTCTCATGAGTCCCAGATAACGGGATTTTCATTCGTATTAAGTATTTTGTTAGCAGATCCTTCAATATAACTTCGTTAAACGCTAGCAGATCCTTCGAATTGCTGACGTTAAACTCCGAATATATATTAGTTAGTATTAGTTATTAATATATTTCTTGCGACTCCTATTAGCGAAAGGATATCATTGACACTGTCGTGGAAATCGATTAGTAAATTCGAAACTTCAGCAAATTCTTCATTATGTCTGGGACTCTAAGTGAGTTGAAGATTTTAATTGTTGTGAAACGTTTCTTGCGTTCCTTGGTTTTACCAAAGCTATGAAGCGTGATAAAATGTAAGCCTCCCATTTAGTATGACAGGACTAGTTAAGGTTTCAAGGTTAAACCTCAGTTATATAACCATGGTCTTATAGACAAGGCACTGCCTCCTGATTGCATATTTTGAGTCAAAGATAAATAAGACGTCTGTTATACTTTCCTTTCACGTAGAAGATAGGATAAACTGCGCGATGATCTTGCCGAAGAAATGAGAAAGTACCATCAGAGATGCCGAAATCGGCTAACAAATGTATCCAGGGGGAACATTACACTCAAGCAATCTTAACTTCAACAAAAGTTAACCTTGATCAGCTGGAGGCGTCGAAGGTGGAGATTCCCCTTTCCTAGTAATCTCTCTCAAGGGAGAAGGTATTCATGAAGGGAAAGCGAGGACGTAGAATAGGGAGGGCTAGCTCCAAGGAATGTGTCAAACGGTTCCAGGATAGGTACTCCGGTTGACTGGAGATAGTTGAGTCAGTAGTTCATTGGGTTTGTGCCACTGGGAACCTGATACTCAGAGCGTAAATAGTCTTCACTGCCCTAAACAAAAAGGCTTTAAATATCAATTATCTGTTTCGTAGTGTCCTATTCCCAATTACATTCAAGATTTATACTAATTGGAGAATGGATATCTGAAAACTGTTGGAAACCTTTAAATTTTTCTACATAAAATGGGTGCATGTTATGTGAACACAACTAGTATCAGAGAACACCTATCCAGTGTCCGGAACGTGCACTGACTAGTGTTCTTAAACCGTCTCATTTCTCTCTGATTCATAAGTTTCCAAAAATGATTCAGATTCAAAAAATGTCAAATAAAAAACTCAAAATTTTTTTAATTGCAGAGAACAATGCAATATTTATAGATACGTTATTCCCGGAAACTTAAGCCCACTCAAACGAATACCATCTGCTGTACCACGAGTTACAAAAAACTTGTTTTGTGGCTTTATTTACAAAGAGGAACCTACCAAAATCCTTACACCACAGTAAAAAAAGTCTCCGCTAGCATCGTCTCTGACAGACTTTCAGATAATCCGTGACTTTATAAAACTAATTCACCAATAAATTGAATATGCTTCGTAAATTAGAAGGACTACTGCATGTTCAAACTGCACGCCATTACCTATTCAGCCCCATTTCACTTACCAACACAATAACACGCTCTAGCACCTTATCACGCATGAAATTCTTTTTCTCTTCATATATCACCTCTCATCCTGGCTCAAAAACATTTTCCACCATCTCCTAATTGAGTGTAAAATTGAAAAAGAAACGAAAATGCCGAACGCTTTCCTCCCCACAAATTATATCCGCACTGTGATCCTTTCTATGTTCAATGCTATTTCTCCTTTATGCATAGCACAAAAACTCTCTTTTATATCATTAAACTAGCTTTGCCGATATGTTGTCGTTGTACTCGTTGTCGTCATCGTCGTCGTTGTCGTCGTCGTTTTCTATACACGTATACTATATCCTTTTCCCTAGCATACTTTTTTGCGTTGCCAGGCTCATTTTTGCCGGGACGTTCTATTAAAACGTACAATTTGCAATTTCTGATAGTCGCCGGTGCGATAGTAGCAAAATGTCTTTGAAAATTTGTGGAATTATATCGATTATAAATCGATTGAGTAAATGTAGAAAGGAATAAAATCAAACCATTCGTTCATTCGCGGGTTATTCTTCTTTTGCTATCCTTGCAGAACATATAAATAATAAAATGATAAGGAAAAGTCAAGCTGAACAGATTCTGATCTAAAGCGAACGAAAAAGGCAAGGAGCAAGATTGAAGTGAAAAGAAAAAATCCAGAGTATCTTTTGCCAAAAACTGATTCGATATTGGAACAAAGTGGGTGGGGGTGCGGATAAAAAATACCCTTTTCAACGTCAATAGGAAACGATATGAGCTTTTAATAATAGACTGATATTTATAATATTAAAGGCAACTCTCGTTTTATTAACGTATGTCCTGGAACTTTTTGTTGGACTAGAACTCTTAACTCTCACATAGCAAAGCCTGTGTGGGTTAGGGAGACCCTATTTCAGCAGCGATGAGAGGGAAAACGAGGAATTACTGAGATATTATACCTCACGAGCGTAGCGCAACACACAGCTCCATATGTCCACTAATGCAAACAAAATGTAATTACTTGAAAGCGTTAACACTTCGGAGGAACAGCACGTGGAAAGAGACACAAATACCCCACGTAGCAAATGAGGCGAGATTTGTAACAAAAAAGAGCTTGTATATTACGCGGTGCTAACTTAAATGCGTATGTGAATAATTTTTCCAATTTAATACTTTTTGTTAGTGAGTGTGTATGAATAAAAAATTCAACAAAAATTTGAAAGCGAAACTCGCCGTACCCTCGTCTTTATGTCCTAATTCCAACAAACTAACTCTTATTATAACTCTTGTTTAATTCTTATTTTTCAGATGCACTGGTCAGGGCATCTGGAAAATTTGAACTGAATACCGTTATATTGAAATTTTTTTGGAAAACAAGCCTCTGCTAGTGGTTGCGCTTTATTACTAACTTATTTTCCACTATTCTACCATGAGAAACCTCACCGTCTTGCCATAATATAAATGGTGCTCCACCCATTTTTTGTAATAGAAGCAACACCTGCTTAAGGCCTAATCTGCGATCCTCGGACAAAACGAGATGTCAGGGAATAAAAAAACCAAGCCCCCTTAAATTTTGTTACTAAGAGCCTTTAATTGTGTTAGACCCCAACCCGCAAGTTTATTGTGGTTTTATTTATTTTGTGTGTTTTATCTAGTTAAGCCACACACAAAGCCAATGGTTTCTTGACACAATGTCGATACTGATCTTCCTTACGTTCCAAATAACATTTTCTTTTTTTCTATTTCCGTTTCATCAGCAGTACTAAAAATTTATTAAGTTGATGATATATGACATGATTTAGTATTATGATGATATACAGAAATATAACATGTAAAACATAACAAGACAGGTATGTGTTTAGTGACTTGGTTATATTTGAGTATATTTTCGAGTACTTTTCTGCAGAATCGTCTTGAAACTGTTTCATTTGACTTCTAGTCTTCTCTTTGACTTGAATTTCTAGACACAATTCACCATTTGTGAATTTGCTAAAGTAATCTAAGATATAATTGGCAGGAATTTCTTAGAAAGTATTTTAACCATACCATAGCGCAACTACTAGAAAGCACTGACACCTTAGAGAGGCATCACGTAGAAAGAGATGCCTACATCTCCTGTAGTAAACGAAATGCGCTTTTGTAAGATAGAGATACGAAGTGAGTGAGTGGAGATGGTAATGTGCGGCTTCCTGAGCTTGAATCTATGTGAGAAATATTTTTCAGATGTAATTGTAAATGTAAGACATGTTTAATGCTTAAAAATGTTACTTAAATATTTATGCATTTGGCCTGAAACCTTCGTATTTAGGTTTTGTTCCTAAACAGGTTTCCACCAACCTTTCCTCCCTGACTCATAATACAATGAATATATTCCTAATCCATCCTTGGTCAAGAGACTATTGCAAAAGATATCCAAAGCTTTGACAAATGGCAAACGAATGAAAATTGGCTTAAAACTCCTTCAAGGTATAAGTGCTAATTCAATGATGAAAAACTGGCCTCGGGCTGAGGTGTTCATTCACATAATTCCTAGAATCCGAAGCTGATAGAAAGCCTTAACCTGCTTAATTGGTCACTGCTGTAGTTTCGACATAGACAAAAAAACACACACACACACTAATCGATTTCAAAGTCTTTACACTCAACTTATTCAATGTTATCCTAGCCAAGCTAGCAAACGTTTTTTGGCACTATTATCAGTGTTCGCCACTACGTATTCTAGCATTCAACGACTATATAAAGAAATTTGAATAAGGATGCAATGAATCAATAGAAAATTTGACACTCTCGTTGGACTATTTTCTTTCAGTTTTCATCCTTCGCCAACGTACAACGTACCTCATATCCAACACTTTTTGCTTTATCCCTGAAGCATTCCCGAAATATCTCAACTAGATTGGTATACGCTATCTAGAGAAACCCCATATTCATACTCTGGCAAATCGTATTGAATTTTTCCCACTATCATTTCCTTACCAAGCCACAATGCATGCCAAAGGATTTGCCAATGAAATCTATTCGTTCGGAATGATTTCAATAGCCATGCTTGCGTATAGCTGGGCTAGTTGTCGATGGAAATGTGCGAGAATGTTCATTTCTATAGATCCTTTTAATCCGCTCAGATTTGACAAGGAGTGCAATTTATTCATTTTCAATGGCATCTTGAATTAGAGGATGAGGTATGAAATGCGGATAGAGAAAATGAAAAGAAACAGATAACAATGCATTTTCTATTGGTGGTAGTAGTAGAAATTATTGTTGTATGAATTGTGATTGTTGCAGAGATAGAACTGGAAAAGCAAGAAAAATTGCTAAGCATGTTATGAACTAGTGAGAAAATATGAGTTTTCCGTTGATAGAGGGCATATTCTGACATCAGATTCTTATCAGGATCGGCAAAGGTTTAACTAATATCAGCTACAGACAACCTTAGGACAACATTTTCAGCGCGTTTTCGATAGGTTTATGTATCCGTAGGTTCCTGGCTATCCTGAAGACCCCTTGCCCACAAACGTCTGCTGATCATTTCGGTCAGATCGGATCAGATTTCGATCAGATCGGCGACACATTTAATGCTTCTGCTAACTTCCGTTGGAGTTGGTTCATCATCCAATAACTCCTGCAATTCTTCCTCTTCGCATTTTTGTGGTTTACCAACGCGCTCACTGTCATATTGAAATCACTACTTTTGAATTGTGAAAACCATGTCTCACATGTGCTAATTGATAGAGCATGTCAACCATATGCTCTTACCAGCAAACATTGACTTTCAACAGCCTTTTTACTTTGGGTAAACAAGAAAAGCAATGAGTGCTGCAAATGCTCTTTTTCAGGTACAAAATTTGACATGGTTGATCAACACGATAAATCAAATACGCTAGTTTTGGCGCATTCAACTTGTGTGTGTTTATAAGTTAAATTTCAAACGATCAATATGGCGTACGTGTCAAATTTATACGCTGCGTCCTTTACACTGGCGCCATCTATGAGTAAAACCAGAACAAAACCAATACATACACCTGGTATACGGTGGGACATCCTGGAACCAATACATTACGCGCTTTTGAAACCTAATCAAAATTTAAATTCGGAGAAATACTGTAAGCAAAAGAATGCATTAAATAAAGGAATAAGAGAAAACAAGCCGCCGATATTCAATAGGAAGCTCGTCATACTGCACCATACTCACCACCTTATGAACCATCCTGCATGACCGCACCACACCTTATTGGTAGCTTAAATTCAATGGGCATTGGATCTAATAAACAATTAACATTCATAATCTTTCAGTTTGTTTGAAACAATAAAACTCAAAAGCAAATATCCTAGAAAACAATAAAATAAATCCCTAACAGCTTATCTCCTTAAATCTCACTGAACCATAAAATCAGGATTATTTAAATTTCAACGACATTATAAATCTTCTGGGCTCGGTGCTTTCTACCGAAAACACTGATATACTTGAGCTGGATGTTGTCCAATTGCAGAAGGAAGTTTAACTACGTATGTTTTTCTCATTTTTCGACAAAGACATATTCGGCGCCAACAACAGACCGTATCCTCAACAGTGGTATTCGCAACAAAATGTTGAGATGGTAATGAATAAAATCCCGGCTAAGAGCGTAACAACGTCCATAATGGGCGGGTAATGAGTATAGCTTCCGAACCATTGCCGCTTAACGATTGCTGCGATAATTGCACAGTCGGAAAATTAAAGTGGTCCATCGTTGAGGACAATAATTACATCTACAAAACCTTTGCATCCATATTTCGCTATTCAGCATTTATCGCCACATTGGTACAATGAATTGTCCTTGCTCCTTGTCCGAAAATTCTTCCTTCACTACGTGCACGTTAAAACATTGCCTTTCCTTAATGACACTTCCATTGAACTTCATGGTTAACGAACGAGTCCGTAATACAAATTTTATGTTCAGGATATAACAATTAAAATCAAAGAACAAGAAACATTTTTTTTTTGTTTTTGTTGTGTGTTTTCTTCATTTCTCAGCTAAAGATTAGGGGCCATTCGAAAAGCAATCAAGCTAAAAGAAGAATCGTACGGATAACTTAAGAAGCTTTCACACTAATTAAAGTAGGTGGAATTTCGCCACCATTAAGCCGAACAGGACGAGTCGCTTTTGTTTACTATGCACTCATCCAGCTCCTCAGTGTTTTCAAACAACCCAGATTATAGCGTCCTGATTACATCACGAAAATATTTCTAATCTCGCGTCGGAATAGTAATGGGCTCATTAACTAGCTTGAAAATTATACGATCCTCCAGGAATAACACCACAATGACAATAACTCGTCAACTTCCATCGTTTAAATCCATCCAATAAATTATCCCACTCGAAATTGTTCGTTGTCTTCGACAAATATTAATTTTCACTTTAACATTTTATCATCGTCATCATCATCATCCCGTGCATTCTCCTGCCATCAACTGTTGTATCTATCCATAAAACAATCTCTAATAAAATTTTGATAGATACAATTAATTTATCTTCAGGAAGCGAAATGAAACCGCTATCAATGCTAGTTTACAACAGCCTCCATACTATAGCACATACCATGCCATACGTTGCATCACAAGACATGACACCAAAACATCACATCATCCACTAGGACACCATGTGCCAAGGATATGGATGTCGTGTTATAGATTCCTATTGTTCGTTGTAAGGCGCTGTGTTGTGTTATGACAAATAAATTTGTTCGTTGACATGCATATGTCCACAATCTCATTCTGGTTTTTGGGGTTTCGTCTCCAACTGCAACAATGATACGATGCGTTAACCCATTTTCTATTTATTCAGAGTGCATATGGTGGAAAATTTATTGGGTGAAAATTGGAATTATTCAACCGGAATCACAGCAATGCTTGCATTTGCCCTATTATATTCCGCAATATGCAGTGGTTGAAACACTCACCTATGAAGTAACAAGTCACCGGATTATACACTAGTATTAACAACAGAAGGCAAAGTTGCATGTCAAAGGACTCGTTCAGGCGCAACCTGAAAATTCTGGTCCCGCAGGTTGTATGTAAACTACCACGAATCAGTAATTTAATTTTAGAAATTCATTGCATTCATCATATGGAAAGAAATTAATCCTTAATGACAAAGGATCAAGCACTATTGAAAACGGATCCTGTTGAAACATTACACCTAACCACTTAGTAATAGATCATGAAATTTGGATTAAAAATTCAAAATTTGAATACTACATTTGCTAACTCTGGAGGGGAGCTGTTAATCATCCTTTACAGCAGTTTAGAGAACGCATTTTGAATATATACTATGTCTCAGAATCTGAATCCATAGGAAGCACTGTACCCTGTACTGTTAAGCACTCGACAGAACGGATCCTGAGAGCCACAAAAGCTACATTGCTAGTTCCTCTGAACGCTACTTTCTTAAAAGACATATGCCTTTAATGCTAATCTCAAATATTGTGCAATTTTGAATCGAAATTAATGGCACGCAAGGAGTCTTACATAACATCTCTTTCTATCAAATGTGCTCTACCATTTCTAGATTTCTTCAATGTCTAGCAAGGATCTGCCATGGCCAAAAAAGGCCTTGAAAGGACTTTGGTTGCCGGATATCAATGGTACACTAAGCCTCGACTAAATGTGTCATGAGTGTCATTTACTTTACTGTCCCACACAGGATATATGACCACTAAATAGAACATGGTTAATCTTGTACTTATAAACGGAGAGTCACCCTCTTCTTTCAAGCGGTCGATCGCGTAGAAATCATTCTCGCGGAATTTTTGATTCAGGAACGATTTCATATAATTTATAACGAACGTGATCCATCTACTACGCACTTCGTCCTCGCAGAATAGTTCCCATTGTCCCCCATTGTTTTTCCCTCATCTACAGGAAGAGACTTCTTATCATATTCGAGTCTTCCGAGATAGATTCTTTGAAGTTCGGTCGTAAGGAAATCTATGGATATCATCAACACTGATCAGTACAGCGATCCAATCTAGCGTTTTTGCAACAATAAGTCGTCTTACTTTCTAAATCAAGGTTCAAGGTTTCGCGCCACAACGCGGAGAGTGGTATATCAGTCAAAACTTATCTGGCAGCTTTGCTGCAAGGGACTGCCTCAATTTACTCTATGGGCCTGACCCTAGAGTAGGGACCAATTGAGGTAGTCGCATGCATCATAGTAATTAGATAAGTTCTGGCTAAACGCTAGCCCAGATACATAAAGGAGGCGGAACACATCTAAGAAGCAACCAAAATAGAAAATTAAAAAAAAAAACAAAGCTGTTTTTCTGTACCCATCAGACGTGTGAAAAGAGTCCCCGAGGACTGGACCACTAGAGTGACTGAGCCCAATATTCACTGTCTAGAACAATGGCTTAAGAATGCACGCTGCAAATGCTGAAAATGGCGTGTGACTGCAGTAGTAGCAAAACAAACTGAACTCGGCCGCTGTTCAGTTTGGATACACTAGGAAAACTTTAAAGGAAGCTTAAGCTTAAATTGACGATCAAAAGGTATTTTAGGCACCAGCACAACCTCAGAAAAATTCGACCTCATCGCAGTGAGCTGGGTACCACAGATGTGTCTAATCAGCAGATGTACTTTATCAAACTATGTATACACAAAACGTAGCAAACACTACAGGAAGACTTCGAATTGGTAAAGCTTCTATTCCCCGTACTTCAAACGAAAGTGTTGCACCTCTTCACATAGGTGGAGGTTACCCAATTTCCTCCTATAATAAGGGGAATAGGAAATAATATATGACAGACACCATCCAACGCTCCTGCACAAAACACGCAGTTATGGGAATGTGACCTGTCAATCTTGTGCAGGTGAGACCGAAAACATCCAGGCCCACGTAAGCGCTGGGTCAAATAGAAATCAGTCTCACCATGCACTCAATTGAGCCACGGCCTCAGGTCAGGGATCAGACATGCAGTCCACCTTCTCTTTGTGTCTTGCTCCCATCTTTTATGCCTCGCATAAGTGAGGCGGCCTTTGAATACGCAACTATTTTCAGTATTTTATCACCCAGCCCCCATGGATACCTGTTCACGTTGTCAAAGGCAAAATAATTCATTCGTCTCAAGCAAACGAAAAGCAGGCTTAGTTGCGTTAGGAGGGCATAAACGGGCATGTCAGCTGAGGCATCACGTCGTTGATTTTCAAGATTAAGATCACCAACCAGGTAAAGGTGTCAAACAATACAATGATTAATCCTCTTACAAATCAATCTGCACCTCAGAAGAGCGGTACCCACCAAGCTGTTTTCAAATTACTTCGCAGATGATGAAACCTACAGAGTACTTACTCCTAGGACCTTAAGACCTCTATCTTACGATAGTGGAGTAGCTACTTACCAGCGCTAACACTTCAAAAATTTAAGTGAAATTTCATTTGAATTGGTTTCCTCTATTTTTGCGTACAACAATACCATCACCATGAAATTTTAAGCGCAAAAACGCACACAAATATAAATCAACTTGCTCTATTTCTGTCTCTGTCTGACAAAAGCTTCTTGGGAGTATTAAAGCTATTTGTACTTAGTCCATGGTATGAAAGTGATCATGTAGAATAGTAGTGTCCCTAAATATGAACTATATCTAAACACAACGCTTCAAAACGTTGATAAATTGTAAGCAAATCTTCTTCGACTTCTTTTATTTGCAACAGTATTAGAATCGTTAAGAAGACATCCTGGGTGATCTGTGCCATAAACTGGCAAATACAAATAGACACTGCACTTTAAAGTGATGATAGATTGTAAGCAAGCATCAGCACTTCAACATTCTTCGTCGCTTAGCACTGAAAAAAAAACTGGAACTACTACTAGACCAGTAATTTCTCAACTCAGTAAACTAAAAAAATGGAATTCAGAAACAGGATGATCCTGAGGTCACGATTGCACAAGCTTTATTTGAAGGGAGTCTTATAGGCTGTGAATACCTTCAGTATATACAAATCCCCCGGAACCGACGAAGTATACCGAATCATACTGACGGAGCTGAATATCGCAGTAATATGAACTCTGTGAAAAATAGTCAAAGCCTTCCTTTCAAAGGGATTCATAAGGCGGAAATATAACGGAGCAAGGATAGATATTATAACAAAGCAGCCTAAAGCCACTGAAGACGAGGCCTGCAGCTTCAGCCTACGTTATCAGATTATCAAGGGTTATGTTTCAAAGAGTAACACACATAGGTTGCAACGGGCTTTCATCTTCCCACCAGAAGAAATACAAGGGCTGCAAATCAGTCAGTGTCTTTTATGGTGAAACCTCTATAAATTCTAATGAGTAGGTTTATAAAAAGGGTCCTGAATTCTACGGTGTCCCAACCAGCATGAAAGCCTTCCAGGGACGCGAGCCAAGACATCCTATACTAAGGATAGAGGACTATGAGTTCTGAGAGAGAAAGGGAGAGAGAAAAAGAGAGAGAATGAGAGAGAGAAAGAGACCTGATGAACAAAATATATGCCCTGAAGCCTTAATTAATGCCTAAAGATATTGATGAAGTATGCCTTCAATAATTTGAAAAAGAGAAGCATAGTGACAGCCACCCGAAAGTATGGAATCCTTCCTCATTTCCACAAAATCGTGGTGTCTAAAATATCGAAATATGAAAGCCATGAAGAACGGTGTCATCTTAAAGAAATTAAAGAATATTGGTACACCACGGGATGGTGTAGTATCATCGCTAGTTCAGATAATTCGGAGGTGATACTATAACAAAAAAGATAAGGAAAATGTTTTTTGAGACAATTCCTGGTTATATGCAAACGATGCTATCATTGCTAGCATAAATGCGATGTGACAAACGGACTATACATGATTCGGAGCTTTACTTTCAACGTATCGCCGGAAACCGCCAATCCAAGCCCAACCCCCTCCATGCAGGAGCATGGGCAATGACAGCACCTTACATTATGAAGTGACGGATGAGTACGGTATAGGGACTATAACCTGAGGTTACCCAGCTGATATAAACTGGATCTCTAGTAGTGAAGCGTGTTACACCTTCAGAGTAAAGATGTGGTGGTTGGAACTATAGAAGTATACGTTAAATAAGAAAAAACTAGGAAAGATCCAACAAAAATATTGCATGGATATGACCAGAACTCTGAGAGCTACTTCATCAATCATTGATGGCTTTAAAACTTAAGCATTTTCCCCTGATAAGCTTATTCCAAAAGGTGCTTCTCTAGCAAACACCAGATAAATATTCCAAAAAAAAATACCAACCATCGTCTCCAAACTACCACAGCCATCACACAGAAAGGAAAGCGGATATAACTAATTCAGCGATGAGCAAACTTCCTGCTAAAGAAAAGAAAGAGGTGAATAAATGATGAACAATAGATCAGGATGTCATTTCAGAAGAAAGTGTAGTCGCAAGCTACACCCACAGGTCCAGAAACATGACGGTATTGAAGTCAGCATTTGCTTTCACGGGCCATCCACAACTCAACCGTACTTCGATTTTCCTGTGCGATATTTCTGTGATTTCAGTGACCATAAATCCTCGCGAATAACAAGTTGACTCTGCAGTTGCTCATCTCTAACCGATAAGCTCCACACCTAGTGAAAGATTGCGGGCAAGGATCTCAATCTGTTGTTAACAAAAAGGATGGCTTAAAAGGATGGATGTGACATCAGAATAAGCTGAGCTCTCTGGTCTCGATGCGAGGACAAAATAATTCCTTGATATGGATTAGAACCCTTTTGTCATTGCTAACTGGTCATAACCGTTAGCGTGAAGTGTTGCAGCAGTAGTTCTGGAACACCTTATGGCTGTGGAACTAATGCTTTCCTAGTGTCATGTCCATCAGCAAAAATAATACGTTATACGGGGAGCTAACAGATAATGCTGGTCTAAATGGAAAACAACAGAGGACGCCAATCCTTAAGCTCAACTCCTAATGGAGTCTTTATCTATGTCCGAATGATCGATTTGGCTTTCCCCCGCCTACTCGGCGCTATTGAGCTGTATGACCTGTCACCTATTTCTCACAGGTCAAAGAAGACATTTGACCGGCCCAAGGTTTAACTTTCATCCTTCACCATCCCTCCTTTGTATGCTTCGCAGATAACCACTAAGGTAATCTGATATTTGGTAAAGCTTTGTCAAATTTTCCAATATAGTAAAGAGGTCTTCTTTGTCAAGTCATGGTTTGACGAGTCTTCTAAGAGGAAGACTCCGAAATCCAGATTTCCAGAATCATGAACCATGTTCCTTCATGAGCCTTCAGGAAGAGATAATTTTTCAAGTCATTTCCCAGAATTTTCTAGCATATATAATAAATTAAAATTTTACCTAATATAATGTTTTTCCATGTTTAACTCACCTTTTTCTAAGGACTTATTGAACGTTTCTCATACGTTTTAATGACCATTTAACTCAAAAAAAACTGTCATGGAAAATCAATTTAAACAAAATTAATCTTTCGCAGAAAATGTCACTCCTTTTTCATCCATTGAACAGAGTTAGGACCAAACCAATATCTTTTTTTTTTTCTAAGGTAAGAAAAGACACAACTTTACCTTCCGCAGCCATAAATGGGTTAACTACCAACCACCCTTTTAACAAACAAGCAAGCCCGAAATCTAAACCACGATACCAATCAACATTGTCCTGGATGATATGTTAGTGGTGGTAGCGATGGTTAGAGTAGCGCCAGCGACAATTTCAAACAAGCAAAAGGTGGGCACATACAGGATATATCATAAGCAAGTTCGCTGACAATGGAAGATATGTGTGAATCCTATCTGTCGCATCATTTATCATTAGTAGATACTAATTTCATGGACATATTAATATGACAAAACTTCAGAGAAACATAAATCATATGTGGAGAAGTGTATGCGCTACACATATGTGCTCAGATACTCCACATTGGATACGTACCAAATGTGTAGTGTAGTGTTGTATTTTATTTCCTTCTGTTTTTCTGTAGTCTTTTGGAATTTTCTAATAAACGAAGGATGTAAAGGCTAAAGAGAATATTTATTATTGTCATATGTCGTTGTCCTAGCAATGTACAACTATTTAATATGAAAGGATTAAATATGAGTTCAGATATAATAGATGGGAGGAGCAAGTTTTGATATTGCTTAATTTTAATACAACAAACAAACTAAATTGTAGCTCACAATGGACATCTTTCTCTGTCACTGCTAGTCAGTTTGTTCTGATTATTTTTGTTGATATCATCAGAATCAATCCGTAGAAATGAAATCCTATAAAATCTTCATATAAATATGGAGCATATAAAAGTGGAGTCGAAAAAGGACTCCGCTTAATTTGAATAGGACCATAGGGAATATGTGTTGTATGGTATCTGCTGCGAAATTATTCTCCTGTCTTTTATAACTTTGCCTTAATTTTCCTCGCATGGTTATATTCTGAAAATTAAATTAAAATAGCCCAGAGGTAGTATCATATCCTGGAGGATATTCATAACCGTGTTTATTGTGTGGCCGAAACCTAAGAGAATGAATATGATATCGATTCTTTAAATGGAATTATATTTGGTATGCATCGACAAACACCACGTTTTCTTCCTTATATCCTGTCCACTGTACACTCACTTGATATCCAACCACACTTTCGAAGTATGATAAATAAATGCCAACAAAAAATCGAAGCACTCGAATAGAATGCTTAATAGTTTTAATGTTTTCTGATTTTTAACGCTTAAATGGGCCATCCCGGTCTCTATAATTTAATGCAGCACATGCAAATTGAATTTGTTTAAGTGTTTCAAATCAAATTCTAAATCCAAAAAGGATTTCAATCGGTTGGAAGAGATTATACGTTTGGATTATGTACGTGAGCATATTGACACACCCAATCGATTGTTTCCTCGATGTTAGCATGAAAAGGTAATCTTTTGGCCGTTAAATAGGGACAATATTATGTCAATAATATCCTTTCCTTTTTAATGCTATCCCCACATACTTAGATTGTCACAAGTAGACGATTATCTGCCCCCTCAATTTACCGATCCATCAATCTTCAACGAACTACTTTGCACAAAGCTAGCAACTTTAATTAGCATCATTAAATGCAATCAAGACACTTTCACTTACTTCCTCCTGCATTTGTGATAATGGAAAACCTCGAAATCCTGATTTTCGTTATTCAATAAGAAATTAGCCCAAGAGCAAGGATTCGATCCCTTGGTAACTGCTGACCTGAAACTTCTTAGACAGATGTCGTAGGGCATCTGCCATCTGAAATCTGACGTAGACATCATATTTTCTTTCATAGTGGTAGACTAGTGCAGATCCACTCTCTCCAGAAAACCTAAACAACAAGGGCTCGCGCCCTCTCAAAACCTCAAAAACGTTACCGCTAGGGTATTCTTCCGGCGTTTTACCTCGAAATGTCCTGATACCATTTTTTTACCCACTTGTCAATTCCTTCAATACCTTGATATTTCAAATCAGAGCCTATCTTTCATATAATTTCAGATATCCTTCTGGGTATCATTCTGCGCATATAATCAGTCTAACTGACAGGACTTGTTAGGTTTTAGACCAGGAATTGACCCAAAAAATCAAATCTTTAATCCAAAAAAATCAGAGTCCGTTCGCAACTCTGCAGCTTGCAGCTTGTACACTTAAATCAGGATTAGCCTGACCTAACGACGAAGCGAGCATTTTTCTACGCTTCTGACTAACGCCCATTTTAGGAGGTAGCTAACGAGGAAGAAAATCAACAAGTCCATAAGCTGATGTGTCTATCGAAAATTAAGATGCTGTCACCATAAGAAATTGCTGACAGCAAAATGCGCGATGTTCGAGTCGTTTGAACCTAATTAATAGCTTTACATGGGCGTGCCAGTATGGCACACTGGAAAAAATGAAATACGTTGGGCCAAAGAATTGATCCTCGTGGCATTCCAGGGAGAACATAAATAGTTGCTGGAAATGAGCTATCAATTTTTATTGTCAATAAGTTTTCGTTCAGAAAAGTGCCGATGGTACGACTTACGGAAGTGATGGACTGAGCCTGTTGAAGTTTACTGATAAATCCCTTTTTGCAGACGGAATCAGACGTCATTTTTTAGCCAATAAAACATGGTACAGAAGTTGTCTTTATTCATAACCCAGTAGAAGTATAACCATGTCATTGCATTCGCTGTCAACATTTTCATGAATCCTAATTATTTTCAAGATATCAACAACTTTGAAACATCCTTAACGATCACCGTATTGTCTCTTAGTGGAAGCTCCCCACATTCTGAGAGCAATGATATGTAACTGAATTTATTTAGTTCTTATTTGAACCATTTATTGGAAGCTGGAAGTATAAAACAATTGTCCCGAAGGTAGGGAATAATCAATTGTTCCTAGGTTTTTTACTAATCATCTTAAGTCGCACATAAGCCAGTTCATGGCATCTTTTCAGCCCATAGTTACACTTAGATTTTATATTGATAAATTGTATTTCGTCCTTATTTGTAAAAAATTTTTTGAACCCGGGCGGAGATTATTTAAAGCTATTTCATTTGGTCAACGAATCTGTAGAAAGCAACGCTATTTCTTACCAAGGAAGATACGCACCTCTGTTTCTGCAAAAACGATTGTTGCTTAATCGTGGTAGATCCTTTCTTAGAAGGTCAGACACACCAGGTCGACGGCAAAGGTTCACCTTTGCCCGGTACTTGTAAATGTCTAATCATTGTAGTCAATGGAGTCCTTTGTCAGCTTAAAATCAGTAAGTTTTGAACAGTACTTAGTGACTAATGAGAATGGAACGTTTTCTCTTATCCGAAGACGCAAAAAGCGTTATCTGGGAAACTTTATACCGATGTAATCCATCAAATTGTTCCAGACAATGTATATTGGTAGACAGGAGAACTCTTTGAGTGGTAGTTCAGTTGTTTAGGCTATCAGAAAACTGAAACTTAGAACAAAAACAGCCTTCACCTCAGAAAAACTGGGGAATAATTTTGTTTTCGTTTAGTCGGTAGAGAACTGCCTGGTACCAGGGTACTGCGGATGGAAAGTTACACTCCCCTCTCTTCGGTCCTATCAATGTTTTTCTTTTTCAGTTGTGACGCTCGTTACTTTTTTGCAGCAAAAACCTCTTCAGCCGTGCTTTCTCTAGAGCTTTTTTTGTACATCACTTCCACCTACTCTCTTTGCTTTCCGCATCAAATGATACTTAAGCAAAGGATTCGTCTTCTAAGCAAAGGATTCTTCAATTTCAGAAGTTTTATGAAGGGTATAAATCACAATGTTGTAAGTGATAATGGATAAATTGAACTACCAAAAACTTCAGAAATTGATAGAGCTAACCAAAGGCAATTCGGAAAATAGGACAAGTTAAAGCTGAGAGCAATAATCCCAACAAGTCAAAATAACCAGACGACATCCACCGAACTGGTAGTGCCAATTGACGCGTCCCGGCTCGTGAGTTGGCACCTGACGAGAAGCGGCAGGGGCGCGTGTTCGAAACCAGCTTGAGCTCTTTCCACCTTTCTTTCTAAATATAAAGGATTTTTCTTAAATATCGTCTTTATTTTGAAATTCTCCATATGGACCCCATAATTTTGAAGGCTTCCTTTCATTTTGAGGCTCTTTTGCTCTTTTTGTGGAATGAATCCCTTTAAAATTTAAGAGGTTATCCATTAAGAGGTTATCCAATAAGTTCTGGATTCTCGTTTTTCAAAGTCAAAGTCAAAAGCGCTTTTACAGTATAGTACAGGTACTTCCCGAGATGAGAACCAAGGCTTCGATCACAGGATTAATGTGGAACTCCTTCTGAACTACCTTCGCCAGCCATAATGTGGAAATCCTTCCAATTACGTTTCGGGTCTTGACTGGGTCCCTGCAGCGTTGTCTTAAACAAAATTGTTTTCATGTTTAACTTTCATTCACCAATTATCGGTATAAAGCTGCACATCATTAACCATTTTTTGAAGATTTCTCTGGACTATTATAGCTTTTCGGTCTGCCGTATAGATGATCAGATCATCAGCAAACGCTACCAATGATCGCGTTGGTGAGACATGAAAGTCAAAGCCGTTCCATAGCTTACGAATGAATATGGAGAAGAGCAGAGGCGCGGTACCTGTTTCCTGTTGTAGACCATTCAAGAACTTTAAATAGCGCATTGTCGTCAGATTTCGATTAGTTACAACAAATGATTTCCCGTATTCTAAATTGCACATCAAGGAATTGCATTGCACATAAAGGAATTTAAAAATAAGTCCATCTAACCACACCGTATCGAAAGTTTTCTCCATATCAATGAGACATGCTCCAACACATTCTCAATCGTTTAGATTCCAACAGATGTCTGACGATCGTTCGTTATCGCATGTATGATCGAATGCGTGGCACGAAAACCAAATTGGCAATTCGGCATCAACTCCTATTTCTTGCTTTAGCAGAACATATTGTTGCGCTTTTCCAGGTGCACGGCCTTTTTGCTTCGTAAACTTTAAATTTCTTGCAACTGAAATTTTGCCTATCTGTCATATTTACATATCTGTCATGTGTTTGTCCGTCATATCGCACCAGCTTTTCAATTATTCAACAAAACTGCTCCCCATCGCTGCCTGCTGTAGTCGCTTATATACTTGGTCCAACCAATCCGAAATTGTCTCATATCTTCCACGTGGATCATTCTCGAGGGCACGCATTAAATCTTTTGCTTTTGTATTGTCGGACTCCATATCGCAATGCACTTACATAATGGCTTTTGCCCCTTCAAGAATGATCCATATATTTGTTATGGTTATTATTTTGCATCTTGCATTTTGTGCAAATGCAGTGGCGCGTGACAATATTCGAACATTTAACACTATTCGCGCCTTATATCTTTTCCGCCCCGAAAATATGACACATCAGCTGTCTCAACGTCTTCCTGCTGACAATATGGGGATAGGCGATTCAGGTGCACAATTTTCATTTTTGCTCGCGGCTTATGGTACCCCTGTACCCGGTATACCTCATGGCTGATTTGCTTGATGAACCGGTAGGGTCCCTCCCAATTCGGCTGCAACTTCGGAGATCTGCCATTTCGACGCCGAAGGTTACACAGCCGCACCAAGTCGTCCGGCTGGAATCCGGATGAGTTTGCCATTTAGTCATATCTGGTGTTCATGCGGTCAGTAGTCGACTCTAATTGCTTCCGTACCAAACGGTGTATTTAATTCAGGCGTTGCCTTAATTCGCCGGTATACTATGGAATGGTTTGAGGCTGCTCAGAGGGTGTCCCGAACTTTTTACATCAGCTGGTAAACGAATTATTATTCCAAAAATGTCTTTGGTTGGTGCCTCGCCTGTCGATGCATGTTTTACAGTACGCCATCAAAAATAATTGATTATGTCGATCCCAATCACTCTGATTTTCATCAACCATCTTGGCCAAATGTTGAGCGTGTCATTGAACCGTTCGACCATTCCATCTGACTTGGGATTATGTGGTGTTTGTGTTTTCCGTATTCCCAGCAGCTCACACATTTCCGCAAGAACTTATGACTTGAAGTTACGGCCTTGGTTTGAATGCAGTTCACGGAGAACGCAATACCTACTCACCCCTTGTGAAACGATTTGCTTCGCTACGGTAGTTGCCCCCTGGTTAGGAATTGGCTGTTTCTGGCCACTTACTGAAGTAATCAGCCACATCGTGTGTATACCGATTTCCCCATTCGGACTCCGGAAAGGGTCTTGTGATGTCCACGGCTATTCTGTCGAACGGTACCCCCACATTATAGGTCTGCTTTTGTCCTCTCGTTCTTCGATTCGCTCATTTAACGGAAGCAGATATTGTGCACTTACGGCATCACTCAAACACATCATGTCGAGCGTGGCGCCAGTAGAATCTTTCTCCCACATTCGTCAGGGTCTTGATCATCCCAAAATGACCTCCCGATGTTCCTTCATGCATCTTACTTAGTACTCCTTCAACCTAACTTTTAATAAGAACAATTGGCATCCTGTATGAAATGCCATCTGCCGTTTCCCATTTCCGTTTCAGGATTCCATCTTCAACCTGAAGGGAGTTCCGTTGAGCCCGATGGCTTTTTAAGACGGGACGTTCTGTTGTCTCTTTCTAGACCAAAAATGGTCCAATATCATCGTTGACCAGCTAAGCGTCCCGGAGTTTGTGTTGCGTCCAACCTTCATCGATTTAAGCCGTTATTACACGTATATCCAGACCTTCGTGTTTTTCCTCGTATCTTCGGCAATGTTTACAAATAGCTCGAAACGAGCGACGGGATAAAGCGTCAGTGTTGCCACGTGCTCTGCCTTCTCAATCAATGATTTCGTAGACAGTCTGTAGAGTTTCCATTCTCCTAGCCAACCTCTGTCCAACGATGTTTACTTCAATGCGTTTCCCAGACCAATCAACTTGTCGGGCCTTATCTCCAAGTTCTGACCCTGTTCTACGTTTCCTACTAGCGGCACACGCTTGGCAATAGCTTGATGTCTTTCGTTGCTTGCAGTGCCATTACAAATACCCTCGTTCACCACAATTCCAGCATATAAGTGAACCATTCACCTTTGACTTCCTGGTCAAATCCAAGCGCTCACAGCGGCATACTTTCGTTGTGATCTCCCGGGCCTTGGCTGTGCTACGAGCGGTTGTTTTAGCGGCTTCAAAATTTAAACAATAGGCCAGTGCGTCCTTTACTGAACGTTTTTCGGCTAGGCGGACAGCTTGTTGTATTTCCCAGTCCTGCAACGCGCGAACAAACGCTTCCCATTATTAGGCCGTACGCTGGGTAAGCTAATAGTGCTAGCCTTTCAATTTCCTGCGTAGCTGCGACCTGTATATCAGTTTCAAGTGATTATCTCCATATTTCACGTTCGAGTGCGTTAATGATAACCATGGAGCTTGACTGCGACTCAACGGGGATAGTTTGAAGAATTTCAGCAGCTGGACCTATCAGGACAAGAATTCATGCTGTTACTCGCTCCTGTTCATTCCAGTGATTTGTTTGCGGGGCAGCTTCAAACTTGGATTTGTTAATGCCCCAAGCCATTTGTCCATCGAAAGTTGGTTCTTTTACATTCCCTGTTGAGATATTAGCTGTACTCGCTGTTACTCGCTATCGGGGTCGGCTTACTCGCTATCGTTACTTTGGCTTGCTTTAAATCTTCTTTTATTCTTTCAATCTTCCTGCACCGTTTCCACTTTGTTCACCCTTTTTCCGTTTTGTCTATTGTTTCTTCGAAACCTTTAGTTTGAAAGTTAAGCTTTTAGCTCCGATCAGCTAAATCTGCTCTTAAGTCAGTTGATTGTTTTCCTAATTCTCTTGTTTGTAAGTCAAATTTCTGGCTTAATTTGTTTAAACATCAACATCCACATCAGCCCTTTTAGAAGACAAAAATTTGTTCCTCCTGGTTTCCTCTTCTGCAATTTTCCGCGTCGCGAAACCCAAACGATCCCTACATCACTTCCACTGCCAGCGCTTCGTTTAACCGGAACTTTGTCCCACTCTATTCACATTTTAATCACATACCGATTCGTATACGATCTTACTGTGAATTGCTACTCGTTCGACTCCTTTTTGTCGCCGTTCAAATCTTCAACACAAAGGAATACAGAACTTACCTTACCAATTTTCATAATTTCACTAATCGGTTTAAGTCAGGGACCAAGCCGATCCAAAAGAACAAAACTCAGCCATGTTTTTCTTTGCAATTCATTAAAATAATTGATTTATTTTGCTTATTTTTTCGTTTTTTCAATATTTTGTTTTTGTTGTTTTTTTTCATCAGAAATACAATAATAATAATAATAATATTTACTAATAGTTCATTTATCAGTTGTTTTCTTTTTTTCCAGTTTTTTAATTCTTTGATTTATATCATCGCGTAGCAGATACACAAGAAAAGATTTTAAAATATTTATAATATATATATATATATATAAACAGCAGATACCCTTTCACTTCTCGTTTGCTTTATCATTCTTTATATCGTTCGAATTTATTGTGTTCTTACTTTTCATATTTACTTTTGTCGAGCGATTTTCATTTAATTGTAGCATTTTCGCATAGAATCTAGTGCTGGTTGTTTATTTTTTTTTTTGTATTATTTTTTTCTGTATCATTTTAATAAAGTTATATATAATAGAATTCTTCAGCATATTTTGAAATATTTGTTGTTGTTTTTGTTTCGATTTCATCGATTAATCTGTTTTTTTCCCCGTATGATCGTTTAATTTGTCGGATATAAATCGCAACAATTGTTTGCACATTTGAATTTTGTTGTTAATTGATTTTAATAGAACGAATTGTATTAGTAGTGGTAGAAAGTGCAGTGTGTCGTTATTGAACTATTAATGTTTCTTCCTAGACTTTTTTTGCGATATTTTCAGTTTTGACTTTTACAAAGCGTGTGTGGATATGTTGCTGAATTTGATTACAAAACGGTTAGACGTCTAGCAATGTTACATGTCCCGAGGCGACATTTTGGGAATTTTTGGAAAAATTATTTACCTTGATTATAGTCAAATAATGGCCGAATGCGATTGATTTTATTTGTTAAGTAGGTAAGAATTTGCAAAACCGCCCAATTTATAAGCCTGTAGAAATTTTTTTGACATATTCCAAAAATATTCCAACCAAAAACAAATTAATTTTTTTTTATAGAATACAATTCTTTATTTGCTTTATAACAACTTCGCCTATTTTTTATTCAATTTGTAATCGTATCGCAAAGCCATTCTTTGTGGCCTGTCTAATTAAATTAGTTTTCGTCTAGGAGAGATTTTCACATACATTTATAATAAAGAGCATGATATGGTAATCAAAAACAGGAAAATGCTTTGCATTTGTATACACGCTCACACAGCGAGAGTATTTGTCTCCATAAGAAAAATAAATATTAATTATAAATATCGTGTGATATTATAAAGCCGGTGTATAAATACGAGTTGAACAATGTCTATTTGAGCATCATGTATTACGATACCTTTACAAATCACATGCTTGAATATTATTTAAACAATTTCTATTTCATTTTGACACCAACTCACAATCAGGCTGTCACAGCACAGATCAAATCACTGGACGTTACGTGTGACTTTCGATATTTCACAGTCAAATTAAATTTATTATTTTTCTCCTTAAGATTTTTGTGTGATATTTTTTTTCTTGTTCTGGGTTGTATATCTTTACATTTCTTTGTTTGTTTATTTGCTGTTGTCGTCGTTGTTGTTGTTGTTGCTGTTGATATAAACATTTAATTTGTTTGCACACATCCCATTTTTTACTACTCCAACTACAACTACTACACATTTCATTTGTTCAAATCAATTAATGAATCTCAAGCAATGCGAATCAATTGATACATTCGGTTTTTTGTTTATTATTGCCCGAAATGCAATTGTTCATGTTGTTAATTTGGATGCCGGGTGGCATGGCAAATTTCTCATAATTACTTGTATAACCATTCCCTAAGCTATTCATAAACATATTTTGTTGTTCGTTTGTGTTATTGAACCAATTTGAATGGGAATAGTTCACCTGAAACGAGAGATTTAAAGAGAGAAAATTTTAGTTTTTAATCTATTTTATAATTCAGAAACTTTGAAGAAGATAAAAACAGCACAGAGATACGTGATGGAAAAGCAAAAATGTTAGTTATCAATTTACCTTAAGGACGAAATCAAGATCCTGACATCCAATCAATATTTTAAAAATTATTTACAAAAAATTCATGTTCAACGTTGACTAATAGAAATCAGGAAGTTAAAAGGAACAGTCAATCGTCTCATGTCGAAAGTTGTACGTCACACAGACACAACATGGATCGATTTCATAGATACAGTTGCTATAAACATCCTTGGATTTTATAAATGTTATCTTATAGGCCTAAAAAATATTGAAAGAACAGCACAACAAAGTACATTTGGCATCTTGGTTCTGTAGAAAATTTAAATGAACGACAGATTATTCTTTAAAGGACATCGATACAGCTTAACATAACATTAAATTATGTCAAACGGTAACATACACATTGTATTATCGCAATGAAATAAAGGCCCGGCGGCGGTTGTGATTTCGGTCATAATCTAACTACAGTCGGGTTCCAGGCGCAAATGATGTGACATATTTGAAGTATAAATATTGCTACCCTGGTTTCTGGAATCATTTCTGTTTTGCATTACATAGTGATCGTAAAAACAAAAAGACAAATCGAACATGGAAGTGAATCAGAAACGTCTACTTGTACTAATCGAATTTATATTAGAGCACAACGCAACGGAGAAATATAAGCAACACATTTGGGCCTGATGCAGTTAGCGATAAGTTCGAAAAATTTCGCTCGGGAGATATGGATCTTTGAAGTGAGCAACGTGGACATCCAGGACAATCGATCGATAACGACGAGTTACGTGCATTAGTGGAGTCTGACCCCCGCCAAACCATAAGGGATTTTGCCGAGAAATCAGACGTTCACTATTCGACAGCTTGCCACCACTTGCAACAACTTGGAAAAGTGAAAAGGCTTGACAAATGGGTTCCGCATGATCTTACCGAGCAAAACATGACGTGGCGAATGGAGATTTTAAGTTCTCTTCTCTCCTGCAACAAAAAAGAACCGTTCTTGCACCGAATTGTGACCTGCGATGAAAAGTGAATTTTATACGATAATCGTCGCCGATGGGCACAATAACTAGATGCCGATGAAACGCCAAGACACATGCCGAAGCCAAGCCTTCTTCCAAAGAAAATAATGGTAACTATTTGGTAATCTATAGTTGGAGTTATGCAAACCATCTATGCTGAAAAATACTGTGCTCAACTGGATGAAATGTATCAGAAATTGATAGTCTAATAACCTGGGCTTGCCAACAGGGATGGAGTGATACTGCTTCATGATAACACACGACCTTATGTATCGAGAACAATGGTCCAAAAATTAAACGAATTGTGCTATGAGACTCTTCCTCACCCTCCATATTCACCAGACATCTCACCAAAAAGTTTCCATTTCTTTAAACATTTGAATCACTTTTTGACTGGAAAAAGTTTTAATAATGAAGCTGCTGTCAAAAATGCCTTCTAGGAGGTTCTCCGAACCAGAAACTCGGACTTCTACAAAACTGGAATAAATGTACTTATATCTTGTTGGGAAAAGTGTGTTGCATCTATTGGTCCCTATTTTGATTAAATAAATCGTCTTTATAAGAAGCTACAGCTGTTTAAAAATTTATTGCTTAATAGGCCATTTCATCTGCAGCAACCTAATAGTAAGCAGAATAGAGATCATACAATGCAATCGAAAGTTACTAATTGACAGCCCTAGAGAGCCTTCAATAATGCAAAAAAATGGAAACCATTGTAGCGTCTCTTCATAGATACGAAATTTGTCCACATCTAGCCAAATTGAAGATGGAACTTCTAAACAAAAATGCAATTTACAACCGAGGAAATGGTGTTACCATGAAGAAATGGACAAAAAGGTTCGGGGCTATACTACCTCTAGCTTGGGTACACACAGTTAACTAAAAACATGAAGGACCTAAATAAGAAAGGTGTCAGTACGATCGATCTCGCTAACGATATCCTTATACTGATCAGTAAAAAAACTCCTCAAAACTATATCAGGCACGAACTTTCCCCTTTTTTTCAAGTTGGAAGAATAAAAGAGATGTGCATCCATACCGAAAAATCTGAGCTTATCGTTCGATTTAAACCATATTAGCTTGGTAGGAGTGAACGGATGATTGAGTGTCACTTAGGAGCGAACTTGCCTTTTAAGGTGTCTTGGACTTCAAACATAGAAGTCCGACGAAAATGTACAGCGACGATCTTCAATATCGAAGGATTGATAGGAAAATTTGGGGTCTAAAGTACAAAATCGCTCTCTCGACAAACACAAATTCATGAGTGACTCCAATAACCCCCTAAGGTGCATAAGGACATAAGATGTGGCTTCAACACTACAAAAAAGAGCTACTGTGATAGAATTAGAAAGGATCTAACGTTTAACCTGGATTGGTATCAATGGTACTAAAATAATCGTGCTAATGCTCAACCTTTTGCCTCTTAACAACATGATCTTGAGCGAGGCATAACTTGCAAGCATCAGACAAAAATTCTCAAAGGAACTTGTTGTACTAAATCACACATTTTTTAATAACTTGTTTAGAGTTTTTTTCCTTCTTCACATCACTGAGAAAGTTGCTAAAGCTGCTACAAAATTTCTAAATACAATTGAGCAATTTGGAAGGGCACTAGGTCTCGTTTTGTTCTGTACGCATCCCAACTTTAGTACCCAACATGGTTTGGACTGGAGTAAATCATGGGTTTATCACGCGTGAGTTTTATCAAAACAACCGATCTGCGATGCAAAGAGCTTTTCAGCGACGGTTTACCATTCCACGCAATAATCCTGTCCACACTGCGAACACAATTCGATCCTGGATTCAGCAGTCGGAGAAATTGGTAGCACGGAAAGAAAAGCCTACACATAGCCGACGAAAAACCATCAGAACACCAGAGAATGTGAAGCGTATGAGAGCAGCAGTCGAACAATCACTAAAACGTTCTCTGTTCGATGGCACTCTATTGAATTTTTGGGTTTCAGACCGCAGTTTGAGGAAGATTCTGCATTTAAATTTGAATGTTCATCCCTTCAAAACAATTTCTGTTCGAGAATTGAACCCAGCTGTCTACGCTAACTGCCAAAATTTGCGTAAGGGAATCGGTCCATATGCGACCAAGTACGTTTAAGCTGGCCGGAATTGTGAATGAGCGAGATATCACTATAGAACTGAAAACAACCCCTAAATTGTTCACGAGATACCACTAAATTTTCAACACTAACGGTATAGTGTACCGTATGACAATTTACGGGCGCTATAGGCCCATACCTCTTTGAAAAAGAAGGCGGGACCGTGAATTACGGGCGTTAAGTTTAAATGTCGACGCTGGGCTGCAAGCTACCCTAAATTGTTGACGAGAGTACACTACATTTTTCTAAAATAATTGTGTGGTGTGCCTAGGAATAATTCTTCGTTATAGGGTCGTAATTCTGTGAAGAACTCGTAACCGTGAATTCCGGGAATTATGTTTGAATGTTGAATTTTCTTAAACAGGAAGGATTAGAGGAATTTAGGATACAACAGAATTTAGTTATAGCCCTGATAGCCCGAAATTCTCTAAACATTTCAGAAGAAATGTTTCCCTGCCGTTTAGTGCGTCTTCCGAAAGTTGACGTGCAGGGCATGCGCTTTTTTTCGATTAAAGCCTATGCGATTTCTTTCTTTGATTCTATCAGACTGAAAATTGTTTAAACGTCTCCCTCAAAACTTGGTAGAGCTAAAAGAGTGGAGATTGTTGAAAAAACAAACTCGAAATGTGTGAACAGGCTGTTCAAAACTTCAGAAATCGACCCCTGGCCTATTTGCAGCGAAAAGTCGCCCTCATCGACATCATTTTTGAAAATTAATCATCCTTTCAAATGACATAAACCGCATGTTCATCCTGTCATGCGCGCCGAAACCAATGAATCATTAGTGCTTTGTTATAGTTTTTGATGTTTCACAAGTTATTTTTTGTTCACAATTTTTTGTGAAGCATAAAAGTTCCCTTGATTGTTAGTGAATCGTTTGCTTTTTTTCATTTTTCTTTGTTAAATGTCTTTTCGCCAGATCTTCAAACTTATCAATAGGTTTGATTATAATCTCAGCTGAAATTGGTTTTTCAGCTCTATTCGATACGTGCTCGTTTTGGTTTAAAATCCTTGGACATGATTTCACAAAGAGAGTCTACTCAAACTTCTGTTGAGGATCGCAAATTCGCAGATCGCAAATTTTAAACCAATTAAACCCAATTTCCCAAAGTTTCGAAACCCAAAGTCTCGTGACGATTGCTCGTTACTTGAATCAACAAAATTGGAAGACTTACTCTTATCCATTAGAGAAGTTATAACAATTTTCTTAAAACAGAATTGCCTAACTACCGTCAAACGGACAGGTCTGCATTCTGAAACAAATCGGAGGGAATGCCCTGTCCAGTAAAAGAACGCTGTATAGTATTACGTCGTCCTTTTACTTAACAGGGTATAAGTGACAGGTATTAGTATTATAGTATTACTAAGAATAGCGGACACAAAGATACCATTAAAGGATAAACATATTGTCCAGAGAAAACAGAAGTTCGGCACTTCATATCCGGACAGGAGAAATCATAATTTACCACGACGGTTCCAAATTGGATAAAAGCAGTGGCGGCGGAACCCCATCTTTCGAGAATTTCTGTTTCTACACTGGCGGTAGAAACTGAATAGTCCAACAGTGTTCATTTTGAATGCATTTGCAATCAAAACGACCGGAAAATAGACAACAAAGAACTGCGAACGGACTGCAAATCGACAGGGAATTGCCTCCAATCGCGTAGTTTCCCAACTAGTGGAGGTGCGCCCGGACAACCAGAGAACGACAGCAATCCGAGTATCAAGGACACAGAGCTGTAGAAGAAAATGATCAACAAGATGAGTTCGCGAAATCTCTGCGTAGCCTGAACCCAAAGGCAACTGCAGGGTCTATACCAATAGTAGGACTGATTTTGTCACGATCTGGGCTTTGGAGGGTGGTTAGGTGCGATGGAAGAGACACTAAGGAAAAGAAAGCTTCAGCCGCAGTCACCTACGGACATTCGTTGAGTATCAATTATTGTTGAGTCTGTGGATTCTCGTTATCAATCCACAAAATGAGTTGAAATCGCGAGCGGTGATATTCGATAAAGTTTTGTCAGACGGTTTACAGATATACTACAATGAGTGGCTCCAGTGTAAAGAAGATACGGAGCTCGTTGAACTCGACTATCGATCCGGGCGGCTCGAACAACGTGGCCAAAGTGAGATAACTGTTGCACAATGACTGACGTTTAAGAATTGGACAAAATAGTGACGAGTTAATCATACAAGCGTTCAATGCATTGTTCATGAAGGATGGGCCATGAGCAAGGAAATTTCTAACTACCAACCAAAAAGAAACGCGTTTGTGCCTTTCCCAAAGTTTTCAAATTTCATACAGGCAAATACATTTTGCACAATGAGGGAACAGGCGATGAAACTTGGGTTTCCCTGTATGACCCAGAAACTAAAAGATGGTAATCTACGGCATGGCACACTTCTAACACACCATGACAAACGGAGGCACGTATGAGCGAATTTAAGGTCAAGAAAATCCTGATAAGGTTTTCGACCATCACTGGGTGAGTTCTATAGAATTCGTTCTACCTGAGGAAACTGCCGAATCGAATTTGAATGTGCAATTACTAACTCATCAGCCAGACTGAATTAATCGTGTCCGCCCGTCCATCTCTGACAATTGATAGCTGCATCGCGACAATGCGCGATGCCTTGGCCCGCTCGTCGTGAGGCAACTACTGGCCCAATTTGGCGATGCTATATCGCCGCACTCCGTCTACAATCCTGATTGGGCTCTACGGGACTGCTTTTTAATTTCCACGGTTGAAACTCAGCTAAATGGAGTTGAATTAATTCAGAAGGTTCAAGCTCCATTGACGAGTGCTCTCAACAGCATCCCCGAAGCTGACTTTCCCGAAGGTGTACGACAGCAGCGTTTTCCAAAATAGGCTTCCTAACGGAGTTATTTCGAAGAATATTAAGGAATTTTAAACATATCTTCAATAAGTCTTCTTGTTTCTAATCAATCCTACTACTTATTGTCTGAACCCTCTAGAAAGGGTATATAAAATCATTAGCATTAAAGAGGAAAGAAGTCGAAACATCTATGGAAGATAAGATCTATATGAAATAGATACGTCTTGGAACGGCTACAGGGACTTCCAACTATAACGTAAGTTCCTTTGGAACTGGAAAAAAACAAAAGCGAGAACGAAACTGCTAGAGAGAAACACTAAACGAGGAAAAGTAACAATTTATTGGCTTAAAACAACAAACAAAACGAATCAAAAAGGAATAGGAATAGTACGACTGAGGCGTACTAACATTACAGAATTACAAACTTGTCGATTGCCGTGCGAGGGAACCTTCTTGGTTTCTGTAGGACGGCATCATGGACCATCTGTAAACAAGGATGTCATACGTAAGATACTGAAGGCAGATGTTGGCCCTCATAGTGGACTCCAGTGGGTAAATGATAACCAATTCAACTGTGCGGGTTACAGAATTGCGCTCAAGTGAATCAGCAGGAGCCGAGAGTTGATGTTGCATAGGGTGATGAATTATCTTTTCCGACAATTCGTCATCCTAGAATGTTTGCAACTCAATTAAAACGAAATTATTGATTCGGTGTGGCAAATATTTTCTAAAGATTTACAACCTTTTAGTGGTGTGAAAAAAAAGTGAAGCATTTGTCAGTGCTTTAAACTTTAACACCATTCGCAAACTTTACCATCAAAGAAAATAATATAGAAACCTCTAATAACTGCGGCATATGAGGGATCCCATTATGATTTGACTGAGTTTCACGATAACTTCTCAGGAATTTTATCAGATATTCTTATAACAGACTAGAAAACTTCGATACATACAAGAAGCACTGCAGCCGCAACCTCTCAATACATAAATTATAATCATGAGTTGAAATAGAACGTCCTGGAATGCGTTCACTCTCCTGAAAACTATAAGAATAAAAATCCTGCAGACAAACAAACAAACTTTGTGCATAACGTCAAGTTAAAAGTTTTTCAATACTAACAATCATTCTAAAAGCGTTTTAAGTTTATCATTTTCTATTCTCACTTACAACTTGTCAGTGAATTAAACCTTTGAGTAAAGCTTCATCCACAATAGACAAAATTGTACATCGCACTGTGATAAAAGTGTCTCACTCAACGAGAAAAGTGTTTAGGGGGATTTGGCTTTTTGCAAAACTACAATTTATAGGCGGCATCAACTTTTCAAGCAATACATGTACTAAATCGAAGACGACGTAAGACCCGAACGTGTAGTTAGGGCTACGACGCCACAGATTAACGAAAATTTTTTATGGATAGGTGGCACGGTAAAAATGTCGTATTTTGTTGGAGCAACTGAATAATTTTTTTTCGACGGTCAGTTAAGGCTGCGACACCAGAGATCATGAAAAAAAAAACAGAAAATATAATCTTATATTGTAAGATGTTCGGTCTGACAAGAAAAAAAATTGCAATATTGATTCGAATATCTGAATGAACTATCCTAAACAACCAACAAATAGGGGATGAATGGATGATACTTGGATCCAAAGGATGCTTAAACCACTCCAAAAAAGAGGAGCGTGTCTGATGGTATATGGAGTTTTTGGGCCGCTATGGAGAGCAGAAGGAAGAGATGATGAATTACATCGTTAGTAGTGACGAAGCTTGGGCTCACCATTATATCCCTGAGTCAAAGCAAAAGTCGATGCTGTGGCATAAAAATCGAATAATCACCTCCTAGAAAGTTTTCAAGCATGTCAACCCGGCCTAAGAGATCATACAGACGATTTTTTTGGAATGCAGGAGGTGTCCTCTTGATTCACTATGAGGAACACCATTTCTTTACAACGGGAGTGTACTACGAGACTTTACTAGTGAGATTTAAAGGCTACAGTCGTGGAAAGGATAGAAAAAAACGAAGAAAATCGGTAACAAGGGTGCTCCTTTGCACGACAACTCTTCCGCGCTCTCGAGCCATACTCCGATGACTACTATGGTTCGATACCGATTTGAACATTTCCGTTCAGCAAACTGAATATCTCTAACCTCACACCAAGCAACTGCTATTTATATCCAAAAGAGAAAGAGCTGTGAGACAAAAGGTTAGGAGGATAATGAAGTCAAGTCGACTATCTCGACCACTTTTGACAACCAGGTCGAATCATTGTTTGGGCGGTGTAAGCAAATTATTTTAAAGAATAAAACTTTTTTTAAAGAGTTTAAGGAGAATATATTGAAAAGGAAAAGTTGTTTTACTTAAACTTCCTTATTTATTCATGAATATATGACGGACTCCTGTCATGTCATCACAGTCCAAAAACAAAAATTGTTACGCAACATTTTCGAATTCACTAGATAAGCATAGGATTCGCTAACAGATTGGATACAGAAGTTCCTTTAATACTTCTTCCATTGAATTTTTCGCTCCAAGTTAAGTCCTCACCAGATTTATATTAGTCGTAATCAAATTATTACGACTTACCTGTGCTTGTGTGTTTTGTTGCTGTTGATTCATTAAATTGTTCTGCATTTGCTGACCATGGTGTCCAAATCCTATAAATGAATTAGAATAGAAATAATATAATAGAGATTGATGTGACGACTTGGTTATTTACTATAATAGGTTTAAAATTAAAAATAATTGCAGTTTGTTTCTACACACCTTGCCCTGATTGTTGATTCAAATGCTGCATAAACATTTCATGGGGTTGATGAGATGAATACGATGGGAATTGACGGAATGACAAGATTGCTGGATCCATGGCTGTCCAATCGGTCATGTTTCCATATCCTATAGATTAAAAAAAAAAAACACGGGCAAAGCCGAATATGAAATATCAAATTAAAACAACATGATCAATGATCCTACCTCCTTTATTATGGTTTTGATTTGGTTGTCCCATGTGCATTTGTGGATCATTACCTTGTTGCTGCTGTTGTTGTTGCTGCTGCTGCTGTTGCTGTTGTTGCTGTTGAGGTGGTTGTGGTGGCTGCGGAAAACCGCCCATATGATGTGACCAATTATTTTGTGGTGGCATTTGTTGTGTACTATTCATGAATGGTAAAATTTTACTGCTGCTACTTTGTGGTCGTGGCACACCGAAACCAAAGGCATTCATATGATTAAAACCTGGTGGTGGCATACGTGTTCGTTGACAGCTATCTAACAGATGCTTATTATGATTATTTTGCGATTGTTCATTTTCCATTAGTTCGGCCAATGCTTTTTGAGTCTCGAAGAACGGATCGAAACCTTAAAAAACGAACGCGAAAAGCAAATTGATTACACACTACATCTGATTATAAATTTATCAAGTTCGAGCCTCTATTTGTTTTTTTTTTTGTTTTCTTTTCATTTTCATAGCGAAAAAGCAAAGAGAAAAATTGGAAATACATCTAATACGTCACTACGTCAAACAATAGAAAAAGCTTATCTTCATTGAACCAATACAAAAGAGATTTTTCGGTTTAGTCAAATTTTTTTAGAGTTCCATTTGGAAAATTAAAACAGAAAAGAGAAAATTTTTAGCTTCGTATTAGCATCAGTTTAGTTATGGCAATCATTATTGAAAGACATTACTCATTCATCGCTTTCTCCCTTCTGGACCTTTGAATGCGTCATACCCTTAAAGACAAAGCATGCAATTCTACTGTGATAAAGCCTCAATATAGCCAAGCGCCTAAATAAACTCTCATCCTCACTCACTGACTCCTTCTTTTTGTGTCAATCAAAAACAAAACACGTCAATCTATCACTCATCATACTAATCATCAGCAGCAGAAACACCGAGAAAGAAAGCAAACCAAAAGCAATAAATTACCTTAAAACAAATGTAAGAAGCACAGACACCCAGAATTAAGAATAGAAATTAAATAAAGAAAAAACGGAATAAAAAAACTAAAACAAAAACAAACAAATATAATAACAAATTATGTACCTAAATCATCATCGACAGGTGCATTTTGCGTATATTGATTGTGAATACGATTCTGTTGTGGATTATTATTCGGATTCATTAGCATATTGCTATTATTGCTATGCGACCCAATTTGATCGAATTTATTAAATAATCTCTGTTTTTGTAATTGTTGTCCGATAAGGCCTAAAAAGTTGGTAGTTGATCGTTTCGATATTGTTTTGTTTTTTTTTTAAATATATATATAATATTTTTGAAATGCAATTGAAAGATTTTACTTTTTATTTTTTCAAATTAGCGAAAAAAAACATTGTGAAACAGAAGAAAAACATGAATGAAGTTCTTATGAGAAAAGAAATATTTAAGTTGGGCTCAAAATTGCTTTGAAAATGAATAAAAGTCAGGACGACAATATCGTAGGATGTTGAATTGTTGGTTAAACAAAAGGAAAAGGTTAGATTTCACTAAGGTATCGTTTGTTATTAAAACAAAAACAGGATAGTAGGTTCGGTCGATGAATTCAAACAGGATATGGATGGGGATAATAGAGTAGCAAATTTATCTGGATCAAAGCAAACATTTTGTTCGCAATATTCAGATGGAATAAAGGATTACTTTGAAACTACGTGGAATAACTGAAATGAAATTATTAATTTCTCAAAGAAGATTTGATTTCGGTTATTGATTGATCTCTTTTGAGCTCTATTTCAAATATTCAAATTGATATTTCGAAGCAAAATTTTTGAAAATTTTCTTAATTTGTTAATTTCGGCTGAAAGTATAAACTGGCCCCCATGAATTTTAAAAGGAACTGATAAACAGAATCGTATGAATTGAGTAGAACGTATGTTTGAATAATTTTAGAAAAAAAAACGCATTCTTTTGAAATAGAGTTAAAGGAAACCTAATTTTATTGATATCAAAATTCGTTTCTAACTGCTCCAGTATCAATGATTATGACAGACTATATTTCGTCCAGCGAAAGTGAATATAGATGCTAGCAACTTAAAGTGAACAAGTTAAGACTAATGATTAAGGATTTTGATATTATGCAAAGTGATAAAACAGTTTGATACTGAAGTGTTAATTATAAAAATTATTGAAGAATCATTCGGTCTATACTCACCATTGGTGTGGTCCATGTGTTGCGAGTTAAGCCTATTATTTTCTAGTAATGTTGCCATGGTTAGATGGTCACGATGATCGTTCATCATATTGTTGCCATATCCATTCATAAGATAATGCTGAAAAGAATATTAAGAAGTTGACAATAAATCCTTTATGATCTGTCACACGCGTTTAAGATAACTTTCTTAATCAATACGCACAAATTCTAAATGAAGAAGATTTGATCCGTCGTATACGAGGACGGATCAATAACTACCCGTGCTAGAAATGAAGACACGATTTTATCAAAAAATTGTTTTTTATTTTTCAACATAGTCCCCTTTTGGAAAGACACACTTCTCGCAACGTTGCTGCCATTTTTAACCCCCCCCCCCCCCCCCAAAACAAAAGGTTTGTCGACCTCTCCAAAATACGCCAGTCTCGACGGTGACTTCCTTGTTTGGGTTAAATTTTTGTCCTGTGAGCCATTACTTCATGTTAGGGAACATGAAAAAGTTGCAGGGAACCAGATCGGGTGATTACGGGGGTGTGCGGCAACAATTCGTAACGCAATTCATGCTATTTTACGACGAAAACTCCTGATGAATGTGCTGGTACGTTATCATGGGGATACAGCACCTTCTTTTTCGCCAAATGCGACCGAATCTAATTCAATTTTTTTTGAAGCGGTCCAATAAATCACTGTAACATTTTCCAGTGCTGGTTCTTCTTTTTCCTAAAAAATCCATGTGGATGGGGCCGTTCGCATCCAACAAAGTTGTCGCCATATCCTTTCCGGCCGATGGGACCGTCTTCGCCTTTTTTTGAGCAGATTCATCGGGAAAAATCCATTGTTATGTTAATTTTTGCTTAGTTTCTAAGGTGTAATGATGAATCCAGGTTTCTTCAACGTTGAAAACTCGACGGAAAAACTCATTCGGATCTCGCTTTAACTGCTCCAAATACTACTTCGAAGTTAACATTCGCATCCGCTTGTTTTCCTTGTTTTTCACCCATGGGGCCGACAATTTTTAAAAAAAAAAATAAAATATTAATTGCCGTTCCGGTCGACACACCTACGACCTCAGCTACTTCGCGCATTTTCGTACGTCGATCAGCGATAATCATGTCGTAGACTTTTTGAATGATGTCCTCGGTAACCATGTCTGCCGGGCGTCCTGGTCGCTACTCATCTAAAACGGATGTTCGCCCACGTTTAAATTATTTGAAGCAATATCTACCTGTGGTCATGGCTGGCGAAGTGTCCCCGTAACCAGCACTCAATTTTGCTTTTGACTCCTCGATTTTTTTCCATCCAAAAACAAATTACCAAACGATACTGCTCTTTTTTCATCTTAGCGAAAATTACGAAACACGTTTTACTCGAATGGCTGCCAAATTCAAACTAACCAATCAATCAGTCTGAAATTTGTTTTATCGTCGTTTGATAGATGTCAGCACATGATAATAATACCAACTTTCCTCGATAATTCTCTCTGTTGTCAAATTAGGCTACTTATTGAGCCGCTCTAGTACCCTTAAATTTTTTAAATGCTCTAAATATTCTGAATTTCCATTGATGTTTTTGTCAAGGAAGGTTGAAGTACATAAGCATTTGATTAGAATGACCTATTATTCGTAATTGGTTTCATCTTCGCAAAATATGTATGAAAAATAAAAGGAAAGCTTTAAATTTACGTTTTCATTTACGCTTTTAATTGTGAGCCTGGACACTCTTCTTGTATATAAAGTCCTTAATTACATTGACGATCGTTTTCTAAATTTTCTTTGTTAAAATTCCTTTAACTATGTTTGGAGTTAATTACTCAACTGATTGACTTATAGGGCCAGGATTTCCTATTTTCGAGGCCATTGTTCATAAGCACAGCTTTTTCTCCCAAGAATTTTCCATTGCATCTAAATTTCTATTATCTCTTGCCTCTCATGTTAGCGTTACGTCTCTTATTGTACTTTGATGACCCTTATCCTCTTGGGTACGGACTTACTTGAGAATATGTTTGCAAGTGGAACGGATTTAATTTTCAGTTAATAGCATGTGAAAGCAGCACATTGTAAATATTACCGGTACAAAAAAGTTCTAAAGGATTTTCAAGAGATGGCGTCAGTGACATTAAATGGAATCGGACGATATTGTAATCAACTTCATTTTGAAGCCTCATCATCAGGCTTTCTTTTTCTGTATGTGTCATTTCTCTAAAGTGTTAACAACATAGTTATTCCGTGCTCCGAATATGTCAAATTTTGTGCCAACAAAACACAATTTGCGGAAAGGATTACTTCTTTGCTTTCATTTGAAGAAATCTACAGCTGAAGGTCGTCGTGTGCTGCAGGAAGCCTACAGAGATCATACTCCATAGAATTCTACGTGTACGTATTGGTATCGACGTTTTAGAAGTGGTGATTTTAATACCGATGACCAAGAGCGCAAAGGACGACCAGAAAAGTTTGAGAATGCCGAATTGGAGGCTCTATTGGATGAAAACTCGTTCCAAACGCAAGAACAACTTGCAGAAGCATTGAAAGTGACCAGGACGTATTCGCATGGACTTATAATACTTTTGTTTCCTTTTTAATTTATCGGTGATATCTTCACAGTAAGTAACCGCCTACTAGTAACCCTTTCAAGAATTCGTTGAGTAGTGTAAGCGTTCTATTTTCGTGTTCTTCTCAGTTTTTCCGCAATTCTTTTGATCGTTGAAAGTTTGAATCCAGTCAACTTTTTATTGTCGAAAATATACAGCATTTTCTTCCTCCTGGCTGTAGTTTTTAAAGGTAGATCGCACATTCTGTGAATCATGGCTCGGTGATGGGAGCTTGTTGCGTGTAGTTCGATGTCTTCGGAATCGTCTGTTGTAGGCCATCCTGTAGACTTTGAAACTGATATCATAACTCGTTCTTGGTACCAATGTGTCAAAGAAAGCCAATTTTCCTTCCTTTTATTCCTCCTCACGGCGAAGGAACATCTTCAGGTTGCACTAGTCAGTCAACTAGTCAGGCTGCATTTCGGTGTAGAGAAATTGTTGAATTCGTGGTCTTGCCAAGCCTTTATGCGTTCATTCTCAAAGAATCGACAGTGCGCATGTCCATAAATTCAAATTCAAGCGCATGTTCAATATCAACGCCACGTTTGTTTGTGCCTTCTGCGTAACGAAGGTACACGTCGCACATCATTCATATATAATATAGGTTGCGAAATTATTTTATTATTTTTTTTTTATTTTTTATTTATTTATTATTTTAGTAAGTTCAGTCTGTAGAAGTCAGGCTACTTCGGGGTAGATAATTTTGTGAATTCAAGTATGCAGAGGTATGCTTTGGTCAAGTTTAGACCAGTTCATTCAAACTCATTCTCAAAAGAATTGACGGTGGCCATGCTCATCAATTCAAATTCACGTGCGAAATCTTTGTGTCATATGCATCGTGTGCTTTTTGTGTAACGAGGGCAGAAAACTCGCACCCCATATATATAAAACAGGGTTGGGGCAGTCACTGACATCCAAAATACACAGTAATAAGTGAGATGACGAAAAATTTTGACGATTTGACAAAAATGTGTCAAAAATTCAAAATCGTTTTAACAAGATTTCAAAAAAATTATCTCATGTTGAAACATTGATATCTCCCCTTGAAACTAATCTAAAGTTTTCCAAATACACAAGCAAAACATGATTTTAGCGGATAAATTTAGAAATCCTTCTAATTTTTCTTCTTAAAGGTTTTCCCTCTTCACATTTCAGCGTACTGTAATCCACCTTTTAGCAGCATGCTCGATTATATTGCGCTGTCTACACACTTGTGTCTCTACAACCCATTTTTCCTGCCACAGAGCAAGGCTATTTCTTTTCCCAGTTCAATTTTTCTTCGTTATTTAGCAAGAAGCATGAAGGGTACCATTACTCTCTATTGCGCGCGGATGATTAATGGAACTCTATTTGGCAGACCCATAGGCCAGACCGAGTTATGGCTGTCCCTCACGTAAAACATTTCGTTTTTATAGCATATGTTTACCTGAAGTATTTTCGTGATTCTTAAAAACATTATCATACATAAGCACAGCCTTACATGATAAATCCGATCCTACATTCCTACAGAATGTGGTGAAAAGCTAATCATACTCTAGCATCCAACAAAAAGAATTTCGGGAGTTTATCGTAGACTAGATACAACCAATGCATATCAACTATTTGCCTGATTGCACGAGTTGCGTCTTAGAATCCACAGAGACCTTCTGATGTTTTGAGACCTCTATGGAATTTAGGTTATCAGTGCAATTGGTGATGCAGAGCGATGCTTAGACGCACAAAACTGTTTTGATTCATGAGAATCATAAGGTTTAAGGTAATTATGACAGGAATCGACAATAATAAATCGTACGCTTTCATATACTTCTCAGAACATAATCAGGGTCACGTCGAATTTTCCGATTATTTTTCTGTGAATAGAAAAATCATGCCCTGAATTCAATGAAATTTTCTGTATTTCAATAAATTTGATGTAATTAGACCAAACACCTCTTTGAAATAGACTCAACTATTGCAGGTTGTACATATCTTCATCACCTGCCCGGAAACGACGTTTTAATTGGTCCCAAAGAACGAAATTCAATGAGATTTTCAGATAAGGGCTGTTGGCCAGTCACGTCATTACCTTTATATTAGCCTCCACTAATTAGACAGGGATGGTCAACGGAACTATGTTGAGTCGTACATTATCCTGCATGAGGATTAAACCGTACAACGCAGGGGACTATATTGAGTCGTAAATTATTTTGGATGAGGATGAAACCAAACAACGTCCGTTGTGACAAAAGAGTTAGGGGGAGAAATTCACCGACAATCCTTTCTATGTTACCCGTAGATGTCAGAGTATCCTCATTCAGAAAATCGAGGTCAGTTCAACCTTACAATCTGATCCCGCCCCAGACCATCATATTGCGGCCAGCAAACCTGTCATGTTTGTGAATGAAATAATTAAATTTTTAGCCACCAAACCTGTCATGTTTGCGGGAGCAAAGATCACAAAAATGTTTACCGCTTCTTATCCATTATCTTACAAGTCGATCGTCATTATACAACTTCATTGTACACTCATCAGTGAAAAGCACCTCAAACCGTTGTTCCATGCCATATTCACATCTAGGCATGTAGATCTTAAGCGATGTGCCCGATGCGTCCTAGTGAGTTTTGTCCTGATTACATATCTCCGTGAACGTTCCCGTGCAAACGAATCCTGATGGTTTGGCCGCTGGCAAGGGTACCAGTTCGTTTTGCAATCCAGCGCGCACTCACATTCACGGAGTTATTTGTTAATTTCTGTTTTTCAGGGCAGTGATATCACGAACTCTTTTCAGGCCACTCCGCCTGAATACACTCCCAATCTCCTGATACCGGTGTCAGGCTTCGAACAGCCCGTTGCGAATAACTCAATTGTAAAGCCAAGGTAGATTGCGGTCGATTAGCCTCCAACATCATTATGGCTGGTGGCAGAATCACTGCCTATACGGCGTCTTATTCTTGGTAGATCACACTTAAATGATTAAATTACACGGTCAGGTTCTAAAAGCAACTGTTGCGTCAAACTAATCCAAAATAAAAATAGAAAAAAAAAACTACCATCTTAATGAGCTGAGCGGCAAAAAGATGTTAAGACACATCACAACGATGAATATTTCCTTAAACTTCATTGTTATCGTTAACAAAACAACTGATAACATAAATGGCATTTGCCAGTTATTTATCAGAACGGCAAACGGGGAAAATGCTTTCGAACCAAAAATATTCGAATGGACTTTATTTTGTTATGCCGAGTATATGTTAATTTCACATGACACAAGTGATGAATTATGCAACCGAAGTATGGATCCGAACAAGCAATTCCAAAAAAAATCCTAGATATGTTTGAGAGCCGGAAACCCCAAGGATAATCGTTGATTTTATAAAGCACTAAACAGACAGGAAATATACAGACAATGCATTCACGTAAAGCTAAGACAATTTCCAAAAATAAAAGAGCCAGGAGATTAAATCTAAGCAGCCCTCAATGTATATCTTCTATTGTTTCCTCATGGCTTTATCGATGATGTGTGAAACTATATAGATGAATCCGATACGTTATTTGAAAGCTAGAAGAGCACGTGACAAAAAAAACAGTGAGAAATTCAGGAGAACGAATCAAGACTGAGAAGCTTTACATCTTCTACTTAGACAGAGGAAGCTGAGAGCACATCTATACCTCTGTTGCTGTCCACAAGACATCGCACATCTGATGCACCACCTTGATCACAAAGGTCCCAGAATTTATTTAGTAAATTAAAAATACATGATTATACATCAAAGTCGATATTGTCCCCTTCAGAGTGCTTCCCATCGTCTACAACGCACTAATGCCAGCGCTAGATCCAATACTAGAAACTTTTTTTATGTTCGGCTTGCGGTATTGTCATCAGATCCATCTTCGTTTCTCCATGATCCCATCCGGGGCAGGGAGCCAATTTAGGTGAATTCGATGGTTTTTTAATGATATTCGTTTCGCTTTTAGCCAAATGTTCTCGGGTAATGATAGGATTGTGCGACGGCACGTTACCGTGGTGCAATATCTACGAGTTGTTTGCCCACAAATTCGGTCTTCTTTGGCGAATCGCTTCAAGCAAACCTCTCATAACGCCTAAACAATACTCCTTGGTGACGTTCCGGCCTTGTTAGAGAATTCATGATACACAACACACTTGTAATCCATGAAAATTGTGAGCATCGTCCTTTTTCCGACTGAAAACTACGTGTTTTTTTTCAGTCGCGACTCATTCGGTGCACGCCATTCACTCGCTTAATGTTTGAATTGCCGGTCATACTCGTAAAAATTTACGTCTCCTCTCCAGTAATGATCCGTTTGATCATAACTGGAGTCGGGTCGGCGTTGGAAATCATGCCTTTTACGATGTCATCGCCCCTTTTTGCATGAAATTCAGGTCTTTCAGCACCAGCTTTGCAGCCACACGACAAATCATTTACCAAAATATCTTGAACGAATCCAAAAAATGTCCAACTCCTCTGCCATCGATCTAATGGCCAATTTGCGGTTAACCATCGGTCATCCATTCTTTGATTTTGTTGATGTTTTCGTCGTTTCGTCGATGTCAATGGCCTGTCACTGTGTTCATCATCGTTCACGGACTCACGGCCACTTCTACAACGATTGTTTTCTTCAGAGTATCGTTGCCGAAACACTTCTCTAACATTTACAATCTCGTCGCACCATTGAAACCGCTTTTAACGGAAAATTTAATAGAAAGTCGTTATTACAAATTCAATTCCATTTTGAAAATTGCAGATTTATTTAATACGGCGTCACTTTTACAAATTTCAAGCTACCAAGCTGAAAATTTGACAAAATTTCAATGACAGATGCGGCAACCTTAAAAAAGGGAACTCAAATCAGGTGACTGAGAGCGGCCACACAGTGGTGATTCCGGAAACTTTATGATAAAGGTGATACTCCCTCTGTTGCAGGATTATTAAGTTTATAGACCTTTTTATCGTTCTTCTTCCTACTGTCTAGTAGGTGAGAATATTGGATATGGTGCTGTGTACAAATTTAGTCTTTTAAAAGTGATTACAAATTTATGATATGTATCTCATAGGAAAACAACAACGGCTAAGCTGATGCAGCAAGGACAATTAGATCGAAATGCATAAACATTTTGTCGAGTAATATTTTAACAATTACTTTATTTGTAAATTATACTTTGAATGTTTGAAACGAAATCCTGAAAACCTTTTCACCATTTCATTTCATTGAAACGAAACCCTGAAAACCTTTTCATTTAGTATATGTGCTCCGTAATATTTGCTTGAATTGATTAGGTTAAACACAAACATTATACACTCTAAAGAAAGAAGAATTGACCACTTACTTGATGTTGCATTTGCTGTTGTTGATTTTTATGAAAATCAAAGAACTTCGACATGTTTGTACCGAAAATATTGCCACTATGCTCCTGATGCATGCTATTCGCTTGCCGTTGATGTTGCTGTTGTTGATGCTGATGTTGTTGGTGTTGCTGATACAGATGTGGTTGTGACAACCGATTCATATCCGAGCCATTGTGCACGAAATCGACATTGAAATCTATACAATGAAACACGGAAACAAACCAAACAAAAATCGACATTAAATCTCAACAATTCCATTTGAATCGATCAAAATCTACTATTTACCATGCATATAACTTTGTTGCATACCCATGGAATTGATTAGATTTCGTTTTTGCAAGTCTTGCATACGTAAATATTCTTCTTGTTGATGCTGTTGCTGCTGGTGTAGCTGCTGTTGCTGTTGATGCTGTTGCTGATCTTCCATATGTTTATTTGTATTGCGCGTCATTAAATACTTTAAGGCTTGCTCCCATTCTTCTGTCGTATTCAACGATGTCAGGAGATACTTGTCTGGGTTGTCGAAAAAGCTATTATTTGATGATGTATTGGGATTCGCTCCTGATGATGCGTGAATACCACCCAAACCTCCAAGTCCACCACCGATGCCGGTCAGACCGTTCAGGAGTGATGATGGCGTGTTTTGGTTTGGATAGCCGTCGATACCTTCTCACGAAAATCAATTAGAGATTTATTGAACTTTTCAAACCAAAATGACACAACTCTCACCATTAAGTAGATCAGGCAGCTGCGAGTTGATGGCATTATTTAATTGATTATTTATTGATGTGCGATTATCGTTGTCTAATTTGTCTTTGAACAATTGTTCGAATGGTGGCGTGAAGAAACTATTACTAGCATCAAATAAGCTTAATTTCGATAGGCATGCTGGAAGATAAATCAAACAAAACGTCAATGTCTGGATAAGTTCGAGACACGGTTAAGCCTTAATCCTACCTGAAGTATCTATTATATTTGTAACATCACTAGATTGAGTTGCTGTTGTTAACGTAATCATATCACCCTTAATGCTATTTGTTAGAGAAGAATTGGTATCTGCTGTATTTATCGATATCTGCTGTTGCGTTGAACTATCTGAACTTAGGTTTCCTTGTGTATCTGTCATCGATGATGTCGATGACGACGACGAAGACAAGGATGAGGTCGTCTGCTGACTTTCAGGTGTTGCAGCTAGTGGATGATCCGGAAAACTACCTGGTGAGCTTTTGCCACTTGTACTTTCACTTAGCGATGATCCACTGTCACCACTATTGCTACTATTACTTGACGAACTACTACAATATCATAGAATACAAATAAGAATTGCAGCCAATTGATTTGGATATATTAGCATCAAACCTTAGCGATCGTGTGTCACCATTTTTCACATCGTTATCTTCACTTGACGTATCCTTGTCGAGGTCATCGATCAGATTCACCTCATCGTCGGCACTCAAGTGATTCGCTGAAGGATGCTGCTGCTGCGTGTGACTGTTTTGTTGTTGTTGCTGCTGTTGCAGCTGTTTTGTCGATTGTTTATCGGATGATATCGTTGACGATGCTGGTGTGGTCGCTCTCGTTCTTGTGTCGTTTGTATGACTCGTACCCGTCGAGTCTTTTGTTGTACCGTTCTGATGGTGATGGCTATTCGATGTTGTTGTTGCCACGCCATTCGCTATACCGTTTGTCGAACTACTACTACTACTGCTATTATTATTTTCCAATTTGCCGCTGTGATTGCTACTACTGCTGTTGTTGCTGTTGTTATTCGAGCTATCATTTCGACTTTTCTGATTTTTCTGCCCCTTTTTATCACCTCTCGTTTTGTCATGTTTTCTGTTTCCGTTTTCTTTGTTGCCTTCAATTGAAAATTCAAATATAATTTGCTCATCAAAATTGCAAGGGAAAATTAAACGATAACAAATATTTACGACTTGTCTTACCTTTACCATTACTTTTCCCAGACGTTTGTTGCTCTTTTGTATTAACTGGCGATATCGAAAGACTCGGCCACGCCTCCTTGTTCGGTACACCACCGCCTGTACCATTACCTAATTTATTATCACCACTTTTACTATTTGTAGTTACACTACCGTTCGACGACGCTATCAGCGCATCATGCAATCGTTTCTCATACTCCTGATGCTTGCCCTGATGCATTTCGTCCTTTGTAAAACTAGCTTCGGAATCGCCCAGCTCATGCAAATACATACAGTCGCTTTTCGGGCACTGTTGATTTTTCATGAAATGGCTACAATACTTTGTTGTACCTAAACTAGTTTTTATCAGTCGACCGTCTATAGCAATATTGTTAACACTTTGTATTGCGCGCAATGCGTCGTTATTGTGCACGTATGTGACATACGCGGACGCTGAAGGACCCTGAAATGTTTATTGTACGCAAATGTTTCGAGTTAATGGCAGAACGACAGCAACGTTCCTGTTTGCACTATTGAAATTTCGATACAGATTGAATGATTAACTTTTTTGTTCAAATCGCAAATGATTTTGCAATTTCGTTTTCTCATTTTATTTTGCAAACAAATAAGTCAAAAGTACAAACTGTACCGCATATCCGTACAAAAACAAATATGACTTACTTGTTGGCCTGCATACGCAGTACTAGGATTTATCACAACTTTATGTATTTTACCATATTTTCCAAAATACTCATGTCTTTTGAGAATCTGTTATGGAGAAATCGATGAGGTGAGAGACAACAAACGATTGATGATTGTAAAAAGTACAAAATATAAATATATCTTACGTCTGCATCTGCCAGTCTTGGCGGCAAACCAACTACAAAAACAAGATTCTTTTGGACAACACGAACGTTTGCCAAATGCTTTCGATTTTCGGTGATTTTTTGCTTTCTTTGTTGATCACGCTGCCTTTTTTCTGCTTTTAAGGCTGCTATCTGTAACAATAGGATAAAAATTGAGCATGAATAATATGTAATAATAATTGTAAAATAAATTGAACATAAATCAATTATAGCTAAGGAATGATCACTAGATCAATAAAAGTTGAGGCCAAATATTCAGACTATGTAGTTAAGGTTAGAAAAGGTTGTTGCAGCGATCAGAACTGTAGAACCATACAGTCCATTGCGAGATCAGTTTATCCTTAAACGAATATAAGAAAGTCTGCGCATTTGCTACATCACAGACTGTCCGTTTCACCTAAAACGTGTCAGTGGTGGTCCCAACCTTAAGAGTTTGCATGATAGTAAAATTCGGCGACACTGTAAGTAAAATTACAGTAAAATTCATTCAGGACACTGAAAAATGGCGCTTCCATTTGCCTCACATCTCCTCTGGATGCGAGCTGATTATTTACAAAGGATGCAACCTTACGGCTTGCTCTTCTCTGGCTGCCCACATTTTTTTCGCAACTGATTTGTTGCAATTCCTAGTTTGCAGGCATGACGGTCCATGAGACGATGATAACTCTGAACTGATTTACATATTGCTTAAAAGGTAATACATTTTCTTTCTACCAGACTTCTTTAATCGAATTTTTGTTTTTTAAATAATTATTGAACGCAACCGTTCCATTTCAGCAGTGGTTTCCGATTTTCGTTCAAGATATGCATGACTACATGTAAAGGTTTCGGTATGTCTACCATCGAATGATGCTCGAGGTATGTTCACCTTTTCGCGAGCCCATCGGCATGGTTTCCAGAACTTCCATGTCCTAATCCGCATATCTCCATGTCCTAATCCGAATTCCTTTAGTGTAACAGATAATTTGTTATGGCTATCAATGACAAGTTTGTCTTATTTTCGATCTAATATGGCAACATATGAGTATCCGGAATGCTGACAGATCATCTGAACACTTTGCATCATTTCAATCTATGACTCCATTATCCGTGTTAATTTCACTGGTATTTGCGTTGCACTTGGCTTCGCATAAAAGATGTTACAATAGTCAGACAATTTGAAACCGGTGTTAATAATCAGATAAGGTGGATGTCATGCCGTTCCCACTCCAGGATGTGTTCTATAGCCGTCTGAGAAACACAACCATAATCCAAAATTATGTACTCGCTTTGTCCTGTTGGAACTGTTTCCATGTATTGGGTGTGTGGAAACGTTTTTCATTTTTTTTTTCATAATGATTTTTTTTAACTTTATTGGAGCGCTCGGAGGCATCGGGGATGGAGTGATCTCTTTTCTCTCTTTGATGGAGGGATCGCACTTCCTTCCTGTTAGAGAAGAGATTCCCGTCATCCGAAGGCGCCTCTAGCCGTAGAAACATGAAGCCTACCCCGAATTAATATGTCAAACGGTTCCAGGCTAGGTTCTCAGGTTGACAGGAGAGGTGTTAAGTTGGTAGTCCTAAAGCATTGTGCGTCAAGGATTCCCACACTCAGGGCGTCAACAGCCTTCACCTCCCTATCACAAAAAAAAAACATATTGATTTCGTTTGAGCTGTACATCATAAATTCTTGATCCCATTTTGACATCAGGTAACATTTTAGAAATTTCATTCTTCCGAATGTAAATACAAATTACGGGTGGATTTAGATTAAGGTTTTTAGCAAAAATGAAAAAAAAACATGGAAGCTGATATAGTGCATACGAGGCATTGCTTATCCTACGAGTTTGGTCCTGGAAAACCTTTAGTGGCGAGTATTAAGGGACTTTAACGAGAATTTATAGAGAAAACATGCTAACAGAACGAGCGTGTCGTTCAAATGGTTTCAAAAATGGTTTCAACATTGTCCTAATGGAAAACGACAGTTTAGAGATCAGGTCGGCCCAAGGAGGTGACAGATGACATTTCAAGGAAGTCATTCAAGGAGGAGATAAGAATACCATTGCCGAATTATCGAAGGTGTTCCATGTTACCGAACTGCTATAGAAATATGAATCCATAGGCTAGGTTCTGAGGTAAAGTTGGATGTTTTGATGCCCACTAACTTTCGCAAAGGAAAACACAAAATTGGATGGTCTGCTGTATTTTAAACTCTGTCCGTCAAACTATTAAAGCATTTCTCCGATGGATGTTTATTGGAGATGAAGATCGGTCACGATCAGAACGGCCCAAGGAGATGACAAGGTGATCTATTGAAAGTCATATTAGGAGGTGATAAATGGCAATCTATTCAAACCAATTCAAGGAGGCGTTAATCGGATATTGAACATCGGAGAGTTATCGGAGTTGTTCCAGGTTTACAGAGCTGCCATAGAAATATGAATCCATACGCTGGGATATGTGGTAAACTTCGATGCTTGGGTACCCGCTAACTTTCGCTAAAGAAAAAGCAAGACTAGATGGCCTGCTGTGGTTCCCATTCTGCTCGTCAAACTATTGAAGGATTTCGCCGATATATATTTACTGGATATGAAAAGTGGGTAAAGATCGATGCTCAGATAACACACAATATTTCGCAAAAATCCTGGAAGACAGAACAAAATCCTTCGGTGTTTTCCATCTTACTTGTCATACGAATAAAGGATATCATCCGATGGATCGTTACGCAAGATGAAAACTGGGTCCAGTCCAATACATGAAACGGCGCCAGAGGCTTTGCAATAGGGGTGAATCGCCAGCATCCATTTCAAAACCAGGCTTGCATCCACAGAAAGTATTATTGTTTGTTTGGTGGGAATCTCGAAGAGTCTATTATTGGGAGCTTCTGAAACAAAATCAAAGTTGAAAAGCGGAGCGGCTTCAAAAAGCAATGCGTGGTAAGTGTCTTCACTTAGTCAATCGTCGCTTAGATGTTTTCCATCACGAAACTACGAGATCAGATTACGCAGTGCAAATTAACCGAGATTGGCTGTGACTTTTTAACCCACCAACTTCATTCTCCCAATTTTGCTCGAATATATAATTGCTTGTTTCGGTCTCTGGATAACTTCCTGTAAGACAGGGAATACAACACTGAAGAGGGTCTTCGTACAGAACTAGTAAACTTTTTAAAGGACAAAAGGAGATTTCTACAGGAAACCACTACAACAATTTCGAGAATTAACACCTGCGACACATGTTAGAAACAATAGTAACAATTTCCTGGGCACTTCAGTTTAAAGCTGCAATAGCTGGTTCTCTCAATTTGAGAATAGCGTCGTCTGATTTTAGTTTTCTTTTGGGTTTCTTAACGCGCGCCGTTGACGAGATCGTCCCACGGCATTCAAAATATTAAGGATAATGGTGAATATGTGAATGAATAATGGCGAAAATCCTTCAAACTTCTACTGTACAGGATGTTTCAGTTTGCTATTTTTCTGTTATCGTTTTATCCAATACTTCACCATGTTTGTAGCGTAGTCGGATACTCGTCCACATTGGATAGAAATGCTAAATTTTGACGTATCTAAACCGAGAGAAATAAATGAAATAAATGGTCCTCTTATAAGTACTGGATGTGAGATTTATCGGGGAATCTTATTTGTTATGTGATTGTTAGGGATTAGGAGGAAAGGGTTGTTCTGAAACCTCTAATCAGTGACACTAAGGATGCGTGCAGCATTTATACTTATATACATTGTGGCCCAAAAAGTGTCTTAGAAAGCAGGGGAACAGAGAAAAAGGACAAAACGAATTATTTTCAATTTTAAAGTATTAGGAAATGGTTCTTAGGTAAGAAAGCGAACTTAATTCGTTATTTGTGATGCACTCTCTCATTGCGTTTAATACAGAAGAAAAAATAGTGTTTAAATCGCTATTTGTTGGACAGTCTTTTATTGTGGATTACATAGAAAAGAAGGATTATAATGATTGTTGTTATGAACTCGTTAATTGTGTATTACACAGGAACATTGATTGATCTTGCTATTTAAAAAAAGATATTTCTATTTATGGACAATCTATCAGCAGGAACATAAGAATTGCAAAAGATAATGTGAGCATCAACTGCAGCCAGAGCGAGTCTCGCGAATAGTGATGAATTCTAGTGGTTGACATTGAAGTAGAATTAGTGAGATGAGATCCTGAAGTCCTCATGGCTAGGAAGACGTTACCAGGAGCTTCATGGCGTAAGTTACCTTAATTATATGGGTAATGTGTCATTAGATCCTTATGCCTCGTTATGGCTATCCTTATGGAGGATTTTGTTACCAAGGGCTAGTGTTCAGCAGGCCACGTACAAAAAAAGGTTGGCTACTCGACTCTGAAACGTAAAGGAAGCAACTAGAAAACCGAGGAAAGGTCATCTGGCTGATGCTCTGACATAAAAGCTGAGCAAATATTATGGCTTAGCAATTTAAGCAGTTTGCGGATTTTCCCGTGTTTGGCACTCCTAAATCAGATTTAATTTTTTTATTTTCCATTCCAAAATGCTATGTTTTTAACTTTGACAGATATATATTTCGGGGGTAAGTTGTTTTCGGATTTTTCTTAACCCATTCGCAATGATCTGACCGTTTTCCGTACGTTTTTCTTGTATTTTACTAACGAATACGTTCTTGGAAATCGGTTGATATCCAAGAACGACTTGATATTAAATTTCCTTCTATATTATAGATAATACTTATACTTCTATATAATTCCTTCCTTCTATCTATAAATCAATTAAATATAAATCAGATTAATGTGAATATTTTATAATACCGATTTCGAATATTTTTTTATTCTACTTGAAAAGAGAACGAAATTTAGATGTTAAAAACAGATTTTTTAAGTGATTCATTTTTCTAAGTTTTCAAATATTTCCTTCGCAATTCGGGTCCCATAGAAAAAATGTGTTTATAACGTAAAAATTTTGTTTTTGTTTTTATTTCGGAGAAGATCATCAAATCGCAAATAAACCCATCTACGTGCGAATTTCAACGGTAAGTTTTGAAAAAATTCACAGATATAATTTTACATATGATTAAAATGAATTATAAATTTAATGATTATGACACATTTACAATCTCAATTTATTCAAAAATGAATATAACATCAATTTTCATTTCTGCTCCTAAAAATTAATTCACTGAGAAAACATTGAAAATAGCTTATCTCCCACAGTAAACATTACAAGGACATGTCTCTTAGTGCATATGTTTTCCTTTGTAGCTTTTCATGCACCGTAATAAATGAAATCCTCCATTTATTCGTGCTGCACATTACTTTGTTTACAGCAGCATATTGGAGTAGAACAAGAAGGTAGAGAGTACACGACATGACAGTACTTTTTTTTTGTAAGGTTGGCGGTAAGTCTAAGGCCCCACATCCTTCAAAAAATTTCCCTGGCATCAAAATTATTGCCTGTTTAGATATCTTGTCAATATTGCATTTTCATGACAGTTTACCATTCAGTACGATGCTCAGATAGTTTATATGATTGGTTATTGTCAGCTTTTTTCTCAAAAAACTCTTGCAGTTCCAAAACTGTTTTACTGATTTTTCCTCATAATTAGGATCAATTAATTTAATTAAATTAACGAATTGATACCGAGAGTTCCCCTATTCATAGCTACCCATCCTCTAAGTTTTCCCAGACCATTCATGGTAAGCACAGCAAGCGTGTGTAGATATTTGCTTGAAGCTCGAACAAGGGTTCGTTTTTATACTTGTCTTTGGCAACACCATGCATCACCAGAAGCCACCTGACGTTTCCGATGAAAACGTAAATTTGTTCACTTAATGAAAAGACACGCAACAGTTTGTCACTTGAGTGGGCTTTACATTTTTGACCGTATTTTGAAATATTTTTCTCAGGCAAAAAAATGAGATCCATGAACATTTTCGTGTCAGGATTTTGCTTAGGTTGAACTAAATGATTTTCTTTTGTTGAGGACAGAGGACGAAAACACACACCCGAAGATGACAAACTGTCGAAACGCGTATGAAATCAATACAAGGAAACCGATCTGTCTCAAAAAAAATATCCCTGTTAGACAAAATACGGTGTATAGCGAATAAATTTAATGCTATATCCGGCGACAAAAGATCCTCGTACAGTCCACAACCAATTTAATCGTGGGCAACAGAGTTTCAGGACGAATTCCGTGAAGTCCGAACAAAATCGTAAATTGTTCGAACAAAAAAAAAATTGCTGGAACATATCGATGCTGTGCGCAAACTAATAAAGGAACTTCGTCTTGTGGCAAATCTTCTAATTGAGGCGTCCTTGAATATAAGTTTGACGAACTTTGACAAGATATTACAAGTTAATTATATTGTGAAAAAGGTTTAAGCCTTACAAATGATTCAAACAAGGCATGTGTCGATTAATGCAATGAAGTGCTAGAAAAGGTCGAGGATTTAAGAATTATGCAAATGAGCCTGAAACAAAGTCGCAATCGGCCGTATAAGATTTCCGCAAACAAGCCAATCCAAACAAAGTCAAGTCAAAGAAATTTTTGTCTGTTTTTTTTTTGGCATTATCAGTCATGTTGCAGCAGTTCCTTTGGAGTAAACAATCAATTGGTACACGTAACTCTCAATGGTACACGGCCATATGTTTGCCAGAAGTCTCCGAAGAAATTGACAAATATTCGAAAGAAAATCGAATAATCAAAATAAAGTCAACTCCTGCACACATCGAATTGAAGTCAACTCCTACATACAGAATTGACGGACATCTATTGCATAGTTCTGATGGCGTCGTCCGATGGATTTTTTTCACACAAGAAATTGCGTGGTCAACGATTTTCAATATACGAAAAATCGGTAGTCTTATGCAAAACTCCTCTTCGATTATCGATTATCTCCTCTTCGATCCTCCTCGCGATTACCTAATTTGGAATTGAAAAGTTGATTCCAAGTGTTTGGTTGGAGAACAAGGAAACGTGCATTGACTTTCAGGGAGAGTATTTTGTAAATAAAGGATAATATCTTTGGTGAATAGAATTTGCTTATTTATTATCAGGTCAGAAATGTAAAGTGCAACCAAGAAAGTAGTTTGTATAGAAAACAAGCTCTACACTCGTATGTGTAACTGATTTTCAGACCGGTATTTTTACTAAGCACCCTCAGAAGCGGAGAGAGCGCACCTCCCAGCGACGTGCCCTTCTAGACATTTTTCTTAGACAGTGATCCTTCTTATTGAGTAGTAAGTATGAGTAAGAGCAAGTACTTCGAATACTTATGACGTGTTTGTTTTTCAATAGTGTTGAGCCCCACTGTCTAGTGGATTCACTAACTCGTGCTGCCCGAATGCCTTCATCTGTAGATTCGGTCTAACTAATTTTGAATGCTCCTTTCATGTCCAAGAATAAAATTGACACAACAGTTGAATAAGCAGAAAGAAAATTCGGAAAAGAAATAAAAAAGAAACATAGAAAAAATTTAAGTTCTCAAAATTAATGAAAAAAAAGACTAGTTTTTGCAATCAGTTTGTTATTTTTCTGTAATGTCAACTATGCCTGATATCGTCGTGTTTCAAGCATTTTGCAGACATTTCTCTGTCTGACTAAGCATTTTGCGAACGTTCCTCTGATTGCTTATAGCACTCGAACCCGCTATCCCCCAAATAAGTTTTCATTTCCAAACCGCAATTTGTCTGACTTTGTATACTTCGTTGGTCAGTCCTGCGGTGCCTTGCATTTGACAGACAGTTCCAGTTCCTGACAAGGAAGTCAGTCAATCTCCCAAATAGAACGCAGATAGTTAATTTATTGTTCAGAGTGAAGAAGGAATAGAGAACGTCGGAAATAAAGAACTGAGACAAGACTTATCTCTAGTATTTTTCGGGCGTTTCTCTGATTTCCTTCAGCACCCCAACCCACTAACCCCGAAAACAGTTCCTTTCCAAACTGGAATATGTCTGACTATTATATACTTTGGTTGGTTAGGCGCGCGGTCGTGGTGCCTTGAACTTGACAGGCAGTCGCAGTTCGTGATGAGGAAGTCCGAAAGCCTGCTAGAATTCAGATAGTTAAATTTTTTGAATCTTTTTCTTGTTGGACAGAATGAAAAACGAACAAGGAACGTTGAGAATGAAAAACTAAGCCAAGAATTATGAAGATTCCACATACCTGCTCTTGTGATAGAGGTGTAAAATCGGCTGGATTTTCTGGATACGCCTTACGACATGCGGGACACAATTCATTTTCATCGGTACGAATTCTGTGCCAGCAGAACCGACAAATCTGCAAATTAAAGTAAACAAAACACGAATGAATAATTGTAGTTTGTTGATCACACTATGAAAATTAGAATAGATATTTGTTTATAAGTTCAACTAACCTGATAGCCACAAGTGCACGGATAGAAATTAAGATCATCAGCTTCTAATGGTTCCATACACAGTGGACATTCAACCACTTCATCACTGCTATTATTTAATACATTCATGTCAAAAGTAAACGACTTTTTGCTCCAATCAAATCACAACGTTGAATGAATAATTGGTTCAAGTCACCGGCACGCACTTTTTCTGTTTTATTTTAAGCGATCTTTCACAATCGATTTGCAATCCACACAAAATATCCGATATGTGTTATATAGGACTTTTTGTTTAAATATTTTGTTTTGGAAATTTCGCCGAAACAAAATTCTTTTGTCCGGCAACTTTGTAAGTTTGATGTTATAGATGCTGATGGACAACTCTATTTCTTCGAAAGACGAAAAATTAGAGTCAACCAGATATTTAGGATTAGGTACTTTAGATTTTCGCCAAATTAATTTGGTTTTGTTTATCTCTGATGGGATTTTTTGTTTAGAAACGGAGAACTTTGTAGTGTAAGTCTGAGATAGACTATCCGAAACAAACTAAGAGATTATTGATGTTGAGAAACTGTAAGAGAAAAGGAATTGCGATTAGTTTTAATAAGTTTTAAATTAGTTTTGGATTGAGAGATTAGTTTCAATACCGTAGAAAAATAGAAACTTTAGAGTTCAAAATCCAATTTGTTCGGGAGAATTTCCAATTGACTTCTAAATAAACAAAATAATCGCCGCAGCAAGTCTAAACACTATTTAATTGCTTAAAACATGTTCACGAAGCTATTAACGTAATAATCTTGGAATTCCCATTTGACCCGACACTGGCAAACTCATAGCCTAAAAGCTACATAATTTCAATCAAATATAAAATCGAGTTTTTCACAACCAAATTAACCTGATATCCAATTACTACCAACAATAAACGATCGTCAGTCAATCACAAGAAATTTATTACGCAATTAAATAAACAATTGAATTGCAAACGTATTTTAATAATCATATAAATCCCGAACTTTCCATTGCTTCATTAGCAGTCAACGAAGATTCGATAAGAAAATTATCGAATGTGCTATTGTTAACAATTTTTTTTGGGGGTTTGTTTTAGTTTAGAAATGAAACATTTGTGTTTAAAACAACTTCTCATAGTTCACTCGACGGGGAAAACGCCGAAGCTTTGCCGATCTTATCGCTAAATTGTCAAGAAAACAAACATAAAAACAGCAAGAATATGAGTGAAAAAAAAAACAATCATAATAATACACAGCACTATGGACGCCACGTAGCTGAATAATTCGCTGAAGTTATAGACTTGCAGTCTCTCTCCGAATGTCTTTTATTTTTTGTTTTCTTCTTGGATATCTTTCTAGTCTTGAGTTAACACAAGACCACGTTCTTGTTTCCAATACAATTATGTAAAATGAACACACACGTACATAAGGATTTGTTCAGCAACATTTTGAAAACAAAGCACACAAGAAAATTGTATTTTCGCTACAAACTAACGAAAAGCGGAAAAACAAGGCAAACATCAAGGATCGTTTCTGTTTCAAAATTGTTTAGAGAACAGTTTCAAATTTCAGACATTTGTGAAACAATAGCCAAACAGCTTTGCTGGGAAAAGTGTTTTGATCCTTTCACCTCTCACTATTTACACTATTATCACAGGATACACACAGATAACTATATTCCAATCCACGAGATATTTGCAAACAAATTTTCGAGGACTTGTTGCGATACCTTTCACTTATTTCCTGTGTTTAAGTGTAACTAGACTGTCTTCCTACTAAATTGGTAACATAAGATAACAAACGCGAAGAGGCAAACTGCGAGCTCATTCAAAGGCTGAAGATAAAATATATTCGAAGTTCAATTGAGCCTTCCTTATCGTTCATTTGACAAAGTTACAAGAATAATATGGTGCAATATGAGTAGGAAGAAAATCAAAACATACAAACGAATCTACACTATGCTAAGATTAATAACGAATGGGGTTGAGAACGATAGGGAAAGTGTAGGCAATGGGTGCTGATTTTTATTGCTATCAAATGTCAAGTGTAGTATCTACGTATTACGCGAAACGCAATCGTTTTGTTTTAAGTGCTTTAGATAACGTGGGAACAAAGAAGAGAGAATATTTTCACGTAGAAAGCATACCGTCGAGAGCCAACAATTCAGGTTAGCGTAGGAATGCTCATAGAATTCTCAATAGCAGCAATAAGCAACAAGGATTTTAGTGTTAGGTAAGAGAGATTAATTCCTCTGTGGAAACCTTAATGATTTACGATTCGATAGGCGCTACTCTAGGACCCAAATAGATGATGACTAATATTGAGTGTGGGCAACAACAGAAAATGAGCATAAAACGTTGGAAGAAAAGCTAGACCAAACAAAACGGGTGGCTTTAGCTGGATTTAGCAGAGAATATGCGAGAAACAAATCGTTATTCTCAAATTAAAATAGAAATTTTCAAAAAAAGCAAGAAGATAATGAGTGCAGGAGGTCTTGGCCAGACAGGGCCCACTCAACTCCTTGCTATTTAAAGATGTTCAGCATCAGTTATTAGAATATCCTTTGTCCATTAATCAAACAGGAAACAATCTAAAGAAACCGAGGTCCTTTTAAGTTTGATATGTACAACACAATGAGCAGTTGCTTAAAGAAACTTTACTCTATTTAACCTTTCAGCAAATTGCAAGCATCTGATATCGGAAATCAATTTTGAAACAAATCAAAGAAGAGCCCTCAGTATTTTCAATTTTCTCATCTTGTCTTTTCTCAACCGTGCCTCTCTATGATACACGATTCTCGTGGGGCCATTTTGCTCTTACCTTTCGTTTGGAAGGTTGACTTATATTTTTCCAAAAGTGAACTGTTGCGCCATTGATTTTTCTTATTACTTTTAGTCTCTATGCACATATCCTGATTCAAAAATAATAAAAGAAAATTGAATCATCCATTACAAGAACACTCATATTGCTAATCGAACTTAAAATAGAGTCTAAACGGACGAATAAGAATAAGTATTGGACGTTGAGTTTAAAGGGTCATCTTCATCAACAACCAAATCAGTATTTGTAATTGCTTCCATCTTCATAAAATTGTTTTGATAAAAATAAAGAAAAACCTTCCTTTTAATTTTATATATTTATTTACCTTGTGGAATCGATTTTCGATCGTGATCTACCGCAAGATAAATAAATACATAAAATTAAAAGGAAGGTTTTTCTTTATTTTTAACCAAATCAGCCCAAAATCGAGCTTGTTCTTCGGAAGACATCGCAACCAGCAGTTTTCTTCCAACTATACGCTCTCCAATTATATTAGGTCTATCAGAAAATTCTGTCCGATAGTGTCACTTCAAGTTTTAATGCATATGTATCACTTCGTTTGAGGCATATATGACTATCTCTCTTTATCATTGCATTCACATATATGTACACTGTGCATTCTCGCTCATGTACACATTAAAATGAGACAAAGCTGTCTCATGTCATTATTAAATGAGACGCGATCGTGAAAATATAAGCACCGATAAAGTTCATTTACTCCACTGTATTTCGTGCGAATTCCAACATGGAAAAAATGCTACAGAAGCGTGTCGAAATTTAGTGAAAGCTTTTGGTACAAATTGCAGTTTGTGATAGAACGTGCAGAAGATGGCATGAAAAATTAGAATCAAATGATTTCGGTCTTCGCGACAAACAACGTTCAGGACGGCCATCTTTGATCGATGACGACATTATCAAGATTATGATAGACCCAAAAAAGATTCCTTTTTGCAAACATCGGAGATTGTAGAGAAGCTGAGTTAAACTGAACAAACCATTTGCGACCCTATTAGTATTGGTCTGTAAATATTCTAGACGGGTTCCACAGCAGTTTAGCGAAAAAAATTGAACGATCGAGTCGTTATATGCATATCTGAGCTTGCTCGGTACAAAAACGAATCCTTCATGGACCGGATGATAATTGATGATGAAAACTGCATTATATACGAAATATCACAAGAAAAATATCATATCGCGAGTTTGAACCTGAAGCAGAGAATGTTGTGTTTGTGGTAGTATGTCCAAGTACCAATACATTACGAGCTTTTGCAACCGAATGAGAAAATAACTATGGGTAGATACTATAAGCAAATGGATGCTTTCAATAAAGCAATAAGAAAAAAGGGGCCGCTGATGCTCAATTGGACGCACGTCATATTACATCCTGATAAAGCCAGACCACATCCTGCTTTGGCGACTCGTCAGAAAATCGTAGAGCTAGGCTAGGATGTTCTGTTTTATCTACCATTCTATCCAGACTTCGCGTTCTCCGATTATCACTAGTTTTCATATTTGCAAAAGTTTTTATAGGAAAAAAATTCAAAACACAAGCCGATGTCAATCAAACACTAGAGTTCACTAGTTCTTCGCTTCTAAAAATGAATCATTTTTTAAAAATGGCATTCACAAGTTGCTATCACGCTAGCAAGAAGTCATTAGAAACGATGGAAAGTATACTCTAAAATGAGTATTATGAAAAAATGAGTGTATGAAAAAAATTTATGAAAACTTTTTTTCAATTGAAAAACGGACAGATCTCTCCGGTAGTCCTAATAGAATCATTAAATTGGCTTTCTACTAACGTCCCTTAAAAGCACATTAAACAAGAAACAAAATAAGAAGACCAATCGCCTCAAGAAAAGAGATAGACAAGTGAGAGTAGTAAGAGGAATACTACATTGAGAAAGAAATAAGGGAAATAACGAAAATGACAGAAAAAATTGTACGGAGAATAAAGAACGGAAATGAAAAGTCCCGGAAACATGGAAAGGACATAAATGGGGGAAACATAAATATAACAAAATTAAATAAAATCGGAAAAAACACAAAGCTTAAAATCTGTAAGTGGGTCCAACATAATAGGACACGGAAAGGAGAAGCACAAAGAAAAGCAGCATAACAAAAAGGCGAACGAAAAAAAACAGTGTGGAAGGACGAAAAAAGAAAGAATATAAAGAAAAGGTTCAAAGAAGACAAATAAAAAAAACAAGGTGGAAATAAAACACGGAACAGAAAGACAAGAATGGAAGAACACTGTTTAAAATAAAAAATAGAAAAAAAATAAGTTAAACAGAGAGAGCAAAAAGAATGTAACACAGAATGAAAAAAGCAAGCAGATCTGATGAAGACAGGAATGAATGGCAGATGGAAATGAAGACAGGAAATGAAAGCAGAAGTTAAAACCAAAGAGAACGAACGAAAGAAAGTCAGAATGAAAAAAGGAGGAAAGGACAAGGGTGCTAAGAAGATTGAAATGAAATATAATATTAATAAAAAAAAAAACCCCCGCGAAAAAAAAAACGGCGAAGGGATCGAGAGAAAGGATTGTCCGAAATTCAGGGCGTTTTTTTTATGTCAAACTGAAAAAGACGAGTATGGAAACAGTCAAAGTAATTCGAGATGCAAGACTGGACTCTCGACGACCTTCAAAGAATAGACGAGACTAAAATCTGGTTAAAGTGCATACAAGTTTAACTGGTGATCGGAGTCTCTACACATCAGAATTGTTGCAGTGGAAATGGGGTTGAACCACTAAATTCAAACTAGTCACCAAAGATTGAATAATTCATTGGTTCCCCTCTTAGCGAAGTTGATACAACCATGAGCTGAATGAAATTTTTTATGAGCCGGAGGTCTCTACGATTGTAAGAGTGCGGAAGCTGCAATGGGCTGGCCATATATATCGGATGGAGGGACATCGGACACCTAAAACAGGTATTGATTGGGAGAACTAAAGGGTGGAGACCAGTGGGGATACCGAGGGAACGCTGATCTGACTCGTTTAATCGTTGCTCGGATTTTAAATTTGGAGGACGCGGTCAATGGACCGAGACAGATGCAGGCGCTTGTTGCAGGAAGCGGAGGCCCGAGATGGGCTGTGATGCTAAGAAGGTGAAAAGACGTAAAGACGCTGCTATAAACACACGGCATTGTTTTCTGTCATTTCTATTGTTCCATCGGATGAAGAGAAACTTGAAAGGGAAGCGATGTCTTTTGTTCTTTGGGATGAAGAGAAAGCTGAAAGAGAAGCGATTTTACCGAGTCAGAGCGATTCCAATGACTTCGACGAGGGTTTTGGAAAACAGTTCGGTTGAGGTGTTCCAGTAAGCTTATCAGAAGTAAGAATTTCAATGGCAGCGATGTGTGGATTCTAAAGGAACCTATTTTGAAGAATTTTAGTCTTTAGAATAATTTTTTTGTTCTGGAACCAGTCTTGAAACTACGCTTACGCATCCTGTTGTCTTCTTGGACTTCTGTTGTTGATCTTATTCCCATGCTGAAAGAACTCCGGTGGTAAATTTTCGATGTTGAAAGAACTCCGAAAAGATAACTAACCCAACAGATTGGAATGACTAATAAGAAAGGTTTATTGCAAGGAACGCTACCAACTGTGACGAGCCTTCATTAATGAAACCGCGGGATTACATAGCCAACTTTTGGGTGTAGCCATCGCAGACCTTACCACCCAATACAGGCTAGGGTCCTTCTTTTCAATAACGACTTCAAAGGGATATGAGCTAAGTCAGCAGCCGCTAATTTTGGCTTTGTTGGCAGTCAAAATTGTCAATGGAACATTACTTAGATTTGTCTTGGAAAATAACTACTGGGACGGTAAATGAGGTCTTTCTGTTTATACTTTTATTGAAATTTCATTTAGTCGTCAAGCGTCCGCAATTTGACCTTTAAAGAGTAGAAAGGTATTTTTTTCTCGCGATAGACATTGTACCAAATGTTAAGCCACTAAAATTACTCCATCAATTTTCTTATGCTACACAACTCTCGCATCCCACACTGATAAGATTTTTAAACTATTACTTGTGAATAAATTGAAATTGCAAACCACACTCCGGACAAACATATCAAATCAAATACAATCGCAATTCGGCTGTTTCAATGACGTGTGAATCGCTATCGCTGGGCTCTAAAGGCACAAATTTCAAAGTCTAATCTGAATTGACCATGTCTTACATTTGATGAATTCCAGTTAAAAAATGTTCGCTCACTACAACTTACGAAAGCCTGAAGTGAAAAAGGAAGGCAACAAAAACACCCACATATCACGTCTAATTGTTAAATTAAACAAAAAATCGAAAACATCTCTTTTTTCGTATTTGATTAAATAATTTTATTTTTTTTTTCTTCTTTTTAACGTGTCCTCATTTTTTTTACACCGCGGTTCAATTTGGAAATCAGCCAAAATAAATCACCTGAAAAAAAAAGATACACGTCATCGTTAATTCGATGAAATTTCAAGTTATCATTTTGGGAATCTCGAGCCTATTTAAAACAAAGGGAAAATTTATCTCAATTATTGTAAAGATAACTTTACCGAGTAAACAAATCATTTAACTTTAATATTTGAAACTTTCAGGTATTTGTAGATTTTGAGACGAGATGATGATGAATTTGAAATTACATACAAATTTTTGAGTATTCATGTTCAGTGAGTTGTTGATGTTTGGCCAGTATTTGGGTTTAAAGTTTAGACAAAATCAATGGTTTTGCGGGAAAACCAGTGTCGATTTGGAATGAATGTAGTAACTTGTTAGTCATGCTAGCTCAGATAACATTAAATTTTGCTAAATTTCAATAATTGCAGAAGTTATTCGACGAATCCAAATCGACTTTCTACTGGATTGGAAGACATTCAGTAGTGGAATCATGAAAGCTTGATTCATTCATTCATTTCCTATCAGTGTTACATAAATACAAACTAGACAAAAGCCCGGATTATTGTAGTGAGTTTCGGCAAATCAACTTGATTTCATTATAAAAGCTCCACTTATATTGACTCTTAACCCGCTTCCTTTGTTGTTTGAATACAGCCGTAAAACATACCTTAAAAAAACAACCCTTATAGAAAAAGGAATTCGCTTCGTACTGTATGTCCTTTCTTGTTATGCACATCAAACCAATCACGATGACTGTCAATCGTAAATACGAGGGCGGTTCAATAAGTATCAGTGTTAGAAATGAAGATACCATATAAAGAAAATTTTTTTTATTATTTTTCAACATAGTCCCCTTTTAGAAAGATATACTAGTCTCAAGGTTCCTGCCATTTTTTTAACCCCTCCAAAAATAGGATTTGTCGAGCTTTCCAAAATACTTCTGTCTCGGGGTGACTTCCTCGTTTGAGCCAAATTTATTTCCAGCGAGCCATTTCTTCATGTTAGAGAACAAGAAAAGTCACAGGCACCCACCCCACCGGGCCGACATTTTTAACGTTACCAACTTATCATGTAAAATATTAATTGCCGTTCCGGTCGACAAACCTACGGCCTCTGCCTCTGCATTTGCGTTCGTCGGTTAGCGAGAATCATGTCTTAGACTTTTTAAAATATTTCCTCGGCAAATACGCTTGTCAGGCGACCTGGTCGCTCCTGGTAAAAAACGGACCTTCGCTCACGTTTAAATTCATTGAAACAATATCTTACTATGGTCATAAATGGCAGAGTCCCCAAAAACAGCTTCCAACTTTGCTTTTATCTCCTCACATTATTTTCCATCCAAAAACAAAACAAAAACATCGCTAGTCGTCGTCTAGCAGTCTAACCTCAAAACTTCTCACGTGCACGTGCGTATGTATTTACCTGTTGTGTTGAAGTGAGAGGAGTGTGTCATTAAAAATGTCAAGTAAACGGGAATACAAGACACTAAATTTGAAAGATAAAATGGACATTTTATAGAAGTGAGATAGCGGAGAAAACATTAGCAGATTAACAAAAATATGGTGCAAAATATAGCAGCAGAATATAGCAGAACACGCGAAGACGATGGAATCTGGACCAGGAAAGCGTAAAAAATGAAATCAAAAAATTAATTAACTCTACATGTAGTTCATGGAACAGCTATCTAAAAACACTCATGTATCTGGAGAAATTCTGAAAGCAAAAGCAATCGAATTTAAGAGAAAAAAAAAATGCCATAAAAGGTTGATTTTCATGCTAGCGATGGTAGGCTGGATAAATTTTGAAAAGCGATTTGGTATCCGTCTGTTAACCATATCCGGCGAAAAATTATTAAGCGACGAATCTGCAGTACAATCATTCATTTATCCAGGATTTTAAAGACAAAGTAGGGGTATTGTTCCTGACCAAATCTATTATTAAGACGAAAGTGATCTGTTTTGGAGTCTGGGGCCCAATAAAACTTTCGTATCCTCTAAAGAAGCGAGCGCTTCAGGTCGTAAAGTGCCAAACCCTTTTGCTATTTTGTTTGAATCATCCAGTGGCCAAATTTGATTTTTTATCGTTAACTTTCAACTCTTTTCATACCTTATTTGCAACCTTCAGTTTAGAAATGCGAAGAGCCATCGTTGAAGCCCTACCGTCTGTTCCAGGACATGAAATACAAGACGCCTTGGAGCCAACTCTCGACACTTCGTTTCCACTACCCAGTGCAGAAAGATGTTAATCGCGCTTTGACCACATCATATTCCGAATCCACCTCAATTTACACCTCGTTTGCATCCTCCAGTTTCGAGATTTGAATTGCCATTGTTGAGCCTCTATCGACATAGACTACAGGATGCTCAAATAAAACCCTGTCGACTTTTTGTTTGCATCCTCCCATTCCGATACCAATATTTTCTTTGCTGAGGCTCTATAGCCCAATTCGGATCTTGGACTACAGATCACTTGGACACCAACCCTTTCGACCCTCTGTTTGCGTTATCCAGGGGCGGAATTCGAATTGAAATCGTTTGCCCTCTACCGAATACCTCACCTCTAACCCCCTTAAAATTTCGTTTGCATCCTCCAGGCGAAAGTGGTCTGTTCTGGAGACTGTTGCATAATATAACAGTCGTATCCAATAAAGAAGTGAGCGCAGCAGGTCGTAAAATCATTAGAGATCGAAGCACATTCATTCCGTGTTAAAATGCTACTGGAATGCACAAATTGGATTTGGTAAAGCTAAAAATTTCGAAGCTTTGAAAAACATTTGTCTGCCAGTCTGATGCAAGGACCAATATTAAAGTCGGGTCACGAAAGAGTTATTCAGCAAATGGTTCATAGAGACTTTGTCCCAAAAGTCAATAAAATGCGGATCCATATTATATCTCAGGGTGGTGACATAACGCAGAGCATCAAAGAATGAAAGGTTGAATGAAGATAACTTACCTATTGCCGATTGGTAGCAAAATCTATCAGAAATAGGATTTTAGACAAGTGAAGAAAATTTAAATTCTTGGTTTTTAGGGATCAAAGGAACAGAGCAAATTATGACAGATGAAGAAATATGTGAAGCATTACGAGAAGAAACCCTTTTAGAAATATTGGAGCCAAAAACTACTACAACTGTAAGAGTAAAACCAATTAAAGCATTTGAATGTTTCAATACCTGGCATAACATGGGCAGATGCAAGGACTTTGTGCCTTTTAAGCAAGAAGCTTAAGACTACAGATTACACGAAAGCAGACCTTAATTAAGGATTATTTAAAAACTATGTAATTTTGAGATATATTACAGTGTCAATAAAAGCTCTCCAACAAGAAGATAAATATGTACATACATGACATACATTATATTCTCTTTATGAAATGTTTTTCTTTATTTATTACGAGGGGTGGCTCGTTTGAAACGAATTTTAAGGAATAATATGGTTCTAGGCGTAAAAGGAACATTTTAAGAAGTTCAAGGAAAAATTTGAAACTCATACAGTTACAAAGCAAATGTAAACCGTCTAGGATTATTCACACTTTATCCAGTTAATGATTCAGCATATTTTTACTTTCAAAAGAAATTTCACCCCCGGATTTTTGACTCTTGACATTCATTGAAAGGAAAACCTAATGACGAAAACATTGTATAACTTCCGAGGATACTCCAAAAATTTGTGCAAGATATATTTAATCGGCAACAACGTCACCGTATCCAGGCGCTAGGATCAACCCTCACACATACCACCCCCGTATTCTCAGATTCTTCTCTTAGTTATTCTCGTACGCCAACACGTATAACCCCCACATCGGAATCTTGTTGATGCAATCCACGTCATGTATTATTTAACAAATGCAATCAACCCCCGCATGATATTATCGTTCACCGCCTTTAGTGTTGCTGTAATCGACGTGATGGCGACATAGTCGTATGCCTTTACACTTTATTCTTCGCTATCAAAAATCTATTACGTGTACGAATCACACATTAACGTTTTATCTATCTATTTCTCAATCTTTCTGCCTACCGTCCAGTTCAGAGGAAATGAGATAAAAAAAAAACGGACAACAGCTTACATTTCTTTGACGGCAAAAAAAAAGACCAAAAACTGCACCAACAACAAAATCAACAATCGTATAAAACATTAACAACAAAAGGTAAAGCGAAATTATATGCGCATCTAAAATTAAACTTTTTTCTTAACTTAACGTGAACATTTTCCGTTCATTCGATTGCAATAAATAAATTCCATCAGATGGAGCTTTCCCGTGCCTAATGTTTATTTATTCAGCCAAACACGGCAACAAACTCAAGGCAATGTGTTCGAGTCGAGCGATAAAATATTTTTTTTTTCTTTGATTTCGAATTTTATTCATCAATATAAAAAAAAAAAATGATTACAAAATTACATTTTGCAATAGTCTTTACACATATCATCATGTGAAAAGGGAACAAACAGAAAAGTGCTTAAGCGGAAATTATTGATTAGCAATTTATATTAGATTAAGTGTCGGTGGTGTAGCTGTTTTGCAATCTTTGTATGAATATTTCGTTTGTATTTGTGTGTGAAATTTAAAAATAAATATAAACAATCTGAATTGTTTATAGAGTCTGATAACGAATAGCTGAACAGACAAATTTGGTCAAAATTGCCATAAAGTTCAAATGGCAAAGTGGTAAGTGCACTCCTTTTTGATTGAAAATGGTCCCAGATTCAAAACGAAAAAGAGACCTAATAACCCAAGCGTCCTTGTTTTTGTGCTGTAATTCCAGCACTCCTTGCAGTGAAAGATACCCCGGTAAATTAAGAGAAAACATGATTTTGAACAAATCAACATTCCTAATCCTTTAATGAAGTGGCTCGGAACATGTTAAAGCTCAGATTTCTGAAGCGAGCTATCGCGCCCCTGATTAGTATAAGCCAATGAAATCGGTGTAGACTGTCAAAGATGCGACAATAGCTACCGTCATTGAAGATCATGAGCTCAATTCGGGCCTACCGATTGCCTCACCTCCAACTCTTTCGATGGTTCGTTTGCATCCTTCTCTTACGAAATTCGGATTGTCTTCATTGAGTGTCTGTAATTCACGCCTTAGACTACAGAATACCTCGAACTCAACCCTCTTGACACTTCATTTGGATCATTCAGTGGCGAAATTTGAATTGTTATCGTTAAGGCTCTATAGCGTAATTCAGGCTTTGGACTACCGAATACCTCACTTCCAACCCCTTTCATACTTTGTTTCCGTCCTTTAGTTTCAAAATTTGAATCGCCATCGTTGAAGCTCTACAGCTTGATCAAGGACTTAAATAACAAGATGCCTCTAACCCAACTCTCCACACTCCTTTTTTACCATCTAGTGGCAAAATTCGAAGCCCTACCTTGTGCGGGCAATGGCTTCATGATACGTCGAGTCCAATCCCTTTTATACGTCGTTCGCATCTAACCGCCCTGAACTCGAATCGTCATCCTTAAAGCTTGATTGGGAACTTAGGTTACAGGATGCCTCGAATCAAACCATTTCGACATTTTTTGCATCCTGTAATTCCGGTATCAGAACTGTCATCACTGAGGCTCTTTAGCTCGATTCAGGTCTTACACTTCAGAATACTTCGACCCCAACCTTTTCGACCCTTCGGTTGCATCATCCAGGGGCGATTTCGAATTGTTATTATTTATTCTCTACTGAATACCTCACCTATAACCTCCTTGTTACTTCATTTGCAACCTCAAGTTCTGAAATTGATTCATCATCCTTGAAGCTCTACAACTCGATTCGGAACTTGTACTAAAGGATACCTCGAATCAACCCCTTTGTTTGCATCCTCTTATTCGGAGAACAAAATTGTCACTGTTTCGGCTTTATAGCTCGATGTAGGCCTTGGACTACATAATATCTCGTCCCAAACCCTTTCGATCCTTCGTTTGGATCATCCAGTGGCAAAATTCGAATCGTTATCGTTAAGGTTCGATGGCGTTTTCCGTTGATATTTCAACGGATATTGGCGTTTCCTGTTGATATTTCGAATCGTCATCGTTGAAGCTCAGATTTGGAACCTCCACTCCAACTCTTTCGAAACTTTGTTCGCATCCTCCAATTTCGTAATCAGAATCGCTGTATTGCTCAATCGGGGTTACTCTACGGCTTAATTGCCGTTGCGTAAGGATATTTCGCCTCGAAAGCGTTTTACGCCGCGTTTGCAACATCCTGTTGCGTAATTCGATTCGATGAGATCAATTGGAGTTGTAAGCTGCAGTTTGTATGGCCTCGATCTTTTTGTTTGCATTCGTTTGCTCAATTCGGGATTTAGACTATTAGACTCGATATGATTCCTCACGTCAAACCATTGGTTCCACACATCCTCCAATTCGGAAATCAGAATCGTCATTGGAGGCTCTATAGGCTAATTCGGGTTATGACTATAGAAAACATACGACTCCAATCCTTCTAACATGTCGTAAGCACCCTCCACTTCTGAACTCGAATCGACACCGTTGGAGCTCTACAGCTCGACTTGGGACGTGGACTCCAGGATGCCTCGAATCAAATCCTTTCGACTCTTTTTTTGCATTCTCCAAGTCCGAAATCAGAATCGTCAGCGTTGAGACTCTGTTGCTCAATTCGAATTGTGGGCTTAAGGATGCTTCGCCGCCAAAACCTTTTACGCTACGAGATTTTTAAGAGACTTTAAGCAAGCATACGACAAACGTTATCATAACGTACAGTTCGTTGTGGTATCGCAGCCAAATAACGTCACGGTCCCTAGTATTTTCAATTTTTGAAAGTTTTTTGTTTAGATACTTTGACTTAAAATTTTGGAGTTTCATTCACATTTTTGACTTCTTTGCACTCTACTATATGTTCATTACAGTTCAATAAACTACCCACAACAAATTTTGACAGCGTCTTTGATGTTTGATAATTTGATGAAAATTTGACAGACAATTCCAAATTAGTCCGTCGTACCAAAATGATAATGACATCAGCAAACTACCATGTTCGCCCTAATAACCAACTCAGCGACGTCTTTGACACAAATACCGGGCTAAAGCAGGGAGATGAACTGGCACCTTTGCTATTCAATTCGGCCTTGGAATATATCATAGGGAAGCTATCTACCGATAGATAAAGAACACTCTTATACAGGACAAACCAAGTTGGAACCTCTGCGGATGAAACCAACATTTTGTCATGCTCGCAAATAACCGCCAAATAATTTTTCCTGAAACTCGACAGCGAAACAACACTAGTAGGGCTACAAATTAATGAGAACAAAACAAAGCTAATGACGCAGTCGGGGAAAAATACCTTAAATACCTAGTGTTACAGTTGGCGAATATAGTATTGAAAATGTGGAAGAATTTGTGTACACAGACGTCAAAATCACAAGAACGGCTAGTGAAATAGACGAAATACGCCAACGAGGGCAGCTAACAATAACAAACTTCCCTTTTTTTTCAGTTCTAAGGATTATGAAGACCAGCAACTTACACAGGAAAACAAAGTTCTAAGTATACAAATATGCTATGGGTATGAAACATGGACCCTAACCCAAGTATCGCAAGTATATTGAACGCCTTTGAGCGAGGTGTCCTGAGGGTTCTAAAAATTGGAGCGAAGCTAGAACGGGACAAATGGCAAATTCGATACAACCATGAGCTGCATGATATTTTATGAGAAAGCCTTTTTCACTGGATATTGTAGTTATAGCAAAGGCTACAGGGTTATTTTCCCTACTTCTGAATTGGTTGTGTAAAGCAGACATGCAGTTTTCCGTGGATTGAAGTGTTATAAGTGTTATACTATGTTGAGTGGATTTGACAGAAGCGAAGAACAAGTACTGAACGGAGAGGTCTCTCATCCAAGCCTAGAATCTAGAATGGTTCTCCACTCAACTCATTCTCTCTCAATCGATTCTCAATTCAGAAGCATTATATACGGTGACTAGTTCAGATGAGTCTGATTATTCAAAAAAAATTCAGTAACTATGTACCAGAAATAATTATTGAAGATGTGCCAGCGTCAAATACAACACTAGGCCCCAGAAAAAAAGACTACAGTCCAAGACAGAAGATTTTGAAACATACTTATGCCATGAAGGAAACTCTAGACGTCACTTTGACAAAAGAAAAACTCATTGTAGATATTTTCACTAAAGCCTTGTCTCGAGAAAGTTTTAAATATTAGGAACCAGTAGTGGCATGTTAAATTTAAAGACTAAATTTAGGCTTTTTAATTATATAATTTATGGAGGAATTTGAAGCGAGTGTTAAAGCGTAATTTTTAAAATTTTCTTCCTGTCAATCTTACCTTTTTTTATGTCTATCAAATCACTCTACTTAGTGAAGCTGTCATGTATAGTACACTAAGAAAAGTAATCCTTAAAGTAATTAAGGTAAAGTAAAGTAATTAAATAGTACAACAACAATACAACAATAATAACAAAAATACGGATGTGATTTGGGTCCTTCAAGTTATCTTTGGGTTAGTTATCTTGGGGTCCCTTTACTTTGGAGTATTAGGCGTTGAGCCTTCCGCCTTTGCCTCCATACTTCAGGCTGGCGTTTAGTTCGTTTAGTTTCCTATGCCGTGTGGTAAAACGTCTTTTTCCGAGGGCGAGGATAAAATAGAGGAAGTTTGCTAGAATTGAACCCACAACCGAAACAACCATGTGTGAAACAAAACATGTGTGTTTTTTGAAGTGAGATTACAAGAAATTAGAGAAAACAAGTACAATGAGCACTCGACTCTCGCACAAAATTGGTTCCTGAAGGTGTGTGCAAATGTCGAATTTTGAGAGTAGAGGGAGGCATATGGAAAAATGTGCTCCAAAAAGGGTGTTTGAAATTATTTATTTATCAATATGTATACATAATGAAGTTAAAGAGGCGTGTTAAGTGCTCTTGGTTGTTTCTTCTAGAAATTTGTCAAGAGTTAATTGTATACCACCCGTTATTTTCCCTTTCTTTATAAAGGATTCTATAATACGCTTTATCTTTCTCAGTTGCCCTTGCCCGTACTTGAGATGTACGTTCTCCATGTGGGCCACATTCTTCCATGATGGTCAAAAATGCTTGAAGGCTTCAATCATATTTTAAATTGTCAATGTCTTGATGTTTTTAGCAGCTTCCTCTGTCTCTCTATTATTGTGTATTTCACTTTTACTCAATTGTTGCTCAATTTAGTATTCATTTAACAGCGGTGCTGAGTGCGATTCAATCTACTCATTAACACCTTTTTTGTTGACATCTATGTTTAGTTCCATTCATTACGCTAAATATTTTATCAGCGAGAGTTTCCGGTGTTTCTTCAAAATTTTTAAAACCGCTCATCATTTCTGGGCAGAATTGTTTCCAAGAACCTTTCATTGTCGACTCATTCAGTTCAGCCCACAAGTCTTCAAGTCTTTATTTATTGGTTTTCATATAATATCATTTCTCCGATAACCTCTTAATGCTAGCCCATCTTGCCTGTCAGTTGCTTTTCTACCAGTGTTCTGTTCAGCAACTCCATTTGACTGCAAAGCTAAAGGTATTGTCGCAGGATGTGTAACACAATTACTTTTTATAAGATCCATAATTTCACTTTACTTTAAGAGTAAATCCCGAACCTAACGCTAAACCAAATCAAAACCAGAAGTCAAAAAGTTTCAATATAGCATTCAGCATCGGTCTTTTGTTGTCTCCCAGTCGCATATTCGTTGACTTGGTCAGTGATTTTGAATAACGAGCAATTATGGGATGGCTGATTGGAATGGGTATGCCTTAAAGGAGACATTAATATGTGGCTTGAAAATCCACACGACGCTGCCTTCGACATTCCCACTTCTGATAAGCTTACTGGAATGTCTCATCCGATATTTTGTCCAAAACGTTCGTCGAAGTCATTGGAATCGCTGTGACTCGGTCAAATTGCTTCTCTTTCAGGATTATCTTTATCCGAGGGAACAATAGAATTGACTGAAAGCAATGCCGTAGGTATATGGTATCGCTGGTAGCGTCTCTACGTTTCTTCTGCCTTCATCTTAGCACTACAACCTTTCTCGGGCTTTTACTTCCTGCAACAACTCTTCTTCCTTCTACTTAGCAATACAGCCCCCCTAGGGCCTTCACTTCCTGTAACAACTCAGCAACTCAGTGTAAAATTTATCAACAAGAGAAAATGTATGTTTACATCCTCGCTTGAAATCTTAGCCATTTGGCAAGGATTATTGGGCGAACTTGATGGAAAAGCGGGCGTTGATCTTGCCCAGCTAATTAATATCATGGTTGGGTTCTTTCAATAGTGACTAATTATAAGGATTGGATTTCAACTGATTTCGCTTGCCAGAGCGCGTCTGTCCACCAATATGTGTTGGTCTTGCAAGGAATGGTATCGTCGGCTGTATGCCAACCAATCAGTTGCATAAGCTTTATGAAATTCACGACTAACAGCCTGTCAGTATCCCATCATAAGCCACATTAGTGTTTGAATCGCAACAAACAGATGTTCAACCCAAAAAATGTCTATGAATAGGGTCATGGTCGGACAACAGCATCCTCAAACGTTTCTCTAATACTAATTTGAGTGACGACTGATGAAGATTCTTCGTCCCACACACATTAGCAGTCTCCAGAGCCAAATCTGAATAGAAACGATCAAATTTTCAAGTGAGAAGACCAAACTTGACGACAACGAGCAACATGAGCTTAATGTTGCCCCGGAACTGGCCAGTTCTCGAGGGCAATAGCACAACGTGGGAATTAGTCTCGAAGCGTGACCGCTTGTGCTCGTTGGATTGCCCGGACCCCCTCCCGCCGAATTAGTTCTGGGCTAGTTTTCTGGTGAGCTAGTGGAGGCTGCTGGTCGACAACAAAGTCAAGCGACCGTGGCGGAGCTTCAACTCAAGCGACAATTTCTTTCTGGTAACGTCTAGGCAAGACATAACACTTGGAGCACGCACGGCAAGTAGCAGATCAAACGTTGACCTGATGTTAGGCATGAAGACATTGCGATAAAGAGATGGTGATGAGGCGATAGATGACTCACCTAAAACAAGAATTATTCACTATTATAGCGAAAACAAAGAGACGCGGATGATGGGATCGAGGCAACAGTTTCCACTCACCGAGTTGCTCAACTGTTCTCCGCCGTTGTGGCGTGACCTTTTGGGAAAGTAAAATTCCACGGTTTGCAAATAGTTTCTGCCAACAAGATGTTGGTTGGAGAAGAGCCCTCAGCTGCAAAACACACAAATAGTTGCCAAACAACTGGCACAGCACAAGACACTGCTAGGCTTTGTTGTGGACAAACAAATCCGCCTGCCAAGACGAGATTTACTCAGCTGTTTGGTATTTATGGACTGGACGCAGCACTCAGCAGCTATGGCCAGCAGATGAGGTTCCAAGCACTTCGTCGACGGCCTCCAATCAAGTCTTCATCGAGCTGCCACTCTCCTTGCACCGCTTGATTTTTCCGCTGGACGGAATTTAACATTTTCTCCAGAGGTGCAGAGCGCGCAAACGAGTTAACCACTTACGGCAGCAACTACACACGGACCAGCCAAGTGATCGAGAAATCCGCGGAATTTTCTCAGTTGATGCACGATCGAGGTTAATCACAAACGCCACAAACAAGCCGTTCTCGGCGGGCGGGGGAGCCTCTGTACAGTTATGCGGACGAGAACGATTTCTGGTGGCGGATTCGTGGGAAATTTGGATGAATTGCGGGAGGGAATCCCTTTGGCTGCGAGATTAGCGCCAGCCGCTCTATGTGCAGGCCTTTAAAGGCAAGGAATTTCGACCATCGTCAATCGCAGTCTATTTCCGTGTCGGTCGCCCGTCAGCACAGTTTATAGGTAATTCGCTGAGCTATGATCCACGCCCGCTGCGACGAGGGATTCGCTTCCGAAATCGACATTGTGCCGCGGCCACGGATACCATTGTGCGCCCCAACAATTCGGCGGCGACGATCAAGGCGAGCAGCAAAACGCTCGACGAGAAATAAAAATAGATTCCCGATGAGCCTGCCGCCGTAATAGCAGCCAGCAGGTATTTTCAGGTGGCACCAAATTGGTGAGTGGGCCTTCGTTTCGATTACTCCCCCAGTGAAAATTGATTCAGTCAAACGTCCATTAGGCGATCGGCCATGCAAAACGACACTAGCCATCAGTTCGCCACTAGAGGTGAATTGTTGACGTCGCCGTTGCTGCTACTGCTGCTGTCGTCCAACGATCAACCACCATCACTTTGCACAGGGGGCACGGGTTTCGCGATTCACGCAACGCTTTCCAATTGTCCTCTGAATCGTGAGAAATCGCACACAACAACCCTTACTGATTGATTACTTTTACTCACTCAAAGCTAGCAAAGCACTTACCACTCACTCGACCGTGTCGCACGCGATTTAAATTAACGATTCGCTAACGTGACAAATGTCCACGACTAAACGATCAAAATTATCGCGAAATTTTGACGCAAGAGACGATTTTCGTGGGACTGCTGCTGCGAGAAATCTTGGATCAAGTCGCGAAAACTTTTCTTACGATGACGGCGAACAGCGGAATACGGAACACACTCCAACACAATTGCGTTCCGTGCTCGTTCCTCTCCATTTCGACTTGCCAGTGTTTCATGTTGGACGTTTTACCAAGTTTTACGTATCGTTCGCAAACCGCGATTGTGGGTGTATGGGCTTGATTGTGTGCGTGCGAACAAGTCACGGTTCTTCCGCAGAAACATTTCTGCTCGAATCAAGAATTATTTCTTTGAAATTATTAGGGAAATCCCGCGAACCAGCGATGATATATAAATGGCAATATGATATCCATCCTTTCTGCACACTGCCTAGACTTTTATCCTAACCCGCTCAACTATATACGCCAAACAAAACCATTTCCCACAAAACGATCACTAACCTGCACTTGCAGCTAGCAAAGCTCAATCTACGCGAAAACTTCACTTCGTTCACAATTAATTCACTCAAAAACTTGCCGTAAAGAACACAGGAAAATTTTTTTTCTTTTGACACAACCAAGAGAAACGCCGTACGTACAATGAAACAAATAATATCTATCTAAAGCGGACGTGTGCATGCGTCACATATCACCAACACTCTTACGAAACGTAGAATTTTGACAATTGGCACAACGGGAGAAATATGTCAAAATAGAGGAAATCCCATTTCAATGGCCCAGAATTGAATTGAAATGTTTACTAACCTTGTCTCGCTCGCAATTTCCACGTCATCTCTTTCACACAGCCAACGATTAAAGGCGCGCTGAAGTGCCAAAGTGATGGCGCTGCTGTCGCTAAGCAACAGAGACTATGCGTCAATGAACACTTACTCCACACACACACACACTGAGTCACGCACACTCTAAATCGAGCATTCCTATGCAAAAGGATAAAAAGAGAAGACGAGATTGTTTACAAAATGTTGCGAGAAATCTCGATTTTGTTCCCTTTCCAGATCGTCGCATTATCGCAGTTCCCATTCAAGGCATATGAAACAATTAGAGGGAAAAGTACAAAGGAAAGAGAACGGCAAATAGAATTGAAACGAAGTCGTACAAAATGACAGCTCAACGCTATTGTGACGAAAGTGAATGAAAAGAAGAACGACGTGGAACAAAACGAAATGAGCTCTATTAGTGGTGCCACTTGTAACCAGATTGAATGTATCAAAGAGTTGAATGAAATTACACACGTAACTATATCCCAACAGGAAATGTACAGTGACTCTCAAAAAGATCCGCACAAGTAAGAAATTTTTCTTCTTTCTCAATTTGTGCTGTAATCTATAACACAAAAACGAAAAGGAAATAATAATTGAATAAAACATCAGCTCGATATTTTTACTCAAAAAATAGAAAACGTACCGCAAAATGAGAAGTAAAACGAAGGATTTAAAAGAAAGCAGAAAAATCTGACGTCCCAAAAAAACCCGCACAACAAGAAAACTTGGGGAAAACATCAGCGCTTTCATGTTAAAAAGAACACATTTGAAAGACTTCTTTATAGCATGACGCCTTCAGTGATAAAGTGGTAATAGATCCGGGCAAATCATATCTTATATTGAGTGCAAACCGCGTGTGGTTCGTAGCTTAAATTATAGCTTAAATTATTATATTTAGAATTAAAATAAAAATTTAATTATTTTAATTTCATTATATTTGAAATTGAAATGGGCAAAAACACGTCCCGAGAGAATATCCAGTTGGTAGTATTTAATCATGAGGAAGGTAAAACTGTAACAGAAATATGTTCGGCCTCAACATGAAACGTAGAACTGTTTAAGATATTCGCCGGAGGTAAAAAGAGGAAGGCAGAATAGACTTGAAGCATAGTTCTGGTCGCGCAAAGGTTCTAACGACGATTGAAGAAGTTTGAAGTTTCGTCCGGAAAATACCAAAAATCCAAAACTCGAGTGCCAAAAATACAAAATTGTAAGTAAAGTGTTTGCAGACTTTAAGAAAAAAGTAGGATGTGAAACAGTTCGACAATTTTTGAGAAATGCTCAATACAATGGACGTGTTGCACGGAAGGAACCATTTATCAGCGAAATGAAAAGGAAAAAGTGTTTAAATTTCGCAAAAGAATATATTTTCAAGGACGTCAATTATTGGGAGGGTGTAATTTTTGCCGATCAAAGCAAATTTAATGAGTTTGACTCGGATGGACGTGTTATAGTGTGGCACAAAACCCAATGAACCCATAATGAATTCAGTTTAATTAACCTCAGGCCTACAGTGAAACACGGAGGCGGCAATTTGATGGTTTGGGGATGCATATCTACTGGACATTTTGGATTCCCAAAATGTTCCCCAATGATCCCAAACATAAGACACGTATTATTCAAAAATGGCAGCTGTATAATTGTCCAAAAGTGTTTCATCCTCCTCTTCAGTCACAAGAGTAATCCCATTAAAAATCTCTGGCATGAATTAGACAGAACTCATCGCACGCCAATTTCTTCAAGAAAAGGCTTCGCGAAGAATGGGTGAAAATCGATGTAGAATACTTGCAAAAAATCATCTTCTGTATGGCAAATCGATAGAAATGTGTCAGTGAACAAAACGGACACGCAACAAATACTAGTTTTCTAAAATTTTTCTTTATTTTTATAATTTAGCTATTGTGCGGATATTTTTGAGGGGTGAAATATTCTGATTTTTAGGGAATTTCCAATTTTTTGGTATATTTAAAGTGGGAAACGTTTTATTTATGTGATTTGTAAGGCTGTAATGTTCTGTTCATAATTAAATTCTTGCATTCTCTGTCGAAATAAAACCGGTGATATTTTTTTATATATCTTTGGAATTTTACGATGTTTCATTTTGATATCTTGCCAAATTTCAAAAGAAAACAGAGAAAAATGCATCCTCAAAAAGTTTCGCTGAAACAATCAAATTCCCCGAGACTTTGATGTCCCCTGTAAAACTTTGATGTATCCGGTAAAAATTTGATGTCCCTTAGCAGGATATTGGAGTGATATGCTAGAACAATTATGGTCCTAGGGAGGAGGGCGGCACATCGCAGTGCAAAGGGTCAATGGTATTGTGACGCAACTCTTCAATACAGAATTTGAGCCGTGCGGCGTATTAGAGTCCCCTCATTCCAAGACCAAATATATACGAGAAGGAGATAAGGACGTCGATAAGGTCTTTTTATATTTTCCTAAGGTACATTACACAGCCAGGTGGTTTGATATTCAAAAAAATTGTGTTAGACAACCGTCAAATTTAGGTGAGAGAGATAGCAGAGGTTATGAAAATGACCAATGACCGTGTTTGTTACATTATAAATCAAGATTTAGGAATAAGAAGCTGTCCGCGCCTCGGGTGCCACGATTGCTCGCGTTAGACCTTAAATGTGTTCGAATGAACATTTCGAAGGCTCTGCTGGCGCAGTATAGACGCATTAAATCCGAGTTTTTGCGCCGATTAATTACTGTAAATGAAACTTGGGTACTCCATTATACCCCCGAAACAAAAATACAGTCAAAACAGTGGACTGGAAAGGGGGGACCGGCATCGAAAAAAAGCAAAACTGTTTTTTTTTGGCTGGAAAAGTGATGGCGACTGTTTTTTTTTTTGAGAAAGTCATGGAGTTATCTTTTCTAGTGAAAGAAAAGACGTCACTGTCGGTTCAGATACGTTCCGCATTTTATGATTTCGCAAGAACGATTAAATCTGAGTATACCAATGGCTATGGATTCAAGAGACCATCCTGCTCCACGATGATACCAGGCTCTATAACGCAGCTTGATTACAGGATATATATTAGACTAGTTTTGATCATGCTTCCTAATCGGACGGTTCATATCTCCAGACTGATTTAAACAACAAGAGTTTTAACAGACAAAGGATTTGAATATCATGAGGGAGTTGGCGGAGGAATTCTTGTTGCAAATCTAAGACAAAAATTATTATAGAGATATAATATAATAGAGGGCAGATGACACATAATAGCAAAAATAAAATTAAATAAATGAATTAACATTGTCACTGAAAAAAGCGAACAAAATTCAACACCCGTAACTTCTGGACACCCTTCTTCATCTGGTTCATCCAGGTACAATGCATTCCAAAAACTAGTTGGTTGACGTAGAGGCTATCTAGACGATTCCTAGAGGATTAAGAAAATGCAATGCAAAAAGGGCAGAAGGGTCGATATTTCCAGACTTTGGTGTTCTGGATCAATTTTTCGAAAAAGCAAACTGATCTCGTGACCAAAATAGTGAGAAGCCAACCAGTCTTTCACCAAATACCTTCAAGCTTTTCTCATCTTGCTGAAAAATCATATCTGATTGACGATTTGTTTGGGCTACAATAACTTACAATGTTGTTGTGATTAGAAGTGTGGAAATGGTTCCACATGAACTTCAGCCAAGAGATGCCAAACGTCGTCGTCATGAGCGAACAACTGCTGCAAAGGGTAAACCGGAAAAGCTTTTTGTATCGAATATTGACAGGAGACAAAAAGTGGATCCACGACGACAATCCAAAGCGCAGAAAAACGTGAAGTAAGACCGGACATGGATCAACTTCAACAGCCAAACGGAGTGATGTGTATCTGGTGGGATCAATTAATAGTCATCTGCTAGGAGCTTACTCCATCCTAACGAAACTATCACTGCGGAACGTTATCAACAACAATTGATGCAATTGAGTCGAACATTAAAGCTTAAACGCCCCCAATATGCCAAAAGACATGAGAATCTGATCTGTCAGCAGCACGACAATGCTCGACAACATGTTGCGAACGTTTTCAAATAAACTTTGGCGGCACTGAACTGGGATGTCCTAACTCACCCGCCGTATTCGAAAGATATTGCTCCTTCGGATTACCACTTGTTGATCCGGCCAACGGCTCATAAGCTTGCTGAGCAACGCTTCACTTCTTCCGAAGAAGTGAAAAAATTAGGTCGATTCTCTGAACAACTCAAAAGATGAGGAATTTTTGAACGCGGTATCCGTATGTTGCTTGCAAGACGGCCAAGGTAGTAGAATGCGACGAGCAATATTTTGAATGATTTACATTGTGCCAGTTTTTCTCAATTAAACTTAAAATTGAAAATCAAAATCCTTAAAACTTATTTGTGCATCTAATAAATGCATTTGAAGATTCTGTCCCAAGATGAACTGTAGGATCAAATGCAAAGCTCAATGGGGGATAAGGTACAGACACGACCAATACGAACTTTATGATGAACCAGACGTGTCTATATTGTAATTTGGGGAAGCTGAAATGGCATGTCCATGTAAAGTGAAAGAATGGCGTACGGATACCTGGGAAGGTGCCCGGAGATGACAGTGAGGACGAAGACTAGTGTGAAAGTTGAGGAATGAGGCTGGTTGGGTTCAATTTCGACCTCGAAATCGGAAGACGCGCTCTATAGACTTCCAAGAGCGACAGTTGGAAGTCTATCGATCGCGTCCTCCGACTGACATCTTTCACTGAAACACGCACAGGAGGCCAAGACTCAATAAGGTCACGCAACGAGGAAGACTCACTCAAGACAGTTGTGTCTGCTACGATATAAACTTTAGATACCTCGTGAAGGGATAACAAATGTTTTGCACGGGCGTCTTAATATAACAAATAAAGTTAACTTAAATTAAGATTTATGAATGTGCATCTCCTGTTGATAGCATTTACATAGCTATCAACCGAACATGCACATTTTGTTTACGATATAATAAGCATTGACATTAGAGTCATCTTCGGGACCTGGGACTTGCGAGCTGTCTGAAGTTTGCATCGTTGCAAACGCAACATTGTCCAGTTTTTTTCAATGTTTTTGTGGTAGATAACTAAAGTGGAATGAAGACCTAATAGGTCTCAACATTTTAAGTCAAATTAGTGAGTTGCTCGATAATTCCTGTCGTATTATCATAGATGATATGAATAACATATTTCATGTTGTAGTGATTCCGTACCTTATCTATCTTCAGTCAAAAGCTGAGTGTCATTAGTAAACAGATTAGGCTTTAGACTACCTTTAGTCAAAAACTGAGTGTCCCTAGTAAACAACAAGACAGGAAAATAATCTTGAAAATAGTCAATTGACTGTCAAAGAGAGCATTATCGGCATATTTTATTGTTTTTATACCGAAAGGGCAAAATGTGGTACGTGGTATGTGGTAAAATTGTGTGAGGTTTACGGTCAGGACTGCCTTAATGATTGCCATTGTCAGCGCTCGTTTGCTCGCATTCGTTCTGGAAATTTTAATGTACAAGATGCACATCAAGATGTGTGAAATGTACATGAAAATGGGCGAAATGAACCACATACTGGTCGTTCAGTCACAACTGATGACGTTAAAACAAAGGACAAAATAAGTTAATCGAAACTCACTGGCGTAGGACAACTCGAGAGATAGCAGAGAAGCTCGACATGTCGTATTCAATCGTTGTGGTGCACTGAAATCTGCTTGGTTACGTAAGCAACCTGGCTGTTTGGGTTCCTCACGAATAAAGAAAATCTGCCTCACCAAACCCAATAACTCTTGACTCTTTGTTGAATCGTAACCAAAACGAACCATTTCTAAAAAAAAATCATAACAGGTGATGAAAAGTGGATGGAATGATTTACGATAATGTAGTCCGAAAATTATAATCGAACAAGCAAGATGAGTCCCCATAAACGACATTCAAAGCCATCCTTCACCAAAAAACGATTTTGTTTTCTGTGTGGTGTGACTACAAGGATATAGTCTGCTTTGAGCTGCTTCCATGAAACCAAACAGTTGATTTGAATGTCTTCTGTCGACAACTATCGAAATTAAGCGAAGGAATCAAGAAAAAACGCCATCAACTAACCAATCTCATTGGCGTTTTAATATAATAAGGCTAGACACCTACACCTCTTTGCTAACCTGTCAAAAATGAATTGAGTTCAACTGTCAACTGATGACATCACAACCACAGTCTAGTCCTGACTTAACACCATCAAACTATCATTTGTTTCGCTCCCTTAAAAAAAACCTTTGAATAGTAAATCTTCCGCTTCCGATCAGCTGTTAAAAATGAGTTGGACCAGTTCTTCACAGGCTCACAGGCAAAAATAAGACTCCTTTGAACGTAGAATTTTTCCATCATACCGAAGGAAAGTTTCTGAAGTTTGCATCGTTGTGAACGCAACAACCGCCATTATTTTCACTTTTTGAATAATTCGACTCAAAATGTTGGTAAACTTTATTCGCATATTTGAATTTTTTGCACTTTTTAAGGTTTTCATTTCAGTTTAATCATCTGCTAAAGAGAAATAGTGAAAAAAGATAGCATTGTTAGAGCCACTTTATTTCAAGACTGGATTTGATCAAAGTAACGTTTTTAGTTGAAAATGGATTATCCACAGTTGGCTGACGACTGAAGGTTTCAACGCTTTTGAAAATCGTCTATGCCAAACGACGATCGTATGAGAGTTAAGTTCAAAATGTTAGTGTTGTAACTCTCGCAACGCTTTGAGATAGTTTTAATATTTAGCCGCCCAACTTTTGGAGTTTTCTCTGGTACATATGTTTTATAATGTTTCTAGCTTTGTTAAAATTATCAAAGAACCAAGAATAAACTAGAAGCAATGAAACGTTTGCCAATCGTTATCAAGCACCATTCAAGCCACTATGTCAGACCTTAAAATGTGCAACGAAATACAGCCGGGATGCCCCGGATTTCCCTCTCAAAGCAACATTACCTGTAAGCAATTCTATACGTCTGTAAATAACCCTAAACAAGCCATAATTCAATGTTACAGATAAATCGCGGTTCAAAGAAAATAAACCATATCGAATGCAATCAACAGTAAACATCACCACCAAAAGTCTATCGCGTCAACTCCCTTACTCGTTCGCCTACGCAATCAAAATTCCAATTGGAATATGTCAAAGCGACAAGCGAGCGAACGAGTTGGCACTATCCTACGCTGTTAGATCCGATCTGTCAATATGGCATCGATCTCCGTTTAACACGTAGCGAATTGCATCACTTCTTCTCCGCTTGCACGTCTTTCTTTGTATTTTATCCGCAAACCACCGCTCTCTTTCTCTCTCACACACACGCTCTCTCTCTTCCCCACTCCAGCTGTCACATATTCCATTCACTTTTTTGCTTACATCTCCACTAAGTCCGAATGCCAAACGGACTAAAAGTTTCACAATATCCTTTCCTGAAATTATTTCAACAGAACGCAACAAACAACTTCATCTCGCCATAATTCGCTTTCATCCCGAACATGTTAACAGCACACTCGCTACGCTAGACCACAAATCATTTCATGACTTTTTGCTTCATTTGATTTAGTTTTTTTTTCTATTCCTTTCTTGCCCTCCCGTTTTTCATACCTGTTGCAAGAGGGAGCAGTTGGTGCAAGTTGCGACCCCCTAGGAAAATTAACGATTTACGGGCGAATTGCTTGAACAAATTGGAAATGAATTCAAGATTGAATGCTGCGTGGCGTGCAACCAAGCAACAAAATACTCACTCAAGCACTCGCGTCGAACGCAACACTCGATGGAACCAGCGACACACGGAATGGCGAAAAGAAAACTTTTTTTCGGCGAAAAATTTCACACCGAGCAGAAAATGAAAAACTTTTTCACAATCGACGGACACGGGTGCGGAGATGTTATTCCTGCACGCACTCTCGCTCTCGCTCGCTCTCACCAGGGAACGACAGTCGGGAATTAATTTCAGTATAAACTTGGAATCGAAAAATGTTACGAAAATGTTTTAATCAGAAACGAATTTGACGGCAATTAGTGAATTGCAGAGGATCAAAGACAATGGAAAAAACTTGCGAGTGACGAACGAACTCGTTTACGACGGAGACGATTCGACTTCGACGACTTCTTCACAGATTTGACTTTTTCTGACAGAGGCGAACGATAGATGCAGTGGGGGACGAGTGCGGGTGTGTCGGAGGTTGAATTGGAATTTTCGTTGTCGGAAGATGTGAAATCTCCGAACGGATTTGACGCGAGCAGTCTTTTGTCGGTAGATGGCGCGAGAATCGGCATGGAGCCGTCTATTTAAATTTTATGCGTTTGTTGACAGCAATCGTGATTGGAAAATTTAACAAACGAGCGGACCTTCTCATAGCCATCCTCACGAAAGCACAGTGTCAAATAAAAATGTCCTGAACCTTATTGCCCAAGAAATAACTAAGCAATTCGGAGTCTCCTTCATGGTATTCTTAAAAAAACACGGGAATTCCGCGATATATATAGAAATCTTCTCGAGGAAGAGACATCAAATATTACTACACCTGTCAACTTTGGCGAGAGTAGTAAGCCAGCTACTGTAAATACATTTAAATCATTTCTTGATAAAGCAACGAACGAGTGCTTTGGTAGCAGCTTTGATACCTTTATGAAAAAAGTTAAGGACTTTTCAACCCACTATAAGACACTGACAGAACTTGCAGCAAAGGAACAAGCTCTATTAAACTTCACCTTACAACTAGAATTCAATGAATTCTAGACTCAAAATATTTACAATTACTGTCCACTCAATCGTACATAGAAAACGTCTTGAACTAGAATCTTTAATTAAATCCAATAAACCTGACATAGTTCTACTTTAGGAAACAAGATTAAAAGAGAGGCAAACGGTTTTCTTCAAAGACTATGAATTAATCAGAAAAGACGAAGGTGGTACCACAATTCTCATTAAAAGCTGTCTTACCTTTAAGCAAAAATAAACTGCACACACAAACATCACAATTATTGAAGTCAAAATAGGAGAAGAATGGCTTACAGTTGCATCCGTTTACTTCAAAGATGGAGAACTATCAAGCAGTATATTAGACAGTCTCTTTACCAACGTTGGAAGTGATAGTCCAGTGGTAATTGGCGGCGATTTTAATGCCAAGCATACCAGCTGGAACAACTATAATAACAACTCCAATGGCCAGCGTCTCAAGAACTGGTTAAATGACTCTAAAGACATATATAATATAAAACCACTTTTCTCTCGACATCCTACGAGAACTGACTTAACGTCTTACTCCAACATAGATTTTTTTATTATTTCAAACTCCCTTCTTACCGCAGAACATATGCAAAGCCCTCTTCTTAAAACATTGGACTTTGAATCTGACAATTTGGTTGTTGAATTAATCATCAAACCCGGCATAATACACCATAAGCATTATGAGCACCCGACAGTTTGGCTTCTGCAAGAACAAATCAACCTCACATGCCTTTAATTATCTAGCTGAAGATGTACACGCTGGTTTCAGGAAAAAGCTTCCTACAGTCGCATGTTCTATTGATCTAGCCAAAGCCTTCGATACTGTATGGATTGCTGGAATTATCCACAAAATGCAGATACTTAAATTCGATATAAATTTAATAATACTCGTTGCACGCTACCTCTCCGAGCGTAGATTACAAGTGAAGTACAACAACATTCTATCGGAAAAAAATTGACATAAACACTGGAGTTCCACAGGGATCTGTACTTGGGCCCATTCTTTTCAACATATACATGTCGGACTTTCCCATCGACACACACAATAATGAGCAGTCCCTATTTTATGCAGATGATACATTGCTTTATGTAACTGGACCCTCAGTGAAGTTGTTGGCAAATAGACTGAACGACCACCTTGCTGCCGTTGCAAATTACTTGTATCAATGGAAACTTCGTATTAACCCACAAAAATCTAAGTGTAAAGTATTCCGTGGTTTGAACAAACATGTGAGGCCAAAACAGCTGAGAAACAATACTGCCATCCAAATACGTATTAATGAAAGGTGTCTAGAAGTATGTGACAGTATCAAATATCTAGGTATAACAATTGCTAACAAATGGACCACCACAAAATATATTGATACTATTTTACGAAAAGCCCACTTTGCACTTTCCAAGATCAGTGGCATCCTTAAACTTAAAAATTTCTCCTCAGCCATGAAACTAACTCTTTACAAACAACTAATTGGATCCTTGATAGCCTATGGGTTTGAGGCATGGTGTAATGTCTCATCCAACCAAATGGTCAGATTAAAAGCTTTTGAACGGAAAGTAATATATAGATCCTTACCGGTGGAGGAAGCCTATAGGAGGCTTAGAATAAGTGAAGATGTTTTTGTTAGAATTAGTAGACAAAATTTATATAATAAATTTAAGAAATTTGTAAGGATTGACGACTTTCTACTTAAGACACTAGTCAAAAAATTCTGAAAACTTGAAACATTGGATGTAGAAAAGCTAGCACGGTTAAGTAATCAAAGTTATCTTGAAAGTTTGTACGGGAACTACACTGAAAAATACATGTACAAAATATGCCATCCCTCATTTCTTTAATATCTTGACAATAAAGGACTCACACGTATTAATCACGATGTTACCTTTTTCAGAAGAAAATTTAACGTAAATAACCTGCTAGAACTTAGTAAGTATCAAAAGAAGTTAAGTGAAATTTCATTAATTGTATATAGTTCCTTTTCTGTCCCCCTTCTTCCACCCCTCTCCTTTGTCTCAAAATGTAAAGAAAGATAGGGTTTTGTGAGGCTTTCCCTGTCAAAATTAACTCATAAGTTGAAGTTAAAAATGTTCATGTCAATGAAATATATTATGAAACAGTGCGGAAAAATTTAGATTACCCTAGATGTCGCATGAACATCAATGTTAGATTTAAGCAAACTTATGTAAATGTAAATCAACGTTTAGTCTGCCTCAATAAAAATGTTTTATTCGCCAAAAAAATGTTCTTATTCGGAAGAGAAATCAGAGGCACTTTTCAACTTCTGTATCCATGTCACCGGAAAAATAGCCTCAAAATCTTAGTGTGTAATATAAATTCGCTACAGGGACAAGACAAATGAGTAGCTCTCCAACATATGCTGGAACGCTATTCTCCTGACTTGGTGTGTCTGAACGAGACTCAAGGCTACACGTGAGGCACAGGCCACACTTTCCGAACCACACTTTGTTTCGCAATGACAACGGGCGAGGAACAGTAATTCTAGCAAATTCCAAACACATCGCTCATCAGGTTCATTGCCAGGCAACTAACCTATCTTGTACTCTAGCCTCCCTTTACCTGCGAAAGCCTTGGAGAGCAATTCACAAAATATTGTGGGTCGGGTCAATGGATAGAACCCGACCTCAATAGTATTTTAAACAGAGACAGTGGTCACGATGGAGTAATTTTAGGTGGAGACCTAAATGCGAGACACACACACTGGGGAGATCACATTACAAATGCCAGCGGAACCTCTCTCTTCGACTGGATCTTCTCAGATGACCAAACTTCTCTGTGCGTTATCAATGCTGGAGTGCCTAAATTTTCCAGAGGAAGCTGCTTCCTAGATAACTTCCTGGTGTCCGCAGCTCTCATCAGCCCGGACACTAGAAACATCAATTGCATAAGTGTGCCGGCTCCCTCTGACCACCATGCGTTGATACTCAACATATTTCTCCGCGAAACCGCTCCAATCACTCCCCCCGCTACGCTCTCCCGTTCATACACCAGTGTGGATTGGAACAGACTATACGAAGAATTGTCGCTCCATTTAGGGGGGAAAGTTGCTGAAGAACAGGGATACAGTAACCAAGATGTAGAAAACAAGATTCAAATTCTGTCCTCGCATATCCGGAATTCGATCGATATGCATGCCCTAGAAAAGGTGCCCCTGTTAACAAAGTTCGGAGAAGTCTCCCAATGCACCTTACATCTGATACGCAACCGGGTCAGTTGGCAGGAACGACTAAAACGTATATTTCATCGGAACTGGAACCGTGTGAATAGCGAGTGTGAATATAACGCTAAAATCGCAAATCAGCTGTCTAGATACGCGAATTACACATAACCCTCAAGACCTCAATACTAATCCTAATAATAAGGATATAACCACTAAGTTTAATTAAAACTTATATTATAATACTTACATTATAGTTACTAAGTTCAAATCATTATAAGTAAGACTCACAACAAAATATCAAATATCCATGACTCAACAATAATTGTTTATCGATATAAATATTATGCATACTTAGCACATTTGTAACAAAGATATGACCACTCAACAATAATTGTTTATCGATATAAATATTATGCATATTCAGCACATTTATAACAAAGATCTGATGCGATCACCAAGCGAAATGCAAACTGCAGACCTAATCAAAATAATACTATTTAAGCAAGAGACCACTCTGAGTCGGTGGCAATAGTTCAAGTTCAATTATTCAAGTTGGTCAAGTGATACAGTTCAGATAGTATTCAATGTTCAAAAGTTAAAAAGATAATAAAGTGATTCATAAAAAAATCAAGTGTTCTTATTTCCAAGGAAAGAACTCGTAAAAGTATAATTTTATTTTTTATTTTTGAGAATAATCAATAACATAACTGGCGCAGTCGTCCGTCATAGGAGGGAGGAACCTCTATGACAAAGAACCTCTGACACAAAGAGTCGCGTTCAAGTAAAAATTGGAAAAAGTGACTCGTGTAAAAGTGAACTTAACAAAAACTCCTTCGATTAGAGAAAATCTGGTCAAAGTAAAATAAAAAAAAAGTTTTGAAAAGTACGCCCACAAAAGTAGCTAAGGAAAACTTAGACTACTAGGGTAGGAACAAGAAACAAAACTTTTTAATAAAATAAAACCCAAATTAGAGAAAATCTAATTTTAACAAAAACCAATAAAATATTAAAATAAAAATAATAACACCAATTAATATACTGTATTGCAAAGCAGTGAGCTGCATTTTAGGAAAAAGCGCTCAATTCTCTGTGGTAAACACTGAGGAATTCTAATAAAAAGTGTAATAAGGTCCTCCAGTACCATAAACTGTACAGTGGAGACAAAAGTCTCACAAAATAAATTAAACGCATCTACAAAATAATGGCGGAACAGGAAATACCGTTGCCATTGGACCTCTCGTTCGATGAAATACTAAAGGAAGTACGCAGACTACCGATATACAATGGAGATAACAGAGAGTACGCTTTATCTTCTTGGCTGGAGGAAGCACAAACCATTCTCAATTTGGCTCAGGGAAACCAGCAAGCGTATCTATTCAGACTCGTCCTGCACAAAATTCAGGGATCAGCCAGAAACACAATACAAAAAATACCAGATCCAATGTGGTTAACGATTAAAGCAATCCTCATCTCAACATTCGGAATCAACGAATCATATAGCAGCATAATCAATAGGATACATAAGGTAAGCTTCAAAAATGTCGACGACGCATATCATACTCTAAATAAATTATTAAATAGAATAAATACTAAGTACCTACAAGATCCGCAACAAAATGTACATTTAGAATTTAACCCAGTCCGAAACGAAGGGTTGGTCTTAAACAAATTTAAATCCCTTCTGCCAGAATACAAATCATTTTTACTTGAAATGAGAAATTGTCAAACACTCAACCAAGCATACAATATCCTTAGAGAAATTCAATACAACACTGACAATAACAATCCAGTACAAAACATTAACCCTCGTACTCGTCCAAATCATAGAAATTATAACCAAAATCCAAACAATTACCGAAATCAAAATAATCGGTACAATCAAAATTCAAATCAAAACAATCGGTACAATCAATATTCAAACCAAAATAACCGACACAATCAAAATTCATTTATGCACCGCCAACAAAATAACTATAATCCTTCTAGGAACAATTACAATAATCGTTTTAATAATTATAATCGCCCACAAAATAATCAAAATAACAGACAAGAACTGATGCAAGTTGACAACTCGAACATGTACAGAAACAGAGACAATAATCCAGAACCTATGGACGTAAATTTTCAGCAATGTGCCTCGGAAACCCTTTACCAGTAATCGACTTACAAATAGAGAATGAAGTAGTTCCAACACTTATAGATACTGGCGCTTCTATTTCTAGTATAGACAAAAAATGTTTTCCCTTTATAAAAAAAATAAAATTAAATAATCACATAACAGTTAACAGCCTAGGTGGCACATGCCATGTCACGGAAAAAATAAAAACCAACATGCCAGTAGAGTTCAAACTTCCTGAATCTCACAAAATTATGTGGAACGTCATGGATTTCCATGATAAAACTTTTAAAGCAGTGATAGGTCAAAATCTACTGCATCCATTAAACGTTAAATTATATTTGGGAGAAGGAACCATGGAAGCTAATAATCAAAAATTAAAATTTAATTATGCCATCCCTGAAGAGATAAACTTTCAAAGTAAGCTCAGTGCGACGAATAACCGTGATAAGCTGTTTAATGAGTTAAATAAAGAGGAAGCAAATTCGCTAAAAAAGATACTCAATGAATATGAGGATCTACTCTATAAGGAAGGAGAAAATCTTTCCTGTACCACTCAGACAAAACACGAAATAATCACCAAAAACAATAAACCCCTGTATTCCAGAATCTATCGTTTTCAGCCTGTCCATGAAAAGGAAGTAGAAGAACAAATTAGCGAAATGCTGAAACAAAAAATCATCCAAACCTCAAATTCCCCTTATAATGCTCCAATATGGGTAGTTCCCAAAAAAATGGATAATTCACAAAAGCAAAAGTGGAGAATAGTTATCGATTATAGAAAACTAAATGAGGAAACAATTGATGACAAATTTCCGATTCCTAACATTGAATCAATATTTGACAAACTTGGAAAAGCACAGTATTTTACAACTCTGGATTTGGCGAAAGGCTTTCACCAGATCGAAGTCAGCGAACATGACCGTCATAAAACAGCTTTTTCAACCCCACAAGGTCATTATGAATTCATTAGAATGCCCTTTGGTCTCAAAAATGCACCGGCAACTTTTCAACGCATGATTAACGAAGTTCTTAGAGAATTCATCAACAGAATTTGCGTAGTACACTTGGATGACATCTTGATATTTGCCACATCACTCCAAGAAATGGAGATTAACATAAAAAAAATATTTGGCGCCTTGAGAAAATACAAACTTAAAATTCAAACAGACAAATGTAAGTTCTTTGCCAAATCAACTGAGTATTTGGGTCACATATTGACAACCGAAGGAATTAAACCAAATCCTGGAAAAATTGATGCCATTAGAAATTTAAAAATCCCCGATACCACAAAACAAATAAAATCTTTCTTAGGTATCACCGGCTATTACAGAAAGTTTATTAATAATTATGCAAAAATAGCCTTACCTTTAACAGATGCTCTAAAGAAAAATCGAAAAATTAATACAGAAGATCCCAGTTACATCGCGGCTTTTGAGAAGTTGAAGGATCTAATTACTAATTATCCCATATTACATTACCCTGATTTTAAACAAAAATACACGCTTACTACTGACGCCTCAGATAAAGCTTTAGGTGCAGTACTATCTCAGCAAGGACATCCAATATCCTTTGCTAGCAGAACTCTAAACGAGCATGAAAGAAATTATCCGACAGTAGAAAAAGAATTATTAGCTATTGTTTGGGGAACTAAATATTTTAGACCCTACCTATACGGTACAAAATTCAACATTCAAACAGATCACAGACCCCTTGTATGGCTTAGCAACTTTAAGGAACCAAACTCTAAATTACAGAGATGGAAAATAAAATTGAACGAGTTCAATTTCAATATTGAATACATAAAAGGAAAAGATAATAAAGTGGCAGACTTCTTGAGCAGAATCGACGCAGAAAAAGGCGAAATTAACGTTTTAACCAACAACAATAATCAAGAAAACGCAATAGAAATAGACGATAGTGAACATGTAACTATACACAGTTCTCCCGAGAATGAAAATGACCATATAGCAATTAGGGAAGGAATAGTAAATATATATAAAACTCAAATAATAATAGTGGAAAGAAAATATAAGGAATTTGAATCAATAAACAAAAAGCGAAAGATATTCATAGAAAAGAATGACATAAATGACGAAAACAAAATAATAGATATACTTAGGAGATATATACCAGAAAAAGGATATGTAGGAATATTTTGCGAACTAGATGACCATACATGGAACAAAGTGCAAGTAGCAATAATAAAATTATATTCAAATAATAAGTACCTCAAATTCATTAAATGTACAAATAATGCAATAGATTTAACTAGTGAAGAACAATGTTTGGAGAGAATCAAGGAAATACACGAAAAAAGTAATCATCGTGGAATCATAGAAAATTACGCAGAAATTAAAAATAAATATCACTTTAATAAAATATTAAAAGTAATCACAAAATATATAAATAACTGCGAAGTATGTAATTTGGTAAAATATGACAGAAAACCTTTAAAACCAGAATTCAAATTAACAGAAACCCCCGAGGATATAAATGAAATAGTACATATTGACATATTCTTTATATGTAAACGACAATTCTTTACTACAATAGATAAATTTTCGAAACATTTATACGTTAAAGAAACTACAGATAAAAATGCGATAACTTTCATACAACTTATTAGAGAAAGAAATGCTATACTAGGAAAACCCAGAAAGATAGTTGCCGATAATGAGTTCAATATGATAAATGTAAAAGACTTCTTCAGAAGAGAAGAAATTGAAATTCATTTTAACTCACCAAAATCACATACGGGTAATTCAGACATGAGTCGATGTCATAGCACATTATTAGAGTAAATTAGAACATTAGCGATAACCGAACCTGAACTAAATATTGTGCAACGAGTTCTAAAAGCAACAGAGCATTACAATACCAATATACATTCAGTAACCCAAGCAAAACCAATCGACATACAATATGGTAGAATAGATAAAACCAAAATAAATAAATTGTTAATTAATAGAAAGACTAAATGGATTGATTACCACAATAAAAATAGAGAGAAATTACCAGAAATCGACCAAAAAGAAGTATTTATCAAAAACTACAAAAATGAACGTCATAAGGAGAAACCTAAGTACAGAAAAATTGAGATAATAAAAGATAATTTAGGAAATATAATTTCAACAAAAAAAGGTAGACATCAAAATAGGATACACCCAATTCGTATAAAAAGAATTAAGAAGCATACGAGAACAGAATCAAAACCAAGATCAGAAATACCAAATACAGTAAGCATTCCGAATACGCTTACATTAGAACAGAAAACAATCATTAATAACGCATTATATAATGGCCCCTTAACCGAGACTCTTGCGTCAAACTTCAATCTGAATATTACTCGAACCGATATCTCCACTTTAATTGATCAAAAATGGGTAAACGATCAAATAATTAATTTCTATTTGAACCTCATCAGTAAACGAAACGAGGATTCTGTAAACCTACCCAAAGTTTATATCATGAACACATTCTTTGTCCCGACACTCAAAAAGAAAGGATTTAGTGCAGTCAAGAAATGGACGCGAAAAGTGGACATTTTCTCATACGATATAATTCTGATCCCGGTTCACGTAAATGAAAGACATTGGTGTTTGGCTACGATCGATCTACAGAGTAAAAAAATAAAATATTATGATTCATTAGGAGGCAGCGATAATGGAATATTAGATACATTAGGTGAATATTTAGCAGACGAATCGGAAGATAAGTTGTGTAAAGTCCTCGATATAAATACATTCACAAAAGAAAACGTGCGAAACGCCCCAAAACAGGAAAACGCAAATGATTGCGGTATATTTACTTGCATAGCAGCAGAATTCATTGCCAGAAATCATAAATTGGACTACTCTCAATGTCATATCCCATACTTTAGACAAAAAATTATCCTAGAAATAATACAGGGAAAATTATTACGATAAAAACCCTTTGCCTTTACAGAAACCTACACCCAACAATCATTGGACACCCAAACTCATACCATTTTTATTGATCCTAACGTTTACAATTGTACAAGCAGAAATTACCATTGAAAAGCTACAAACCGAATCCGGAATAATATTATTAAAAAAAGATCCAATTAGACTGATCAAAGACTATAAAAGAATTTATCACAAAATAGACTTAGTTCAATATGAAAAGGCACTAGACGAAATAACTAACGAAATCTATCCCGACCCCCATATGTCAGAAACAATTAAATCTATAAAAGGAGAACTAAAATTGTTGCATTTCGATAGAGAGAAAGCTAAACAAGTTTCAATGCAAATTAATACACCTAAACCAAAACGACAATACGATAACAGACAAAATACTGGACAAACTACGACGACATATTTACCTGACAAACAAAACTCTGTAATTGTTAGTAGAAAGAAACGCGGATTAATAAACCCCATCGGAAAAATTTATAATTTATTATTTGGATTAATGGACAACGACGATTACGAAGAGATCACAGAACATTTAAGAATAATAGATACAAATAATCACGCCATCATAGAGTCAATGAATAATCAAATTCAAGTTAACAACGTTTTTCAATCTAACCTTAACAAAATTGTTGACAACATTAACAAAACTAACAAAGCCTATAATCAGTTAGCTAGAGACATTAATAATCAGACACAAACAATAAATAAAATTCTAACAACCATTCAACTAAATTATAATCTTGACCTTATAAGGGACGAGTTAGAAAAAATAATCGACAATGTAAATTCAGCTAAAACAGGAATCATGACTAGATCCATATTAACATACGATGAGATAGACTTTCATAATTTATCAGTAGAGGAATTAAAGGAAATAACAATAAATGTATTAACACAAGAAAGAAAAATAATATTTGTCATTAGCATCCCTGTTTTAACTCAACCCCTATTATCCTATTATGTAAGAAAAATACCTAAATCAAAATCAGAAACTTTGGATATAAACATTAAAGAAGTTGTACTTTACAATGGAGAATATTATGAACCAGAAAAAAGGACTAAATCTTTAAATAATCTTTTAAAATGTAAAAATATTAACTGTATAAGAACATATGAGGATGATAATAATGTAATAGAAATTGAAAAAGGATTAATACTTACTGTTAACATAGATACTAAGATAAAACAAAATTGTAATGAAAAAACATATTACTTAAATGGAACATACATAATAAGATTTAACAATTGTAAACTTGGGATTGCAGGCAAATTATTTACAAACCAAATAAAAGAATTTCAACAAATTTTAACATTGGAACCAATTAAAAATATTTCAGGATTTAATCACACAATTAATGTTGAAGATTTAAAACTTGAAGATATCAAAAATCTAGAAAAAATCGAAGAAATAAAATTTGAACATAAAAAAAATTCCATTGCAATTGGAACAACATTACTGTTCATAATTATCATACTCACTGTATCCTTCATAATATATATTTACTTTACATGCCATAAATCAATCAAGATTAAAGTCATTAACAAAAAGGATATAGAATTACAACCGATAAAAAACACTGTCGAGGACGACAGCAATCTTAAGGAGGGAGGAATTACACATAACCCTCAAGACCTCAATACTAATCCTAATAATAAGGATATAACCACTAAGTTTAATTAAAACTTATATTATAATACTTACATTATAGTTACTAAGTTCAAATCATTATAAGTAAGACTCACAACAAAATATCAAATATCCATGACTCAACAATAATTGTTTATCGATATAAATATTATGCATACTTAGCACATTTGTAACAAAGATATGACCACTCAACAATAATTGTTTATCGATATAAATATTATGCATATTCAGCACATTTATAACAAAGATCTGATGCGATCACCAAGCGAAATGCAAACTGCAGACCTAATCAAAATAATACTATTTAAGCAAGAGACCACTCTGAGTCGGTGGCAATAGTTCAAGTTCAATTATTCAAGTTGGTCAAGTGATACAGTTCAGTTAGTATTCAATGTTCAAAAGTTAAAAAGATAATAAAGTGATTCATAAAAAAATCAAGTGTTCTTATTTCCAAGGAAAGAACTCGTAAAAGTATAATTTTATTTTTTATTTTTGAGAATAATCAATAACATAACTCGCGTATCAAAATAAAAGCACGCGCCGAGACAAACGCGGCATTCAAAATTCGTCTGGCCGCTATGAAACCTGCCCCTCGCGTTTTCAGAGCGATCAACTCGCTCTGCAGAGTTCAACATATACAAAGACCAAATACAACATAACCGTCAGACATATACCACCTTTGAGGAAAAGATAATCGTTTACTCGTCCTAATACAGTCAGTCTTTCCGCGAATCAATAACTGCTGCCGCCGAAATGAAAGTGCGCTCCTTCTTCAATGAATATCAGGGCTCTCTTTTAACCATCTTCTCACCAAAAAACTGGGCTTCCAAACCTACATGCTCCAAATTCAAAGATTTCTTCGCACCACCAGATGAATTACTATTCTACCTTCAATTTCTCAACAACAAAAAGTCGGCCGGCCTGGACTGCATTCCCAATTACGTACTCAAGAAATTAAGCGAGGCCATTTACAGACCACTCACCACGACCATCAATCAATGCATCAACAACGGTTATTTCCCTAATGCCTGGAGAACCCGCTACGCTTCTTCCTATCCCCAAGAAAGGGTCGAAAGGGGAGCGAAACAAATTCAGGCCAATATCACTACTTTCCAATTTTGGCATAATGCTGGAAAAGGCAATACTCAAACCTTTCAAGATATTCGCAAAACCCTTGATCCCCTGCGAACAATTCGGGTTCAAGGAAAAAGTCTCTACTGAACAAGCTTCTGTCTTCTTACATAACTACATCTCCACCGGCTTAAGAAGAAAAACTGCCACCGTAGCATGCACGACTGACCTAGAAAAGGCTTTCGACTCAGTCTGGTCAAAGGGACTCATACACAAACTTCTCCAGGCTAAATGCCCAATTCCCCTCAGTCGTATAATCACCAATTTCCTGCATAAACGTTCTTTAAGGATAAAAATGCTCAAACCTTTTGATAAGCTATCGATGTTCGGTCCGGAGTCCCACAGGGCTCGATCCTTGGACCACATCTATTTAATTTTTTCCTACACGATATACCCACAACCGTTCGCCAACTAGCTGATTGGAACAGCACAAACCACATTCCTCGTAACCGGGAATCTTGACGTAGTTGACAATAGAGTCGCCGTCAAATAACTATGCTACATGTCAAATTACAACACAATGTACGATAAAGTCTCAATAAAGATATCTACCTATCTTAAAAAAAAACCAATCTTGGAAAATTTAATTTTTTTCGATGTTCAGCATTGGTGGGGATCGGACGTGAATTCCTACTGGAACTTTTTGTGACGTCTGGAAATTGAGAATCCTGTAATTTTCGATTTTTGCCTCAGATTCAAATTACAAAATGAGAAAAAATTTTGAGTTTACCGATGAAAAACGCCAAAATTTTGCTCTCAATTCTTTGATGACCTCGCAGGCATACATGACGATAAAAAAGCATGAGAAACATTGACATAAACTGGGAAATTAACATTAAAAACCAACGGGCTAAGAACTGGAAACATCAACGCAGCCTTCAATACAAGTAGAAGAGAGGGAACCGAAGACAAACTTTATAAAAATCAAAAGCAATATCATACAATGACAGAAAAGAGTACGACGACATCAAAATGGATAAATTACGGAGTGTTGTTCTTACCTATCTGCTTGTGTAAACAATGGACCCATAAAGGTGGAAACTTAAGACCTAAAAACTCAGAACGTAAAAACTCACCGAAAGTTGCACACCGTCAAAAAATGTTTGTATACGTAACAAAAAACGAAGGGCAGCGACAGAATTTCGTTCCAAAAACAAACAAAGAAGTTGAAACCAATTAAAAGTAATACCAAGAGAAGTTAAAAAATGTATAGAGCGCGAAGTCCACCAGCCATAGAAGAAGCATCAAGAATCTCATGGTCAGCAGCAAAAAATAAAAGGATATCAATGGGACAGCCAATATGTTGGAATCAACAGGTGGCAGTGGTGAAGTTACACATAGAGAAATGGAAGGTACTAGACGCAGCATCAAGTGATAGTGACAGAAACCTAAAGGTTCCAATTCGGTTTGGGTAGCCTGATGGTTAAAGATAATAATAGTAAACAAAACTACTACTGTTCATGGAGTGTCCTATTTGTGAAAGCCTGGCTATTCGATTTCATTTGGTCTATAGATCTAAGCACTGTCTTTTGAAGATACTCTACTGTGTCCAGTCTGTAGGAGGGCAGAAACGTAATTTATTTGTGAATATGTTTCCCATTTCCTTGTGAATGCTTAAGCTGGTCATTTGCCTGAAAAAAGGACATACCTATGCTCCGAAAACGCATTATATACATGTACTTGCAACATAGCTTGCTTAGCCTCCAGCTCGCTCCAAAGCGCAAGCCGTTAAATAGTCCTATCCAGTAGTCCTTCATTTTTCGTTTAGCCTCTGCGTGAGATATCTCTTGTTTGCTGAAAGACAGGCTGCCAATCGGATAAGTTGCGATTCTTTTGTCCCTTACCATTGCTTGTGTTGAGAAGAACATGCCAAACACGATTTACATGGACGCTCAATCAATCCAAACACCATATCAAGTCATTATTGTTCAAAACGGATCGCCGTTTCATAATTCCAGACAATCGCTTTTTGAAATATGAGCCAGGTTATGCGGCTTCAGGTCCGTGACCTAAGCAAAGATGCAGCTCGTTTTATTTGTGAACTTTCTCGTCTTATGGCTGGGAGTGCTACACTTGTAGCACAGGTTGCTTCGATCTGGGCCCTTGCAGTTCAAGGAATTGTGTCCAAATTCTGGCGAACTCTGAACACTTCCCAGCTGATTTTCTTTTTGAGCAAGTTGCACTGCGCTCTCTTCTTGAATGTCTACTATTTGATGCTTTCCGTCTAGGTTTGGTAGGCGTCAACATTTCTCTAAAAAATGCTAACCTAGCTGTCTAAGTCTAATGGGCTCTCCTGCATCTATTACGTCGATAATTCAATAAATGTCTCTTATTTCTACAGTAGCCAATGGCTGTAATGTCAGGATAACAGTTTTAGAGCCAATGTGGTCCTTTAAGGTAGGTCTCGAACAATCCCTTGTCATTGAAGTTTCACCAGGAGACAACTTGTTTTGATCGCTTGTTTCGCACTTTATGGGCTCCTGCTTTTTGGGCTCAGCATTTTGCCTTATTTCGTTGTGGATATCGGCGTCAGTGCTCCCATTTGCTGGTATAATCAATAGAGCATCGCTACGCTGCTTGTGTCTTCTTAACCGAGAAACTCGCGTTCAGCAATTTGAGGCTCACAAAGAACTCAAACTGACTCGACTGAAACATTTCCGTAAAGCAACCTCAAATCAAAGATAGAAGGCTTAACGCATTAAAAAAGAACATGACATACTGACATGCCTAAACTGTGTTGGATACACTCGAACCATCTGCATGGACGGTAGTATTGTGTCCTTTTTTTTTCTTCGCCACAAGGTCTTGTTCTTTGTACCGTTATGTTCTCTACAGTTCGGTGAATCATCTTCTTCCTGCGGGATAGGATTTTGAACTAAAAGGTTAAGGCAACGTGCAATCCTTTGATCATTTACGCAGGAAGTAATATTAGTGTATTTCTCTCCGCAGGTCCTAACTACCTGCAGTGATAGTGCTGAATTTTGTCAACAAGATTCTCCAGCTTGCCAATTCCTATTTTGAATGTTCTTATTGACTTTTTTTTGGACATTAGTTGCGTATCTCATAACTTTGAGAATCACGGTTCCATTTCTTGTTGTTCGGTCCTCTAAACTTTGGTCGATATTTATCTTCGTAGCATGCATGTCCTTAGGTGAAGTTGTTGGTACACTGTCAGATAGAGGGTCTAGAAGATCTTGCGCATCATTTTTTCGCTTCCCACAGGGTCCGGCATGTGACTATCAGTTCCTGGTGAGTGACCTTTAGGGAGCACTGCTCCGGTACCCAATACCTCCACTGTGCTGTTTGTATTTTTGCCTTCATCGTCTTGGGCAGGACACTCCAGAGGATATGAGGAGTGCTACGGTGAAATAGGAGGCGCTCAATAGATGCTTGCTAGCCGTTTGTCCTGTGTCGGCTCTGCCAAGGTTCACGCAGAGCCGCATAAGGTGTATGCATAAGTTTTTCCCGTTTTTTTTTTTGGTAAAATGACAATTTTCTAGGGAAATTTTTTTAATACAAAACATTGGCCATCGAGTTCAACACATCTCTTATGGTAATTTATGAATACCATGCCAGAAAACAGCTTGTCTTTTGCAGCAAATCATTCGTCGAGCTACCTTGTAACTTGCTACAAATCGCTGAAGTGCTGCTCTGCGAGCGTGTGCCCCATTGACGCGAAGAGGTGATAGTCAGGTTGCACCAAGTCTAGGAGTAGAGTCCAAACCAAGCGATTTCACAGTGTATTTCAATGATTTTGCGGTGTACGACGGTGTAGCAGAAAGCATAGTGTAGCAAAATGACTTTACCTTACTTTCTTCTGGCACAATTCCAACCGTTTTTCGATCAATACGCGGTTTAAAGTTGTCATTTGTTGACGGCAGCGTTGTTTATTAACGGTTTTGACAGACTTCAAGAGTTCTTAGTAAACAATACCATTCTGATCCCACCAGACAAAGAGCATGATCTTTTTGCCGAAGCGATTTGGACTCGGTGTTGAAGGACTGGCTTGGTCAGGTGAAAGCTACAATTTTTCCGCTTCTGGTTTTCAAAATAAATCCATTTTTCATCATCCGTCACAATTGAACGCAAAAATGATACCCTATAAGATCAGAAAATAATACGATAAGAAAGAAATCTGCGGAATACTGCCAAAACAGTATTTCAAATTATTATTTTGCATTTTTATCAATTCATCTTCAATGTTGGCTTTGCAATTTTCCATTTGACGTTCAATTAAATCATGCGGGACCCATTTACCGAGTTTATTGATCTGACGCAATGCTCGTAAACGTTTTTTAATCATTTCCTATGACACATTTAATGCTTCTGCTAATTGCTGTTGAGTTTCAGTTCGATCACCATCCACTAATTTCTGCAATTCCTCCTCTTCGCATTTTTGTTGTCTATCAGAGCGCTTACTATCTTTCATATTGAAATAACTTCTTTTGAATTGCCAGAGCCATCTCTAACATGTCTTAACTGATGGTGCATGTCTACCATATGTTATTGCCAGCAAAAGGTGACTTTTATCAGCCATTTTCTTTTGGTTAAACAAGAAAAGTAAGGTCGCAAATGCTCTTTTCTGGACACAAATTTCGACATGATTGATCAATACGATAAAACAAACTCCCTAGTTTACGGAGACTCAACTTGTTAGTGCTTGTTGATGTCAGACGATCGAAATGGCGTATGTGCCAAATTAATACCCTGCGTACCTTTCACTGGCGCCATCTCGAAGTAAAACCGGGAAAAAGACTTACACATAAATCTGGTAGATACTTTTTTAGGCAGAGTCCGCAGCAGTTTTGGGCTGCGGGCGAACATGCTTGCCTCAGTCATAGCGTTAGAACAAACAGCGATAACACTCCGACCATCGACCAATCTAACGGATTTTGCAGAACTGTATGAGTGTTAGTAAAAATATTAATTTTTTGCTCGTTTTGTTTACAAGTACAATGTAAACAGATAGACAAAATAGAGAAAAATAAACATTTTTACGAACACCAATGCAATTCTCCAGAATTTTTCAAATACCGTTAGATCGGTCGTTTGTTCGAAGGGTTAGCGCTGTTTGTGTTTACGCTATGCCTCAGTAATTTGTTCATTTGTAGCTGGTGATCAGGTGATTCAGTGGCAAAGCGTTCTGTAACTGATAAATGTCCTGTCGACTTTTTCCCAACCTGAGGCTCTGAAGAGAGGCCCGCATGAGGTCGTGGCTCTCTCACACGTCGGGGTGTATATTTTCACTCCTAGTTTCGTTGTTTCTGCGTCCATCATGGGTTTTAAATCGGTACTTTTAGTGGCTCGATTACGTGTCTGAAAAGAGGAGAACCATGCCAAGCTTCGCCACTACACCAAGCCGATACCTTTTAGCGGGAAGGGAGAGATAGCCTTACACCAAGGACTAATATTAATACTAAGAGTCATAATAGACATCATTTTAACTTTCTTTTCTTGGGAGGTAAATTTAATAGATCTCTGGTTCGTTTGCTTTAATTTAAGTCTATTAATAGATCAGCCAGACATCAATAAATTAATCAGAAAGGATAAAATAGTATAGGAAACAAATGAATATACTTTCCATCAAGATGCAATTGATATTGTAGGATGAACCACTCACTGCAATTGATGTTAATCGGGTTCTAAACGACAGGACAACATCATTAAACATCCCACGGATATCAGCTAAAACTGATTCGTTTGCAGACAAGTACTAGAGAAGAGATCAACTCTTCATTGGCGTGCTTGAATGAATCAACTTCAAGTTTAGGTTCCGGTTATTTCCACGAAAAGCTAAACAAGATACTTCTTTGAAATTTATTGGATGGTAAATTGAATTTTGCATTGAATAAACGACAGAACTGGAATTTAAGTTATTGTGACCGGATCTAGATTTCAACTTGCAATAACTAAAGAAGTTGCTGACCCAAGGAAAATTTCGTTATACGTGTTAAGGCGTTACGAAATGGAAAATGGAAAAGGCGGATTGAAAATTGCGTTGGATTGCAAAGATTGCAAAATTTTTTTTTCAACGAATTTTAGCGAAAAATGCTGGGTAAGGAATCAAACCAAACTATTTCTCCAGTTTATTTTCAAATTTTATTAACATGAAAATTTCATAATCACATTCTCATTGCAAATTCATGAATTTCCCGATTAGGAACGTATGCTTAGTTAAAGTGGTTATTTTGTAACTTAAATAGATTTATGTTAAACATAATGATTTCTTTTAATGCAAATGAAATAAACACCTACTGAATACATCCATTGATGGATTTTACACATTTTCGTTTAGCTTCGGGTGAAAATTACAATTAAAAAAGTTAACGAACTAAAAATATAAAAGGAAAATGATGAGAATATGTAAATATCACTTTCAATGGCATTTAAGTCAATGTAAATTTTCATAGGCATTTGTTTTGTTACGTGAGATGAGAGTGAAACTCAATTTATTTATTTCTTTAATATTTTGCCATCACTAAATACAATTTTACCCCTTCCAAAATTAAAAAAAAAATCAAAAAATACTAAAAGAAAACTCAAAACAAATTTATAACAACGAACATTAAAATCTATGACTTGAATAGAGTTTTTAACACATTTTTAAATTAAAGTATGTACTTATTGTTGTACAGTCAGTTAATTTGAAACATTCATCTCTACTTAATTGATATGTTAACAATTATTGTTTGCATTACAAGTGTGCTATTAAACTTATTTTTAGTACGTGCTATAGTACGTTGCGATCATTTTATGTCGAATTTCGTTGTCCAAATCGAGAAATTTCAGCAATTTCGCTCCATTGTAAGGTGTATCGCTGCCAGGTGGATACAATCTCATCTAGATAAATTAAATTAAAAAAGAGAAAGAAAAAAAAAACAAAAAAAAATGTGTTAGGAATTTGTCGTAAGGATTTAGTTGAGTTATACTGTCTAGACTACAAAATTCTATTCGGTATCATTCTGTTTTACACCAAATAATTAAAAATAACTTTACTCGGGAAACAAACAAATAAAAAACGGGTACGTAAACAAGACAAAAGTTAATACTATAAAGGATATTAAATAAAAATTAAATCTTGCAACAGGGAAAATTAACTTGTTTGTAATTTGATTATTCAATATATACCTTAAGCATCCTCTTTGTGATTAGATGTAAGCATTTCTTGCTGTTCGTTTAGTTTTATTCTTTGCTGTTGTTTGTTAACATTTATAAAAGGTAAAAAAAATATAAAAAAAGGTAAATTGTATTAATTCGATTATCTGGTTTGTGATAAATTATTCATAAACATGAGAAAGAGCTTGAAAGAATGAAATTATTGAATTGCAGAAATAATGGAAAGAAAATTATGTTGAAATTCAAAGATAGAATTGCGTTTGGAAAATGTTTTAGGCAAAAGTGAGTCATGAGAATATTTTTGATGATTTTAATCATATTTTTCTTTTTGGAAATCATCACAAACGAGAAAACATAATCTACAAATCCGTAAGGAATTGTGTTAAAGCTCGCATGTGCATGTGTAGAATTAAAAACAGTGATAGATTAGAAAAAGCATTGAAAGCAAAGCAATATAGTGAAAGTGGATTGGGTATCAGAATAAGTTTCCGCCATTGGTAGACAGATGTCCTTACAGATACTATTTTAGTGTCTGCTGTGGTAGTGTTCTTGGATTTGGAATTTGTATACGTAGGCGCACGAACGCAGTTGTCGACCTTCCTTCAAAGCGTGAACACCGTTTTATTTTCTCGTGTTGAAAATGTCGCCCTTCATACCGAAAAAGCTGCATTTGCGGGAAGTCTTAGTTCATTTTTTCATTCGCAAGATAAGTGCTGCAAAAACTTATCGTATAATGCTCGATGTTTACGGTGATCATGTCCCATCTGAGACGACTTGTAGAGAGCGGTTTCGGCGTTTTAAAAATGGCGATTTTGACGTTACTAACAAATATCGTGAAGGGACATCGGAAGAGTTTGAAGATTCACAACTACGAGAATTGTTGGATGAAGACTCAAGTCAAAGCCTAGACGAAATGTCGTAGAAGTTAAATGCTGACAGATCTACTGTCGATACGCACTTGAACGCCATGGGAATGGTCCAAAAAGCTGTGGCTTGGGTGTGTGCACAAACTGCAACATTTTGCTGTGTGATAATGTAAGGACACACGTAGCCAAGCCGGTTAACATATGTTTAGAAGGTGTGCATCGGGGAATCTTGCCGACCCCCCCTCCCCCCGTCGTATTCCCCAGACATTCCTCCTTCGGATTTCTATTTGTTCCGCTAAACGCAATTGGCCATCACTGGAGAACGATTTACTTCTTATGAAGGCATCAAAAAATGGCTGGATGACTGGATCGAATTGAAGGATGGGGATTTTTTTCGCCCAGGAATCCATCTACTTTCAAAACGATGGGAGAAAATCAGAGCTTTAAATGGCGCATACATTGAATGACGTGACTGTATTCTTTAATGTTGAAAAAATTTTACCGAAAAAACGGCGAAAACTTATTCCCATACCCAAAAGAAGTTTTGATAAAGAAAATCGAAAAATTATTATATTTTGAACAACTTCCAAAGAGGTATTTTAAATTTAAAAAAAAGTTTAAGAAATAATCAACAAATGAAAAACTGTTTTAGGTTTTATTAAAAATCTTTTTAATTTTGGTATTATTGGTTTGAATGGTTTAACATTTTCATATTGCATTCGTTGTCCAAACAATTTGATAAATAATTTAAAACATCATGTCGTCCGTTCCAAATAAACAACCGTTTTATTGAATTTTTTGTTTTAACTTTTGCTCGTTACCTTACTTTCAAAAAACCACAAAATTTGTAAGTCGTATCAAGTGTTAAAAATTAGTTTCATCTCCTATGAATATAAATTGGGTGTTGAAATAAAATAAAAACGAAACATGTTGGTGAATGTTAACAAAATAAAATGTATGCCTTCCATTTGTAAAGCCACTCCCACTCTTTCCGCAATGTTTATCCTCGCAATGCTCGTCCTTTTGTTATTTTTATGTGTTAATATAATATTCGATTTGTTGCAGCTTGCGTTGTTAATTTAAATTTTAATTATTGTTTATTTTATTTGTTGCAATCATATGAACACCATTTTGTAAATGCGTTATTTCGTAATTTAAAATGTGCTTTGCTCTTTGTTTGTTGCTAGTGCGATATTAAAGCTCGCGGTTATTTATTAACGATGACATCATCCTTGTTGAACCTTTTCTGCAATGGCAAGAGAAAACAAGAAACAAAAGAAAAAATGGGCAGCTATACCAAATCCATGTTAATAACATTTTTAGCAAAAATTTGAAATTGCTATCTGTGATTTTATATGTGGCTTTATTTATTTGCTTAATATTTTAGTCAACCACCGTAAAAATAATTAAATTAAATATGCATTCATTGATAACAAAATGAACTAGATATGAACTAAACGGAAATTGTCAATCATTCATCGATAGAATTTTTCCATTTATTTCCATCAGTCAAAAAATTATCTGTGCCGGTTTTTAATCAAGAACAAAATTATCATAAATTATTTCTAAACAATCAAAAAAGAAAACGAATTTGCACCATTCATGTAATCAAAATCTATATCAATAATTCAAAAACCAAAAAAAAGCATGAGGTTAACAACACCGATTGATGTTACTATTATAATAATTTTAATTTTTTTGTTTTGCTCTTAAATTTACTAGTAAATGGTGACTTGGAATGAGATTTTTTTGTATGTTCCAAATGAACTGAACTGCAATATTTCACAAGATGCATATCTATTTCTGTGTGTGAGTGTATGTGTTTATAAAGGATCAATTTATCTTACCATTATTCTATATTTTTCTTTGCATGCATAATCTGATTCATCGATATCATCGTAACAGTCTGATTTATAGTCTTCCGGCAATGGTAGACCTTCGAATTCGCAAAGTTTGTAGAGTGGTCGTGAACTGAAAATCAAATTAAATGGGTTCATGTTTATTTTATTTGCAAATAAATATTATTCCTATGATGATGTCTCGGTTGATGTGAATTTCAATGAGATTGAATAGTTTTGTATGTGTTGGGAAGTATGTGTGAAAAATATTCAATTCGAAAGAAGGATTATTTAGTTTAGTTTTCGGGGACAACACATTTTTTTTGTTTATTATATTTTAGCGACATGTAGAGACTTGCAAGTTTATTATTTTTGTTATTATTATCCCTCCCCCACCGCATAACGCTTACGTACCACCACATATCCCCGCGTAAAACCCTTACGCGGTGGTGTGGGGTGGAGTAGGGTTCATGACGAGGCTGCGTGTTCAGGTTGCTCGACACTCATTGGGATTGCTGCGCCACTAAATGTCCCTTAAAACAATGATGAAAAGAATCAACTGAAATAAAAAACGGGTTGAGTTATAGACGTTGAAGCGAAAGGACACAGTCCTCCAGCAATCAGGCTAAAAATAAGTTGCCAGGTATTTTTTTTGGTGATAGAACACCTGACGACTGAATAATCAAATGCTACAAGTGATCAACCCATAGAGACAATCCAGTTTACTCGCAACCGAAAACTGTTGCAATTCTCCCCTTAAAAAATCTCAAAATTCCTGCTGAGTTCCGAGAAGACAACGGCTATCAAACCCTTTTTAGAGTGCTTTGTCTTAACAACGAGGCAACGAATCCTAAAATCTCTCTCCGCTTAGGCGGATGTTGTTCAAGGCGATGCCTCAAGAAAACTAAACAAACTGCCTCAACAAACAAAAAACTATCGTTAGCCACGCCCCAAAAGGGGTTTTTGTTGTAGGAACGTGAAGGCTATTCACGCTCAGAGTGTGGGATTAAATAACGCGTAATACTTCGGGACTACCCACTAAACACTTCGCATGTCAACTTTCGCATGTCTGGAACCGTTTGACATAAATAATTCAGGCTAGGCCTCCTGTTCCTATGTTTCGAGGAGCCTTAACATTATTGGAATCTCTTCTCCAGCGAAAAGTAAGTGCTAGAAAAATGATCCCTCCATCCCCGATGCCCCCCAACACTCTGGTATTCAGTGCCAGCACTGTAGCGCCGAGGATATTGTACCACGGCATTGCATTTGTTGATCGCTTTCAGCGTTTCTCCGACTTTAGTTGACGAACAGAGCTCTCTGATTTCGCTAAAGAGTTCCCCGCGCTGGTTACTCCATCTTTTGAAAGAGCAGAATGTGTGAAAGGCGCCATCCACCTTTATTCCGCACAAAACACGCAGTAAGGAGACCGTGACCTGTCAATCTTGTCCAGGTAAGACCGTTGACTGCAATGCTCACATATGAGCTAGTTCAAGTAGAATTCAGTCTCACCATGCACTCGACTGACGAACTGGCTAAGGTCAGCAATCAGACGTACAGTCGACCTTCCTCTTGTGTCTAGGGAATTGTCGTGGTAGGAAAGACATAGCTACTTCCATCCTATGGATGGAGTTTCCATACGTGTAACGATTTGGAACTTCTGAACACCGCCGTCCTCGACACCATTCCTGTCAATGAAAGAGGCTGACCTGAAACCATTTCGGGTTCAACTTTGGGCTAGCCATCGTGGTTGTATACCTGCAGGTGCCTTAAGATTACAGCAGTGCCTCCTGTACCGGGAGGAAAGGAGTAGTAATGCTTTTGACGATATCATTATGCCTCTTTCAATTTTCAGGATTGCGCGAGCAACATGTACCTGGCGGTTCCATCTCCAGACCTTCGGAAGGATTACACTGCCCACAGTTTCCAGAAAGAGCTTTTCGATTTCACAGAAGAGATTAACGCACTTTTTATAACACTTTTTTCAAACGAAAGAAGTGCAACAATCATGACATGTCTTTCCTATAGAGGACCCTTTTCCATCAATTTTATTAGACTGATCATATCGATGAGAATCCATTATCACTTGAGAGCTGAGTCAAGCCGAAATCAATATTACCACGAGCACAATTGAGCCAAGACTTCAGGTTAAGGATCAGGTGTTCAGCTCATATTCCGTTTTTATCGCGCTTACAGAAAAAATGTTAATAAGAAAATCGAAAACGGGATCGATTAACTCAAGGACCTATAGAAACAAATTAATAGTCAAAACTTGAATCCATCGTTGTTGTACCAGGTAATTGAGTTCAGAGCATGTGTTGAAAAAGGTCAATAATGTTGAAGTAATGGTCGAATTACAGCAAAAGGATGACTTCTAGCCCTCTAGGATCGGATCAGCGGAAGAGAGCTAACCGTCCCAAGCCTATGGCTCTCAACAACCGGGTGGTAGATGAAGCTGAATTTAAACTGGCATGCTCCAGAGAGCATAGAAGTGGCAGAGACGAACTAAGAATTTTCCGTTTCGTCGTGTTTTGCCCAAAGTAGTGAAGCAGTTGAGTGTGAAAGGGGTAAGATATGATGAACTTCGCAGATTTCCCCAAAGAAATAATATTAAAATAGAAGTAAAGCCAAATAGAAGGAAAGCCAGAATGAAGACCGTAAGAAGGACCAAATCAGATGGCGCTCCTATGGGATTCGGTATATTGATGAAAACGTTCTTAATGGTATTTTGATGAAAATACCATTAAGAACGTTTTCTTTACCTCAAGAACGTGCTAGAGTAAAACACTATGGTCTCGACTCTATAACGAATGGTCTTTCTGGGAATAAGACCCATACAGTGTGATGTAGAGTCCAGCTATATAGAGGAGGAAATAACACAAGTTCCTCTGAGATTAACAACTACAGGGCGATACTGACTTCTGCCATTTCCATTGGTACGTTAAAACTCGTTGACATTCCTTAAAACGACACGCTGCCCAACTCCTAAACAAGGAGAAAAACTTCCAAAAACTTTTGCAGGAAAACGCAATACGTTTGTAATCAATATAAACCTACTTATGCTTTCTATATCTATAATCAATCTTTGATTGGACATAATGTCTTGTCTGATAGCAAAACCTGGTTCAGATTCTGTTTAAGGAAGGTATTCAAAACCATTTCTATCTGACTTAAAGTTGTCCGGACCTGGTTTCACTTGCTAGTAGTTTAGTGTTTAATATGTTAAAAGTCGCGACACTCGAGAAGCCCAAAACTAATGTCAGAAGTGGGATTATTCCCTAAATATCGTGCGCATCTAAAAGGAGACTGAGACTAGGACCAGAGCCTGGCAATAAGGCCAAACTTTCAAACTGAGGGGGCGGAGCCACGCTTAAAAGCCAACTTCGTGGGACAGAGGCTTGGTTAGGAGTACTGAAAGACTACAGCCATATGACTACGAAATCACCCAGCGGAAAGATGAAGTTCATGAGAATGCTGGTGATTTATCCTGTCGCCCCTGTCCAGCTCCATGTATAAATTACCAACGATCTGGGAAAGGGAAATATGAGTAAATGAGCGTATAGTAACGACTGAAGTCGACGAGGGTTAGGCGCAGCGTAAAATTAGCGACATTCGACTGGCTGACGATGATATTGGACCGTTGTTGGTGTGGAAAGGGACAGCAGGTTAAAAAGTGTTGATAAGTTAAAAAGCGTTAAAAAGTGTGTTAAAAGCTATTGACCTCAATGGAACTCCCATCACGTTGAAGACAGAATCCTTAAACGGAAATGGGAGACAATGGACGGCACATCATATAAGAACAAAAGTTCTTCATAAAAGTCGAGTCAAAGGAGTACTTAAGGAGATGGACTCTGACGAATGGTGCGAGAAAGATTCTATTGGCTCCATACTCAATACAACGTACTGGACTGGTGTCGTAAGTGTATCACATGTGCTTCCATTAAAGGTCTGAATCGAAGAACGGTATGACAAAGGCAGACCCATAACGTGGGGGTACCATTTGAGAGAATAGCCATCGCTATTGCAGGATCCTTTCCCTAGTTTGGAGAAATCGGTATACTGTCGTTGTGGCTGATTACTTCAGCAGGTGGCTAAGAGTTTACTTAATTCATACCCAGGACGCAACTTAGGTAGCTGAGCAGATAGTGCCAAAGTCGGTGAGCAGGTACGGCGCATCCATGGAAACTGCATGCAGATCAAGGCCGAAACTTCTAGTCACATATGAGAGAGGAATACGGAAAACAAGGACAACACAACTTCACCCCCAATCAGATGAAATGGTTGAACGGAACTCGCATTTGGTCAAGATATTTGACGAGAATCAGAGACATTTTTTTGTAGTAGAGAGGTGAAGGCTGTTTACGCCCTGAGTGTGGGACTTATGGACTACCCACTAAACACCTCCCTTGTCAACCTGAGAATGTAGCCTGGAACCGTTTCACACGTTACTTCGGGCTACGCCTCATGTTCCTACGCCTAGAGGCGCCTTCGGATTATGGAAATCTCTTCTCCAACGGGAATGAAGGGAGAAGAAGGAAGTGCTGGAAAAGAGATCCCCCCATTCCCAACGTCTTTCAGCGCTCCAATAAATAGGAAGATCACTCTCGAAGAGGACGAAGCAATTAAATGCATTTGCATTAGCAAAAACAATAATGCAGATGTATGCATGTAGATGCAAATACAGAACAATAATGCATACTTGAATTCTCGAGTTCACGAGTATTCGCTCGTCCTGAAATTGACTCGCGGTAATGCTGTGGACTTCGGGTTTCAACCAGATGTAGCATGCCATACAGCTCGTGCAACTGTCGACTTATTGAAAGCAGCATGTGAGTGAACTCATAATTTCTCGTTTTGGACCTGCGAAATAGCCTGCAAGATCTTGTGATTTAACACCACTGGACTATTTCTTGTAGGGAAACGTCAAATCACTCGTCTACGCCGACAAGCCCTAGACGCGTGACCATTTGATAATGTTCGCCGCATTATTTGCGAGATACGGTCTCAATTATTGTTTAGAGTAGTCTTAAATTGAACCTCTAGTTAGGACTTCCTCCGCGCCAGTTCTGACAAAAACATGCCCAAAATGATATTAAAATTAAAAATGACAAGGAAATATCTTTTCAACAAACCCAATTTCATGGCAACCAAAACGATTTGTCCACATTTTATTTCATTTCAAAATTCTATACCCCCGAAAAGAACACCCTATGAAAAAAAAATTAAATTAATTAAGAAAATTATTCTGATAATTCTAATAATTGAAATCATAATGAAAGTATGTGAAAATTTCTATCTTTTTTCAGTTTAAAATTCCCAATTTCCAAGAAATAATCGATATTTCAAAATGGGATAAAAATCCCTAATTTGGAAATATATCTTGACTCGTACTATGGAATCAAATTTGATTTGTTTCCACAGATCCGCAGAGTCTTCATGGTCACAGCTCGAGAAGTATTGTTGGTCTACCAGCACATAATTTAAAGAAGTTCAAATTTTGCGCAAATAATTTCCTTTCAACGGTGAAGGATTGAAAAAATTAGCATTGAAGTCTTTCATTCCGGAAATTAATTAAAAAAAATTTCATTGCTAAGCAATCAAAACTTTCGGTAAGTACTTTTGTGCGTAAATTACAATTCAAGGCAAATACTTAGAAATCAGCAAATGTGCTTAGTTTTTTTCTCGGAAAAAAACAATCAAATTGTCGTTAATTACTTACCGCACAATCAACTTATTCAAACCGGACGGTTTGTGCATGGGACAATAGAATACGTCCGGCGTTTTTTTATCAAAAACAATCGATTTACGCATCATATCCTTCTCCTTCAGAACAATCTTATTTTTATCACTGTATTTCTCTTTGTCACTGTATTTATCTTTGGCTGATACTGTGTAGGTGAGTGCTAGCAATAAAATTGCCAACACTAATGGAGTTTTGCAATATTGCATTTTGCTGGTTGGTTTTGTATCAAATTACGTAAAATGTCTTTTTGTTGAATGAAAACCAAATTGTTTTCCTCCGCCGTCGTTGCCTGTAAATATAATAAAGGGAAATGCTTGTATTCAAATGAATGCCATCAAATGCAATAAAATTGCACTATCAATAGATAAACGAGAAAAGATTGCGCGTACTTGCATGCATATGAAAATTCAACGACAATAAAAAAGTTTCATGCAGGTGTTAATGTATGCTTGCATGCAACGTTGAATAAAATCTTGAAAGTTTTTCATGGTTTTGCATAAATTTTCTAAATGAGCTTTTATAATGAAAATCGACCTTGATTACGTTGCGAGATTTTAGATAAAAAAAAAGAAGTTTTAACATATCGTATGCCTAAATACATATAATTTGTTGTTATTATTTTTCCACTTTATGGTTCTGTTTGGCTATGTTTGGTCATACTGGAAACTCGAAATGTATAATTAATCATGAATGCATACTCAATGAGGTTCATCTCTTAAATAAGCATCGTGTCTAATTGATTTTCTGTTGATGATGTGGTGATAAATCAGTTTTAAAGCATATTCTCCATTCTTCCCGCGGAATTTATCCGTCAACAAATTCCTCTTGAGGTAATGTGATCGTCAGCGTAACAAAAAATTTCGCTGATTTTTTGATTATCTTAAGACTGGACGCAGTCGCCAGAAGACCTCTGCCAAGCCTTAAAACTTTTTGGTAGCCATTAGGATTACATATTTCTTCAAAATCTTAACCCAACCGCAACCGCAACGAGAGTTATTATTTTTAAATTATTATCATATGTTGCGTAGCCGTTATAAATTCAACAAAGCTACCGTCATATGGGCATGATGATGAAATTTAACTTAAGTCTTATGTGGTAAGTTATCAATGAGCAAGTGTAAGATATTACTACATGTCTCAGGCACGTGATCTTAGTGTTTGATGTGTCGAGTATGGCCTGAAGTAGTTATAAGTGATTCCAACAACTTAAAATGAATAAAAGTGAAAGATATGAGACATTATGATGAGCGAAATCGATAGTGCTTATGGTAGAAGTTATAGATCCTTCAGATTTCCTAAATGCGTTGTAGGGTCAACTTATACAACAATAATAGACGAAAGATTATTGAAATCCAAAAAAAGTAAATGTAGAGCTCTCCGATGTCGCTGAATAGGTCCCCGCACTGTTTACGCCATCTTTTGCAAGTAAAAACTATGCGCCAGGCGTCATCCACATCTCCTGCACAAAACACGCAGTTCGGATCTGTCATTCTTGTGCAGTTAATACCGAAAACAACCGTGCCTGTTTAAGAGCTGGGTCAAGCAGAAATCGGTCTCACCATGACCTCGACCGGCCTCAGATCAAGTATCAGACGTGCAGTCCACCTTCCCCTTGTTTCTTGCTCGCAGGACTATTGCCAATCGCTGAGAGAGCAACGTCTCTCTTCTCTGCTGTTATCGCTTCTCCGTAGATAAATATTTCTGCAATCTCTCGCAAAGAGGGCGATGGGTATTACTCCTGCGACTACCAGCACTGCCACTCCGGAGATCGTTCGATATGTGCATGCTGTTCGCAGCGTTCCTTGTCTCTGCACCTGTACCAACCGCCTCGGCGTGATTTCTTGCTGAGAGCGTCGTCTCACAGTTCTGACTTCATAGAGCAGAACCGACTGCACAGCTTGAATAAATAGACCAACCTTGAATAAATAGACTAACAGGGGTACACCACAAGGCCGCATAGTATCACCACTTGCCTGGGTTCTCACAGTTACCCAAATAGTGGAAGACCTCAACGGGAAGGGTTTAAAAACGATAGCGTACGCTGACGATATGGTTATACTGATAAGTGGAAAGTTCCCGGAAACCATGTCGGAATTGATGCAGACCGCACTCTCACATCTTTTTGAATGGGTGAAGCTAAACGGACTGCGCATCAATACCGACAAAACGGAGCTTATGCTTTACAAAAAGCACCGTAAACCGGAGACATTTTCACCCCCGACCATTGACGGAAAACATATCACTTTAGTAAACAAGGTGAAATACTTAGGAGTAACCTTTGATAGTAAGCTAACTTGGACTCCACACATAGGAGCAGTCAGACGGAGAGAGAAAAGACTAGTGGGGGAAACCTGGGGAATAAAACCCAAAATTGCCCACTGGATCTATACAACAGTAGTGAGGCCAATAACCACCGATGGGGTATTGGTTTGGTTGCAGGTATTACAAAAGAAAATCATTGCAAAAGAGCTAGAGAAGATCCAGCGAATGACCTGCCTTGGTATCACAGGTGCTATTAGGATTACGCCAACTGCAGCAATGGAGATATTGCTTAATCTCATGCCACTCGACAAATTCATCATCACAGAGGCATCGCTTGCAAGCATGAGATTAAAATCCACATATGGGTTATCTAGCCACACTAAAATGGGGCACGTTTGCGTTTTGGAAAAAATGGAGAGAATGGCCCCGTCAAGTAATAGGGAACTGGATAGAATCGAACCAATATTGGACACAACAATTCCATACAAGATCAGAATTCCGACCAGAGAAGCGTGGAAAACGGTGCAGGATTTCACATCTGGAAGTGAGATTATAATCTATACCGATGGTTCCAAAACATATGAGGGAAACGGCGCCGGAATCTTTATCCCAGATCTTCCGCAACTCAACCGAAGTTATAAACTGGAGAGCCACACCAAAGTTTTCCAATCGAACGTGTTTGCAATAAAAGCGGCTATAGAAGCGGCAACAAACAACATTAACGGAAGAATACAAATACTCTCAGACAGTTAAATCGGCACTGCAGGCGCTTACCTCTAACCATGTAGTTTCACAACTGGTGCAGGATTGTAGGTAGGCTGTCAAAACCGCAACAACCCGAGGAAATGTGAAACTGACATGGGTCCCTGGACCTAGCGGTATAGAGGGAAACGAAAGAGCGGATGAGTTAGCGAGAGCTGGATCAGCCGACCAAAATGCCACTAGAATAGACACAATTAAAGTGCCACTAGCAACGGTTAAAAGGGAATTAGACGAAATCATCTGGAAGGAGACAGATACGGCTTGGAATGACAGGAACGACTGCAGAATAAACCCAGCTCTTTGGCCTTACCCTAATCAAATGAGGACCAAACAACTCCTAGGAAAAAACCGAAATGGCATTAGAACACTGGTGGCAGTATTAACGGGCCATAATCTTCTAGGTCAACACACCAAACGAATAGGAATCCAATTGGATGACAACTCGCTTGCGGTGAGGAGGAAGAATGTACAGAACACTTCCTCCTAGATTGCCCGAGTCTGGCCAACAAATGCCTTACTTGGCTGAGATGTACTGGCGTAACAGAATTGGAACACTTGGCGACCACAGAACTGGGGAAACTCCTTGGCTTCTGTAGGACGACCGGATGGACCACCTATAAACAATAGTACTACACATGGGGAACTAAGGGCCGATTCCTGGCCTATGCTAATTTCCAGCAAGTGGACACCAGTACAATAATAATGATAATAGATCACCAGCGAGAGATTGGATGATTTAGATTCAACCGGCGCATCCCCAAACTGATAGGCTTTACTCTAGGGATTCTCTTCTTTGCCAGGTTGACCACTTAGGTTTTTCCAGTGTTTGTCTTTTAATTTCAAAGTTTTATCGGGAGTCAACTTGTAGACTATACTGGCTTCGTCAGTGTTATAAATGTTATCATCGCCAAACTTCTCTGTTATTGTAAGCCAAACAGTGACAACCTTTGTATCTACGGGAAATTCATCAACAATTTTTCAATCAAGTTCTCTTGCTTTTGTCCTTAACACAGGCCCACTAATTTTTACAAAAAACAATCTTTGTTGTGTAAGCCATTTCTGGAGATAAATTACTCCTGTTTGAGCATGCAACAATCGCCGCATTTTTTTTCACTCATCATTCACACTTTCAATGGCGATAAGCAACTCGTCTTTCTTTTTCCACATTGCCGCGATTGTCGGTTTGCTTCTTGGGGACCCACCTCGAGCAAAAAACGTCTACTCCTGATTGCAATGGAAACAGTGGTCTTCTGCTGCTTTGAAGTTTCGATTGAAGCTCTTAGTAAGATTTCGTATCCAAGGCATCTTGGCCAGGTGCAGAGACAAGGAACGTTGTGGATAACAGCTCTATGACGAAGTGTCTCTCAGCCAGCGGCGTTTGTTATTGCGAGGATGGTTTCTTAGTGATATTTGCTGAAGAGTGAAGGCGAGTCTACTTACGTAGAGAGGAGTTGGAAAGAGAAGTTAGTTGATAGGAGAGCAGAAGCATTGCATCAAGAAATATGGGTAAACGAAGCATGAGGCGAATTGACCGCAAGACTCATTAGTTACTTGGGGTCGTGTTCCTGCAAGAAACCATGGTAAGACTGATTATTACCTGATGAAAGTATTCAGCGGGTGCGAGTATTTTCAGTGTTAGCTGAAATATAAGCACAATAAAGGATAGGCACCGTCCTTTGTTTGTTTATTTACCTGGGGACTAAAGATCAACCCAGGCACGTCTTCTTCGTATGGAAAAAAATCTTACAGACTCCGTTTGGTAATAGGCATGCTCTATCCAGAAAACATAACGGAGAAGATGTTGAAATGGAAAGACAATTGAAACTGTGTGTCACATCACATGTTGGCCGTTCTTCTTCAGCAGAAGAAGAATGGTCCTTTTCCATGCTGACCAAGAAGGAGACATAAAGAGCAAAGAGGCCTAGTCTGGAGTAATGTGCCTAGTCTGTAGGGGGTGTGACAGGGGAGGAGATTTTCAGTTTTCGGTAGACACTAAGAGTCTGAGTTTCAGGGCGGTAATAGCCTGCACCTCTGAACCAATACACCAAAAAAATCCACTGTACGGGGAAAGCATAGACTAACATTCACCTATAGCACTACAATTTCGATACTTCTGTCTACATATATTACATCCTGTCGTCCCCTAACTGCATGACTAAGTATTTATCAACATCTGTTTCAGTTTTCTTGCGTTGGTTCTCTTGGCCAAGCAGGGCTTTTGTTGACCAAGATCGGACAATCCCTGGATTGTTGCGAGGAAGAATTAAGTTCGAACCACTTCAACCCAGCAGGATTCATCCGTATGGACTCCTATTTGTTTGGCGTGTAGACCTAAAATATTGACGGATGTTAGTGTTTCTGGTGTTTTTACACCCGTAATTGTTACGTTCTTTTCCTGGTTTGTGACGACAAGGCGTGAAGTTTTGAGCATTATTTCCTAAATTTTATAGTCCTAATGGTGCTTGCAATGCGAAAACAGGTGATTTGCTGGAGCTTCCAGCTAGCTACAAATTCGTCTAGCAACTATTCCCTCTTTCTCTGTATTTTCCTCTAGGCAAGGCAAGAGGTTCAGCATTATCTCTCTTGCATCATAGTCCTAATAGCAATGGCATTGCCACGGCAGGTGGTTCGTTGGATCCTCCAGCTTGATAGTTTCTCTAGTATCTCTCTTTCTATTTCCCTCTAGTTCCAGTGGTTTTTTTGGTTCTACGACTGGTAGTGGCAGTTCAAACTAACTAAAATCAAACTAAGGCTTCATAGGTGTTCATTGGTCTCACCGCTGTTGTGTACATACATGGACTGTTTCGGGGCCAAATTTTCGTTGCTATTGATAGATTTTCCCTAGATATTTTACAGTGGTTTGCCTTAATAATGCTAGGTACAACACCAATGCTTCGTAGGTGATACTCGTTGTCACTATTGTGGTCATTATTTACTTATCATCCACAGTGCTATTCAGGCTTTAAGCCCAAAATTTCTCCTGATACTCGTTTCATGTGAAGAGCGTCGCTGTAGCTCTGCGCCAGACTATACTATATATGGAGTCCTCATTTTCTGGCAACCCTAGCAATAGGTTTTTATCCTTCTTTACCAAACTTCTGTTATTTCTATCAACAGTGAGGTAAAGCAGATGAAAATCTTTTCGGTTTACTTTGTTCAGAGTACAAACACTGTTTTGTCAGCATTGATACAAAGTTAGTTTGAGTTTTAATAGCCCAAGTCAAAGGAAAAGGATAGGAAATGCTGATACTTGTTGTGGGCGGATCTTCCAACAAGAGACAAATGTAGCAACAGTACAATAGAGCAAACCTGTGTGAATTAGTTGGAAAAATAATTGATTAATTACAATAATAGAATAGAACCTCAAATGTCCAGGACTCCATTGGCATAAGTTATAATCAAGGGCTTTCACCGCCAATCTCGGAATGGGCGGTAAGAGATTCATCATGGGTCATTCATCATTAATTTGCAGAAGAGTATAGTCTTGATTTAGTATTGATAATGATTGATTTGACTAATAAAAGAGGAAACTCTACGTAACTGGCTGTTCTTGTAATTGGTTTTTCTATGCAGATGGGAAGTCCCTAATTTGGATGGACAACTTTAATGGCGACTATATCCAAGGCATAATACTGGAACACCTAATTTCGCATCTAATCCAATCCATCAACCATCATAACTGTGCTATCCTTTTGAAAATTATTCTAATTGCAATAATTTGTTGGCAATCCACCAAAAATTCGTTACGAAAATTGCACACCCATACGTACTGAATAAATTCCCAAAAAAATAATCATTTATCTATTACCCACCATTTTACAGTTTCACACTTGATGAAATCAAAACAATTGTCACGGTTTGAAATTTTCTAGATCAGCCACAATTATTCGCTATTTCTACTTGCACTACTGAATTACAAAATGTTTAAGGTCATTTCAACAAATAGGATATCATTATGATGCAATTACTGTTACTGTAAACTTTATCTATGTTTGATTTCGTTGCGAAAGACATGAACAAAAGAAAATCAATGTAAATAGTCTTAACAGCAAATGGATTTACCACCAACAATCTCTTGGCGAAACTACACCCCTAATAAAAAAGTTAAACAATCAAAAGATAGTAACAGAATACTTACGTATAACTATCACGAAATTCAGATAGAAAAGAAGCGAAACAGATAAATCGATATCCACAACAAACAGTATTTCAATGCATGGTGTATTGTATATCCGCGAAACCAGTTCAGGTGATAATTGACCAGTTTCAATGTATCTATTAGCTCTACCTGAGCGAGAAGCAAGTAAAAGTGATTGGACCGTGCTGCAGCGAGAATCTTAGATGGAAAGATATCTTTCTTGTAGGATGCAAGTGTTTCTCGTATGGAATGTCGACTGGTTGTTTTCCTTATTCCGTACTTGTAATGTTGCGGAAATAAGATACTTCAATCTCTATTATTGTAAGCTTTGAGAGTTCTTAACGGTATCTGCGCGGATTTCATTTCGTTTCATTGTGAAAACTCCCAAGACTGACGAAAAGATAGATAACTGTTGGGTTGGACTTATAAGACCCGCATTTTTATGCTAGTTTTTTTTTTTGTATTTAACTTTAGTTGAGTTTTTGTTTTTCAGCTTATTCATATGGATATGTGGGGCCTAATCTGGTCATGTATAAATTTACATTTTATAGTGCAAGGCCAACTTGATACCGATTGGGACTATATACATGCTGATATATGTTTCTTTTTCAGTTGGTTATAATGAAGCCGATCTTCAACTTTTTATTTTCGAATACTTTGGCTTATTTGTGGTTCTTCGTTAGTGTATGGCACCGTGTGCAGACATTTTCAAAGTAGGTGAGATTATGATGAATGAATTTCGTTAGAGGTATTTGTTACAAATGAAAGATTTTCAATGTTCTGCTAAGAAGGTAATTTTTTTTTCTACTTTTAACTCATGCCCCAGTTATGAATTATACTTGATGTGAAATAGAAAGAATTGTAGCGTGTGCAGTTTTTGAGAAGGTAAATGGGCTGATGGCAATTATTGGTGCTTGAATAGGGAAAGCGTAACAGTAGCGTTGCGTTCTTGAACGAAATTTCAAAAAATCTGGCATCATGTTTCGATGAAATTTAGTTATTCTTGCCTAGGCTGAAAGATAAATCATTAAAGCCGAATGAATTTTAATTTGAGCTCGTAGCACATAATTGATTTGAATCGCTTCTGAAAAATGGCTTCTCTCGAACTCTCGATGAATGCCTTTGATTCACATATTACCTCATCACTGCAGTTAAATTTTTCCACCAAACAACTTTGTCAGGTTTTGGAACAGAAAAAAGTCGATAAGGACTAAATATGACGAATATCGGTGGGCGAAGAAGCCACCCATATATCAGTTTAGTCAACTCAAAGGTGCACATTAGCATATTGTTAGGTTTTTTTTCTTGGTCGAATGTCGACATCCTTCCCTTATAAATGGATTGAAATTTTGAGTTTGAATAATACTCTTCATTCATCCTTCTGTTCATCTCTGGATAATAATTTCCGTCGAGTTCATCTCACAACATAGTAGCTAGAGATTATTGGCCGAAAAACGTGTCTTAGCCCTCTCTGTATCTTATTCAACTATTGTTGCCTTCCGGTGCGCTTTGAAATATCCATTCTTCATCAAAAGTTCTCGAAGGATCTAAGACCCTGTACCGATTACAACTTAACATTACCAAACGTACCATCGAGATTGACACCTATATATGCTTAATTTTATTCAGTCATTTTTTCTTTTTCTCAATCGAATAAATCGTTAAAATATGTCTTACAAATTCTATTGAATTACGCACAGTGGCAACAATCTCAGGCAGATTTTAAATACTGTCTTTTAAGAATGTCGAGAATTACTTATTTATCATTTTGGGATTTGCCAATCACAGTGGACCTGTCTTTGACCGATTTTCATCAAAAATGCTTGTTGGGTCACATTTTAGCACTGCTCTCCAATATTTTATAGTTCATAAGTAAGGTAAAGGGTTCCAAGTCCTTTTATCTACCTTCGTTTTCCTTTCAACAATAAATATGTTTTCATTCGCGATACTGAATTTTCTTCAACAATATAACCCATTAAACTCCACCATAGACCCTCTGAAGCTCGGTCGAGAAAGGATGAGGGAAGCTACACGGTGACCAATGGCGAACTCGATTCAACAATGAGCTGCATGAAATTTTTGACGAGCCGGAGATCTCAACGATTGTAAGACTGCGGAAGCTGCAATTGATTGGCCATGTGAATCGTTTGGACAAACAACGGATACCAAAACAGGTATTTGTTGGGAGAACTAAAGCGAGGAGACCAATGGAAAGACCGAGGAAACGCTGATTTGACTCTTTTGATCGCTGTTCGGATTTTAAAATTGGAGGACGCGGTCAATGGGCCGAGACAGTTGGAGGCGCTTGTTACACAGAGCCAAAGTTCGAGAGGGGCTGGACTACGAAGAAGAAGAAGAACATATAACCCTCAAAGTTATTGCTTTGAAAAGCTGCGTTTTGCAAACTAAACCAATTTGCAGCTAGAAAACTCGATAGTGTTGATGAGAATGGTTGTATTTATTGAAAATGAAACAGTTTTCGCCAGATATGAGGCTGATAATATTCCATAATGTTATCAGCGCCATATCTGACACAGACCACCCACTTATCGCACAGTCAGTGTATATCTTGTATTTTGTATCTTGTATCATGTATCTTGTTTCTTGTCAGCTCGTAGCTTATATCAGCTTTAATATTGTATTTTATCGTTGTACGCCACAAACTGGCATTAATGTTATGTCAGGGAAAGAATTGTTGCGTTGAAAAAAAAATCATCGATTTGATTATGAAACTTTACAGAAAAAATGCTTGTAAATTTACATTTTGATGTTTCAAAGGTTGAATTTTTATTTGCTGATTGAAACATTAACAATACTACTTGCTCGGTAGTTTCAAGCTTATATTTTCCATATGTTGTGTTGCGATGATTAGGAATGCGAACAAATTCTTCTCAATTTTTCTTCAGAAAATTAATTTTATTTCAAACACCAACATGCAGTTATTTGCAGGTCCACATGGACCATTCTTTCCTCTTCTGTCTATTGGAATGCATGCTGGTAAACATTTTTTTGTACAACTTCAATAACTTCTCACTTATTATATATCCTTAATTTTCTGTAGCTTTCATAAAAAGATCGTATTTTTGTTTCTTTTCATCCTATCTAGATGCGCATAGCGCGCACTGAAGATTTCTTTTAATGGTAGTTTTGAGTTTTTAATTCAAATGCTTGCGCTTTTTTTTAACAGCCAGTTTAATGCGTTTGGTGTCACCGTTTCTTGAGTCGGTATTAGGATGCTTCTGATCCTTAGCTCACATGCATTCAGTTCATAGGTATCGAATGTTTTCAGCTAAATTGGCTGCTCGAGCTACATGATATTTGGTATTTAACAATATATGCGCTATACCTGAATGTATGAATCTCTTTCAACCTAAAAGACTTTCGACCTTCGAAATTTAAACACAGTAATTCAGAAGTTTCCTGAGCAAAGTCCTAAACGATACGCAGTCAGGTATATTTTGATACTGAAAAATATCCTGTTTATCATTGGACTGAGGTACACAGTGAGGAATCGATGAAAATTCACACAAGATCCTTTTATAAAAAATAGAGTAAACAGCAAATAAAATAAGATTCCAGTTAAAATTTTGCTTAGGAACTTAGGATCATTAACTGGAGCCTTATGTTAAAGACTCTAGATAAAATCCCAGAACGATTTAAAAACTCTACCGTACTTTTTTTTAAAAGAGTAGATGACCATGAAAAAATACCATGGACCATCTCACTTTATGGTAACAACGGAAAAGAAGTTTAGCTCCTTAGAACCAAAGCTGAATTTATAACAGAAAACTTGCGTAGGTTCCACACAACTACTGGAAAGTCTAACCCAACACTGAAAGGCTCATCTCTTATCCATAAGGCTTTGCTTCTGATTTGGCCACGCTGAGCCTTGACCAAAGTTACCATTTCCCGCCGAGCCTTGTACAACGCAGTGAGATAGTGGTTAAACTAGAAAATAATAAAGCACCGAGTATCGACGCTGTTCTCGTCAAATTTGAACGCCTTCCTCACTTTTAAAGACCAACGATCAAGAAATAGCAGTGAACTTCCTAAGGTTCATACAATTACTCTAACTATGTTCAACTAAACAACTGAATGGCGTATCTGTAACCATTTAGAATCGGCGCTACTCTCGGCAATATACCCTTTTCCGACTGTGTCGTGTGCAATCCCAATGGAATCACCAACATACTAATTAAACAAGAAAATAAGCAAGCTTCCAAAAGTTGAAGCTCTTTCCAAAGTCAGATTGAAGCATATATATTAGGGAAAGCAAAGGCTTTTCTGAATCTTCTATCAAACGCGTGCCAGCTCATACTCATACTCATACAAACGCTCATACTTCCTAACTGCTGACAAAAATTATTTATACCGGATTTAGGCATCAGCTGCTACTGATACCGAAGTCTAATAAAAATCTCAAACCTCCCAGAGTCTGTTGGCCATACAATCTGCTTCTGACCACGGGTAAGGCATTCTGGAGACATGTTCTGAAACACGTAAATGAAGTTATCTGTAATAAAAAAAAATATCGATATCGAAAAAGATCGATTTTTGAAGAGAATTGTCTTGAAACTCCCTTTCTGATGTTAGATATCAAAAGTTCACTACAGGATAAAATTTATGTTGGAATGACAACGCTAGGCATTGGAGACCGCCTTTGATACTATTTGTCACGAATGGTTTTTTCCACCAAACTTCTGATTCTGATTTTTCAGTCTTGGTTGTACCGACAAATTCGTTTCTTGTCGAGAGAGCATTTACGGTCACCACCATAGATATTCATTGTGCCATAAAATCGTCCAAAGCTGGAGTCACTCAGGGTTCTTCTTTCAGGCCGATTCTTTTCAATGTTTTCAATACAGATTTAACCTATTCACAAGGTTAAATCTAACCAAGGACTAAACATTAGTTCTGGTTCTTAGTTTGATATAATGAACAGTAAGAAATGTGTTCTTTAGATACTTTGCCGTTTTGGGATAAAGTGTACTATAGTTAGTGGCTCCTGTTCAGCCAAAAAGAACCTAACGTTCAAAAACATCTTAGAAAACTGCTCCCAAGTCCTTGATGAATCAGGATTAACCGAATAAAAGTGGCATTTTTGTCACCTATGAGTACCCATAAATATTCGAATAGTCATTGTCGTCTCTTTTGCCTGCATTGAATAAATCCTCTTTTCTGTTTTTGTAGAGTACGAGCACTCTTATTATCATCATTCCTATTGCGAGCTTTTTGGAATCGCTGATGCTGCATATGATTTCAGCGTATTCTACGTTGATCCTGTGATTCTCGGCTATTGTGTGCTTACGTAACTATTGATCGATTTTTTCCCAGCTTATCGGCTTTGGTATTGTTCCTCGTGCTATTGGTCTGGTAATGTGTTCCGTTTCTCGAGTCCTCGTTAATTGTTTTGTCTGCTAGATGTGCTTGTTGTTGCAATCCTTGCAGCTGTCTAGGTATATGCTGCATTTAAGTTGTTTCAAGTTTGTTTTTCAACTGGTTGTTTCGGATGCCAATAAGATTATTGCTATTTCCAATGTCCTTTTAGATTTAGCGTGCCATCTTTGGAATTCCATTGCATCCTTTTGGAAATTCATCTATTTTCTTGGTAAATCCTGCCATTTTTTTAGATTTATATTTTTTCGTGTTATCTACGGCTGCTTTGTATTAAATTATGTATTTTTCTTTCTAAGGACACGTTTCTCTCCGCCAGCCTCGTTATTTAATTTTGTTTGCTGCTCGCCATTCTTTATTTAATGACTGAATCCATTTTGTGCTGATCATATTCATTCATTGCTTATGTGTTAGGTATGATTGGCATTGGTATATTGGTATATTACACCGTTACTGATGCTTTCTTATCTGATAAGTAAAGCAAAAAATGATAGTTAATGGTTTTTGCCATCTCATATGCTTCGGAATTCTTGTGAAAAAATGCACGAAAAATTAACCTTTACTGAACAATCAGGAAAAATCTCAAAATGAAATTAAAGCATCAAGCTTGCTTTTCTCATAAAAACCTTTCTAGTACTCTCTTTGTCTTGACTCCTGCAAAAAATGAAGGAGCTGCTTCGAAAATTTCATATTTTCATTCAAATGTTTGGATTTTTTCTTGGCTGCTCACCAATAGATGACAATGCCAAGTACAATCGCATAAATGTATCCAGGATATTTCTCTTTACCGAAGGTACTGACCCTTAAGTTTTTTTATGCGTTACTCCGAATTCTATTCTTCAAAAGCTGTTCTCAAAATAAGTCTGACTTCACAATTATCTTGTTGCGAAATCGCCGTATTTTGCTAGGCGGCCGGAATTGATAAGAAGCAACAAATTTTCAAAAACCTTTATTTCTTTTAATGAAAGTTTGGAAATATGATTGGGTGCCGAAGGCTTTTGCGATTGCCTTCAATATTATAATCTCATAAGCCTTCATGTGATAGAGTAACTACTAAACAGCATCTATACTTCGGAAAGGTATCACAAAGAAAGAGACAAGAATAACCCTTGCAGCAAATAAAGCGTTCTCTTAGAAGGTAGAGAGCGGAAAAATTAAACGACGTTGGTTAGTGGAGTGATCGCGATAGGTATGTTTCTGACCTTAAATTTGAACGAGAAAAAAGTTTCCGGTGCGTTTGTTTTTTCCGATGAATATGATATGCAAGAAATTTAGTAAGTGATGTTCGATGGTGTGAATCTGTTGTTTAAGTATCAGCAAACCTAGCTGTAGTATGTGCTTCCAAGGATATTATTGAAGTTGAGGGTGACTTTAACCACTACTACTTGTAAATTTTTGATTTTAGCCCCAAAAACACCAGAAAAACTCCTGATTAAAGGGTTTTAATCCACAATAAGGATAATTCTGCTCAAATCAATAGAGCTTGTCTCTATTGATACGAAACAAGCATACTTATCTAAATAAGAGGAAATTTATCAATCCACATGAAATCTTGTTTGTTTAGGTCGAATGCCGTTAGATCGGGAATAAGAACGCAATAAAAACAAACATCGACTAGTGTTTATTGCTATCTCTGTCTGAAACAAATCGCTCGAGAGTGTTAGTGCTGTACGTCAATAAGGCTGTGCTTTGGTAAAAGTAAAAGCAGAAAAGGAGCAAAATAAAAGTCTTTTTGAATCGACACAGATTTTAACAGAATGTTGATGTGCTTCTCACAGCTCTTTTAACTTTATGTCCTATCGCCAGCCGGTTTCCTTGCAAATACCAATGCATCTTGAAATTTTAGGCCGATTTTCGTTAGATAGCGCATATTTTCGAAGTGTTAGACGTGGTTAGTAGTTATGCAGTGTCTTGCAATTTTCTGCGAAAGACTATTATGTTATAGTCTTGCAGTTTTCTGTGAAATTTGTCCTTTTAAACAAGTTAAACGCAATAATCCACATATCGTAATCAGTGACTTGGTAGTCTTCTCTTTTTCTTTCTTCAGACTGGTTGAAACGGTCACTGCTAAAGGAGAGTAATAGAATACTCATTGGTGCACCACCTCCTTGTTGTTTTTAATATTCTCCTTAGAAGAGAACGTAGGTCTCATCAATTTATAATCGTGGCTGCGTTTTATTGTTGCTGGAATCACTCAGTTTTTGAAGCAACCAGTCTTTACGGGGATTTAGTGCTTCTTTCATTGGAATGCTGGGATATAGTCCTTTGACGTCGAACGATAAGAGTGTCTCAACGTGCGCTTACGAAGGTTGCGAGTTCCAGCCTTCTTGTGAAAATCAAATAATGACTAGCTTTCCGAATTTTCTAGTTCGACTAGAGAAAGACACAATTAAGTTCAATGAATTTGAGATTAAAAGCTAGGGACCATGACGGATAAAAACTAACATTTGGAAAATTTACCGAAGTGAGCTTTTAATCTACGAGAAGAGAATCTCTGAGAAGAGTTTCTTAGCGATGAATTAAAACTGGTTCAGCACAAAAAAGAGTTCTGGAAAATGCTAAGCTTCGGATTCTTAATCTTAACAACTGAAGTATATACAAGATTTTTCTTTTCTATGATAAGTCTGATGGAATCATCACATCCACTTACTTGAACGGTACTCTAACCAGATAAAAGATATTCCAGTTATCCCATCAAACAACTTCCTTATACCTCAATTCGACGTTTTGCTCTATATTTCATTGGACATATAAATTCATCATCATAACTTCAATGTAACCCATTCGGATTCCAAAAAAAAAGATACTTCAATAATGGCCAAAATAATTATCGGCCAGAGTAAGCAACAAAAAATCTATTCTTTTCAACTTCAAACCACGATCTGGGTATGCTGACCTTTTACTTGGAAAATGTTATCCTTATTCCAAACACGTTCAGCTACCACTAGGTTGTATAAGCTTTGAGGTAAAACCAACCTTCTTATTATGGTCATTGAGAAATTGCGGAGGTGCGTGCACAATTCACTTTTGGTCATTGATGGTTTAGTCTTCAATCTCTTTTCTTTTTTTTCTGAACTTTGTTTTAATGTTTTCAGCGAAAACCTTGATTATTTTGTTACAGCCTTAAGACACCCCCCATTGGCTTCCAAGATCGATATACTGATGTAGTTCGGCGTATAGGCCATAAGTGCTGCTTAAGCTAATCCCAAAGTCAATCGAGCTAACTGTATAATCATTTACACACGAATAATAGGCAGTGCCCAGTTAACAACTTGTATCTCTGCAAAGGTAAAGGCAACATTCTGTTAGGTAGGCTTGGTGGTAGAGAGGATTACGTCATGATTGCCTATTGTATCTGCAGTTACAGATACTTGAAGTAGCTCGAATTTGAACTTGAGATCAATACTCGTCTCCATGTGGAATGGACTATAGAATGAACTGCTGGTGGAATAGTTGCACTGATAGGACTACAACCTGCATCTGTGGAATTCACCGTGGATCGATACAGCTAAGGAAGACAACAAATTATGCCTATGTTTGGTTCGAAACGTTTGAGATTGTTTGACTCATTCCGCTGGCACTTGATGTGATTCGTAAGACAAACAATTAAGTCATCTCCATGTGTCTGTAGGATCTGGTATAACTTAGGAATTTATCTAGGCTGAAGGAGGCAAAATAAGTTTCACGTATGCAAATAGAGATTGCAATAGCAAAGAAACTGCAACAGGTGCAAGTCGGTTTAAATTCGAAGTTACTTAGAAAGTCAATTTTAATGATTGTATCTTACCAAGTTGGTAAGTAGAGCACAAGATTGTCATGAAAAACAAGCAGGTTGCAGCTTTTCATTTGTCGAAGCTATGACTCAGTACTTCGTCTGACATGGATACCAGAGTTAAAACTGAATGAATCCACTGATATTTTTATCTGGCTTGACTTGAGAAAGTATCTTACAACAAACCATACTTGGTGTTCACATGTAATGCTAAAGATTGGTGCATCTTCTGAAAACACAATTCAGGGGCTATCTTCAGGGACGGTTATTCAAAATTAATTTCAAATCCACTTTTAACTATCTATTGTCCAGATGCAGCATGCAAATATTCATATATTACGTAAAGCCTTGCGGCGCTAAAATTAAAACAATAAAACTTACGAAATAAGCAAATCCGTAAACAATTGTGTACCTTCTAAATCACAACACTTGGTAAATCTTTTCAATTTGCACGACACAACACTTGTAAGATGTTAAAATGCTTCACTATTACCATTCGACGACAACTCTCGTTATCTCTCCGTTACCGTCGCGCTTTCTTAAGACACTAGCACAACATCGACTGGCGTTCATTTAACTGACCCTGGCATTTTCTCAGTTTGTCTTCAGCAAACTTCGTTGTGGTGTCGCTCACGGTTTTACCTGGCCAACAGCCTATGCCTGCCTACCTATCTACCATATTCCAATCTAACAGTATGTTGTTTGTATCACCTGAAAATGATGATGGCTAGTGTTATATTCAAGAATGGCGCACAGTGTGGTATAATTTGGAATATGGTACTATGCAAAATTTTTCATCCAGGTTTGATATTTGTGTGCTGTGAACGGCTGAAAAATTAGCGAAATGTTGGGTGAAATCCAATGGGGGTCTATTGGTATATTCCTTTTACAATTGTACAAGATGAGGTGGAGATTAATTGGTGGTAATTTGTCATATGAATTCAATTTGAATAGTTCAATAGAATGCGAAAGATTCTTCTTGATGGCGCTTTTATATTTCAATTAGATGTTAACAACATTTTTGAACCTTTTTATGAGTTGTGTCAAGGTTCATATGATCCTTAAATTGGATTCGCTGGGGCCTATTAATTGAAATTTTTTACTCTGTAATTGACAATGCCAATGCTGGGTGGGAAATACCAAAAATATGCATAGAAACAAAAAAAAACGGCAAAAGTAAAATATTTTCGTATATTCCCCTTTTTGTCCGGAAAGAATGGAACTGTTTATATATTTATTAATTTGTTTCGCTGAAATGTTGTGTTCCGGTGGGGTTGGAGCTACATTTTTGTCCTCGGAACATTCCGTCGTTCCCCGTCATTTCCTTTGATTCGTTCACGGATGCGTTTAATATGTATAACGACCAAGAATAACGAAGAACAAATTTTGGAGACAGAAAAGAGTGATAAAAAAATTACCTTGACAATAAATGAAGAATAAAGAACAGCAAAACATCAAAAGAATTCGAATATGGGAAACAAAGGAAACCTGTCAGATACAGAGAATAAAAACGCGGCGTCAAGGCAATGAAAAACAAGACTAGAGCAGACGTGGCTAACAGCAAGGAATTAAACACGATGTACACGGTAGTAGTAAACAATAGATGCAAGAAAAACCTGTTGAGCAAGATAAGAAGAAAATTAAAAACTCCCAAAAAGCACAGAAAAGAAGAACAAAGCTACAAGAAAGCTTGGACAACATAAACATACACGGGAAAAACAACATGCAAATTGGCAAAGTTTTTCAAAAGAAATACAACATCAACTCGGCTTTCAAAGCAATGATCAATTCGGGACAAATACTACGAAAGTACATAAACGAAGAGGACCCACTTGAAAAACAGGGTTCTTAAAAAATTAACCTGTTTTTGCCAACATAGCTACTTCGGTCAATCAGGACGAAAAATAAGCACAAGTTTTCGCGAACATTCATAAAACTACAGCAAAAGGGTACGGAAACCGGACGCAACAACTGGACCCAACTTCGCAAACCAGATGACGACAAATGTATACCAACTCGCGTCAAGGAAACAGTGGAGGTACTACTTGTACATCATGAAGGACGACGGTTGAAGGCACTAGAAAAACATGGAAACTTACAAAAAAAAAAATTCGACGGACGCATCATAAACGAAGGAACAACCACTCATTCGGGTATAATCATCAAGTTGCTAAAACTGGCAAAAAAGCCTGGGACCAAACCTCAAAATAAAAAGATCGCGGAGTTTTTCCTTTTTGGATAAAAAGACACCTGCTTTCTTAAACGACGGACCTATAAATAAGGACACTTGACACGGAACACCGAAAGTGGCACACCACCGGAACGCGTCTATTGAAGAGGCAAAGGAAGTGACGGGAAGGATGGAATGTTCCGAGGACAAAAAAGGGTTTGATCATGATTCTGATAATGAGAACATTATTTTTTACGAGTGATCTTTTGTACAAATACTAACAAAGTTTTTGTATAACTTCTCAGTTGCTATTGCCATCTGATTAAATTGGCGAGCTCTAGTCGTCAGACATTCAAAAAAGCTTCTTAGATCGGCTTTTGATAAACTAGCAAAGCCTGTGACAAGTTACTTTTAGATCACTGTGTTCAGATTTAATCTTGATCGAAAGATAGCTGTCGGTAACGTGCTTCCAGTGACAATGGTGGGATCAAACCATTGTCAGCTACTCACAAAGCGATCCATATTATCGTTATCTTACGCCTGACATATAAAGAATGATCAAATTTTCTTGATAGGACTCTTCTGGAGAATTAAACGTGTGAGAGTCCTAACAATTAGTAGCGAAATTATTCTCAGTACGATCCCCTTCGTCATCATCTTTGTAGCCTTTAATCCCTTATCATCATTTATGCGATGCCTCCAACTGACTTTAACCCAAGTACATTTAAGTAGAGATTCGCTATCCTCGTCAATTTTTTGACGTTATTTCGTCCGTAAGCCTTGATTGCAAATACCTTCCTTAGCATTCGCTAATTATTCATCCACTACTCATTCTCTTCTTCTTCTTCTTCTTCTTAGCACTGCAGCCCCATTCAGGCCGTCAAGTCCTGCAACAAGCGCATCCAACTGCCTCAGTCCATTGACCGCGTCCTCTGGTCCAAATCCGAGCAGCGATGGATTAGTTCTCCCAACTAAAATTCTCCACTCTCTAGTTCTCCCAACGAATACATTTTTTGGTATGCGTTGTTCGTCTGTAAAATCCACATTGGCAACTCATTACAGTGTCCACAGTCTCACAATCGTTGAGACCTCCGGCTTGTCAAAAAATTTCAAACAGCCCATGGATTCACACGGTAGGCCCATTGTAACTTCAGAAATTTTATAAACTTGGAAACCACCGCCGGTTGGTTAAAAACTTCGTGCAGCTTATTTCGTTTTAGGGCAATATTTTACTACAGAACTTGGTTCCAGAGGCGCGTTGAAATTCAAGGCCAAAGGAAGACAAGAAAGTGATCTCTGCAGAATCACACATGATCTTCATCATTTCCTTGAAGATGTCTACCAAAGCCAAGTTGATTGAGACTCTGCCTTCAGGGACATACATTCGAAAACCACTGTCACCTGTTGGAATTGAACCAGGAATCTGTTGCACCGAAGGTGAGTTCTCCAACTTTTTCTTCCCCCGGAATAGTTTACTGTAAGGGAATAGTACTCTGATGTGTCATAGTATGGCGTTGAGACGTCAATACATACGCAAAGCAAATAATAGCAAAGTCCTATAGCATATTGTATAGCAGCACATAGGCATAGTGATGTGATGTAAGCAAGATGTGACGCCCATTCAACAGTTGATCCTGTGAATATTGTATGGGTTTTCCGATTACTCATTATGAAATTTCACAACGATTCTATACTGAAAATTCCCAATTTTGCCTAATTTCAAAAGGCTTAAGTTGGTCGAACATCAAAGGAGAGCACAATGTCCAAGAACTTCATCAAAAAATTTGCTCAAACAACGTTTTATTGAATTGGTTTGCTAATTTACGAACAATTCTGTATGTTAATTTACCGACTGCTGAGCCAACAAGGTAAAGTTTCTTGGCAATATTCATTTTGAAAGTGGTTGTTATGCTTTTGTGGTTTAGGAGCACTTTTTTGGTTTTTTCATCGATAGTTCAATTTGCAAGGATAGAAGAGATGAAAAATTGTTTAGCTGTAAGCCAGGACTGTAGACAAAAATGTATAATAAAAGAAAGCCAAGTACAGATTGCCAAAATATACGTCCAAGAACAGGCAAAGGGGTCATACTGCATTGAATTCGACTTTTTCCATTGACTTGAAGTTGATTAAGGAGGTTAATAACGTGATAGATATTTCATTGACTAGCAGAGATTGCAAAAAGGTAGATCTCGATCAGCCATGTATGAAATAATCAAAAATTTTGGCAATTCTGCAGCCTCCAGAAAATATAATAATTCTTACTTTAGTTCGGTACTGATTTTGAAAGCACAACTCCATTTGATTGTTATTAAGAATATACTCGAACATATAAAACGCCAACTTTTGGGAAAAGCTAAAGGAAGAGTGAAAAGTTATACTGAGTTCACTTTCCATTGATAAAAAAGTACCAAATTGTGACCTCTGCAGATGCAGTTGCTATTTTATCACGGTCCTTTACTCTTGCTGGAAAAACCATGTGGACGATTACAAAGTAATAAATCAGGAAGTATTTCAAATCATCGAGGCTACTACAAAGTTCATGAATTAAACCAGAAAAATTACATCAAACAACAAGGACCAATGAGGAATGTTCGGAAAATAGAAAATTTTGTACAGCTTGGCGCAAAACTTGTGAATGACGTATCAGGTGAACTAAGTAGAAAATCAAAGCTCAAATGTAAGATATTCCGCTGCGTTTTGACAATTATTAAGGCCAGCTGTATGCACAGGAGTTTCAACAGAGTGATAAGGCCTATGTATGCTACAGGCCTATGTGCAGCTACAGATTTGAACCTTGATACAAACATCCTCAAACAAAGTAGATTTAAAGTTGGCTGCATGATAGGAGCAAATATGTAGCCTATGCTTAGGGACAAAGATCATAGGAGGAGTCCCGAAAAGCACTGGAAGGTACCGAGTCCCTGATTGGACTCAGAAATCAACCTTTTTCTCAATTTGTTTTTATTTTTCTACGTAGTCTCCTGGTAACTCTACAGACTTCTCCCAGCACTGCTACCATCTTTTTAACAAATCCAAACATTACTCGGCGTTCTTTTCTGCAAAATAATTGCTCACGAAGGTGATTGTCTCCTCATTTGACGAAAATTTATGTCCTCCGAGTGCAGCTTTTAGATGAGAGCGCAAAAAGAAGTCGCTTGGGGCTAGGTCTGATGGTTAAGGCGGATGGTCAAGCAGTTTAAACTAGAATTCGTGGATTTTCGCCATGGTAACCGTTGAGGGTGAGCCGGTGCGTTGTTTTGCCGAAACGGGAATTTCTTCTTCTGCAAATGTGGTCATTTTTCCACAATTTCTACTTTAAGCTTGGCTAGTTATGATGCGAAATATGTTCTTGTAATAGTTTTTCCTTTCTGAAGAAAATCAATTAACGTAACTCCATGACTATCTCAAAAAACAGTCGCCATCACTTTTCCAGCCGAAAAAACAGTTTTTGCTTTTTTGTCGGAACCGGTTCTCTCTTTGTAGTCATTTGTTGTGACTGTATTTTCATTTCGGGGTTATAATGGTGTATCCAAGTTTCATCTACAGTAAGTGATTGGCGTAAAAATTTGGATAAATTGAGTCTGAACTGCGCCAAAAGAACGTTGGAGGTATTTGGTCTAACGTGAACAAAACGCGATACCTAACGGGCGGACTGCTTTCTCATGCCGTAATCCTGATTTTATATGTGACAAACACGTTCTTTGGCGATTTTTATTACCTCTGCTATAATTCTCACTCTCTCTCATCCGGTGGCTTTACTAACACTAACCGAATTCGATGAACTTTAGTCTTGTTATCGTCGGCAGTTGCAGTTTTCGGACGTCCCGAACCCTCATCATCCCCCAAGCTCTCACGGCCAAGTTTAAATGCAGCTGCCCAAAATTTCACAGTGCCAAATGATGGTGCAGAGTTCCCATACACAGAATCCAACTCATGTTTGATTTGCGTAGGTGTATTGCCTTGCAAAAAAAAAATTTTATAACAACTCTGTACTGCCGTTTTTCCTTGTTCACAAAAATACTCACAAAAAATTTGTAATGATTTTTTATCTGATTATTTTCCTTTTCCTATTTGCATATTTAGGCTTCGATCAATAATTGTGATGTTAAATGTGGATATTTATTGGAACCACTCCCAAATTGTCATGACATGAATACTAAGAGTAAAAACGAGTAAAATGAATCCATTTCTCGGTAATTTTTTGACCACTCTCACGTCACTCGATCACTAGTAACCAAATCAAAAGACTTCGATGCTACTCAAAGACAGTAACCTGATTTAGTTTTTTTTCCTTGTTTGGACCCACTTTACCTCAATCTCCCCTTTCGAATGAGCATCCATACTGTCACGTTTCTATTCTTATCTCTTTTTTCATTTGCTTCGCCGTCTAACATTTACCGTGGTGAGTTTCTTGCAATCTTGCATGCAGTTCCGGAGAAAGACTTGGATGCGTCATAGGGCCAGTAACCTACATCATTCTTGGCAACTGATCATTTTGCTGCAGTACTGGGCGGGTATATGGTTAAGCATACACTTATTGACGGTGCTCATCAAATGCTCACGGCGGAGTTGAGTATAAAGAACAAGCGCAGACAAAAATAATTGCGGAATGTTGTTGATATAGTGCTGTATATCTTGTATCTATTCTAAGTACGCATGGCTGGCGTATTGTTTCTTATGACGATAAGAATTTCACGGTTAAGCAACCTAATCATGTTTGTTGGCGTGTCTTTTGTCTTGATGCGTTCACAGTTCACATTCATCCACATGCAGAAATGCCTACAAGGAAGCAAGTTAAACTTGGCGATGAGAACGTCTGTCAGTATGAATTTTTTTATCTGTAGGTTTTGTTTTCTTACTTCTGGGGTATTATCATAGTCAGTGATTAGTGTAAGTGTTAATTTAATATTTACAGGTTAGTATAATATGGCATAGTTGAGGAAATCCTTGAAACTTAATACCCTTTCGCAGTGCTAGCTGAGTAATATGCCCGGAATCATGTAAGATCCAAATACTCTATTGTGAGAGTGGTTTTGTGAATAGCGAAGAAGACAAATGAGCAAACGCCATGCGGAACTATGAAATATTTGCTTTTTATTTTATTTTTTTCGGTAGGTTTCAGGCTTTATTGTTTCGCGTTGCGCTAATTGTGGGAGTTTTCTTTTGAATCGACCTAACAACGTTTACTTTTGAAACAACACATATTAACAGCACCCGTATTTCATAATTGCAGTTATAACTGCTGGAAATGAATTAAGAAATTTACATTCAAAGTAGAAGAGTGAAACTGTTTACTATGAAAGAATAAATGTTTGATTTCATTAACTTGCTTTCAGTTGATTAAATTTTCAATATTATTTTACATTAGATACGATCCGACCACACTATCCTTAAGGTGCTTGACTTGTTGCAACCTTATTAGGTATGTGAGAAAACATCAATGTCTTCGTGAATAAAATTTATTTCATTTTCCTCTTGAACTATCAGCAAATGTTACTAATCGCCTACATGTACAATCACTTTGTGGATGATATTCAAAAATTGTTGTTTATTCCGTATTAGATTCGAAGTAACACTTTTCATTTAGTACGTTCCAGTGGTTGTTGCCCATATTCTCCAAATTTATCCCGATTCCGTGGGTTGATCTGGTTTTTTCCTTATTCGGCAAGTTTTATATCGAATGATCCTCAACTTCTGTGAAATGGTCAGCACTGGATGATCGTATTGGATTGTTAGTGATTGAAGTGTTACCAGGGAGAAAGAAATTAGAGAATGTTGTTCAGATTATTATTCAATGTATTTACGTGATTATATAATAATGTAATTCGTAATTTATGGCGACCGTATTGAATTAAATCAAACACGTTTCCATTCCAAATAAATTCAAAAGCAATCTTTTTGATTCTAGCAGCATGATACAGATATTTAATCCTATTTGGCTAGAGATACATTCACTTGAAAATTTCACGTTAAAAACTACCATAAGCTGTTCTTTTGATGGGTCGTTTCCATACGTCTTGACAGTGATACATTAGTTAATATTTATCTTATTGACACCAATCAGCACCATTTAGTATTGACAATCGGATTCGCTGTGAGCAGTATTTCGATTTTCGTTCATTTGCCAAGAAATGTTTTATGTAACAAACAAATTTGTTAATCTTAGTATTTGGTGCTTTGGGGAAAATTTGCTTTATCTTCTAACTCAATATTGAAGTAGATCTATAAAAGTTTAATTGATATTCAATCAGTACTGATTCAATCAGTTTAATTGATCGGTATGGTTGCAATGGCCTCTAGGATCACCCGTGGTCCTAGCTCTTCTCCGATATTTATTCTTTCTCCTTATCATGGCCTTAATTTCGCAAGGGAGTTCATAGGGTTTGCATAGTAGTTATGACTGTGTTGTCCTCTCTTGCCTGCTTCATCCTACTTGTTATTTTTTCTATCATTTTTTCAACATCACCGGCTGTGTTTAAATGAAAGGTGAAACTTTCATTAGCCAGATGGTCATGGAAAGCTTGCCAGTTAATTTTCTTCTTAACTTTTGGAGGATCGTCAATAAAGACGTTCTCAATTAAGAAGTGGACCGGTTGATGATCCGAGAAGAGCTCATTGAAGACATTTATTTCTATACTGGCATCGAATTCGCGGGAAATTCCCAAATCGAGGATATTTCCTCGTTTTCGGCCGAAATGTAATGAAATGGGTAAGTGCAGGCTTGCGTTCGTGCTTGTGATGAATCTATTTAGCTCAGTCCCAGCTTGATTACTTCTCACAGCGCCCCAATGCCTGTGGTAGGCATTGAAGTCTCCAATGATTAGGAGCGGTCCTTCTATCTGAAATAGGCTGTGGAGGTTTTGTTCCATTTACCTATTTGATGGTGGGTTGTACACCGAAATAATCACAAACTCAAAGGAGTCCGTTCGCATTTTGATGGCTGTCGCTTCTGTTTTTGTAGGGTGTGGTGTGTGAATCAGGTCGTGACTGACATTTCTTCTCACAAGAATGGCCGTTCCTCCTCCCTTACCAGTTAATCTATCGTTTCTGTATAGACTATAGTTGGGGAATCGGAGACGTGTTTCGGGCTTCAAGAAGTTTCCTGGAGGAGAATAATCTCGAATTTATTGTCCAGAATAAATTGTTTAAGCTCTCCAGTTCGTTGAAGCAGGGAATTTGCATTCCATGTGAAAATAAAAATCTGATCACACTGATTCATTTGTGTGTTAGTGTGGTGGCTTTCGCCACCATATCTTGCATCATCAGTTGAAGTGATCAGTGATTGCATGGTGGCGAAGAATTTTCCCATGTCTCGTGGTGTGAATGTTTGTATATGGTTGTGTGGTTTTGTTTGCTTAGGGTGTTGTCGTGTTTGTGGTGGTGCGACTTGGTGCTTGTGTTTGTGTGGGGCTAGTGTTTTGGGCAGCTATCTGTGCAAATGACTTCCTGATATTTTTGGAGTTTTTCGGGCAGCCTCCGTAACTTGCGGGATGTTCTTCACCGCAGTTGACACATTTCGGCTTCTCTTCTTGTATCTTCTTGCATTGTGTGAAATGGTGTAAGCCATCGCATTTCATGCACCGAGCTTGAGCGTGAAAATTGCCCGAAGAATGTCCAAACTGCTGGCAGTTATGACACATCGGCTGTCCGTTCCGTGGTTTAATAGCTTCCACCTTGCAGGTTAGTTGACATTAAGATGACTTCAGGGAGGTAGCAGGTGCGGTATTGCCATTTTTTCTCCGTCAGTATCTTCGTTATCTGTCGGTGGACGTGTGCGGTCTCCGGGATCATTTGCATTCCCAAATAAACCCGTTTTTCACTTACTGTCTTTATTTTGTTTTGTTTAATGAGTTTGTTCAGAGCTGTCCACTTGTCAGTTTCGTGCAGTATGATAGGTGCTGTCCTTTTTTGTTCGTTTGTGGCTTGGGTCTTGACTGTGGTCTTAGATGAGAATGGGGCTGATTGTGTGGGTGGTTTAGGAGTAATTTTTAGGTCGTGGAAGGTATTAGATGGTTTTAGGGCTGGGAGAGGTGGGAACTCCTCGTCTTCCTGCACCTCTTCTTCTATCAGTTCCTCTTCATCGCCTAACTTTGATTACAGTGCAAAAGCTTCTATCGAATGCCCAAAAATAAATATATGACTGCTAAATTGAAAGATAGAGGCCAGCAGACAAAATCTTAAGCGCTGTGTGAAGCGGCTTGAATAATCGAATAAGGGGATTCAATCAAAGTATGGAGACAGATCAAGGTGAGACATTTTGTAAACGAAATCCAAGGATGGTTTGTAGGGAGTGGGGCTTTGGTTTGTTGTTAGGGAGACGACATTATTGCTGTTTTAGATCAATTTTTCCAACTAGACTGAACAAAGTAAGATAATCTTGATGAGCAACGACCTCAAGATTTCCAGCAATAAGCTCGACATAGCTTGAGGACAAGGATAAAATCATTGCATACATACACCAATAACTTGATATCTAACACTACGATAAATGAAACAATTTTTGTTTTGTTTTTGTGTTTGTATTCCTATATAACTTTATTTTTTCACATTTTTTTTTGTTTAAATTTTAAATTATGTCTTCATCACCACTTTTATTTCATTTCACGTTCAACTTATTTATTAAATTCAATTTTAATGTTAAATATTTTAGCATAACTTCATTTAGTAACTCGCTCTCTTTATAGTTTTTTTTTTGTTTTCTTTTAAGTTTGATTTTGATGGTGTACGGTCAAGTGGAAAATAGAAAATTAGAAATTTTTAAATCTGGGAGAAGTTCTCGCATTGAATCAATTCAAATTGTGTAAATAATTGTGGCCTCTGAGAAGAAGTGATTAAAAAAAAAGCAGATTATTTTTATTCTTTTCTGTTGTGTTTAGATCAAATGTTTCATATGTGAATTTTTTGTAATTTTTGTTATTTTTTTTTATCACTTGCAATTGATGTATGTGTGAACTTTGGAATATACTAATAATAGTTTTTTATCTCTTTACAAATATCAAATGGAGTAGATATAGATTGTTTATCATTTAGGGTTTGGCTTTTTTCTTGCTATTGTTTTGTTTTTATTATTATTATGGGTTATTATTATTGAATTGATAAAATATTAAATGCTGTGATGCAATTGTTTGGGTTGCTTTTATTTTGATTGTGATCTACCATAATTTTTTTCTTATTTTTTTTGTTTTTCTTGAGGATTTCAATAAGATTTGTTTACAATAATCAATTTTTTGGCAATGTTTTAATGATAATTACAATTGAATGAATGCTAAGTGATCAGTGAGTAGAGTATTGTTATAAATTCTGTTTATTTATGTTTTTATTTAATTTGTTACTTATTTGAAATTGCGTGTAACCCTTCTAGACTAGTTAAATCTTAATTTAATCTTCTACGATATTATCGATTTGTTTTAGCTTTTTTTTTATAAGTTTTGTATTCATTTGTTATAGAGAACAGAATAGAACAAAATATTAATAAGTGAAATGACACGATGTGTAAATAGAATGATGCGTTAAGAAACAGTCTGTTGATAATATTAGTGTAGTTTAATCATCCTTAAGTTTCTCTAATTCATGATTTTCAAATGTCAGCATTCACATTCTTAACGATTTTAATAAAGTTATGTGGGCTAGCTCAGATTTTTAATATTTAAGATAAGATATACATTTATCAATATATATTTAAATGTTTTATGATAACCTTAAAGCAAAACCGTATGGAATTAATTTATATTTTACGCAGTGAAAGGAATGCATGAACAATGAATTTTCTTTTGTTTTAGTTGAAATAGTCCTTAGACGAAAAAGAAATCCTAGCAGGAAATGAAAGTGCAAAAACATTTCGTATCTACATTTTTGCAGCTTGAAGAAAGGACCGTTCTGTAAAGAGATGTTTTCCACTATTTTTAATATTACTTGTTCTATTCAATTGTTAAACTTGTTCGTTTATTTTTGTTACTTTCTCCTCTCGTCAAACTAATCAATTAATTATTTTGTTTATGTAGGTGTTTTGCTTGTCCATTGTGTTTTGGCTTGTTAAAAATTTATAAATATGCTTTGAAATCACCTCAGTTATAGCTTTCTACTTAAAAGGCATTGTGTGAATTCATCAAAGGCGTAACAGCCCTTCCAAGTGAAATTCGTTTTAGTTTTACTTTTGTCGTCGTCATATTATATTCAAGAAAAGACTACATGTAGAACTATGTAGTTTAAATCTCTTGATACAACAAGAAAACTAAGAAGAAAATGAAAAAATTCAGAAAAATGTCTCATGCTAGCTTAAAAAATTGACCGGTCCCTTCTTCACGGATTCAACTAAGTTAATCAGGACTTCAATATGATTTTAGAGTAAACACAGTCATGCTTGGAGGTTCTTTTAATTTTTCTGATTTAATTCAGTTAATATTTGTTTATTTATGTTTCATTGATTAAGGCATAAATGTTATTTGACTCAGAAAAAGACTATTTTATCGTTCGTGAAATATCTTATTGCGCAAAAAATAACCAAAAAAGGAAACCGTCGTCCAATGCTTTATTGCTATGGCTCTAAAGATTGTTAGATCATCGTAGTTGATTTTAAGGGATTTTATCAGTTCAGTTATTCTAATTTTAAATGTTATCCTTAATAAAAGTTCAGTTTAAATTTTCATTGAATAGAATTTATCATTTCAAAATAATATTTTTTTAAGCAGTATTCTCCATTCGAAGTGTTAAAGTGTTAAGTGTTAATTGTATTAAATGTATCGTAAATTTCAGTTTAACTTGATATTTAAATCGAATTTCGTACATTCTGTCATTTAAATGCGTTCCATTGCAATTTAACTATTAGTGGATTTGTTTAGATGTATTTCAGTTATTACTTTGTTAATGATTGACATCCTTGAACGCAATAAAAGTGCTTAAACCTGATTGAATTTGATGTATAACTTCTAAATATTTTGAATTCTTAGTATCTAGAAAATTGTAAAAATTACCAATACTTATTTATTCACTTGTTGATTTTGTTAATATTCTTCTTTTTTTTTTGCTTTAATCTTATCATCGATAACAACAAGTTACAATTATTGTTAATTCGTTAATTTTACCGTTACATAATAAGAAGATTTCAAAATTTAAATGATACTATTATGCTAGAAATTTAATTTTTAATATCAACATTCCTCCAATTTGTTTAATATTTTGGATATTTCCTTTTCATCGTTCCATCGTTAGTGGTTCTGTCCCGGTTGAAATAGACTTCATATGTCCTTTGATTTTAATGAAAAGAAAATTCTTTTTTTTTTTTTTTTAATATTCAACAGCTAAATACTATTCCTTGAAGCTTTATCGCTATCGATTATAAATTAATTCATCTAATTGATAGTCTAGTTAGGTATGGATTTTCAATGAATGATATTGTTTTCATTTTAATTATTTTTATGCACTTTTTCAAGCACCGGTCTAGCACTATTACACGCTGTTTGTCGAATGTTTGACGATGTTCAATTTTGCAATATGTCCTCCCGGCAAACCCCTACTAGTCTACGACGTAATGAAGTGGAATTTCTTCAGCTACCTTCGAATAAATATCTAAATATCTCCACTATATAATTTTATTTCGTTATGAGATATCAAGCTAAGTCATCTTTGAACATTCATAAAAAACATGTGGTTCGATTTTTCAATAAATAAAAAAATAATTTGAAATAAATTTATTGATAACCTCCAGCTTAAATTTCTTTGTAAATTTTCACTTTTACTTAATTCATAATTTTCGTATTTTAACGTCTTTTGTATTTATTTTTAATTCACGTTATCTACTTAAGTAAACTGTAATCAATCACTAATTGAATTGATATAAATCCTTTTCTACAATATAGGAATGAAATAAATTATAACAAACTACCTTAAGGGTAAGACGTAATAGAAAGAAAATTTTGGCATGCAGAAGAAATTAAGCGTTGAAATTGTTGAAAGACTTTTCGTGGTCGATGGAATAGCATTGCAAATTTTCTTCAAACCGGGATTTGGAAGATCTGTGAGGTGTTTTTTATCTACATTTCTTTTTTGAGGAAATTTTTAAAGTATCATCCTATAATAGCTAATAGAATATGTGGCGATAATGATAGTGATGAATCCAATTTAGTTTATGTAATAGCAGCAAACTATAGCACTTACACAAAGTTAAGTAAAGCGTTACATAATGATTCGTTAATTTTGTTGTTCTAATATCATGTTCCTTAGCTAACAATTTAAATTGTATAAAATTTCAATACTACATTAAAGCAGAAACCTAATCATATTTCCCAAACATTACGCGGACAGCGATAGTCAAAGAAAAAAAGAATTGGAAAGAAAAGTTTCGATTCGATTTAGAGTTTTTATTTGAAATTATTTAATTTATATGGGATCCATAGTTTCTACATGCATATTTGCATGAATGTTTGTGTTGTATTTAATTTTCTTTTGCATTAGAAACTTTATGGTTGATATTTCTCCTACGCTCGCATGATGTTTGATAAAATTTTCAACTTTTTCACTCCGATAAGCAAAAGGATGGTTGTTGATGTTGTTGTTTTCCAGCATTTTAACATAGAAAGTAAATGAATTTGTTGAGGAAATTCTCATAAATTATACATAGCTAACTCGGATATTGTTTTATTTTTGCGGTTGTTGTTGCTATACTCAATTGAAGTTTTTAAATTCAATTAAAATTGGTCGATAGATAAGTTGTTGTTTATAAATAGAATGTTCATATTTTTATTAAAATTATTATGTTCGCGGCTGCTATTACATAAGTACACATTTTCCTTTTTCCGCCCACGGATTGTTCTTCTTGTCGGGCGCATGTATAAGCGGATCGTTTTTCTCATTTTCCACTACATAGTCACGCATCCTAAAAGAAAGATGAAAAAATTATTAATTAAAATTCTAATTGCCTAAAGATTTCATTAGTTATTAATTTAAATTTGTGTAATCATATTTTTTTACCTATATATATATACAGTTAAATATTTTTTTCTAGTTATTTTCGACAAAAATCTGACTTTCAAAAAGTTCCTCTTCAAGGATCTCAAGGCTCAAGGATCTTCTTCCTTGCATCAAAGGCCTTTATCCTTTTCTATTGGGATGAGGGCATCTGAGATGCAAAACATTTAGACGACTAATCACTCCTCACTACTCACCTTCCCTATCAATCTGAGGACCAAGTCTGGAAACGTTTGACACATTACTTAGGGCTAGGTTTTATTTTCCTACGCCAAAAGGCTTCTTCAGACTATATACGCAATATGCCCTAGTATATTGCGCCACGTGATTCCATTTGCTAATCGTTTTTGCATTTCTCTAACCATAGTTTCCGGACAGAGCTATCCAATTTCGCTGAAGAGGTCCCCGCGCTGCTGACTCCATCCTTTGCAAGAGAAAAATATGTGTGGCAGGCTTATCCACCTCATTCGCCTCTACTGTATATAACATGCAGTAAAGTTACCGTGATCTGTCAATTTTGCGCAGGTAACACCGAAAACAACCATGCCCGTTTAAGACCTAGGTCAAGCAGAAATCGGTCTCATCATGCACTCGACTCAACCACGGCCTCAAGTCAAGAATGAGACGCGCAATCCACTTTCTCCTTGTGTCTATTACTACTCCCAGGACTATTGCCAATCGCTGAGAGAGCGTTGCTTCTCTTCCCTGGAGAAGAAAAAGCTGCTCTCTCCAATTCCATATTCCTAAAAAATGGGATTCCCATTGTTATTTCATGGTGAACGGCATTCACGATGGCGGGGTGGATAAGGTTAGGAGCCGGCATGATTTCGTCCATCTTTTCAGATTCTTATGAGTGAGGCGACTTTTGGGCACCGAGCTGGCGTTGCTGCTGTTGATTAGCTTACGGAGACATTATTTAGCTGACTTATAAGCTGTTAATTCGATGCATGCCACTTCCCAGCTTCCAGTTTGTGACACTCTCTTCGTTTTTCGGCAATTTCAGGTGACCATCAGTATACTGGTGGCTTGTCGTGCTGGAGTCTTGGGGACATAGAAGTCTTGCTGGCGGACGTAATAATTCTTCCCACATGTTTTGCCGCATGTCTTCCGCTCCCCAACGTTGATTACGTCAGCGGTGATCGTGCCAAACGCACTTCGTCAAACTTATCAGTATCCACTTTCTCATTATTCCACCTGGTCTGCAAGAAGTACCATTATGGATCTCCAGCGCTTCATAATGGTGATCGCTGGCCGAGTAATTCCTTAGTTTTCTCCAATATCGAACTGAGTGTACTAGGTACTCCACAGCGAATTTCACATCAGTTATGGTTCCATTGCAGCCCCATCGACGGAAAGTAGGGATGCGACTTGTGTTCAAAACGACGAGCCCAGTTCTAGCTGCCATTTCCAGGATCCGTGTGCCGCAATATAACGATCGTGGAGTGAATATTCTAAGCTTCAATAGTTGTTTAAGCCAGACTAGTTATCATTGAATCCTGACCTTAAAAACAGAGCTAGAACAAACATATGAAAACCATGCAAAAGAGGTATTTCACCAAGGAAAAACCCCCATAAAGAATCGAAGCGAGGGTTGCTCCAAATGAATGCGATCACATGACAGTGAATATACAACGGAGAAAAGCGTGAACAAGGTCATTCTAAGCTCCGGAGGAGAGGTACAAACTCTTAACAAGACTTTGCGACCAACACACTTACTTTTGCGATTCCTTGTGCTTCGTTGTTTGTTACGTAGCAATGTACGATGGCTGGCAGCATTTCTTACTTATGCATTCCAGTCTACCCTATTTTGCCCTTTTCTTTTGCACCCACTTCTCCAAAACACTTGCCTGAAATATTCGGCACAAAAAGCTGGTAAACAGTTTAATATAATAGGATTTCGTTTAGTTCGAATGAAATTAATCCTTGAAAAATCCGTGACATGATATCCACACACGAGTGGTGACGGAGGTAATTGATATTTTGGTGGGTTCAACATCTTTGGTCAACATAAAAGCGAATTTGCAATCTTAACAGAAAACTGCATATCCTTTCAAATCCAGCACAGCCACTTCCTGCTTAGTACACTATACCTAAACGTCACAGCAAGTGCAGACCTAGTATCAGTACAAAGAGTGATAACACTCCGTGGTGACTTCTAGCAGACAGAGATAGAAAAAGCATAAGTAGATTATTATTATATTGCGTTTCTACTCAAGAACATTGAAAAAAATATTCTTGTTAAACGAAATCAAAACACGGACAAAGTTTTTCTTGTTAAACGAAATATTGTGAAAAAAAAATTTAACTAATACAAATGAAATTCTATTTATTTTGGATGCATTCCATTTAAGCCAGAAGTTTGTTTGAAGTATTCTCCCTGCTTTGTATTTACATTGTGCTGCAAGACTATAGCCAATCAGAAGGCAGTAAAATTAAAGTAGGTCATTGGTCAAACTATTGAGAACTCGAACAGATTAAACATTTCGAACCTTTGGAAAGAGGAGAGATAGATTGAAACTCTGCCTTCTAGACCGTACTAGCCAAGTCAAGATTTGACTTGACTTTAAGCCATACTAGCTCATCATAAATGATTGCAATGGTTAGAATAGGGTTCTGCTACGGAAGTAGAACAGTTGACGACCAGGAAACTGAGGGCTTGTCTTGGCTCCCGGAGGGTAACAGGATAGAATTATAATAAATAATTATTCATACAATGTAAATTAAGGACAACGATTCTGATGTACTCAACTGGAGAACCCCAGCAGTATTAATGAAAAAATCCTCTGCAAAACAATCAATCATTGATTCATGGTTTAGTTCAACCATGCCTCACTCCTCCTATGGTCAATAATGCTTCATGATCCTATTTATTGTGAAAATACTTGTGTATTTCGTATCGCAGAAATTGCCAGACTCAGCAGTGGTCATTATGGATTTCAGGATTTCTCTTATACTACTCTTTGAAAACAAGTCCGTATCACTGAAAATTGGAGTTCCTGGCACCTTTAATCTCTTCTGGGTAAATGATTGAGTTGTAATCATAGATCTTACATAAACTGGATGATTCATATATCACAAAGAAAGGTGAAAAGATCTCAAGCTGGTTTCGAACACGCGTCCCTGCCGCTTCTCGTCAGGTGCCAACTCACAGGCCGGGACGCATCGATTGGCACTACCAGCTGGGTGAAGGTCGTCTGGTTATAATTACGTTTTATCATTTTCGCTCTCAGCTTGAACTTGTCCTATGTTCCAATTTGCCTTTGGTAAGCTTTATCAATTTTTGAAGTTTTTGGTGGATCAATTTATCCATTTTCACTTAGAACTTATAAGTGATTTATACCCCTGCTAGCTAACTAAGCGAAGACTCTTGGGTGCGGAAGTTCTGATCAATTGATCAGAACTTAAATCACTTATAAGTTCTAAGTGAAAATGGATGAATTGATCCACCAAAAACTTCGGAAAAAAAAATGCATATATCACATTATTTTGAACCAGTATAATTACAACTATCGATGATACTTTGTGTCTAAGAAGACACAAACTCCTGTACGACAAGGATACAAATTTTTGTACGACAAAATCAGAAAAATTACGATGGGAGACTCAAGAGTTCTATCCGTAGCAGGAAGCCCCTTCATTGTAGATAGGTTGGCAGTGACTTTAAGTTATTCTCTTTTCTTTTGTGATCCGATTAGGTCAGCGGTGGTAGTTAATAAAAGTCAAGAAGGGAGAAAAAACCGGGGCAAATGCAGGCCTAGTCCATTCAGAATACAACCTCATTAGAATCTCATCTTGAAGCCTTTTACTCTTCCACTTATTGGGTTTTCATTTGTGAGCTTACATGCCATTTATTGCAGAAAAATAAAATGTTCAACCTTCCGTGTACTTGTAAACTATCCTGTCGAGTAAATTATGAACGCAATGGGAAAATTCGACATTATATTCAGTCCTCTTAGATAGGGATTAGATGTAATATTTTGGACAAAAGCTTGAGATAAGTTAAAAATGATGGAAATTTCGTCTGCAGTATAGTGAAAAGAATCTCTGTTGAAGAAAGGATCTAGACTTTTTCTTACAGTCCAAGAAGTTGCTGTAACTTTTGCTGTAGCCGTCCTAACACAGGATATACATAAAAATTCAACAAACTTAAATCTAAAAAGCAAATGACAATGGTGATGGTCAAGAGAAAAGGCAGAAGGCAATCTGGGAGCACAAGAAAGAGAAGAAACAGAAATAAAAGTTGGAATATTTTAAAGATTTTTGTTTCACTAAAACATAATACACCAGAACAAAAGAGAGAGAATATTGGAGAATATTTGATTTTGTGGAATAGGCCCTAAATGCGCTGTTGTGCCATTGCTAACGACGATGCAGATGAAAGAGATTGGCAAAGAGGGTTCGAAGTATTACTCACAATGACAAGGTAATGTTTCAAGCGGGTGCTCAACTTCGCAGGGTTAGAAGGTTATCATAACACGCTTAAAGGATAATTAAGGATCAAATAAGATGAAAAACTACAATGAATAAAAAGTGTATAGTCTACTTTAATTGAGCACAAACAAACACAGTGAATAAGAAACTTCAATTCAAAGTAGCAATTACGGCGGGAAAATTAAGATTCATTTGACTTTGACTTAAATGAATTTTTAAACCGCTGTTTTTGGCGAAGGATTTCATCCTTTCTTTTTAAAAAGATAGATATTTGGCATAATTTTCCATATATCTTGTATAAATTTGCTAGGATTTTTATCACTCAAACTTGTTTGTTAAATATTTTTTTTTTGTTTCTAATGTATGTTTTCAATGTAAAACATTTCAAGTTGTAATAAAAGGGAATGAATCATCAATCCATGCCTGTTGTCTTTTGGTTTGTTTGGTCCTTTTTTTGGAGATGGTCAGTTTTGCAGTAATTTTTTTTAGCCCAAAGGGTTTTTACTTTATTCTATCAAATGGGTTAAGAAAACGAGATGCTACTCATTCTGTAAGAACGGACGAAATGAGCTTCAAAGGTCTTTTAATTATGGTCAAACTCGAGGGAGGACTATAGATTTTCACGAGTGTATTCCTAATTTCATTGAATGGATTAGCGCAGAAGAACAATTTGGGTTGTTTCAACATAATGATAGCGTTTATAAGAAGACATGTTTTCATATATATCTTAGAGTGCCCAGTCAGAACTACATATAACAATAAGAAAGGATACTTCTGTATCTATGAAACCGAAAATTGGTCAAAATGTTTGATTTATTTCAATATTCTTTTGCAAGCTCTACTGAGAAATATTGTAGAGCCGATGGTCGTAATTATGAAAATCCAATTAGTAGTGAGTTCCTGAAGCATTCTTCAAATAAAATTCATGTTATTCATGGATCACAATCAGGACATGAAAGTAAACGAAATAATTTAATTGAATATTTTCCCAGTACTCTTATTTGTATTCAATATTTTCTAAAAGCTGGTCTAAGTTCACATCTGCAAAGAGGTCGCAAGAAATACGGAGAGACTGATGGTGTACCTTTGTTCTTTAATTGCTTCAGTCCTAAGGAACGCGTAAGCCAGAATTACAGCAATACGTAATTCATCAATACAAAACAGAAGTCTATTTGCACAAATTGGAAGAAGTATAATCGAAAATACATCTCAAACCACGTTAACAATTATTCCTCTTTCATACCCCTACATCTCCTTGTAGCTAATAGTTGTACACTATCACAAAATTTTGCAATACACGCAACAACGTCTGTATAATTTGTCGTGAGATAAAAATTTTGGTTTTTCTTCGCGATATCTTTGTGAATTATTCATTGGATTTTATGCTTTTAAACATCCTGTCTTCCTTATACAACATTGTTTATCAGACTTAGATAAGCACAAGCAATAAATGCGAATGACAACAAGGATCAGCGTGATCATCGCTTGAAACCATCTAATTTGGAATGTTTAAGATACCAGTGTGCCACTAACCTTTCGGTTTTCTTCCGCCACAAAATTCTCAGATCCAATTTCTAAGCATGGAAAGGATTTGTGGCTGTAGGCGCTAAAATGTGTGAAACTTTCTTGGAAATTGTTTTTGCGCCCACTTCTACGAATCGTTGCTAAAGTTATTCACCACGAAGACCATTCAATATTAACAGTTTACTCACACAGCAAACATTATAATACAATTAAAATTAAATTATCTACAAAGGCGAATGCCTGCTGTGAAAATTTCATCGTTTTACAATAAAAGGACTTAAGGATTTTTCTTCTTCTTGCCTACAATCAAGCAGTGAACCGTACCTACCATACGTACAATTTTTATTCCAATCCAATGCTTTCCTCGCAACCATATTTCTATATAAATTACTACCCACAGCTTAGGTAACTGCGGCAAGGAATTTCATTTTACGAAAACCTTAAATCAATATGAAAGTTGTGGAGGGAGGGGGGTGGATTCTGTATTTGTTAAGCATAAATACTAATAACATTGACACTGTAAAACTTTTTACACAGCAGTGAAACTCATTTTGCTTTCAGCTACGTCTTCCTGTTGTGCGCGTTGTTCAAATGACGAGTGTTGAACGTTGAAAGGAAGCGTAGCCAGTAGTCAATAACAACACAGGACCTAAATGGTTACAGCATCGACCTTGAATTATTCATTTGGGAATTTAAAATGTCCGTCGGCTGATTTATGGCTATTAAATGGTTTTTTTTTTCGTTTCGTTTCAGAATATATATAAAAATATATATATTTTCCTTTGTGCTCCTTCTATTTTCTGCTCATTTCCTTCTCTGTTGAGTATCAAAGAGAGAGAAAGTTGGTGACTGCAATCATTAATTTGAAGAGTTTAAAAAAGGACGAAAACTTTTCAAGTGAAAGAGAGAGCGAAAACACAAACCAGCGGAAAAATCCAAGAATTCTAAACTTGCAAAAGTTTATTTTTCGTCTCGTGGACAATTAATTTTTGCTTGATAAAGGGTTTTCAACGAGTTTATTTAAAGGAGCAAAAGGAGATGTAACGGCATACTTTCATTTCTGATGTTGTTCATTTGCATAATTTTTGGCAGGGGTTGTTAAATTAATAAGGTAAAATGCTTGAATCTTAAGTTATTTTCGACACTTAAAGATGAAGTTGGAGAAAGTAAAATAGAGTTGATCCACTCGACTGAGAGGTGAAATCCTATTTGTCGAAAGTATTAAGTTTTCTTTTGGTATTACGTACACTCCTGATTCGTGTAAGGCTACCTAAGTATATTCACCTTAGAGACAATTACAAAATACGCTGAAGTTCTTTTGACTTCATTCCGGCAGAAATCATCCAAAGTGAAAAATTACTGTTTAATAGCATGGCAAAAGCTGAGCTGGTAGGGTTGCGCCATCTTAAGTTGAGTTATATTAGAAAAAGGCGGAGGAGCCTGAGTCTTTTTGACGAGCTTAACTTTATGCTGAAACAAACAAACAAATCTGTGCAAGTGAAAGCAAATCAAGGTTTGGTACAATTGAGGTATCTTTTGAGGCAATGTCTACCAGGTATCGGAATGAATCCTTGTGCCTCCGTCATAATTAGTTGCTTTATTAGGCGCCCATATCAGTGGTTCGCAATATTTTTTACACTCAGAACAACACAATCGGCATAGACTTAAAAGACGCCTTTTTAAAAAAAACAATTCAATTAAAATTTTCCGAAAACTTTAATTGAATTTTTCACTCATATCAAACAGCATCGCTTATAATCCAATTTCTACGCAAGACCATCAACATTTGCCCGTGTTTGAAAACAGATGGCGTTGCAGAGGGAAATTGACATGTTCGTCGGCCTAATTTATATGAGGAGTCCTCATGCACATGTGATTACCAAATGACAATCTATATTTTACATGAAAATTTACAAACCTAAGAGAGTTGTCAGTTTTATGAGAACCACGACTTCTAACGATAAACAATATGTGTATTCGAGAGGATATATTGTTGAAGCAGCGTTTTAATCTGTAGCAATTCTTAATTTGACAGCCTCTTCCGTTCGAAATTCTAAGCAATTTGCTGATCATGTCGTCACAATTGATAAAATTCATTATTCGTTAGATATTTTGCGATAGCTTCAGTTGTGGTTACAATAGCCTCGGTAGTGGTTAAGACGAACCTGTCCGCCGGAAAATTAATGCCCACAATAATTTTGCTAACCGAAGGGATTTAAGAAAGACAATTGGGGACAAAACTTCAGACCGAAGACGCTATGGTAAACCGCAGAACCGCGTATCTTGCATATAAAATGATTGAGATGCAGATGGCTGTATGCAGCCGAAACGCGTTCCCGACATCAAGAAAGCATGGCCCGGCAGAGTCAAGCTATACCAAGCTAATTTTGGCCTGCGGCAACATTCAAACGAACTTCAAAAATAAAGAAAGTTAAAAATAGCGAAAAGAACGAAATTTCGTTCGGAAAAGATACAAACAAGATTTCTACTACTGTTGGACAAACAAAATGCGGAATATAACGAAAGGATCCAGAAAGTTTATAAGAATATACATGGACAATTGAATAACGAATCGACTACAGCTTGACCGAAAAACGCTGCTTCTTGTACTTGGTTAAGAAAAACCACATAGGACCGTGTTTCAATCCTTCAATCCTTCAGACCTTCAATCTTCTTTTCATTTTTTGTTCTTTGAGAGGAACTCTTTTCGAGTGGTATTTGCAAAAAGGCTTGATTCTGGGCCGAGTATTTTGTTCTAAGTCAGAAAAATATAGCGTAATACTGGAGCGGGCGACTGATGAAGCAAATAATTATGATGGCAGTGCAAGGATCCATTCCGATGGAATATATAATCGTGTTTCAGTTCTTTTCAGCGACCAGTAAACAAGTTTTATAAGTTTTAAAGTTTACCCTTTTCCCTTCTATTTGGAAGATGAAAAGGATGATTCTTCCCCTCCCTTTTCTCACATGTTAGGACTTTTTCAGAATTGCTTTTCGAATTGCTAATTCAGGAATCGCTTCCATGAATTAGGACAAGTTTAACGAGTGATGCACAAAGTTTGTCTTTTTCTATACACATCAACGGATCTTAATATGGGGAATGAGCCTTGTTTGATGATTTTGTTGTCCACTTAATTTCATCACATTCATTACCCTTACTGTCAATCTGAACTTCAGATTACTTAAACTTGTTGATCACTTCAAATTCAAAGTCTTCCAGCGTCTAGGACATTGGTTTTCCTTTGAGAACCAGTTTTGCATTAGATTAATTCACAGGATATTACTAAAGGCGTACATGTATTGTATAAATACCTGTCTATTTATGATCAAAATGTTCCTAGGGCTAAAATTTTTAGAGGAAAACAAGTGCATATCCATAAGGTAGGTTTCTCACTTGGTCATTGTAGCACTACAGCCCATTTCGGGCCTTGGCTTCCCGCAGGTGTCGCCTCCAGTTGTCTCGGTCCATTGACCGCGTCCTCCAATTTCGGAATCCGAGTAGCGTGCTGCTATCTTCGTCTACCGAGTCGGACCAGCGCTTTCTTGGCTTTCCCACTGGCCTGAGTCCCTCAGTTTTTCCGACAAATACCTTTCTAGGTATCCGACCTTCATTCATTCGCTGCACATGGCCAGCCCATTGCAGCTTCCACAGTTTTATCACAGTGGAGACTTCTGGCTCGTCGAAAAGTTCGTACAACTCATGATTGTACCTAATTCGCCACTGACCTCCTTCCTGCGTTGCTCTCACGATTCGTCTTAGGACCCTCCTTTCGAAAGTGTTTAGTATGTTTGCGGAAGCTTGAGTGAGGGTCCATGTCTCACATCCGTAGCACAACACAGGTCTTATCACAGATTTGTATACTTGCAGCTTTGTTTTCCTATGTATGAAGCTGGCCTTCAGAATACCCAAAACTGAGTAGAACGCTTTATAAGCGAGCTGAATTCTACGCTTTATTTCCGCCGTTTCATTACCATCCTTCACTAGCTTGGAGCCAAGATATGTAAATTCGTCCACATTTTCCAGGTTGAATTCGTTGATTGTTATGTTTTGCCGGTTGGGGGTGTTTCTCCTGGTTGGTATCATAACTTTTGTTTTGGACTCGTTGATTTGCAGCCCCACCCGCTTCGCTTCTTGGTCTAGTTTGAGCAGGAGTTCCTTGGCAAATGAAAAGGATCTTGACAGGATACTGATGTCATCCGCATAGGCTACAAGTTGGCTCGATTTGTATAGTAGTGTTCCTTTCGTATCCACAGGTAGTTTCCGTACGACGTATTCTAGAGCTATGTTGAATAGCAGTGGAGCCAGTCCAGCGCCCTGCTTCAATCCTACCTTTGTTTCAAAGGCATTAGTCAGCTGGTTATTGATTCTGACTTGTGCTGTTGTTGATGCCATTGTCATTCTTGTCAGGCGGGCTAGCTTCGCTGGGATTCCAAGCTGAAGCATTGTTTGGTACAGTACTTCTCGATCAATACTGTCGTATGCTTGCTTAAAGTCCACGAAAATTTGGTGGACGTCGATGTTAAATTCCCAGCACTTTTCAAGGATCTGCCTAACTGTAAACAGTTGGTCAGTAGTTGATCGTCCGGCTCTAAAACCACCTTGATACTCCCCAATTATTTTTTCAGCATATGGTGTTAATCTACCTTCAAGTATTTTTGTGAGGATTTTGTAAGATGTACAGAGTAGTGATATACCTCTGTTATTCTCGCACTGTAGTTTGTCTCCTTTTTTGTGGATAGGGATGATGATGGATTGGCACCACTCTTGCGGCATCTGCTCTTGATCCCAGACGTGTTGGATCAGCTTGTGGATGATTTTCTGTGCCGCAACACCGCCGTTCTTTATCAGTTCTGCTGGAATTTCATCACTGCCCGGCGCTTTACTGGTTTTCTGGCTATTGATAGCATACTTGACTTCTTCCAGAGTTGGAGGAGCCAAAGGAGACGGTTCGAAGATGTTTGACGACTCTGCTGTTCTTGAGCCGTGCGTAGGATTAAGGAGCTCCTTGAAATAGGCAGCCCATCTTTCCTTAATCGTATCGTCGTCAGCAATGATGTTACCGCTTTCATCTTTACAGAGTGAAGTCTTGGGCTGATATCCTCGTCTTAAGCTTTTCACTACTTTGTAGGCGTTTCTCGATCTATTGCTCGCTAAATTTGCATCTATTGACCTTAATTGGTCATCAAAATATTTTCTTTTCTTATTTCTAATAATCTTATTGGCTACTCGTCGGAGGTTCTCGTAAGTTTCCCTCTTCGTCGTGGTATTTCTATTAACATATTCTTTATACGCCTGGTTTTTCTTTTCTAACGCATTCTGACATTCATCATCAAACCAGTCATTTCTTCTGTGCCGGGCTATATACCCAATCGACCGTTCTGCTGTGCTTTTAATTGCTCCTTTCACCTCCATCCATTCGGTTTCTCACTTTCCGAATAATGAAATAGTTTATTGGTAAAAGCGGGTAGCATCCACGCCCCTCATCGGCAAGGTTTCCAGGTCCAAAAGTTCGGGTTCGAATATTTTTTTAGGCACAAGCCTTAGGAAATCGCTAAGGATTTGCCAATAGAAAGAATTCATCATATGGCTAAATATGGTTCCGAATACAAGATGCAGGCCAAACAACAGAAGCTAATGAGCAGATAAGGCTTACAAACTTATAGCTCTGATGTATTCTCATGAAATTTAAGGATACGACGTTCCGATTCAAGTTCTTTTGTTCTAGTTTCGTCTGCTTGATCAATTTTGAGTTCTCAGTCCGTCTGTGAAAACTCAAAAGAAGGGAAGTATTTAAAGACCTTCTCAGAAAAAACTTGAGACGAAAAGGAAGCTTAGAAAATAGCAAAATTTTTTGAGCAAGAAAGGAAGTCTTTAGTTTATTAAATGTACATATTTTACTGTACAACTAAACGAGTAAATATAATTTCGCTTTATTCAGATGATATGGAGGAAAAAGTTTTTTTTTGGAGGGATATGGAGGGAAACATTTTTTTGCCCTAAGAACTAAGTTGCCTCGTTCCCCGTCTGTTTCTTTGTATTTCCTTGTACCATACGCGTTTTGGCGATCTCTGGTGTGTGATTTCGTCCTGAGTTCGTCGGTTCGTCATCGGAGTCCTTTTAATGCCGGAAGGGGTCTTTTTTATGCGGGTGGGAAAAAGTCCGTGGTTTCTTCCGTCTTTAGGAAGTCCCCTGGTTTGGTCCTTTGTCTGATGTCATTGTGCAGTGGGGCCTTTGTTTTTTGTAAAATTATGTTCGAATGGGAGCTTATTTTTTGGCTTAAGGTTTGCCCGTGAAATTTTTTTTTTTTTGATTGTATATAATTTTTTTAAGTACGTTCAAATGACGTCCTTTATGTTGTACATGTTGTGCTTCCACTGTTTTCCTAATGTGAGTTGAAATTTTATACATTTGTTGTTAAGCATATGGTTCGCAAAGTTAGGTTCAATTGTTTATTTCCGACTATCGTACCCTTTTGTTATAGCTTCTCATCTGATCACAAAATCTTCGTTCGACTTTTCATCCTGATTGACCGATGTAGCTGTATTGACATGCAAAAATCAATTAATATACGCCCTTTTCGTTTTCTTCGTTGTGTTTGTGTTTTGAATGCTACGTTGATGTTGTATTATTTGATTAGATTTACTTTTATATAGAAACAGGATAATTTATTAGTCAGGAGACTTACTAATATGACAGCTACTTTGCATTCTGCAATACGTGTTGAAATTTAGAGTTTCAAAGCTCTTACATTCTTTAGCTCTCTTTAATTTGTGTTTTGTGTTGAAACTTACCACCATTTCGGACATAGTTATGGGGTATAATTACATCCTGAAAAAGTGCATGCCTATCACCAGTAAATTCAAATCAAAGAAAGCTACATTAGTCTATGTTTATAAAGTGGCGATCATATAAAGGAGCATTGCTATTATCTAATTGAACGATTTGAAGGATTCAAACTTCCGATAGATCATGCTTTTGGCGAAAGGATTCATACTACATTGATGACAGGTTATAGTTATATCATTACACGGTAAGGAAGGCATGTGATGAAACCTACTTGGATTTATATTTTGGGACACATTACATGAATTTAAAAGTAATATGAAACCAAGTGAAGACATAAACGTTCTTTTTGTTCCAAAATAAACTTGTGACTTTCTCGAAAGCAGGCGATTCTGGCGAGTATAATGTTACAAAGGAGTTGGTGTCGTCATTCAGTTTTTAGCTTTAATGGGATTGCTCGTTGGTCATATTTCTTCTTTCAAAGGGATTTAGAATCCCTAAAAGGCGTTCACCCTGGCTGCATGGTTCTGAATCTTCATTAGATGAAGTGTTTTCAGGAATGTTATTTTTCATCTTAGATAACGCCCATGAAATCATTTGATTTGCGTCTTCAGGTTGTTCGGACTTAAAACTAACTAGAACCTTTACGCAGCTAGGACTCTGTGCTGGCTGTTATGCTGATCATAGAGTTTTCGTTAATGGTAGTTCTACTGGTTGAAATCTTGAATTTTCCTAGAATTAAGGGAATATATTCAATCTATGGTGTAGGAATGAAAGTAGAATCAGTTTAAGTTAAAAAAAATCACGACAGATAATTCCGTCTATAATTTGAAAGTATATATGTTACACGTTTTTAGTGTGTTGCTATCTCTAGTTTACTCCATAATAAACTGTACTTAGGCTGCTTTTTAAAGTCCTAATTTATCTTTTTGAATATATTTTCGATATGTTTCAAGACAATTAAAATTTTGAAACCTTTCTAACGAACTACAAATGGAGTTACTCAGCTACACCAACTAACCACAACTATCATAAAATATAACCTCATTCTGTCCACTTACTTTAATTACAAATTTACGGTCATGCATTAACCATCTAAATTGCCAACTACAACCACATTCGACTACTAATGAAAGAAATTCTCGCAACTGAATTAATTGCATGTACTTTACAGCTTTTGTCATTCCAAATTTCACTCTTCCTACAGTACAATCGGTTTTTTTCTGAAGGATCCACTACGATGCAAACAAAATGCGTACAAAATGGTCACCCTGGGGTGAATTTAGCATCTAATTACACTAGTTCTTATTTGTCAGTGGAAATTTCCTGATAAAATATTGCCTAATGACTAAAAATACTCCTGCTTGAAATTGTGTCCAACTTTCCCAATATTTTCCACCTTTTCTCCCCCGTCGCCGATGTTGGTAACATGTTCGGCAAGTGAAAAACATGGCATGAAAAACATACGTTCCCTAATAATCCTTGCATGTGTTGGCAAGCGTTTGTGAATGCACAAATTCAACTTGTCGAAGAAGCACCTTGGCTTCCAAGGTTCGCCTGATCCTGCTACAACCGCACAAGTGATTATTCAGTTGTGTAGGCATTACATGTAGGATTCTGACCAAATCGGTGAGACTGCATGGTCGGTTGATTTGATATGGGAAACGGACATACAATACTCGTATAACGAACTTTAGGTGTTACGCTATGTTGTGTAGGGGTGGATGTATAAATTTGGCAACAAGAGTAAATAAATGATGCTATCCATTTTATATTGCTCGGGCATAGAAGATTGTTTAGCAATGGTCCTGTTTCGTGTGTGTAAACTTGCGACGGAAGGTCCGATACAATAGTCCAACTGCTACCGGTTTGAGTGTGATTTAAATAAGGATCTGGACACTACTGGTTTGATACAATAATTATGAGCTCGATAGGAACATTTTGATTGGTTTCTTAAGCGCCGGAAAGCTCTTATTACATCAATTATGACTAATTGGTTTTTATTAAGGGACTGTCTAGATGAGCTTTGTAACAGAATTACCGCATCAATCATTCATCCAATGCTGAAATAAATGATGAAATCGTATCCAGACCATTCCGAATTTTCAAAACATAATTCGTTTAGCTTCTCCGAATCGTAGTCCATCTACTGCATTTCAATTCCCCGTAAAATTGCAAATGAAGAGAATCCTTTAATCTTAAGTTTTCATCAAACAACCGCCTTCTAAATGTGGTTTTACAAATACTGAAATCGTTCGGCATCCGTAGCACAAAAACATGCCATCAACTAATTTTTTTTTTATTCCTTTGTGTATCAACTAAGTTGGTCGCTGTACAAAAGATATAAAATCAGAACGAAAAGACGAGATGAAATTAAGTCTTACGGCCAAAAAAGGGATATAACGATGACAAAATTTTGTAGCTATATCCTTTATGAAAGCAGAAGATAGAGAAGAACATCAGGCATAGCACCAGCTGCAATCACTTGTACATATATAATGTCATTGAATTCAATCTCACTGATTTAGTATAATATACTTACATAGATGCTTCACGGAAACTCAACGACAAAAAGAAGAAAGGAATAAGTAATGACGGAAGACGAGACAGGACAATCGGTAGTGAAAAGCGAGGAGAAATGATGGTCACAAATCTTTCCTTTTATGTCTTTTCTGTTTATTTCTGCTTTATGTATTCTTCTTTTTTTGCTGATTAAAGGCTTTTTAGTTATATATCTTGGATGCATGGATTTTGTGCAATTGGTCAAATTGAAACGTCGACGCCGCGACAATTTTTGTAGGCCCGAAGCTTATTTGAGATGATTGAATTGATTATTTTTAGATATAACGAAATTTAGTAGTGAAAGAAGCAGTAAAGCTGTCCTTGACGAAAATCCTTTTAATCTTTAGTGTCTTGCATTTGAAATTTACTTCTGTAGTTTGAGTTTTCACTTAATTAAATATTCATTGGAACGATATAGTGAAATTACATTGAAAAGTTAGCGCCTAAAAAATAAGACATCAAACATCTACATACATTGGCTACTTCAACAAGTCAGTGTATGTAGATGCATCTAAATCCTCAATCGGAAAAAAAACCTTAAACCTCAACCATAACATGTTGCAATCATGTTACCATTACTCATGCTGTTACCATAACTGTTTGTATAATCGGAAAAGGATTTTGAAAGTGATTTTTTACTATTTTATTCAAAAAGTAATCGTAGATTCAACAAAAACTAACATTCACAAGATAGCCAGTTACATAAATGTAAAATCAGCTCTCGCAATCCCCCATTGTGATAGGCTGAGTTTGACACTCTCAAACGCGCAATGCTTAAGGACTACCCACTAGACACTTCCCTTGTCAACGCGAGTATCAAACGTTGAGCCATTTGACACATTTCTTCGATCAACGTCTCATTTTCCTGTACCTAGGTACGCCTTCACATTACAGATTGGAAGAAAGTGCTAGAAAAGAGATCCTTTCATCTCCAAGACCTGCTAACGTTTCAGTATGACTTTTTCATACGTGTCAGAACGGCTTGAAAGTGCTAGAAAAGAGATCCTTCCATCTCCAAGACCTGCTAACGTTTCAGTATGACTTTTTCATATGTATCTGAATGGCCTCAAAGTAATGAGCCCCGCCATTCCATTTGCCAGCCGTTCTTTGCATTGTTCCGATTGACGTTGCCGGAAAAAGCTTTCCGAGTTCGCTGAATCGGCCACCGCGCTGTTCATTACTGTTGATTAAAGCTAAATGTCTGATTGGAATCATCATCGTATAGTGATGGCTTCTTTGTTGTGGTGCAACAGTTCACCACAGAAGTTGAGCCGTGAGATGTTATAGAGGCACTTCATTTGAAGATCAAAGATTCAAGAGATGCTAATCTGGTCAGAATCATCCTTGACTATTTCCAATTTCCCTGAAGATGCCCATGACAGCTCGGCCAGCTGACAGTTGTAAACCACAAATACAAATTAAAATATCACTGCCACAAGCAAGACTCAAACCTCCAACTCCTCTAACGCCCTCTGGCAGTGAATGCATTAAACACTATATCATCTGGTCAATCAATCAATCAATCCCTGCTTAAGAGCTGGGTTACGTAGAAATCAGTCTTACAATGCTCTGAATTGAACCACGACCTCAGGTGTGTGGCCCGAATTTCGAACATGTCGTACTTCCAGGCTTGTTGTCGATCCCTGAAAGAGTGATCTATCTCTTTTCTGGTGACTTATTTGCTATTGCCTTCATTTCTGTATTATTGAAACTTTTGTGCTCTCTAGCAACAACGGCAATGAGTATCAGCCGTGCGATCACTAGAACCGACGTTCCGCAGACTGTTTGATACGCGAATGCAGTTCGCAACGCTCCTTGCCTCTATGTTTGTTCCAACCACTTTCGGTGAGTCTCCTTGTTTTGAGAGTCGCTGCAATAATTCTGATCCACCTAGTTAAGCAATTTATCGTGACCGACTCGAGCCATCGAGATGTTATCGTGCAAAGATTACACGATATTCTTTAGTCGTCGTGTCCTTGATTTATTTAGCTCCTCTTTAATGTATCCTCTTTTCATCATGTAAGTACAATTTTACGAGCTGTAGGTGTTTGCACATCCCCGAAGCAAAACTGATTCAACTTTTTCGCTCCTTTTCCATCTGTAAGCGCTCCTGTGCCCGCTTTAATGTGAAGGACGAAACGTTTTTTATCATTTTGTTTCAAATCAATTTTAATGTGCTTTTGAAGGCTGAAATGGGTGTAATTGCCTTATTTTCATATCAGCCTGACTGAGCAGTTCCAGTATATCATAAGGATTTTCTTTATTTTATTTTTAGTTCCTAATATACGAGGGTCGGTATTGGGTAAACTATTTATATGGTCCCGCTCTGCAAGGATTGGAGAGCGGTTTAATTTGTCCTGGACGTCTACCAAAAGACAATATTGTCGTAGGATAGTGTTGATCGTATTATCTTTTTTATTGGAATATCTCCTTAAGGCAGCCTGATAAGAAAAGGAGATCGAGTGACAAAAGTATAGCAATGTTAGGCTTCTTTTGTTGCGTAGATGATCGGCCTAAGTCAGATGAAGTCGAAAATAAGTCCCCAGTATTTATTTACTCGGCAGAATTTTGGCAGTGTTCTAGTTTTCATCTTGTCAACTAAAATAATTTGCATGGTGTCAGGTCCTGAAATATGTGTCAAACAGGACAGTTTTAATCGTTCGCATTACTTGTTGATGAACAGTTGATGAACATGATTTTCAAAATTTGAAAAAGGATATTACCATGTGGGCAGGAGTATGGTTCCACCAGTTTTATATCAATTGTTTAATATTTTGTAATTTAATAGTTTGATTTTGAATAGTTTGGTGGGCTAATAATTTGAGATCGTCTGCACTCCTTTCATGTTAAACTTACGCTGAAGATGCTTGTATTTGTTGCGCCTTTTTATATGACGCTTACCATGTACGCCTCCATACAAAAAAAGTACCAAAATATTCGAGGAAACAAAAGTATAGAACTCGAACTCGTCAATATCGAGAAAATTGATCCTTAAAAGCATCCATTATTATATTAGGTATACATATGACAAAAAAATAACCAAATATTCATCATTCTTATATTCATTTGCGTCTTTACATCATTTCTCAATTTACATAATATTTTATCCAATATTCAATTACACAAAGAAATATTCCCAAATCAAAATGGCAAATGTATTCATATCAAATATACCATTCGGGATAATGATTACTGCCTTGACGATGGCATTTCGTTTTGAATAAAAAAATATCCTTACTCTGTTTCAATATTATCAACCTCCCTTCACTGCTGTCCTTTTTTTCGTTACCATCGTTGTAGGCACCAAATGCGCACAAACGTGCAAACGATACCATCACGCATACAAGGACAAGAAAGGATCTTAACGTACATACAATCTTACATACCTAAATAAAGTAATCAAATCATTAATCTTCTCTCGATTTTCTCTATTACATCAAGATACCTCGTTCGGATGGGGGAATAAGTCATCATTAATCTTATGTAAGAAGTCAAGTAACATTGGTGAATGTCGTGTTTTTTTTCCAAGGGATGTTTCCTTCCGCACAGAAACAAATAAATGTGTAATAGAAAATCATGTGTGGAAATTCAACAGGGTAGGACGAATGAGAAAATAAGGGTAAAAGCATCGAAATTGAATATTGGCTTCACTTAATTTTGATGCTATACACTTTTTGTTTTCTTTGACGGTGGGGGAAAGGATCAGCAATAAATAAAGTTTAGAAATCAGAAATCTACATTTAGCACAGCAATGCAGGATACAGAAATATATGTAAGCCAGCATTGCCATAAATTTTTGCATTTATTTTGAGTCATAAACTAAGCTAGTAGCCACTACAAATATTTCTATTTTAACCGGTCTGATAAGATCCTGCCGACCGAAAATCGCTAAAAAGTTAAGATAGGAATTCGTTTTCCTGGAAATCTAACCATATATCAACGGACGGTCAAAAGGATATTACCCGAATTAGTTTGGACTTGGATGTAAGAAATTTTTCCAGATCAATACAAAATTTTCAGATGTACTGGAAAAAGGAAATTTTGCCTTTGGCTCTAAATACCAAAAGATTTATAGTACATGGAGTTGCGTTTTTAGTAAGAAACAAACGCTAGATACAAGGACTCTACGCTGTTTTAGATCGAATTGATTCTCTCGATATTCATTCAAGGATGGTATTCTTTTCGGAACACAATTCTCAGCAATATGGTCCAGTGATTCTGATATCGAATCAGCATACTCAAACTTACACTCCGCCATTAAGCAACAACCATTGGTAAACGGCGTGTTTGTTGACGCTATCCTAGCAATTTTGATTCTAGGTCTGGTTTCTTTCAATATTAAGTCCTAACCACTTTGATATGAACATGAGAAGTGGGTGATAATTATTGGATGTCATCATAAATCCTTGATCCCATTTCGCCAGCAGGTAGCACTTTGGAAATCTCAATATTGCAACTATAAAAAGAAATCACAATTGCATTTGCATTTTAGTTTTCTTGCAATAGTGGTTAGACAAACGTTCAATATCGGACATCGCGCAACGAAGGCCTCACCATAATATAGGCATAATATATAGAGAAAACATGCTAGCAGAACGAGCATGTCCTTTCATAGTTTCAAAAATGGTTTCAGCATTTTCGTAATGGAGTTCAACAGTTTGAAGATCGTCCACGATCACGCAGACCCAAGGAGGAAAAGATGGCGATGGAAGATGGAAGTCATAGAAGAAAGTGATATGATGACCATCGCAGAATCATTAGACGAGTTGTTGGTCAACAAAACCACTAAAGAGAGAAGAATCCTTGAGCAAGAATATGTGGTAAAGTTGCATGCTTGGTCGTCTCACAAACAATCGTCAGGGCCTTTGCTAAAGAAAAATATCCTGGATACATTTATACGAAGAAAAAATACAAACAGATTCAGTTGCTATTGACTTCTGGACACCTGGTACGATAGTCAGACTTTCATACAAATTTCGTATGTGATTTTCGTTGCGGCTCCTTGATTTTTTGTAGGATTCAGGACGCGTTGACATCTATTGAACTGCGTAAAGAAAGTACAAACAGATTTCCTTGCTATTGACTTCTGGGCGCTTAGTACGATCCTCAGATTTTCATACAAATTCAAAATGAAATTCCGTTGCAGCTCCAGCATTTTTTGCAGAATTCAGGAGACGTTGCTATCTACTGGTGAGCAACGAGGAAAATACTAAACAGTTTTAGTTGCTATTGACTTCTGAGCGCCTATTCTCAAAATGGGAATTTATTTCTTATAAATAGTATCATTCAGATGTGACCATTGATTATTTTGACATTGCTGCAACCAGGAGTGGAAATTTTCAATTACAGCCTCAGAAGTATTTGGGAAAAGTATTGAATTTTCTCGCGAGTATTTGATGCTGGATTATTGTTATAAATTTTACTTTTAAGCTGTCACCAAAGGAAATAGTCCATTTATGATAAATCTGGGCTACGAACTGGAGATTTTTTTACCTTACCTTAGGGTATAACATTTTACTCGAAAATTTCGCGAAATGCATTCAATGAGTTGTTGGGGGTGTGACATAATGCTCGATCTTGTTGAAACCACGTACGTCGTTCAAAATCATTGAAAAACTTAGCGCTGGAGTAGATTAGTTCTGCAGCATTGCAATCCACCGCTCTGTATTCACTGTAACTGGATTTCCTCTTCATCTCCATAAAAGTATTGACCAATTATTCCTCATGCTGACAAAGCTGCTGATGCAGTAACTTTGAGTGAACGCAATGATTTTTGATGCATCCATTGCGGATTGGTGTCAATCTAGTACCACTAATTTTCCCTTACTTTAGGTGGAAGTGCCTTTCATCTTTGAAAATAATGTTGGTAAAGCGGGTGAACTTCGTATGCATTGCATTAGCAAAATGAATCCTTTGACCATGCTCTTGAGGCTTTAATTCCAGCACAATTTGAATTTCGTATGGATGTAAACGTAGGTCTTCGTGAAGAATGCGACTCAAAGATGTTCTGGACAAATTTAAGACACTAGACCGCTTTCGAGTAGAGAGTCCAGGTTGTTCGCGGACATTCGCTTTTACACGATCTACGATTTCGGGATCCCTTCATGTTCTAGGTCGGCCGGATCGTGGCAAATTTATTGTTGAACCCGTGTTCTTGACTTCTACTCCCATTTTTTAAATAGTTTAATCGATGGAGCATCTTTTTTAAGCTTAATTAAGGTTTAATGTTAACCGACTTTTGATTCACTCTGAATGAAACCCGGAACTTCCCGGTCACTGAAATATGTTTCACGTCATCAGGACTGAGATCAGAGTTCTTATCATGGATACAATGCGGCTCTCGAGCGTTTTATTCTTTTATGTCCTTTTTATCCCCAATTAAAGTACAAGTTATTAGAGCAAACACTTTGCAGCGTTGAAATATCGCATTTGATACAACAGAAAGGATCTTCTCTTCACGGTATCTTGCTGACTATTCTGTCAATTTCAGTTTAACCAGCTAGGAAATTTTTCGGCTTATTTCCACAGTCAAGTTAACTTTGACCATGTAACGTTTGGTCCTTTGGGCTATTCTATTTTTGATTCCACTCAATTTGGGGAAGACTATACAAGTATTGACTCACAATTAATTTTTGCTTTTAAGGACATTTGTATGAACAGAACGAATGTTATATTCCTGCTATATGAGGGTATAAAACATTGGTGAACTTATTTTTTAGATGAGAAGTTCAACAAATTAAATAATAGGCTGTTAGTCGCCAATTACAAAAAAGCTATAAAAGGATTTCCTTGTATTCAAAGAAGTACTTCAGTGTTAGTTATATATACAGGGTGCGCCATCTAGACAGGACCTATTTAAATGTTGAATAAAACCGCCATTTTTCAGCTGATTTTGACAAATCAGCCAGATTCTGAAACGTCAGTCATTGCCATTTCAGTCATGCATCGATTTAGCGGGCTGAAATTGTAGCGCTGTTCATTGAAAACAATCGTTCAACTGTGAAAACTGTGCGTGCTTATCGTAAAAAATATGGGAGACATTCGGCGCCTTCCGCCAAGACAATTCGTACTTTGGCGAAAAATTTCTTTGAACACGGGTCTGTAGCTACCCGCCCGCGACCCATTCGACCGCGTCCGCGACGCTCCAATGAAGTTGTTGAAGCGGTTAGAGAGAGTGTTGCCGAAAATCAAAGTGTGTCGTATCGCCGTCGTTCTCAGCAGCTGAACATGAGCGGAACCACTTTAAGAAGAATTTTGAAGGATGATCTCAATCTTTTTCCATACAAAGTGCAACTTACTCAAAGATTGTTGGAAACGGACAAGCCGCGTCGCCTTGAATATAGGAATACGATCGCAAGAAAGATCGATGCCGAGCCTGATTTTTGGGACCGAATTTTGATGACGGACGAAGCTCATTTTACGCTCTCTGGCGGGGTCAATAAACAAAACTGTCGAATTTGGGGAACAAAGAACCCACACATCATTCACGAAACACCATTGCACGACGTAAAAGTTACTGTTTGGGCCGGAGTGTGCTCGAAAACGATTATTGGACCATTTTTTTTCAAAGTTGGAGAAACCATCGACGGTGCACGCTATCGTTGGATGTTGGCGCACTTTGTTTGTCCGGAAATGCGTAAACACGGTCTGACGAACTTTTATTTTCAACAAGACGGCGCACCTTGTCACACCGCAATTGCTACTATGAAGTTTTTGCAGAGCAAGTTCCCGGGACCCGTTGTGTCGAAAAAGGGTGATTTGGAGTGGCCTCCTCGTTCGCCGGATTTGACGGCGCCGGACTTTTTTCTGTGGGGCTATTTGAAGAGTAAGGTGTATGCCAGCAAACTGAAGACTATTGAAGAACTAAAAGCTAATATCACAGCGGAAATTGCTGCTATTACGCCCGAAATGTTGTCAAATACAATGCAAAATGCCCAAAAAAGGGCCGCTTTTTGTGTGTCTAATGGAGGGGGTCATTTGATCGATATTGTATTCTGAGTGAATTGTCAATAAATGGCATTGTATACCCTAAATAAATCTTGTTCATTATTCAAAATCGGCTGAAAAATTTAAATTTAAATAGGTCCTGTCTAGATTGCGCACCCTGTATTATGAAGTTAGTAGTAGTTATACTTAGTAGTTATATTTATATGAAGGTTTCGTAGAAAGATTTAGCTAGGGTGAAACTTCGGGAAAAACTTGATAAAACCCCAGCACAAGACTACTAAAATGATATCCGGGAACAAGTTATGAAATCCTTATGTGATGCTTGAAAAGCGTTGGAAAGTTCGTAAGCTTCCAACAGGCTTCGGCATAAGCGCTTAAAGCGGGAAAGAACAAGCGATGGTTTCACAGCAACTCACAATGGTTCATTCGAGAGTTGACAATCGACAGAGCAAGATTGGAATCCACTGGACTACTCACTTAGGAACATTTTGGAGGAGAAGACTTTTGCTTACATTCGTCGAAATACTAAGACTTTAAAATTGTATTTAGTGAAGACAACTGGAGAATTCCTAATCGAAGTCCTCTGTACAGGTACAAGTCAGTGGCCTCTTCAAATATGTAAGTTCGAGCTAATTGTTCACTTATTAAAAACTCAATTTAGGAAAAGAGCCGCCATAGAAAAGGGAAAACCATGGACAAAACACAATCGAAGAATGGAGAACGCTTACATGCAATACAAAGTAACCCCCATATAGACTCCAAATAAACCAGTGCTACAGTTCTGATTCTGCTAAGTACGGGCATCTTGACAAGGATAAAATGGTAGCTGATTCAAAATTTCAAACAACCTGTCAAAGATTATTCGGTAAAGGACCTTTCAGAAAAATGGAAACACAAAAACGCAAGAGCTAAACTTAAAATAATGGACTTTCAAAGTTTATTCTTATGTTCGTTTATTTATCCATTTATTTTATCTTCCGTGTTAGTATAAAATAAATATTCAGAAGAGCATTTACTAAACAAGGAACTCCACTCTTCGAATCTACTTAGGGAAAGTAGATAAATTTGTTTCGCGCATTAACTCCTACCCCAAGCTCGGGGTATTATTAAATGCTTTCATCATCACGCAGCATCACCACCCAATTAACAAGGAGAGCATCTTTAAACCTTGTAGTCGCTCTACATCGGATTGTCTAAACTGAGAATCCTTATACGTGCGTACGAGATAATGAATGATCAACCGATATCCATAACAAACCTTATTTGTGCCGTCTCGGGTGTACAGTCATTGCGTGACTAGCATCTCATTATGCTTTCATCCTTTGAAACTTCATCGCAAAAAGATACCATCGAAATTGGTTCGTCGGGCGAAATGTTGAGATTTTAAGGGTGAGTCTATTTAGTGAAGTTCTCCATTGTCGAGTCAAAGAACATTTGATCTGTGTTTTATCTTAGAACAGAGAATTCGAACACCATAAGTGTACGATATGGCGTCAGGTGTAAAGATTTCGGTAACTTCCATGTAAATGTTCCGAGTAAAATGGTACGTTTCTGATTTGTTTAAGTCTTGCCGGCTTTTCATCACGACGCGGAGAAGCGTTCGGGAATGAGAAAAAGGATTTTGCAGAATGGCTGAACATTACATTAATGGTTTTTGTTTGAATGGTAGTCTGGTATTCAATTACCTTTCACTTTCCATAATCCGAGCATAGTGAATCCATTTTATTGGCAACGCATACAGACCGATTCTCGCTATCTCAAACATCCTTTTTCATAGAACATAACGTTTTAGTAGTCAAGATGGAGTATTCAGACAATGAAATTCTAATTAGTCTTTACTATATGAACATATACGTGTTAGGTGTGTATAAATAATGAAATTTGTGTTATGCGTTAATTATTCTGCCTTACAGAGAACCACCGCTATCGGGCTTAGCCTAATATAATTTATTAGTCCATTAAATAAGCGCCTGGCAGGAACAAGACTATTTGCATGTTTCCAATTTTCCTAGCTATATTTTATTCGGTCTCCAGCCAGGGAAAAAACATCTTCATAGACGTATATTAACACGTAAATCAAGAAGCGGAAGGAACTAGGAATATTTATTTTGCAATCGCACAAGCGTTTTCGAAACGATATGAGGGGGAGTACCAGGCATAAGGATAGTTCAGGTGCTATATAATCCAATTTACATGAAACATATGAATGAAATTAATTATGCAAACTCCAGACAGTGTAAATTCTCTGCGTAGCAGCCATCAGCTATCAGGAGTATCTGAGCATAATGGATGAAGTATTCAGTAAAGGGATCAATATAAATAATCCAAAATAACTATGAGGTTGGCCACATCTTGACATGACGTATGATGCAAAAATTTAAGATATTTTACGGTTTTCCTGATAAGACCAGACATAAGCCATAAAGAATTCAGCACAATATTTATCGTAAGGATATATGACTCCAGACAGAGAATTTATGACTAAATGAATATTTATCAGGCCAAGTATTGTAGTGGTTAGAGAACTTGGTTTCTATACAGCACGTTCCGTGTTCAAGAAACACTGGAGATATTCAGACTTTGTTTTGTTCTTTTGGTATAGAACTAAATGATTTCTATCTGGGAGACGTAGCTTGGTTCAGTATTTGGGTCCAGGAGTCCAATTACTCGCTACTGTATCTTCGGTCTCATAATAAATAGGCTCAAATATACGTTCAAACCCAAGTTCTTTTTCGAACGTAAACATTGACGATAGCGAAAAATGGGATGTTAATTAGAATATTTAAGCCCTTTCACACCATTTTCGGTCTCAATTCGGTTTTCCATTCACTTGGAAAGCAGATTTCAGATAAAAACATACTTTGGTGCATCATATGACAGCTGACAGTGGCAGCTCCAGCAAAACAATTATTTCTTGCACCCGCCGAAACCTGTCAAAGAGTCTGGAAAAAGGCAATTTTTGAAACTCAGTTCCTATTGCGCGAAAGTGAGAGCTATAAGATAATAGCCATAACACTGGGGTAGCATATAGTTAAATCTCGCAGAAAATTGTATCCATCCTTAATAAAATGTAACGATAAAAATATCAGTGGAATGCCAGCGCTTTATTATATATAAAAGAAAAGGTCCTGCCCACCGACTGTGTCAATAATATTAATTGGATACTACGGGATTGGAGACCTACTCAACTACCACCGGGATTTGTTAATTTACCCACAAAACGTATACACTTGAACGGGCCTTTCTTGAGTCTAGTGTGACGATTATACAGAAGACCATTTTGAAATAGACTACCCTAATCGTTAAAAGCAAGGAATTACTGATAACAGCGTGTCTCCGATCAACTTGACTGACTTGAAGGAAATCTTGATGACGGATAGAGAACTAGCACTGAGCTATGAAAGCTGGTCAGCTTTTTCGCAGAAAGTCTTTTTAAGAAAAGTAAATCGTCATATTCTCACTGAAGAGGAGCATTTATCGGGTATTATAATGTCACAACTAGATCAAAAGGAATTGGAGCACAACTAAGGTTCCTTAGCATTTCATAGCGCACTAAAAGTCTAACGTTCGAACACTTTTTCTAGGATACCCCAGTTGCAAGTTTTACTCTTTGGTATCCTGCTCACTCTGTTTTCAAAATCTTCTCTAGCAATTTGTTGGTTTCTAAGATTGGTTATGAGTTTTGATTTTAAGATAACAAATATATGAACCTACCGTATTAACATCGCTATCTTGGCCGGGCAATACTCTTGATGTTAGTCCTATTGGGAATTTTTTTCAAATTTTTTTTCTACAACCGGGTACATGGTGCGAATGATTTCTACTTGACCCAACTCTTCCGCAGGCAAATACATTTTATATCTTCCCTATAACAGACCATAGGTTCCGCAATGATAGTGGTAGACAGTTCTTTTATGCATTTTTCCCAAGAAAAGTATGGGTGACGTCTGAAATCGGAAAGTCCTTCCCGAAAAATGCAGGTGCAAAAATGGTTTGCATTACCCGAAGAGGACCGGTGATACCTCTTCTTTTTCCAAGTATTTGAAGGGGTAGTTGGAGATAGACAAATGTCGCGGTTTTTTTTGAAGCAGTTGTCTGGGAAGGAAGAAATCTTTCTCCTTCATTTTCATGAAAGTGTTCGTCGAGGAAGGACGAAGGGGGTCTCAATAATTTCCTTTGAACGGTTGATCAAAGCATTCCTTCTATGATTTCAATTCGTTCAAAGTTTTAATCGAGTTAAGAAGAATTCTACTCCTTTTTTGGGGACGAACTCGTCAAAAGAGATGGATGGCCAACTGGTTTTTTGAAAGCATTTATTGAAAAAGGACGAACTTGACAAGTAGACAAATACTTAGAAATTAGTATCTTGGGGGTCTCCAGATCGATATTGACAGCCGACTTAGTCTGCATCTTGGAATTTTGAACAATAGTAAAGGAAAAAAATAATGATGAAAGGAAAGTTTGAAGTATTGGTTGCAAAAAAATAAAGTTCAATATCGATTGTGAATCACCATACATTTTATTGAGGTGTCCTGTTGCAATTTGAAAACGTTTTTCACTCCACTCTTTGTTAGCGGCAAGCTTTTGGCGGCTCTGGGATGCGTGGAACGTTTTATGTTTGATGCTGTGTTCTTAGTCTTTTTTTTGTAAATCAAAGATAAAGGCAATCGGGATTCTTGCTTGCAGCGTTTTTGATTTCCAGTTCCAAAAGCGCCCACGAAGCCCACGAAACTAGCCGAAGCAGCTTCAATTTTAAGGTTGGGATTTTTCTGTTCGAAGGAATGTCTATATTTGTACCACAATTAAACCTTTGTTTATTTCGTCCTTGTTTCTATTTTTGTGCGTTCATCACCGAGCCCCTGAGTTTTGAGGCTGGTGCTGTTTTTCAGACTATAACTCGTTTGGTTTTTCATGGTTTGATTTGTTGACATGGTTTTTTTGTTGAAGCCGATCAATTTCTAGGATACCCGAAAGGATGATTGCCTTAATTCTTAACTTAATTCTATAATGAGTTGAATGTCAAGCATCTTATTGATAACATCAATCTTCTTCAGAGACTAAACCCCTTTTTGGATTTTTTTAAGACTATGATTCATATTATAATCGTTGTATGCTGATTTTGACAAACAATATTGTACACAATCTCTGAACAAATTGGGCATGTTGATTTCGGTCAGTCTGTAAGATGACGCTGCACTCAGAAAGGATTTTGATTGCCCTAACAGTTATGCACAAGGACATCAAAACGTCGTCCAATGTACGCTGTGTTGCCACTAATTTAAAGGTTGCCCAAATAGTTGTTTTGTTGGTTATTCTCTAATTTTTCTAATAACAAAGAGCTCGTTGATTTGGTTGCTTTTGAAAAGGATCATTATTGAGAGCATTATGTGTTATAGTGCACAGTTTTCGAGCAAAAAAATTCAGTGGATCCTTTTTATCTTTTCTCGTAATCATAAAGCATTGTAGGATTTACTGACATTGTTTGCAGCCAAACAATTTTCCAGACGAGAGAATGGTGAGTAGCGTTGATCAGACATTACATTGATTATTGTTTTGTTTCTGAGTCCTGAATACTGAAGTCAATTTATTGAGAATGCTATTATGTTTTTCTTTATTGAAACGCGTCCTGAATAAAAAAATCGATAGCACAAAAGACTACACATTGAACATGAGCATCCAGAGATGTTAGCGCCACTTAATTTCAAAATTAAGGACACAAGAAGTTACGCAGCCCGAAAATCATTCTGATTTTTGCGTTTTCATGATTTTGTCAATGCATCCATCCGAGGGATACTAAATGGAATTGCATGGCACATTTTGCGATAGACATAATTGAAGATATTCGTTAAGTGACGTTGAAATGTGGTCTGGAATGTTTCTGTCACGCCTCTCTTTGACTAAATAATATAAGCTGTTACGTTGGGAGTCCGGCTAGAGGCTTAAAGCAAGGTATATGGAAAACGGAGGTGTATATTTGAGCCAGACCATCAGTTGTACACAATCAGGAACGATGAAACATGAAACATCTTAACACTCCCGGCTCTAAACAAGCAAGCAAAGTGACAGAAGAAAAACGATGTAGCTATAATGAAAAGATTCGACTGTCAGTTAGGCAGACTCCTTCAAACGAATTTTCGTTGAGACAAACTATGTACAAAGGCATAACTAGCTCCTGGTCAACATGAGATCACTATTGAAGCCGAAAACAACCCATGCCACAGGTCATCTATCTGGAGAAAAAAGCAAATACTGCGAGCTGAAGCTAATTATCCTATTGCGTCCGAACCAATTACCCGGAATTTCTATCAGTCTAACCAGTCTATCAGAATCAGTCTACAGAAACTCACAATTTTCTGTATTCTTTTCCAACAGCAAGTTGTCTTGTTTTGTGTCTAGTTACCCGAGGCTGGGCAAGCAATGCCTCCGTTGACCATCTCTTGCCTTTCTGGACTGCGTCCTAACGTAAGGAACTGAAATACTTAGCGAACACTGAGCTATGAGACTTTCTTGGTTTCTGTAGGATGACCATAGAAAGGATTGACCATAGAACCATAGTCGGAGAACTAAGGACCACTGCTGACTTACACTTTTTACTAAACAGTGGACCTCACTATGAATAATAAAAGAATAATACAAGTGTGTAAAAAGGAGTGTGAAAAAAGGCGGTCAATGAAAGTGGACAAAACTTTCCCAATTTGCATCCTCTCCCAGCATGCCAGAAGGATACTTCTGGCATTAAATTTAATAAAATGGATGAGTTCTTTAATAATTGATTTTTCGCATTCAATGGTGTTATTCATGTCGAAATTTCGCCATTGATACAGATACAGGTACCTTGTATTCAGGATGCTGAAGGGCAGTTCATCCTTCAGCATCCTACGAACTAAACTACGAACCAAATGACAAGATATAATCATGCTTGTTATTTTTGAATACACCAATTGGGCATTTGGTAACGTGTAACCTCGCAATTCTATACATGTGGTAATCAGTAAAACTTATATATGGCAAAAAGTTTTCACGTCGTTTCTGCACGGCTAAGGATTTTTTTAGAGAGTTTACCAAATTCACAAAGAATTGTTGACAAGCTTTTGCATCTGATCACTTGAAAAAACTGATGCGCTGCATTTCGATTTCAATTTTATCACTTAAAGAAACCCTTTTTTCAAATGCCTGAACGAATGCTTTCATTATCGCATTCAGGATTGCCTGGAGAACAAACCTAGGTGGAAAGGAATTCATGTAGTACCGAAGTTCGTAAATCGAAATTGTGTTCGCAGAAGAGTAGGTCCAAATATGATTTGGATATCAACCAATGCAATCTAGTCAATCGAAGTGGCCACAATGGTAGAGACAACGTCATGACATAAGGACACAACGTAACAACAAACCCAGTGCAGTAACACAAGATATGGCATTTCAGCAGTGCCTTATCTTGTTAGCAATAGAAGCTAAGTAGCATCTTCACCATTAAACAGGGGCAAAATATGGAGAGCTTCCCTTCGGAATATAGTTAAGCAGTCAACTCAGCATGAAAACACGTTTTTCTAAAAAAATAAACCCAGTGAAATATAAAGGCTTCCTTTTCCTTCCTGTCAGAATTGGTCGGACCATGCAGGTTCTCATGAGGACTTGATGATTCATTGACAAGTTGCCTTCGAATTGCAGAAGGGGTCTTCGAGTGACTTGTTATGCTTGGATAAGAGGGTCCAATCCTGGGGTATGAGGCGCCTTGTTTTTATCAAGTTATTGGAAGAGGGCAGGCTGTCTTGTAGACAGTTCACATGGAAGGTGCGCCCTAAGGGGTGTGTTACCTATATGTATGTCTTGACGTCATAATGGTCTGAAAGAGTAAATTTTTTGACTATGTTTGGGATTGAATTTCTTCCTAACTTGTCATGGTAATTTGTGTACATAGAGAAAAATTTTTTGAGATACCCCTAGATGTGTGAGTTCCCTAGAAATTTAGGTGTCTTCTTCTTCTTCTTGTCTTAAAGGAAAACTGGCACTATATGCTGTTTCAGTGTGATCTGTTTCAAAAGTGATGTAATAAATGTAGTATTATTTTCATCGGAAAACATAGAAATGTAGCTTATGCAACATGTATGGTTGGATCCGCTGATTTAATGTTTACACTTGGCAATCACCATTAATAGACCCCATAGGATTCTTTCGTTTCAGTAATTGTATATGTTGTGGGTATAATGTCCGTCTAATTGTATGCGGTAGCTTCGGATGTGAGTGGGCAACACTGAGGATGGTTTGATATACTGGTTTGGGATAGGAACGCTGAAACCAGTTAGATATATAGTTTTGGATCCTACTTATGTCCAAAGGGACAGTCTATGTAGTGTTCACTTTTCTAAGAATCACGAAAAATCTAACAGAGTTTGGACTTAGCCCACAAGATTGGGGTAAGGGGTAGATTAAGCCTCTTTCAGAGATTTAATTTTCTATCATCTTCGAGGTGAGGAGCTTCATTGACTGACACGTAGATAGTACAGCTCCTGCGTTCAGAATGCTGTGATAGGGTAGCCTGGTTTTTAATCTTCAGCTGGTATCTGCGGTTATTTTGTTGAGCAAATAAGAAGAGGCCGCACTAGTTTTGGAGACAGTCGTGTAAAGCCAAAACCCTGGTCTCAATTCGTTGGAAAACGTTGATTCCCACTCTTTTAAATGTCACGGTAGGAAGCAGCACAGATTTGAATACAGACTAAGAGTCATCAATGGAGGTGGTTTTTGTAAATTTGTTGTCAACCAAATTATTAAGGATATCAATTTTATTTTAACACAGGCTATCAGGAAGTTCCCGGTGTTTCACATAGTAAACCAAAGCAAACACGTTTTATTCTGTGATATTTTTTGTAAGCTAAATAGTTTGATTGGGTAGAGGTCGCGGGGAGTGTTCCCGGGCTCAACATCGTAAGTCGAGACAATTTAAGTTGTTTCTATTGTATCTTATATTGAATTTTAATTGATTCTTATAATTGAGTAGCAGAACAATTCAGATTGAATATTATCTTACTTTCTATCCATTTCTAGAATCTACTCGGAACAGCTCTCGATGAGTTCATTTTAATGTACTCAGCAGGAGGCCAATCCTCCATTAGGAGGTGCGTATTCAGATGAAAATCGTTGGTGAAACTATAGATGTTGTAGTTTCAGAAACAGAGTGAGATGGTTTTACATTTGGAAACTTGGAAAACTCTTTGAGGAGAAAAGCATCTCCGGGACTCTCTAAGCTTTTTTAAGATTTCGCGGATGCTCTATTGGATAGAGGAGTGATACCTACGTTAGCCAGTGATGGAGCACATCTGAACCGGTGGAAGTACGCCGGAGTAGCCAAGTATTCTTCGTATTGAAAAGGTGGACTGATTGTGATTGGCAAAGCTGGGGTTCTATATACACAGGTATGAGATGAAATCACTTTAAAAATAAAAAAATGAAAGGAAATTTTCTCCATAATTTTCTAACATAATTTACATTTACTCCATAATTGGCTTGAATCAAAAAATTGTACAAATATCTTGATCTTTTCTAGTCCTTCGAGCAGCTGATTTCAGCAGCAGTCCTTGCAGAAATTGCATCAAACTTAGACGCACTTTCATTGTACAGCACATTACAGCTGTTATGGACAGTGCAAAAGAGAACTGAAAATATAATAATAAAGAGAATATGCATGGCCTATTTCAGCATAGGAAACTAATCAACCCCATGACTAATCATGCTAATAGGAACTTCAATTCGTTGATAGGAAATCTAGAATCCATACCTCAACGACCAACCAGCCTACATTAGACCATGGTGAACATATTGAACAACAACCGTGTCAATGATTCATTTCGCTATGCCTAAACTCCCTTAATTAAGGTCATCCATATATTTGTAGCTTTCAAGAGTTTCCAGCTAGCTGGTAGCTAGCAACACATTACAACCCTTCGCAGTATCAACAATCGAAGCCTCCAGCGATTGTTAAGCTGAAGCCATTTTGTATAAAATTTTGCGACATGCCTCATTGGCGCCGTCCTACAAAGAGCCTATAATAAGATGTATTAAATATTCCCTTATTTCATATCCGTACTACACTCATTTCCGTTGAGATACATGCCCTCCCTATTGGCTTTACATACATAAGTATGTACAAACCATTACACTTGCTATGTAAATGTATACCATACGCCGCCAACTCAATCCAATATCTTAATGGATTGGAAACGAGACTCTAATCGATTTTTGTTAAGTGCTTTATCCGTAACACTAATTGCTCTCGCCGGATGGAAATGTAGGCAAGCATCTACTTCGTAGATACACTGTCGAAAAGGATCAACACTTTTGTTACGACAATGTCAAAATTCATTTAGGAACTAAATAGTATCAAGCGAAGTCCAAAAAATATCTTTGTAGCAAGGATCAGATTAAAGCTAACAATATAGAAGTTAAATTTGAGAGGGGAAACAGTGCCTGTGAGGAATGAAAATCTTGCCAATATTATTCATTTTCATTTTCCTCCAGGTGAATATATTTTCCTGTGTTTTTTTTTTTGCTCTTCACCTTGTTGAATAAAAATGAAGATGAATTTCCATTTTCAATCAATTTATTATAAATAGAAAATGGAGAGAGAGGACAACGTAAGAGGCAGAAAAATTGATAGAGTAAAGTAAGTGGTAAAACTGAGGGTAAAACTGAATAAAGTTATATTTATATCAACGAGGTTACAATGGTTATGCGGGCGACCTATTGTAGATTGAAGGGCTACACAAGGATATTAAGTGGAGAAGAAAAATCAAATGTCTTTCAGAATTCTATTCATCTTTAGCTACTTTTCAATTCCATTATATGCGAGTGTTGTGCTATGCATATTCTCTACACATGAATTACTTTGGGTAAACTCAAGTATGAGGGATGGATCGGGAATATTTTTCCAACGGTTGGAAAATATGAAAGAAAAGATGATTTTCGAGAATCCTTTCAACTGAAAAGGAAAACCACCAATCATTTTACGAAATAAATTTTCGGTTCTTCATTGGTATGTGAAAGATCACAAGAGAAGAGATTATAAGGGTCAACAGTAGGGGGAGGGGGCTGAGCATTTCAACCCATGCTATAATCTAATAAAATAAGCTTCCAGATAAATCCTCTACTACGCACTTTTTTGTTGTCTAACCCCCGACCATTGTAGATTTTTTCAGAAGGTTTCAATGTCTCATTATATTTTCCTTACAATTACACGTCCAATCCTTAGACAGCCTCAACATCTTCTGCCCTTCATAGCGAGCCGTGTCATGGAATTCAGCAGACACGCATACAGACCTGTGAATTACTGACATTCAAGTGAACTAACCTGTAGGGTTTGATCTTTGTTCGTATCGAACTTTGGGCCCAAGGACCTGTGATGGCGAGACGAGAGGTAAAACCTTATGTATGAAGTTGAAATCCGCCAATTTCGTTCATACCATAAATAAAGGTAACCGATTTGGATTAAAGGTCCTAATTCCACGTAATAAGGAGCCTATTCAAGCCGAAACTTAATGGTTTTGGTCTTGAAGAATACGAAACAGCATTAAGGCCGAAACAACTGGGTTTTGGAAACCAGCAGGATTTCCTTTTTGAAATGAATCTTTGAATCATTTGGGTATGACGGAGCATGTCCACGATTCTTTGATGGGTCTGTTTTTCTATGAAAACGATATCAATCAGATACACTTACACAAATTGCACCTAGACGTAACATTCTCAGAAAAATTACTAGAAAAGGCTGTGATAAAGGCGAATCCCCCAAATACGGTCATTGAAAACGCAAGGAAAAATAGAAAAAAACGATGACAGGAGTCGACTGCATATAACTATCGAACCCTGTTGGGAGAAGTAAATACAAATTAACTAAGAAAGGTAAAACAATTTTGAATCAGCTACTAGCGAACATCCTTTTAATTCTTGCATATATCATGGATCAATGAAACTACTATGGTTCTAGTGAAGTCTTTCCATCTCTAGTGGGAAAACACTTCCAGTTGTTCTGGGCTCATAACCGTGTTTTCTTCCTTGTGAAAGCTAGCAAGGATATGAATTATTTGATCCGCAATGTCTGCTCATCATTTTATTCGCTTTTTGGTAGTGGTTTTTTTCTGCATCATTTTTAAGCAGTTGCTCAAATGGCCGTACATTTTTTAACATGCCATTTTTTAACATGGGTACTCCATCATGATTCATAAAGTGTTACTCATTTTCACACATATGGATCATTATATAGAGGGTTGGCAACTAAGTAATTCCCGACTTCAGTCATAGAAGTCTCTCGCTCCCATTTTTATGATATCCACAAATGTTATCATCTTTCTCTTCTTATATTCTTAGTTTACATTTTCTTAACATTTTTAGTTTTCTCAAACTTAATATAGAGTGCAAAAAGAAACATTTTCGCCATATTTTCTTTTATTGTTCCCATAAAGGAAAGAAGGCAGTGCAAGCCGCCAAAAATTTACGTGATGTGTATGGTACTGAAGCCCTTAAAGACAGGCAACACCGATATTAGTAGGAAAAATTCCCTTCTGGAGATCTTTCTCTTAAACATGTTCTCTTTTAAAAATGTTTCTCTTACAAAGTTCAGGTAAACCAGTTGAGCTTGATGAGGTTGATTGCAGAGAAGTTAAATGTTTCCCAAACAGCCATTGACAAGCATTTGACACTTGTTCCTCTCAAACAGAAGCTTAGGTCCGCACGATTTAAAAGAAATTCATCTGGCAAAGCATACCAGCGCTTACGAATTTTTAAATGCAATGAATTCGATCCGTATTGAAAACGAATCATCACTGGACACGAAAAATCGATTGTGTACAACATCGTCAACCGAAAAGGATCGTGGTCCAATGAGTCACGGCGAACAACTTTAAAGACATTTTGTCAAAGTCTTCTCCGTCAACTTTGTGGGATTGAAAAGGTCCTGCGGTCCAAGAAAAGCGACCAGAATCGGTCTAGCGTAAAGATGTTATTTTTCACCAAGAAAATGCGAGGCCAAACATGTTTCACGACCACTCGGTAAACATTGGTGGATGTCGGTTGGGAATCGATGTTACACCCATCATTTACCCTGAACACGCGCCATCGGATTACCACTTATTTCGATCCCTAGACAACTCCCTCCGTTGTAAAACTTTCAATGATGTTTCAGATTTTCAATTATCGAAGTTCTTCCTGGGTCAGAGAGCAAGTAGACATTTTAAGCTTGTAACAGTATGGGCAAAAGGAAGATACCGGCTCTTGCTATAATAGATACACATTGAGTCATAATGAATACAAGCCAATAGAATCAGAAAACATCAAGAAACCAAACCTAAATTCAAACTGCTTAACAACGCTTTGAGGATATGATTGATTGATATGAAAAAAATAAAGGAACCGCGGAACCTAGGTGCAGAACAAAAGAAATTGTGATATTTAGGTTCACAATCAAAACGAAATGGTGGATGCTTCACAAAAAAATCGTGGTCCAGTATGGCTTCCGTTATATTTAAATTGGAAGTGGAATATAATTTGCTGAGTTTTTCTGAGAGTTTGATCATTAAGCTTGCCTCATCTTTAACGTACATAAGGCAGAGGGAGATTATATAATGCAGCCAAATAAAACCTTGTGCCACCAAACCAAACTCCTTTTAAATAAAAAACTTACGAAGGACAGGTCAACCTTAGCCCTTTGTAACAAGACTATTTGTTCACACGAGATTCCCGTGTTCATTATATTTAAATCCGAGAAGCCTTGGGCATTCAAAAACATAAATTTATCCTCCTTGTCATTTCATTGACGTTATCGAAATTCTGTTCGAATGGACTGCCATCTATTTGAAAATTTAGGCGTTTCAACGATTTCGCTCCATCTGTTGAAAAACAATTGGGTCGAAAATAAAGACCTTCACGTTGTGACTCCATTGCTGGTGGATAACGCGGCATCAAGTCAAACTACAGGAATTTGGAAGTGGAAGTGGAAGTGAAAGCGGAAGGGAAAGGAAAGTCAATAAATTCGACATCACTTCTGCACTCATTAAAGGGGGGGGGGAATAGAATGGCTGAAGAAGTGATATACGTCTAGAATATAGAATGGTTATTAAGGCACTATAAAGTACTTCAGCTCAACTTTAGAACAGTCGAAAAGAATATCGTAACACATCTGGAGCTGCGAAATCCCCTTAAATCAATGATTGTGTATATACGATTACTGAGTCATGGGAGAATCTATGAGTACCTTGGCGTAAGATTTTGCCGGAGCTTGTAACCAAAATGACATGAACGAAAACGATTAAAAGATGGTCTAACCAAAAATTTTAAAGGCTTACAAACTCTACAAGTGTAAGTTTTTGTCAATGAAGCTTGTGAGTAAATTTCTCAGGGTGACAAAGACCAGTGAAGAGCTCGATGATTTTCAAAATATTGCCTCTGGACTCGGCTATAATATGGGGATAGGACTCGGACAGTGATCATGCTGAACTACCTATATGGATTTCACAGTCCTAAATCAAAAACATTTTTGACGCTACCTTTCAAGACATCGAGCAGAACTCTACTTCCACCCTTGCAAAGCAGTAAACATACATGCGAAACGTTATTGAGGAAAATTTCCATAGGATACGATCATAAATAAAACAATCCGGAGCGGGGATCTATAAACCTTGAGTCATCTGGAGGAAAAATTACGCAGAAGTTCAAAAACGGAGACAAAGGCCAAAGGCAAACAGAGACTCAACCCTACATTGAAATTGAGCCGAACTGAGCAATATCAATAGATACAACCAAGTAAATAAGGACTGCAGACTAATTGTCAACCATTTTTTCGAACTACCACTAAATTGAACATAACAACCGACATTCCGATTGTCATTTAAATAAGTATAAATTTTCAATAAATTTCACAAAGTTCCATTGTTTCTGATTTTTCTTGGCTGTGCCTTCTAAGATCAATAGATGTGTCGACGTTTGTGCTATATCTAAAAGGTTAAAGTAATCAAATTCAAAATGATTCATTGTTTTTTATCACCCCAATACGAAATACTACATTTATGGATGTTTTTCGCCTTATTTTTATGATATTCTGGCGACATTATACTAGTTATTGTCGAAGCATGAACTTGCTTCATCATACTTAAAATTTAAGCCCTTATCGACCAGGACATGAAAAACTCCACCCACTAGATCATCCGCCAATAATTTTTAAGGTATTCCCTAAAGAACCATGTAAACGTTTCGTTTACATCCTGCAAGCAACGAGGATAAAATTGAAAAATTAAATATTGATACCAAGGCAAACTTTTCATCACTTTTCACACTCATCCAAACGCTTAACAACTTTTTAGACAAAAAAAAATTTCGTTCCAGTATTGACTCGGCACTGCAGGCGACAATGACATACGAGTACTGTCATAAAAGCAAACATTCTAATTTTTAATCAGCAGTGAACCGAAAATGTAAGGATCTCATTTATTAACGAGTAAATTTCTTTTTTCCACTTCGTACACTCAACGACAGTGCTTCCAGGAATTGAGGAAGTGAGAGAGAGAGAGAAAATTGATGAATGTTTATCTCAAATGTGACGATGCCATCGCCTGACATGAATGTCAGACATTTTCCAAATACAGAAACGCATTGAACCTACATCAAAGTTGATATCCTATATGCGACGACAAGTCACTGATGTGGACACATGTATTTCCTGCCACATACGAGCAGTTATCACAACGCTTCCTGTCACAACATATGCCTAAAATCGAGAGAAACATCGATGAAACGATCTCTCTTATATCGTTCTTTTACTCCTCAGCTACAATCATCATTTAATCTTGATTTCTGTGGCATTCATACCGAAAACGGACTCATCAATTAAATTTGAATGTCCGAAGAAGGATATATTGTTCTCTGACTTCACTCACTCCTTAATTGATACGGTCGGAGCAGAATGAGAATGTTAGTGATAGAACCTGCCCGAACCTGTCTGCCAATTCGTATGAAACTTTACATCATTGATTTGGAAGGATTGCTTGAAAAGGAATACGATGATGAGATAAACTTTACCAATTTTGAAATGGATGTAGTCTAATTGAATCTGTGGCTCGTAAGCTTAAATTTGACAAGATTATGTCAACATGAAAACATGTGGAAACTTCGGTTATAGGCTCATATCCGTTATCACTTATCCTTATGAAACGTTCAGTAGATATTTAATTTTGAACTCGATGATGTGAAAATTGGGAACAACAACCTTAGAAGGTTCTATTTCTCGGAATTTTAAATTTCAATCCTCTCTAGCTACATAGAGAAACGTAGAACATTTTAGCCAAAATAATCCTGGATATTTCGGGACTGAGTATTCTAACAAAAGCTCTTGGGTTATATTAAATCCACAGCTGTTACCAGATGAAAACTTCGAGTTCGGGACTGAATAGGATTGTATCGAACCCCACAGTGGTCTGATGTGTCTGGATCACAAACAAGAGAAAAAATCTTGAGCGAAAATATTGAATTTCAATTCGATTTCCTCGTACAATAGCATATACAAATCTTCCAGAGCCACAAATTTCCACCAGAAATTCTATACATTCTTGCCATTCAGTCCATTTGCTATAGTCCATTGTCAAGATTTATGGCACCTATCACGTGTCACATCCTATTTTTTTCTTTGCACCAAACATAATCGCATACACTCCTTTAGACTGTTGAGCTTAGTTTGCTCTTTTTTTATACTTCCCGGTATCCCTTTTTCTCCCTGTGAGTTGTATGTCTTTGCGTCTAGTTCCGTTTCGCCTGGAATGTGTGAAGACTGAGTACAACAATAATGCTTAACAAAAGGTAATAACAGTATTTTTTTCAGAAGGGATGTATGTCAGTTTACATCGTGCAAATGGATTGAAGGACATGTTGATTTGATTCACAGTTCAATCAATTTATACCCCGGAGAAACGTCAGAGTCATAGTATATCCTGTTAAGGGATTAACGAAAGTAGGCAAGCACCAGCATGTATCTGATATTGAGATACATTTCGATGGAATATTTAACAGATTTTCTCTTTTGTTTTACGTAGCTTATGTCGAATGTGAGCAATGTGAGCTTAACGCAGACTTATAGATGCAGAAGAATTGCGCCTTTTTTTGTCATTTTTCGATTGAATATTTCTTTTATTTAAAATTTATTTTATTTAAGTACATATTGCCCATTATTATCTATGACCTTTTGCCATTTTTTGCGTAGAGCCATTATTACAGCTGTATAGAAATTCTGTGGTTTATCGGCGAAAAACTTGACGAAGTGATTTTCACACTCCCTTTTTGAAGTGAATTTCTTTTCATTAAGGAAGTTTTGCAGAGACCGAAACAAATGATAAGCTGATGGTGCAAAGTCTGGACTATATGCTGGATGCATCAAAACTTCCAAGCCAAACTCTGTCAATTTTTGCCGGGTCATCAAAAATGTGTGTGATTTTGCATTGTCATGATGGAAGACAACACCCTTTTTATTGATCAATTATGGCCGGTGTTTTTTAAGAGTACAGTACGGTGTTTTTACAGTACAGAGCTGAATTGAGTGTTTTGCTAGATTCTAGCACCTCATGATAAACAATTCCCTCCCAATCCCACCATACACACAGCATAACCTTATTTGGTGTCAATCTTGGCTTTGAAGTCGTTTGTGATGATTCACTTTTTTTACCATGATCTTTTTCGAACGACATTCTCGTATCTTACACATTTTTCATCGCCCGTAATGATTTGCTTCAAAGATGGCTCGATTTCGTTGCATTTTATTAGCATTTCGCTAAATTCGGTTGATCAAATTTTTTTTGTGTACCCAAACGTCGAGCTTCTATGTAAATCCAGCCTTACGCAAATGATTCAAAACTGTTTGATGGTGCATATTAACTTTCTAAGGAATGTCATAGCTGCTTATATCACGGTCTGCTTCAATTTTTTGTGAAGTTTCATCGACTTCTTCAATGATTGGTCGAACTGAGCTAGATGCATCTTTTACATCAAAATTTCCCGAACGAAAGCGAGCGAACCATCTCTTGGCTGTGGCTTTTGATAAAATGCTTTGACCGTAGACACCACAAATTTTTTTCACGGGCCTGCGATGCATTCTCACCTTGATCATAGTGATACTGTAAGACATAACCAATTTTTCCAGAAATCTTTCTTATTGTTCAATCAATACAACTTTTGACACGAATGATGAAATACAAAACTGTCCATATGAAAATTATAATGTCACCTTTAAAACGCATGTCAGTTTGACCCGATCTGATTAGTATTGCCCGATATATGACAACGAACACCATCTAGTGATAAAAAAAGCCTCAATACTTTTTAGACTATCCAATATAATAGTGCCAAGGCATACAATTATTTTCGGCCAAGAAAATACTTCATACCAAGAAGTGCTGCTTCACTTGCAAAACCCAACAATGCAAATTGACTTGGCGTAGATGATTGTAACAAAAACCTTTTGTCAATTGATTTAGTCAAATTTACTGGAAAATATTATAACTTACTCTGACTTACAGGGTCAGGTCGGTTATGTGGAAACATGGGGTGAATGTAAACAAACACCATTACTGCCCTCGTGGTGATTACAATAAACTTCATTGTTGGCGATTGTCGACTTGGCAACACTCGAAAAATTTTGAGAGGGTTCCCGCGATTTTCAATCAGCTGATGGAAGTGTCATCATTGTTTGAAGTTGTGAAAAAAGATGTATTTCGACGTTTGGTGAGGTCAAGTTTTCATCTGCTGCTCATTAAAAAACGCAAAGCTAGCGATTATAACTTTTTCAATTCGTTATGTGGGATCTGATTGAAAGAATGTAGTTATTAATTTGATATTCTCTGTTTGATTTCCATGTGTAAGTTTGGTGTTTGGTTAAAGGTGGAAAGACTGATACTAATAGACCAGGAGAAGGCCTTTCAATTGACTGTTGGAAGGAAGTCGAAGAATGTCTTGTTAAATGCTTGATAGCCCGTTTACGGATGGGGTTCCTTAGCGACAAGGAAGAACTAAAAAATTTAGTTCAACCTCGAAACAACGTTTCGAGATGGTCACCCTAGTGAATATTGGTACCTTGCCTCCATGCACAGGAATGCTTTGATCTTTTTGTAAAAGCCTGAACACTTGCAACAGTAGGAAAACATGCGCGGAATAAATTTATATGTGTAGCTTTTTTGATACCGCCAACAAGGTCTATCATACCTACGGAATAGGTGTAGAAGGTCAAGGAAGTCTTATATTCAATACTGTTGAAAAATGTGTTGCAAGTACTCTTTCACGCTTTAGAGCCATCGACGGAAAAAAAGCGCTTCTACGTTTTTCTGCTAGTGCAATGCAGTTTCATTCGTGGCAGCTGCTGGTGCAGCCTAACCTTCTCTAATAGTGAACAAAGGTGCGGTAGTTCAACCCCGTTGGATTTCTGAAAGAGCACATTCTGGAACCATGCATGCTGCAGCAAACAATGGCTGGATGGAAGAAGCTGCATTTTTCAACTTGTTCAAAAAGATGTTTGCACCTTACGTCAATGCAATTCAAATCGAAAATGACACAGTGAGAAAAACAGCAATTTTATTCTACGAAGGACATTCAAGCCATATAAGCATAAGGATTATAGAACTGGTGATTAGCAATGACATACAACTTATAAATGATATATGATATTTACTGATCGCATTCAACCCCTAGCTGAATGCGTCTTTGAACCCGTCATGACAACTTGGAAGAGGGATTAAGTCAACCATAGAAAACCCAAAATGGGTTACGGCCCCTCACGCCTTGCTTAACGAGAGTTTGCTGAGTTTTCGGATACGTTTCGGTTATCGATAAAGTGTACAAACATTGTGAATGGTTGCAGTTCTTCAGGCTTGTTCCCCATTAGATACGACCAACTTTCCAGAAGACATTTTTGAACCTCAACACATGGTTCGTTACCAAATGTGAAGAGATGCTCGGTACTTTTCATGCATGAAATTGAATTGAATTTTCATTCATGAAAACCGATTTTCCAGAGTCGCTGAAAGAATTCCTTCATATAATGATGATATCGATGGTGTCCTAGATTTGAGTCTAAGACTAAATACGAGGGAGTCAGAAGGAACCTCTTGCAAATGCAAGAATTTGGTAGTGATTTACTCTCAAAATATACAAACGAAGACAGTTTCTTCTGCAAGCACTGTCGAGAAAGCAGGAACAGGAACGCGAAAGAAAGATCATATAAAGAAATGCTTACTACTGACGAAATTATAAAAAAAGGTTGAAGGCAGCTGAGATGAATAAGAAGATGAAAAGGCCAGCAAAAAGGTTAAATGTGAACAAAAGTAAAAAGGTTAAATGTATAGAAAAGAATGATGTGCAAAAGAAACTGAAGAAATCCACAGACAAAGAAACGGGAACGGAAAATGACAGGAAAGAAGAACAGCAAGGTCCAAAATTAACGAAGGGTAGGGAAAAATATCAATGCAAAACATTGGAACTTTGCTTCCCATTATCCTACCTGCCCGTAGAGAATTTAAAGAAATCGATTTGCAAGAATGTCAACAAATGTCAGAAAGTCTCAGCAGCCGATAAAACACAGAAAGTCTATTGTCCCCAAATCCGAATACCAACCCTCACTTCTTACATAAATATTGTGGAGGAAGTATGTTAGGACACAATCAGACCCGCCCCTATTGCCGTTGAGTCAATTCCAGGGCAGGTTCTCTGGGTGGCAGGAGAGGTATTTGGAGGAATGTCTAGCAGCCTTCTGGTCCGGGGGTCCCTGACTCGGGCATACGCCGCCTTCAGCTTCCAACTACAGAAGAAGAATGACCATATCGTCGAATTATCGCTCGCTCGGGATTCATGTTTAGACTATTTTAAAAGTCCAAATTGAATTAAATTCTACATGGAACAGTCAATTGCTGCATTAGATCATTAGATAAAATCAGGCCAGACAATCCCCAGACACCTGCAGGAATGACAATTGCTTCGTCTGAAAAAGCATTAGATGAAAAACGAACAGGATATGTGACCAGGAACTAAATCATAATTTTTTCCTGATAACGACCAGTTGCATGTTGCTATACTAGTCAAAAACTTCTTATTTGAAAAAAGTAGAAGGGCAGTTTTACTCCAACTGCTCTATGGCCCAGATCTTACCCTTTCTGGTTACCATATATCCAGATTAATGTAGACCTTAACGAGATAGCTTACATACGCTTCAATGAAGAACAAGGTTTGAAAAATTGGCTGGTTGTTTTTAAAAGGAATACCAAGAACCATGCTGGAGGCGACCTTAAATTCCGAGAGATATTGGAATAACTTTAACTGCTGCAAACAAATTGAATGATATAGTGACTCATTTTGTTACCTGAATAAATATTCTTTCTTTTGAAAAAAAAACAAACATTTTTACGTGTTTGTCCCAAGAACAGTTGAGATCCCCTAGGAATGGGTAGGATCACAAATCCTAGACTCAAAAACAAAAAAAAATCAATAAATTTCACTTCTAAGTTCTCTCAAAAATATCTACAAGTCGATTTGTAACGGACAATCAATTTCACTTCAATCGACACATTCAATACAGCATCCATTGTACTTGTGAACTAATCCAAATCCTGTCAAATCCACAAATGCTACGTTTTCTAAGGCAGAAAGCAAATTCAAATCATATAAACTCCATCCATCAATAGACTATCGTTCATGTCATCTACTATACAAACCAAAAGGCATTTGAAACGTTTATTCACCTTGATCGAATCTTTCAATCAATTTACCATTGTAAATCGTAATTAAAATTAAGGATAAAACAAAGTCACATCACTTCAAAGCTCTCATCTCATTCGATATCAAGTTAAATGTCGTGGAAAATTTCAAGAGACATTATATCACACGAAGATAATATCCCTTGGTATCTACTTCTACTCTACGTCATCCGTTCTACGTTATCCTTAACAACATAAGTGGCTCTAAAAAGGACAAAAACTCATTTAACCTTTCGTGTTGAATGCTAATGAAATTATCGAAAATTTACCTGACAACTATAATTGATCATAAAGTGACGAACAATTACTCATCAAAAGGATTTTAGAATTTATATTAAGATTCCCAAGGACTCGTATAGATTTTTCGATAAAGACAGAGAGAATGGTTGCAAAGAAAAGTGGAATAGCAAGTGGTCACTGTAGGGTAGCATTGCAGACAGAGACTTAAGACTGCAGCATATCGGAAATACGAGGATGGTTTAAATATAACCCGGAATTTCGTTTTATAAAATTTTATTACTCATTTACAGAGCTTCAATTTTGTACTGTTTCTCTAGGTAGTCTTCCTTAAACTCAATGCATTTTTGCCACCTCTTCCGAAGCTTTCGTATGCCTTTTTCGTTAAGATCTCGCGGCTTTTCACGTGGCCATTCGCGCACAAATACCACTTCATCATTGCTTTCAAAATGTTGTCCGCCGATGACCTCTTTCAGTGGACAGAATGAATAATAATCCCAAGTTGATAAAAGTCTGGACGTTATGGAGTGTGTTCCAGTGTTTCCCATACCAATTCGTTCAATGTTTCAATTGTAAGCCGAGCTGTATACGATCGAGCGTTGTCGCGTCGTTTTGATCTGTAGGTAGGCTTAATGGTAAACTTTAGAAGGCCACTATAATACTACCCGTTGACAGTTTGTTGTTCAGTGACAAAATCAAGCGCACTTACCTCTCTCATGCCCTAAAACACGGTACACATAATCTGTCAAGCTGTTGCCGTTATCTTAGCTTTAACTAGCGGTCCCTCGTCTGTCTTCCTCTATTGAGTAGATGCGCATTTACTCTTCGACATAAAGTGCTGTATCTATGTCTCATTAGTGGTGAATATTCAGCGCAAGAAATTTTCCCCGTTTTCTTGATATCACTGCCTAAGACGCGTACAAACTTCCAAGCTCGTGAATTTCTGCCCAAAATAAAGAAATTTTGGCATCCATCTGACTGAGGTTTTGCGGTAACCAAACCGCTCAGGAATTATCGAGACTCTACCTAAGCTGATGCCCAAGTTCTCAGCCACATCGTGAACATTGCTGCGTCAGTAACAAAAAATGAGTTTTTCAACAGCGCTTACGTTTTCTTGTGACTGTGACGTTGGTCCTAGGGGGAGGCGCATATGACAAGTTCGCCACCACTTCTCGGGCTTCTCAGAAAGTGAAACAACATTCATGCACTTGGAATGTGTATTAGCGGTTTCGCCGGGTTTCAAGAGTTGATAATAAACAATACCAATCTGGTCCCACCAGACACAGTGCATGGTCTTTGGTGTTGAAGGATTGTCTTTGTCAGGTGAAAGCCATGATTTTTTCCGCTTCGGGTTTTTAGGATAAAATCATTTTTCCGCACCCGTCACAAATCAAGTCAAAACTGATTTCCTTTCGTGGCGCCAAAGCAGCATTTCACTTGTGACTGCGTGATATTCCATTTAAAGTTCATTTAAATTGTTGTGGGACGCCAATTACTGAGTTTATTGATCTTATCCTTTACTCGTAAACATCTGCTGATCCTCGCCTGTGCTAAATTCAATGCCTCTGATAATACTCGTTGAGTTTGAGTTGGGTCACCATCCAATAACTCTTATAATGCCTCCTCTTCAAATTCGGTTGGTCTACCAGAGTACACACTGTCTTTTACATTGAAATTACGACTTTTGAGTTGTCAAAACCATGTCCCACATTTCCGAATTCATGGAGCGTGTCCAACATATGTTTCTGCCAGCAAATAATGACTTTCAACAGCCTTTTTCTTTTGGTTAAACAAGAAAAGTAATGTGCTCCGCAAATGCCCATTTTCAGGCACCAAACTCGGCATGATTGATCAACAAGATGAAACAAACACGCTAGTTTTGGCAGATTCCATTTGTGTGTGTTTGTATTTAAATGTCAGACGATCGAAATGGCGTATGTGGCAAATCCATACACTGCGTACTTTTTGCTGGCGCCATCTCTTAGTAAAACCGAACAAAATACGTATGCATAAGTTTTTGGCACTCTACAATGATTATTATTAAATGTATTAAAATTGCGCTATTTTTTTTCAAACTGACAGGTTTCTTCGGTAGATCCAATATTATCATCGGTATAATCCTAAATAAATATTATAAACCCCATTTCGATAAGCGTAAAATCAAAGAAATCCCTTTTTTAACTCTTTAAGAAAGTTTTTGAATCAAATTTTTGCTCAGATCAGATCAAACTTTGAATTTAAACATACAAATATTGTTTGATTTTCGTTACAGATGCAGCTGAAAAGTCTAAGTTGATTCGTCGTCCAGGAAAATAAATTAACTTACCGAAAAGTGACATTTAAATTTCAAAATTGAAGTTTTTTATTATTTTTAAGTTTTCTATAATATTTTATTTTATATTTTTTTTATAATTTATGATTGAACTTATTGGTTCTATTTTGAACAATAAAGAAATCGAAAGGTTTGTTTGAAATGGATTTTATTTGTCATGTATTTTTGCCATTTTAGCCCATGGATCGCCGAAAAAATGGATACGCGTTTATTTTTTAGCAGATTTTTATTAAATTTACATTTATTAAGATTTAAGAATATTTAAACTTCGTAGATGAAAATGGTATTTTGTATAATAAATGATTGCCACTGAAAAAGTAGACCCGGTACTCGAGGGGTGTCGTAGGCTGAGCACTGACCTTCAGTTAGGCAGGCGCTTGGCTCGAGTCCTATTGGTGATGGTGATATAAGAATTTATGGTTTTGATGCGTGGCTCGAATCCTGCTGATGACGATGATACACGCATATGTGCTTATGGTGTCATCTCTCTTTTGGTGACTTTTGGCTTTGATTGGTTCCTTGGAACAAATTGTCCAGGAAAAATGTTATCCTGGCTATATTACTTTCTCTTTAATTTTATTCACGTTTAGAAATGAGTTGCATTTGACTCCGATACAGATACACTTTGATTTTTGATGAAAATGGCCCTGCGAAGCCTTGAAATCAATCAAGCTTAACCCAAAAAAAAACAACCCAAAAATATAAGTTCTAGTTTTATCGTTTGACAAAAGACCTATCAAATCACGAGTGTGACATTAAACATGATTATTCAACTAAAAGCTGACCCAGTTTGCCACACAGGGTTCCATATGTATTTGACTTGAGCCAGAATTATCCATCGTGCTTTTACTTTTCTTTAAGCCCGAAGAATTTTCAAAACGTAATGAACATTTTAATTTAGTGAAAAATTAAAGTTTTCACTTTAAGCAAGCCTTTCAGGCATGTGAACAAGCCTTGACAAACATTTTCCGGAAGGATAAACATGAAATCGATGAAATACCGAACTTTGTAGGTCCTTTTTCTATAAGACCTAAAGGACCCGTAAAAATGTTAGCTGACTCTCTTGTGGCAATTTATTTTTTCACCTTTAGACTGAAACATGCAAAAGGAAACTGCATCAGTGAATATCCTCTTACAAATAAAAGTTTAAATAATATTGCACTAACCGTTATCCGTGTTTCATTAAAACTTTCCCAGAACAAAACTCCTAAATATTTTATGACAAACGATCTTATAGTCTTATTTTCACCCGCTCTTGGAAATGGAAAATTCTCTAACTTATCAACTAACTGGCAAACATCTTCTTATCATATCAGCAGCAAAGTTTTGCGCTGCAAGTCAAAACTCGACCTCCTTCTTATCATTCAAGTTGGCAGTCAAGTCCTTTCTGCTAGGCCGCGATAACTTTCAGAAAGTTGAAAGAGAAAGTTGAAAAAAAATTGAAATTTGAAAAGTTTCTTTTCTTTATTTATTTTATTCATTTCGCATACACCGTCATTGCATTTTATGCATTGTCCTTGTGCATTTTCTCCTCTTTTTGAGTTTTGTTGCTGTATTTTCTCATTTGAACTAACAGTTTAAAAAAAATCACTTCTTTGTAAATGTTTTTACACATGCTTGCAACTTTCCAACCTTATCCTAGGCAAACAGCTCATCGGATATGTTCAGTGTTCTCCATAGGGTTGTAAATAACACAACAATATGAATAGTTAGGGCTCCAACAGCCAACAAGGATGCGATAGTTCAAGTTGTGAGTCTGCCTTTTACTGAAAACTTGAAAATTGTGGTGTATACATGAATGTATGTAAAACGAAGAATGTGACACACTTCAAACTAAACCCTAACCCTTTTTCATGTCCTTTTTCAAGTGAACTTTAGTATGACTATGGAGAGTTGAGCTGGAGCATAGTGAACGAGAAGTGCAAGAGGGTTGCAAAAAGTTTTTATCAATCGACTTGAACTCGGTTTTCATATGAACGGAAAGGCAACCATTCAACTATCCTTGACCGAATCCACGCCAAGCTGGAGTCAGCTCGATGGTGACGCCTTTTGAAAGGATTGGTAAGTATTAACAGTTCGTTTAATGTCGTACAACGAAATCTTAAATAAGAAACAAGTAGGTGGAAAACCAGCTGCGCTAGCAGGTTGTTGAATTTACCAACTTGGAAAAGTCTCACATATCCTTAAGGTAGAAAATTCAATTATCGGTCTTGATTTAAGATGGTAGATTGTATGCTTGCTCCGTTAAAAGCAGGAGCGAGACGTTCATATCATATTTCGGTAAATCAAAGATTCTTTTGAAGTTACACCCGAATACCGACTGCATCCTCCTGATTTTGATTTCGGTAAGATAAGCACATCGCCTGGAGCTGTAATTATTAATTACATCTCATCACCGCAAAACCCCATTTAAATTTCCACGTTAAGCCTACATTAAGCTCATTATCTCCTACCAGCTCGGCACATCTCCAACGCCCAAATCCCGCTTGCTGCACACAATTTTCACCAAAGAAAAATTTATTTGACTTTCACATGAAAAGCCCGTAACGGAATCCTTCTAAATTCTTACAAGCCCACTTTCGAACCTATAAAATTTATTACACGCTTTACTTTCCCACTCACATAACTGCCGGATTTTCTTTGGCTCACACACATCGCAACACACTAGCGTACACGCAATATCACACCCACAAACAACATTGGTATCCTTTAGCGTCCCTTAAACAGATGAAGTTTGATATGTCGGCATATATTCCCAGCAATTTGTCTTCATCAGTAGCAATTGGGGAAGGATTCCGACAGCGAGAAATATTGCAGTCATCCCTATCGCCTGCTTTCATATCCCCAATATGTTCGTTAGAGCCAAACGAGCTGAACCGAATCAAATTGGACGGGGCCCGGCGAATTTGCAATTTAAGGATGGATAAGGTAGGTGATGGGTCGAGCTACAACAATTCTGAGATTGAAGAGCAACGAAGGCATTCAATTGCGGATGATTTTTTTTCAAAAAACGAGATTACGGCGGATGAATACAAACATCCACAAAACAGCTAACAGCCAACAGCTTAAGACAAACAAATAACCATTATGGTAATAAAAGGGAAAAGAAAACAAAGGATTCAATGAAATCGTGGTGTAAAGGCATTCGTTGGGAGAACTGAAGGTCGGGGACCAGTGGAGAAACCGAGGAAGCGCTGGTCTTACTCTGTAGACGCAGACAGTTCATCGCTGTGCTCACATTTCGAAATTGGAGGACGCGGTTAATGGACCCGGACCGTTGGAGGCGCTTGTTACAGAAATCGAAGGCTCGAGAGGTGCAGGAATGCCGATAAAATGTAGAAAGAAGAACTTTTGATGTATGGAGCGAGCTGGTATCTCTAAAATGTTTTTGGAAGCGACGAAAGTAGCATTTGGAATATCAGAATGGAATCCTGCCAGAGACAAGAGACGGATGACTGGGGGGGGGGGGGGAGTAATTTGTTGGCTCAAGGAAAATGGTTAATTGCTTCCAATGTTGTTTCAAAACATCAATTGCAAACAAAATTATTTACTTTAGCATTTTCCATACAAGTTGATGGTGCCGTTCACGAACCATTTCAAATTATTCCCGGAATTTCCCGCTCAGAACTCATAAACAAATGAATACCACAAATTATATACGTCCTCGAGATGTATGGGAAAATTTATTCATTTTCTCACATTTCTACGAAATGTTGAAGAGTTTCCCGTTCGCATGTAGAGACCAGAAAGAAGAACAATGTTAGTAACGGCCACGATTACTTATCCTGAAAATGCTTCCTTGAAGTTCGCAATTTTCTCAGAAAAAACAAAAACTGATGAGCAAGTCATTAGTCAAAACGTCGAATGGATGGAAAACTTTTGTTGAGAATTTAGGTCAGAGATGCTACTGAATATTCGCTTTAAAGGAGTCCTTAACGTTTAATTTGTATTTTTTTTTGCTTGTCGGGTTATGTGCAGTAAAAAAAATTTCCAGAATGTGATGCATGCACTTTGATATGGCGACTCGAAGTGTTGGATGGCGGAGAAGATATATGTCAAAAGTAATCCTTCGCATGGCTTGGTGAGTCAGCAAAAAGTTTAAAACTATCACAATAACATTTTCCATCACTATTAAAGATGCTTAACCAACTTGCTTTGGGTTGATGATGAACTTGCTATTGGCTGATGAGTCATACTATTGTGTTGTTTGAAAAAAATAATTCTATGGCAGGCAGATTCCAAGATTAAGTTGAAAAAAAGAGCATACTTGATCAGCATAAATTTACTTAGAAAGTTGATCCCTGTGTAAACACCAAAATATGTGCAGACTTAGTCGAACCTGGCAACGGAGCTCTGAGCGAACACAAATCCCGAAAAACAAAACAACAGACAAGGATGAATTTGCATATCTTTCAAAGCAAATATTCTGGTGAGTAAGATTACCTAACCTTATAGTAAACATTATCGTTGACCATTTTAAAATATGATTGGAGCCAAATCATTCTATGATAGACATTTCTTTCGAAGAGCCACAAAAATGTACAGTTCAAAATTTCAATTTCAAATAATAACATCCGGCGGCTATAAGCTCGAAGCATGATGTTCATTTAAAAACTAGGCCAGTAATAGCCAGTAAACCTGTTTGGAATTTTTCTCTCGGGTCGCCAATAGATGGCAACCCCAACTTAATCCTTATAAAATAAGGAGCTGTAACGAAAATTTCCTACGAAATTTCTATGAAAATCTGACGATCGTACTAGGCGCCCAGAAGTCAATAGCCAGTAAATCTGTTTGGATTTTTTCTCTCGGCTCGCAAATAGATGGCAACCCCACCTTAACCCTTAAAAAAGACGGAGCTGTACAGAAAATTTCATACGAAATTTCTATGAAAATCTGCCGTACGTACTAGGCGCCCAGAATTAAATAGCCCGTTAATCTGTTTGGATTTTTTCTCTCGGCTCGCAAATAGATGGCAACCCCACCTTAACCCTTAAAAAGACGGAGCTGTACAGAAAATTTCATACGAAATTTCAATGAAAAACTGACGATCGTACCAGGCGCCCAGAAGTCAACAGCCAGTAAATCTGTTTGGATTTTTTTCTCGCGGCTCCAGAACACATCGCTACCTCAACTGAATCCTTAAAAAAGAAGGAGCTGTAACGAAAATTTCATACGAAATTTCTATGAAAATCTGACGATCGTACTAGGCGCCCAGAATTCAATAGCCAGTAAATCGGTTTGGATTTTTTCTCTCGGCTCGCCAATAGATGACAACCCCACCTGAATCCTTAAAAAAGAAGGAGCCGTAACGACAATTTTATACGAAATTTCTATGAAAACCTGACGATCGTACTAGGCGCCCAGAATTCAATAGCCAGTAAATCTGTTTGGATTTTTTCTCTCGGCTCGCCAATAGATGACAACCCCACTTGAATCCTTAAAAAAGAAGGAGCTGTAACGAAAATTTCATACGAAGTTTCTATGAAAATCTGACGATCGTACTAGGCGCCCAGAATTCAATAGCCAGTAAATCTGTTTGGATTTTTTCTCTCGGCTCGCCAATAGATGGCAACCCCACCTTAATCCTTAAAAAAGACGGAGCTGTAACGAAAATTTCATACGAAATTTCTATGAAAACCTGACGATCGTACTCGGCGCCCAGAATTCAATAGCCAGTAAATCTGTTTGGATTTTTTCTCTCGTTTCGCCAATAGATGGCAACCCCAACTTAACTCTTAAAAAAGACGGAGCTGTAACGAAAATTTCATACGAAATTTCTATGAAAACCTGACGATCGTACTAGGCGCCCAGAATTCAATAGCCAGTAAATCTGTTTGGATTTTTTCTCTCGGCTCGCAAATAGATAGCAACCCCAACTTAACTCTTAAAAAAGACGGAGCTGTAACGAAAATTTCATACGAAATTTCTATGAAAACCTGACGATCGTACTAGGCGCCCAGAATTCAATAGCCAGTAAATCTGTTTGGATTTTTTCTCTCGGCTCGCCAATAGATGGCAACCCCACCTTAATCCTGAAAAAAGACGGAGCTGTAACGAAAATTTCATACGAAATTTCTATGAAAACCTGACGATCGTACTCGGCGCCCAGAATTCAATAGCCAGTAAATCTGTTTGGATTTTTTCTCTCGTTTCGCCAATAGATGGCAACCCCACCTTAATCCTTAATAAAGACGGAGCTGTAACGAAAATTTCATACGAAATTTCTATGAAAACCTGACGATCGTACTCGGCGCCCAGAAGTCAATAGCCAGTAAATCTGTTTGGATTTTTTCTCTCGTTTCGCCAATAGATGGCAACCCCACCTTAATCCTTAAAAAAGAAGGAGCCGTAACGAAAATTTCATACGAAATTTCTATGAAAACCTGACGATCGTACTCGGCGCCCAGAAGTCAATAGCCAGTAAATCTGTTTGGATTTTTTCTCTCGTTTCGCCAATAGATGGCAACCCCACCTTAATCCTTAAAAAAGAAGGAGCCGTAACGAAAATTTCATACGAAATTTCTATGAAAACCTGACGATCGTACTCGGCGCCCAGAAGTCAATAGCCAGTAAATCGGTTTGGATTTTTTTTCTCGGCTCGCCAATAGATGACAACCCCACCTGAATACTTAAAAAAGAAGGAGTAGTGACAAAAACTTCATACGAAATTTCTATGACAACCTGACGATCATACTAGGCGCCCAGAATTCAATAGCCAGTAAATCTGTTTTGATTTTTTCTCTCGGCTCGCCAATAGATGACAACCCCACTTGAATCCTTAAAAAAGAAGGAGCTGTAACGAAAATTTCATACGAAGTTTCTATGAAAATCTGACGATCGTACTAGGCGCCCAGAATTCAATAGCCAGTAAATCTGTTTGGATTTTTTCTCTCGGCTCGCCAATAGATGGCAACCCCACCTTAATCCTTAATAAAGACGGAGCTGTAACGAAAATTTCATACGAAATTTCTATGAAAACCTGACGATCGTACTCGGCGCCCAGAAGTCAATAGCCAGTAAATCTGTTTGGATTTTTTCTCTCGTTTCGCCAATAGATGGCAACCCCACCTTAATCCTTAAAAAAGAAGGAGCCGTAACGAAAATTTCATACGAAATTTCTATGAAAACCTGACGATCGTACTCGGCGCCCAGAAGTCAATAGCCAGTAAATCTGTTTGGATTTTTTCTCTCGTTTCGCCAATAGATGGCAACCCCACCTTAATCCTTAAAAAAGAAGGAGCCGTAACGAAAATTTCATACGAAATTTCTATGAAAACCTGACGATCGTACTCGGCGCCCAGAAGTCAATAGCCAGTAAATCGGTTTGGATTTTTTTTCTCGGCTCGCCAATAGATGACAACCCCACCTGAATCCTTAAAAAAGAAGGAGTAGTGACAAAAACTTCATACGAAATTTCTATGACAACCTGACGATCGTACTCGGCGCCCAGAAGTCAATAGCCAGTAAATCTGTTTGGATTTTTTCTCTCGGCTCGCCAATAGATGACAACCCCACCTGAATGCCTAAATAAGAAGGAGCTGTAACGAAAATTTCATACGAAATTTCTATGAAAACCTGACGATCGTACTCGGCGCCCAGAATTCAATAGCCAGTAAATCTGTTTGGATTTTTTCTCTCGTTTCGCCAATAGATGGCAACCCCACCTTAATCCTTAATAAAGACGGAGCTGTAACGAAAATTTCATACGAAATTTCTATGAAAACCTGACGATCGTACTCGGCGCCCAGAAGTCAATAGCCAGTAAATCTGTTTGGATTTTTTCTCTCGTTTCGCCAATAGATGGCAACCCCACCTTAATCCTTAAAAAAGAAGGAGCCGTAACGAAAATTTCATACGAAATTTCTATGAAAACCTGACGATCGTACTCGGCGCCCAGAAGTCAATAGCCAGTAAATCTGTTTGGATTTTTTCTCTCGTTTCGCCAATAGATGGCAACCCCACCTTAATCCTTAAAAAAGAAGGAGCCGTAACGAAAATTTCATACGAAATTTCTATGAAAACCTGACGATCGTACTCGGCGCCCAGAAGTCAATAGCCAGTAAATCGGTTTGGATTTTTTTTCTCGGCTCGCCAATAGATGACAACCCCACCTGAATACTTAAAAAAGAAGGAGTAGTGACAAAAACTTCATACGAAATTTCTATGACAACCTGACGATCATACTAGGCGCCCAGAATTCAATAGCCAGTAAATCTGTTTGGATTTTTTCTCTCGGCTCGCCAATAGATGACAACCCAAATTGAATACTTAAAAAAGAAGGAGCTGTAACGAAAATTTCATACGAAGTTTCTATGAAAATCTGACGATCGTACTAGGCGCCCAGAATTCAATAGCCAGTAAATCTGTTTGGATTTTTTCTCTCGGCTCGCCAATAGATGGCAACCCCACCTTAATCCTTAATAAAGACGGAGCTGTAACGAAAATTTCATACGAAATTTCTATGAAAACCTGACGATCGTACTCGGCGCCCAGAAGTCAATAGCCAGTAAATCTGTTTGGATTTTTTCTCTCGTTTCGCCAATAGATGGCAACCCCACCTTAATCCTTAAAAAAGAAGGAGCCGTAACGAAAATTTCATACGAAATTTCTATGAAAACCTGACGATCGTACTCGGCGCCCAGAAGTCAATAGCCAGTAAATCTGTTTGGATTTTTTCTCTCGTTTCGCCAATAGATGGCAACCCCACCTTAATCCTTAAAAAAGAAGGAGCCGTAACGAAAATTTCATACGAAATTTCTATGAAAACCTGACGATCGTACTCGGCGCCCAGAAGTCAATAGCCAGTAAATCGGTTTGGATTTTTTTTCTCGGCTCGCCAATAGATGACAACCCCACCTGAATCCTTAAAAAAGAAGGAGTAGTGACAAAAACTTCATACGAAATTTCTATGACAACCTGACGATCGTACTCGGCGCCCAGAAGTCAATAGCCAGTAAATCTGTTTGGATTTTTTCTCTCGGCTCGCCAATAGATGACAACCCCACCTGAATGCCTAAATAAGAAGGAGCTGTAACGAAAATTTCATACGAAATTTCTATGAAAATCTGACGATCGTACTAGGCGCCCAGAATTCAATAGCCAGTAAATCTGTTTGGATTTTTTCTCTCGGCTCGCCAATAGATGGCAACCCCACCTTAATCCTTAAAAAAGACGGAGGTGTGACAAAAACTTCATACGAAATTTCTATGACAACCTGACGATCGTACTAGGCGCCCAGAATTCAATAGCCAGTAAATCTGTTTGGATTTTTTCTCTCGGCTCGCCAATAGATGACAACCCCACCTGAATCTTTAAAAAAGAAGGCGCTGTAACGAAAATTTCATACGAAATTTCTATGAAAATCTGACGATCGTACTAGGCGCCCAGAGTTCAATAGCCAGTAAATCTGTTTGGATTTTTTTTCTCGGCTCGCCAATAGATGATAGCCCCACCTGAATCTTTAAAAAAGACAGAGCTGTAACGAAAATTTCATACGAAATTTCTATGAAAATCTGACAATCGTACTAGGCGCCCAGAATTCAATAGCCAGTAAATCTGTTTGGATTTTTTCTCTCGGCTCGCCAATAGATTGCAACCCCACCTTAATCCTTAAAAAAGACGGAGCTGTAACGAAAATTTCTTACGAAATTTCGATGAAAATCTGACGATCGTACTAGGCGCCCAGAATTCAATAGCCAGTAAATCTGTTTGGATTTTTTCTCTCGGCTCGCAAATAGATAGCAGCCCCAACTTAACTCTTAAAAAAGACGGAGCTGTAACGAAAATTTCATACGAAATTTCTATGAAAATCTGACGATCGTACTAGGCGCCCAGAATTCAATAGCCAGTAAATCTGTTTGGATTTTTTCTCTCGGCTCGCAAATAGATAGCAACCCCAACTTAACTCTTAAAAAAGACGGAGCTGTAACGAAAATTTCTTACGAAATTTCTATGAAAATCTGACGATCGTACTAGGCGCCCAGAATTCAATAGCCAGTAAATCTGTTTGGATTTTTTCTCTCGGCTCGCAAATAGATAGCAGCCCCAACTTAACTCTTAAAAAAGACGGAGCTGTAACGAAAATTTCATACGAAATTTCTATGAAAATCTGACGATCGTACTAGGCGCCCAGAGTTCAATAGCCAGTAAATCTGTTTGGATTTTTTTTCTCGGCTCGCCAATAGATGATAGCCCCACCTGAATCTTTAAAAAAGACAGAGCTGTAACGAAAATTTCATACGAAATTTCTATGAAAATCTGACAATCGTACTAGGCGCCCAGAGTTCAATAGCCAATAAATCTGTTTGGATTTTTTTTCTCGGCTCGCCAATAGATGACAACCCCACCTGAATGCTTAAATAAGAAGGAGCTGTAACGAAAATTTCATACGAAATTTCTATGAAAATCTGACGATCGTACTAGGCGCCCAGAATTCAATAGCCAGTAAATCTGTTTGGATTTTTTCTCTCGGCTCGCCAATAGATAGCAACCCCAACTTAACTCTTAAAAAAGACGGAGCTGTAACGAAAATTTCATACGAAATTTCTATGAAAATCTGACGATCGTACTAGGCGCCCAGAATTCAATAGCCAGTAAATCTGTTTGGATTTTTTCTCTCGGCTCGCCAATAGATAGCAACCCCAACTTAACTCTTAAAAAAGACGGAGCTGTAACGAAAATTTCATACGAAATTTCTATGAAAATCTGACAATCGTACTAGGCGCCCAGAGTTCAATAGCCAGTAAATCTGTTTGGATTTTTTTTCTCGGCTCGCCAATAGATGATAGCCCCACCTGAATCTTTAAAAAAGACAGAGCTGTAACGAAAATTTCATACGAAATTTCTATGAAAATCTGACAATCGTACTAGGTGCCCAGAGTTCAATAGCCAATAAATCTGTTTGGATTTTTTTTCTCGGCTCGCCAATAGATGACAACCCCACCTGAATGCTTAAATAAGAAGGAGCTGTAACGAAAATTTCATACGAAATTTCTATGAAAATCTGACGATCGTACTAGGCGCCCAGAATTCAATAGCCAGTAAATCTGTTTGGATTTTCTCTCTCGGCTCGTAAATAGATAGCAACCCCAACTTAACTCTAAAAAAAGACGGAGCTGTAACGAAAATTTCATACGAAATTTCTATGAAAATCTGACAATCGTACTAGGCGCCCAGAAGTCAATAGCCAGTAAATCTGTTTGGATTTTTTTCTCGGCTCGCCAATAGATGGCATCCCTACCTGAATCCTTAAAAAAGACGGAGCTGTAACGAAAATTTCATACGAAATTTCTATGAAAATCTGACGATCGTACTAGGCGCCCAGAAGTCAATAGCCAGTAAATTTGTTTGGATTTTTTTCTCGGCTCGCCAATAGATGGCATCCCTACCTGAATCCTTAAAAAAGACGGAGCTGTAACGAAAATTTCATACGAAATTTCTATGAAAATCTGACAATCGTACTAAGCGCCCAGAGTTCAATAGCCAATAAATCTGTTTGGATTTTTTCTCTCGGCTCGCCAATAGATAGCAACCCCAACTTAACTCTTAAAAAAGACGGAGCTGTAACGAAAATTTCATACGAAATTTCTATGAAAATCTGACGATCGTACTAGGCGCCCAGAAGTCAATAGCCAGTAAATCTGTTTGGATTTTTTTCTCGGCTCGCCAATAGATGGCATCCCTACCTGAATCCTTAAAAAAGACGGAGCTGTAACGAAAATTTCATACGAAATTTCTATGAAAATCTGACGATCGTACTAGGCGCCCAGAATTCAATAGCCAGTAAATCTGTTTGGATTTTTTCTCTCGGCTCGCCAATAGATAGCAACCCGAACTTAACTCTTAAAAAAGACGGAGCTGTAACGAAAATTTCATACGAAATTTCTATGAAAATCTGACGATCGTACTAGGCGCCCAGAAGTCAATAGCCAGTAAATCTGTTTGGATTTTTTTCTCGGCTCGCCAATAGATGGCATCCCTACCTGAATCCTTAAAAAAGACGGAGCTGTAACGAAAATTTCATACGAAATTTCTATGAAAATCTGACGATCGTACTAGGCGCCCAGAAGTCAATAGCCAGTAAATCTGTTTGGATTTTTTTCTCGGCTCGCCAATAGATGGCATCCCTACTTGAATCCTTAACAAAGACGGAGCTGTAACGAAAATTTCATACGAAATTTCTATGAAAATCTGACGATCGTACTAGGCGCCCAGAAGTCAATAGCCAGTAAATTTGTTTGGATTTTTTTCTCGGCTCGCCAATAGATGGCATCCCTACCTGAATCCTTAAAAAAGACGGAGCTGTAACGAAAATTTCATACGAAATTTCTATGAAAATCTGACGATCGTACTAGGCGCCCAGAATTCAATAGCCAGTAAATCTGTTTGGATTTTTTCTCTCGGCTCGCCAATAGATAGCAACCCCAACTTAACTCTTAAAAAAGACGGAGCTGTAACGAAAATTTCATACGAAATTTCTATGAAAATCTGACGATCGTACTAGGCGCCCAGAAGTCAATAGCCAGTAAATCTGTTTGGATTTTTTTCTCGGCTCGCCAATAGATGGCATCCCTACCTGAATCCTTAAAAAAGACGGAGCTGTAACGAAAATTTCATACGAAATTTCTATGAAAATCTGACGATCGTACTAGGCGCCCAGAAGTCAATAGCCAGTAAATCTGTTTGGATTTTTTTCTCGGCTCGCCAATAGATGGCATCCCTACCTGAATCCTTAAAAAAGACGGAGCTGTAACGAAAATTTCATACGAAATTTCTATGAAAATCTGACGATCGTACTAGGCGCCCAGAAGTCAATAGCCAGTAAATCTGTTTGGATTTTTTTCTCGGCTCGCCAATAGATGGCATCCCTACTTGAATCCTTAACAAAGACGGAGCTGTAACGAAAATTTCATACGAAATTTCTATGAAAATCTGACGATCGTACTAGGCGCCCAGAAGTCAATAGCCAGTAAATCTGTTTGGATTTTTTTCTCGGCTCGCCAATAGATGGCATCCCTACCTGAATCCTTAACAAAGACGGAGCTGTAACGAAAATTTCATACGAAATTTCTATGAAAATCTGACGATCGTACTAGGCGCCCAGAATTCAATAGCCAGTAAATCTGTTTGGATTTTTTCTCTCGGCTCGCCAATAGATGGCAACCCCACCTTAATCCTTAAAAAAGACGGAGCTGTAACGAAAATTTCATACGAAATTTCTATGAAAATCTGACGATCGTACTAGGCGCCCAGAGTTCAATAGCCAGTAAATCTGTTTGGATTTTTTTTCTCGGCTCGCCAATAGATGATAGCCCCACCTGAATCTTTAAAAAAGACAGAGCTGTAACGAAAATTTCATACGAAATTTCTATGAAAATCTGACAATTGTACTAGGCGCCCAGAGTTCAATAGCCAATAAATCTGTTTGGTTTTTTTTTCTCGGCTCGCCAATAGATGACAACCCCACCTGAATGCTTAAATAAGAAGGAGCTGTAACGAAAATTTCATACGAAATTTCTATGAAAATCTGACGATCGTACTAGGCGCCCAGAATTCAATAGCCAGTAAATCTGTTTGGATTTTTTCTCTCGGCTCGCCAATAGATGGCAACCCCACCTTAATCCTTAAAAATGACGGAGCTGTAACGAAAATTTCATACGAAATTTCTATGAAAATCTGACGATCGTACTAGGCGCCCAGAAGTCAATAGCCAGTAAATCTGTTTAGATTTTTTTCTCGGCTCGCCAATAGATGGCATCCCAACCTGAATCTTTAGAAAAGGTGGAGCTGTAACGAAAATTTCATACGAAATTTCTATGAAAACCTGACGATCGTACTAGGTGCCCAGAATTCAACAGCCAGTAAACCTGTTTGGATTTTTTCTCTCGGCTCGCAAATAGATAGCAAACCCAACTTAACTCTTAAAAAAGACGGAGCTGTAACGAAAATATCATACGAAATTTCTATGAAAACCTGACGATCGTACTAGGCGCCCAGAATTCAATAGCCAGTAAACCTGTTTGGATTTTTTCTCTCGGCTCGCAAATAGATAGCAAACCCAACTTAACTCTTAACAAAGACGGAGCTGTAATGACAATTTCATACGAAATTTCTATGACAACCTGACGATCGTACTAGGCGCCCAGAATTCAATAGCCAGTAAACCTGTTTGGATTTTTTCTCTCGGCTCGCCAATAGATGACAACCCCACCTGAATCCTTAAAAAAGAAGGAGCTGTAACGAAAATTTCATACGAAATTTCTATGAAAATCATACGATCGTACTAGGCGCCCAGAGTTCAATAGCCAGTAAATCTGTTTGGATTTTTTTTCTCGGCTCGCCAATAGATGATAGCCCCACCTGAATCTTTAAAAAAGACAGAGCTGTAACGAAAATTTCATACGAAATTTCTATGAAAATCTGACAATCGTACTAGGCGCCCAGAGTTCAATAGCCAATAAATCTGTTTGGTTTTTTTTTCTCGGCTCGCCAATAGATGACAACCCCACCTGAATGCTTAAATAAGAAGGAACTGTAACGAAAATTTCATACGAAATTTCTATGAAAATCTGACGATTGTACTAGGCGCCCAGAATTCAATAGCCAGTAAATCTGTTTGGATTTTTTCTCTCGGCTCGCAAATAGATAGCAACCCCAACTTAACTCTTAAAAAAGACGGAGCTGTAACGAAAATTTCATACGAAATTTCTATGAAAATCTGACGATCGTACTAGGCGCCCAGAAGTCAATAGCCAGTAAATCTGTTTGGATTTTTTTCTCGGCTCGCCAATAGATGGCATCCCTACTTGAATCCTTAACAAAGACGGAGCTGTAACGAAAATTTCATACGAAATTTCTATGAAAATCTGACGATCGTACTAGGCGCCCAGAATTCAATAGCCAGTAAATCTGTTTGGATTTTTTTCTCGGCTCGCCAATAGATGGCATCCCTACCTGAATCCTTAAAAAAGAAGGAGTTGTAACAAAAACTTCATACGAAATTTCTATGACAACCTGACGATCGTACTAGGCGCCCGGAATTCAATAGCCAGTAAATCTGTTTGGATTTTTTCTCTTGGCTCGCCAATAGATGGCAACCCCACCTTAATCCTTACAAAAGACGGAGCTGTAACGAAAATTTCATACGAAATTTCTATGAAAATCTGACAATCGTACTAGGCGCCCAGAGTTCAATAGCCAATAAATCTGTTTGGATTTTTTTTCTCGGCTCGCCAATAGATGGCATCCCCACCTGAATGCTTAAATAAGAAGGAGCTGTAACGAAAATTTCATACGAAATTTCTATGAAAATCTGACGATCGTACTAGGCGCCCAGAATTCAATAGCCAGTAAATCTGTTTGGATTTTTTCTCTCGGCTCGCCAATAGATAGCAACCCCAACTTAACTCTTAAAAAAGACGGAGCTGTAACGAAAATTTCATACGAAATTTCTATGAAAATCTGACGATCGTACTAGGCGCCCAGAATTCAATAGCCAGTAAATCTGTTTGGATTTTCTCTCTCGGCTCGTAAATAGATAGCAACCCCAACTTAACTCTAAAAAAAGACGGAGCTGTAACGAAAATTTCATACGAAATTTCTATGAAAATCTGACGATCGTACTAGGCGCCCAGAAGTCAATAGCCAGTAAATCTGTTTGGATTTTTTTCTCGGCTCGCCAATAGATGGCATCCCTACTTGAATCCTTAACAAAGACGGAGCTGTAACGAAAATTTCATACGAAATTTCTATGAAAATCTGACGATCGTACTAGGCGCCCAGAAGTCAATAGCCAGTAAATCTGTTTGGATTTTTTTCTCGGCTCGCCAATAGATGGCATCCCTACCTGAATCATTAAAAAAGAAGGAGTTGTAACAAAAACTTCATACGAAATTTCTATGACAACCTGACGATCGTTTTAGGCGCCCGGAATTCAATAGCCAGTAAATCTGTTTGGATTTTTTCTCTCGGCTCGCCAATAGATGACAACACCACCTGAATCCTTAAAAAAGACGGAGCTGTAACGAAAATTTCATACGAAATTTCTATGAAAATCTGACGATCGTACTAGGCACCCAGAGTTCAATAGCCAGTAAATCTTTTTGGATTTTTTTTCTCGGCTCGCCAGTAGATGATAGCCCCACCTGAATCTTTAAAAAAGACAGAGCTGTAACGAAAATTTCATACGAAATTTCTATGAAAACCTGACGATCGTACTAGGCGCCCAGAATTCAATAGCCAGTAAATCTGTTTGGATTTTTTCTCTCGGCTCGCCAATAGATGGCAACCCCAACTTAACTCTTAAAAAAGACGGAGCTGTAACGAAAATTTCATACGAAATTTCTATGAAAATCTGACGATCGTACTAGGCGCCCAGAAGTCAATAGCCAGTAAATCTGTTTGGATTTTTTCTCTCGGCTCGCAAATAGATAGCAACCCCAACTTAACTCTTAAAAAAGACGGAGCTGTAACGAAAATTTCATACGAAATTTCTATGAAAATCTGACGATCGTACTAGGCGCCCAGAATTCAATAGCCAGTAAATCTGTTTGGATTTTCTCTCTCGGCTCGTAAATAGATAGCAACCCCAACTTAACTCTAAAAAAAGACGGAGCTGTAACGAAAATTTCATACGAAATTTCTATGAAAATCTGACGATCGTACTAGGCGCCCAGAAGTCAATAGCCAGTAAATCTGTTTGGATTTTTTCTCTCGGCTCGCCAATAGATGGCAACCCCACCTTAATCCTTAAAAAAGACGGAGCTGTAACGAAAATTTCATACGAAATTTCTATGAAAATCTGACGATCGTACTAGGCGCCCAGAGTTCAATAGCCAGTAAATCTTTTTGGATTTTTTTTTTCGGCTCGCCAATAGATGATAGCCCCACCTGAATCTTTAAAAAAGACAGAGCTGTAACGAAAATTTCATACGAAATTTCTATGAAAATCTGACAATCGTACTAGGCGCCCAGAGTTCAATAACCAATAAATCTGTTTGGTTTTTTTTTCTCGGCTCGCCAATAGATGACAACCCCACCTGAATGCTTAAATAAGAAGGAGCTGTAACGAAAATTTCATACGAAATTTCTATGAAAATCTGACGATCGTACTAGGCGCCCAGAATTCAATAGCCAGTAAACCTGTTTGGATTTTTTCTCTCGGCTAGCAAATAGATAGCAACCCCAACTTAACTCTTAAAAAAGACGGAGCTGTAACGAAAATTTCATACGAAATTTCTATGACAACCTGACGATCGTACTAGGCGCCCAGAATTCAATAGCCAGTAAATCTGTTTGGATTTTTTCTCTCGGCTCGCCAATAGATGACAACCCCACCTGAATCCTTAAAAAAGAAGGAGCTGTAACGAAAATTTCATACGAAATTTCTATGAAAATCTGACGATCGTACTAGGCGCCCAGAATTCAATAGCCAGTAAATCTGTTTGGATTTTTTCTCTCGGCTCGCAAATAGATAGCAACCCCAACTTAACTCTTAAAAAAGACGGAGCTGTAACGAAAATTTCATACGAAATTTCTATGAAAATCTGACGATCGTACTAGGCGCCCAGAATTCAATAGCCAGTAAATCTGTTTGGATTTTTTCTCTCGGCTCGCCAATAGATGGCAACCCCACCTTAATCCTTAAAAAAGACGGAGCTGTAACGAAAATTTCATACGAAATTTCTATGAAAATCTGACGATCGTACTAGGCGCCCAGAATTCAATAGCCAGTAAATCTGTTTGGATTTTTTCTCTCGGCTCGCCAATAGATGGCAACCCCACCTTAATCCTTAAAAAAGACGGAGCTGTAACGAAAATTTCATACGAAATTTCTATGAAAATCTGACGATCGTACTAGGCGCCCAGAGTTCAATAGCCAGTAAATCTGTTTGGATTTTTTTTCTCGGCTCGCCAATAGATGATAGCCCCACCTAAATCTTTAAAAAAGACAGAGCTGTAACGAAAATTTCATACGAAATTTCTATGAAAATCTGACAATCGTACTAGGCGCCCAGAGTTCAATAGCCAATAAATCTGTTTGGATTTTTTTTCTCGGCTCGCCAATAGATGACAACCCCACCTGAATGCTTAAATAAGAAGGAGCTGTAACGAAAATTTCATACGAAATTTCTATGAAAATCTGACGATCGTACTAGGCGCCCAGAATTCAATAGCCAGTAAATCTGTTTGGATTTTTTCTCTCGGCTCGCCAATAGATAGCAACCCCAACTTAACTCTTAAAAAAGACGGAGCTGTAACGAAAATTTCATACGAAATTTCTATGAAAATCTGACGATCGTACTAGGCGTCAAGAATTCAATAGCCAGTAAATCTGTTTGGATTTTCTCTCTCGGCTCGTAAATAGATAGCAACCCCAACTTAACTCTAAAAAAAGACGGAGCTGTAACGAAAATTTCATACGAAATTTCTATGAAAATCTGACGATCGTACTAGGCGCCCAGAAGTCAATAGCCAGTAAATCTGTTTGGATTTTTTTCTCGGCTCGCCAATAGATGGCATCCCTACCTGAATCCTTAAAAAAGACGGAGCTGTAACGAAAATTTCATACGAAATTTCTATGAAAATCTGACGATCGTACTAGGCGCCCAGAATTCAATAGCCAGTAAATCTGTTTGGATTTTTTCTCTCGGCTCGCCAATAGATAGCAACCCCAACTTAACTCTTAAAAAAGACGGAGCTGTAACGAAAATTTCATACGAAATTTCTATGAAAATCTGACAATCGTACTAGGCGCCCAGAGTTCAATAGCCAATAAATCTGTTTGGATTTTTTTTCTCGGCTCGCCAATAGATGACAACCCCACCTGAATGCTTAAATAAGAAGGAGCTGTAACGAAAATTTCATACGAAATTTCTATGAAAATCTGACGATCGTACTAGGCGCCCAGAATTCAATAGCCAGTAAATCTGTTTGGATTTTTTCTCTCGGCTCGCCAATAGATAGCAACCCCAACTTAACTCTTAAAAAAGACGGAGCTGTAACGAAAATTTCATACGAAATTTCTATGAAAATCTGACGATCGTACTAGGCGCCCAGAATTCAATAGCCAGTAAATCTGTTTGGATTTTCTCTCTCGGCTCGTAAATAGATAGCAACCCCAACTTAACTCTAAAAAAAGACGGAGCTGTAACGAAAATTTCATACGAAATTTCTATGAAAATCTGACGATCGTACTAGGCGCCCAGAAGTCAATAGCCAGTAAATCTGTTTGGATTTTTTTCTCGGCTCGCCAATAGATGGCATCCCTACCTGAATCCTTAAAAAAGACGGAGCTGTAACGAAAATTTCATACGAAATTTCTATGAAAATCTGACAATCGTACTAGGCGCCCAGAGTTCAATAACCAATAAATCTGTTTGGTTTTTTTTTCTCGGCTCGCCAATAGATGACAACCCCACCTGAATGCTTAAATAAGAAGGAGCTGTAACGAAAATTTCATACGAAATTTCTATGAAAATCTGACGATCGTACTAGGCGCCCAGAATTCAATAGCCAGTAAACCTGTTTGGATTTTTTCTCTCGGCTAGCAAATAGATAGCAACCCCAACTTAACTCTTAAAAAAGACGGAGCTGTAACGAAAATTTCATACGAAATTTCTATGACAACCTGACGATCGTACTAGGCGCCCAGAATTCAATAGCCAGTAAATCTGTTTGGATTTTTTCTCTCGGCTCGCCAATAGATGACAACCCCACCTGAATCCTTAAAAAAGAAGGAGCTGTAACGAAAATTTCATACGAAATTTCTATGAAAATCTGACGATCGTACTAGGCGCCCAGAATTCAATAGCCAGTAAATCTGTTTGGATTTTTTCTCTCGGCTCGCAAATAGATAGCAACCCCAACTTAACTCTTAAAAAAGACGGAGCTGTAACGAAAATTTCATACGAAATTTCTATGAAAATCTGACGATCGTACTAGGCGCCCAGAATTCAATAGCCAGTAAATCTGTTTGGATTTTTTCTCTCGGCTCGCCAATAGATGGCAACCCCACCTTAATCCTTAAAAAAGACGGAGCTGTAACGAAAATTTCATACGAAATTTCTATGAAAATCTGACGATCGTACTAGGCGCCCAGAATTCAATAGCCAGTAAATCTGTTTGGATTTTTTCTCTCGGCTCGCCAATAGATGGCAACCCCACCTTAATCCTTAAAAAAGACGGAGCTGTAACGAAAATTTCATACGAAATTTCTATGAAAATCTGACGATCGTACTAGGCGCCCAGAGTTCAATAGCCAGTAAATCTGTTTGGATTTTTTTTCTCGGCTCGCCAATAGATGATAGCCCCACCTGAATCTTTAAAAAAGACAGAGCTGTAACGAAAATTTCATACGAAATTTCTATGAAAATCTGACAATCGTACTAGGCGCCCAGAGTTCAATAGCCAATAAATCTGTTTGGATTTTTTTTCTCGGCTCGCCAATAGATGACAACCCCACCTGAATGCTTAAATAAGAAGGAGCTGTAACGAAAATTTCATACGAAATTTCTATGAAAATCTGACGATCGTACTAGGCGCCCAGAATTCAATAGCCAGTAAATCTGTTTGGATTTTTTCTCTCGGCTCGCCAATAGATAGCAACCCCAACTTAACTCTTAAAAAAGACGGAGCTGTAACGAAAATTTCATACGAAATTTCTATGAAAATCTGACGATCGTACTAGGCGCCCAGAATTCAATAGCCAGTAAATCTGTTTGGATTTTTTCTCTCGGCTCGCCAATAGATGGCAACCCCACCTTAATCCTTAAAAAAGACGGAGCTGTAACGAAAATTTCATACGAAATTTCTATGAAAATCTGACAATCGTACTAGGCGCCCAGAATTCAATAGCCAATAAATCTGTTTGGATTTTTTTTCTCGGCTCGCCAATAGATGATAGCCCCACCTGAATCTTTAAAAAAGACAGAGCTGTAACGAAAATTTCATACGAAATTTCTATGAAAATCTGACAATTGTACTAGGCGCCCAGAGTTCAATAGCCAATAAATCTGTTTGGATTTTTTTTCTCGGCTCGCCAATAGATGACAACCCCACCTGAATGCTTAAATAAGACGGAGCTGTAACGAAAATATCATACGAAATTTCTATGAAAACCTGACGATCGTACTAGGCGCCCAGAATTCAATAGCCAGTAAACCTGTTTGGATTTTTTCTCTCGGCTAGCAAATAGATAGCAACCCCAACTTAACTCTTAAAAAAGACGGAGCTGTAATGACAATTTCATACGAAATTTCTATGACAACCTGACGATCGTACTAGGCGCCCAGAATTCAATAGCCAGTAAACCTGTTTGGATTTTTTCTCTCGGCTCGCCAATAGATGACAACCCCACCTGAATCCTTAAAAAAGAAGGAGCTGTAACGAAAATTTCATACGAAATTTCTATGAAAATCATACGATCGTACTAGGCGCCCAGAGTTCAATAGCCAGTAAATCTGTTTGGATTTTTTTTCTCGGCTCGCCAATAGATGATAGCCCCACCTGAATCTTTAAAAAAGACAGAGCTGTAACGAAAATTTCATACGAAATTTCTATGAAAATCTGACAATCGTACTAGGCGCCCAGAGTTCAATAGCCAATAAATCTGTTTGGATTTTTTTTCTCGGCTCGCCAATAGATGACAACCCCACCTGAATGCTTAAATAAGAAGGAACTGTAACGAAAATTTCATACGAAATTTCTATGAAAATCTGACGATCGTACTAGGCGCCCAGAATTCAATAGCCAGTAAATCTGTTTGGATTTTTTCTCTCGGCTCGCCAATAGATGGCAACCCCACCTTAATCCTTAAAAAAGACGGAGCTGTAACGAAAATTTCTTTCGAAATTTCTATGAAAATCTGACGATCGTACTAGGCGCCCAGAATTCAATAGCCAGTAAATCTGTTTGGATTTTTTCTCTCGGCTCGCAAATAGATAGCAACCCCAACTTAACTCTTAAAAAAGACGGAGCTGTAACGAAAATTTCATACGAAATTTCTATGAAAATCTGACGATCGTACTAGGCGCCCAGAATTCAATAGCCAGTAAATCTGTTTGGATTTTTTCTCTCGGCTCGCAAATAGATAGCAACCCCAACTTAACTCTTAAAAAAGACGGAGCTGTAACGAAAATTTCATACGAAATTTCTATGAAAATCTGACGATCGTACTAGGCGCCCAGAAGTCAATAGCCAGTAAATCTGTTTGGATTTTTTTCTCGGCTCGCCAATAGATGGCATCCCTACTTGAATCCTTAACAAAGACGGAGCTGTAACGAAAATTTCATACGAAATTTCTATGAAAATCTGACGATCGTACTAGGCGCCCAGAATTCAATAGCCAGTAAATCTGTTTGGATTTTTTTCTCGGCTCGGCAATAGATGGCATCCCTACCTGAATCTTTAAAAAAGAAGGAGTTGTAACAAAAACTTCATACGAAATTTCTATGACAACCTGACGATCGTACTAGGCGCCCGGAATTCAATAGCCAGTAAATCTGTTTGGATTTTTTCTCTTGGCTCGCCAATAGATGGCAACCCCACCTTAATCCTTACAAAAGACGGAGCTGTAACGAAAATTTCATACGAAATTTCTATGAAAATCTGACGATCGTACTAGGCGCCCAGAGTTCAATAGCCAGTAAATCTGTTTGGATTTTTTTTCTCGGCTCGCCAATAGATGATAGCCCCACCTGAATCTTTAAAAAAGACAGAGCTGTAACGAAAATTTCATACGAAATTTCTATGAAAATCTGACAATTGTACTAGGCGCCCAGAGTTCAATAGCCAATAAATATGTTTGGATTTTTTTTCTCGGCTCGCCAATAGATGACAACCCCACCTGAATGCTTAAATAAGAAGGAGCTGTAACGAAAATTTCATACGAAATTTCTATGAAAATCTGACAATCGTACTAGGCGCCCAGAGTTCAATAGCCAATAAATCTGTTTGGTTTTTTTTTCTCGGCTCGCCAATAGATGACAACCCAACCTGAATGCTTAAATAAGAAGGAGCTGTAACGAAAATTTCATACGAAATTTCTATGAAAATCTGACGATCGTACTAGGCGCCCAGAATTCAATAGCCAGTAAATCTGTTTGGATTTTTTCTCTCGGCTCGCAAAAAGATAGCAACCCCAACTTAACTCTTAAAAAGGACGGAGCTGTAACGAAAATTTCATACGAAATTTCTATGAAAATCTGACGATCGTACTAGGCGCCCAGAATTCAATAGCCAGTAAATCTGTTTGGATTTTTTCTCTCGGCTCGCCAATAGATAGCAACCCCAACTTAACTCTTAAAAAAGACGGAGCTGTAACGAAAATTTCATACGAAATTTCTATGAAAATCTGACGATCGTACTAGGCGCCCAGAAGTCAATAGCCAGTAAATCTGTTTGGATTTTTTTCTCGGCTCGCCAATAGATGGCATCCCTACTTGAATCCTTAACAAAGACGGAGCTGTAACGAAAATTTCATACGAAATTTCTATGAAAATCTGACGATCGTACTAGGCGCCCAGAATTCAATAGCCAGTAAATCTGTTTGGATTTTTTTCTCGGCTCGCCAATAGATGGCATCCCTACCTGAATCTTTAAAAAAGAAGGAGTTGTAACAAAAACTTCATACGAAATTTCTATGACAACCTGACGATCGTACTAGGCGCCCGGAATTCAATAGCCAGTAAATCTGTTTGGATTTTTTTTCTCGGCTCGCCAATAGATGACAACCCCACCTGAATGCTTAAATAAGAAGGAGCTGTAACGAAAATTTCATACGAAATTTCTATGAAAATCTGACAATCGTACTAGGCGCCCAGAGTTCAATAGCCAATAAATCTGTTTGGTTTTTTTTTCTCGGCTCGCCAATAGATGACAACCCAACCTGAATGCTTAAATAAGAAGGAGCTGTAACGAAAATTTCATACGAAATTTCTATGAAAATCTGACGATCGTACTAGGCGCCCAGAATTCAATAGCCAGTAAATCTGTTTGGATTTTTTCTCTCGGCTCGCCAATAGATAGCAACCCCAACTTAACTCTTAAAAAAGACGGAGCTGTAACGAAAATTTCATACGAAATTTCTATGAAAATCTGACGATCGTACTAGGCGCCCAGAATTCAATAGCCAGTAAATCTGTTTGGATTTTCTCTCTCGGCTCGTAAATAGATAGCAACCCCAACTTAACTCTAAAAAAAGACGGAGCTGTAACGAAAATTTCATACGAAATTTCTATGAAAATCTGACGATCGTACTAGGCGCCCAGAAGTCAATAGCCAGTAAATCTGTTTGGATTTTTTTCTCGGCTCGCCAATAGATGGCATCCCTACTTGAATCCTTAACAAAGACGGAGCTGTAACGAAAATTTCATACGAAATTTCTATGAAAATCTGACGATCGTACTAGGCGCCCAGAAGTCAATAGCCAGTAAATCTGTTTGGATTTTTTTCTCGGCTCGCCAATAGATGGCATCCCTACCTGAATCTTTAAAAAAGAAGGAGTTGTAACAAAAACTTCATACGAAATTTCTATGACAACCTGACGATCGTACTAGGCGCCCGGAATTCAATAGCCAGTAAATCTGTTTGGATTTTTTCTCTCGGCTCGCCAATAGATGACAACCCCACCTGAATCCTTAAAAAAGAAGGAGCTGTAACGAAAATTTCATACGAAATTTCTATGAAAATCTGACGATCGTACTAGGCGCCCAGAGTTCAATAGCCAGTAAATCTTTTTGGATTTTTTTTCTCGGCTCGCCAATAGATGATAGCCCCACCTGAATCTTTAAAAAAGACAGAGCTGTAACGAAAATTTCATACGAAATTTCTATGAAAATCTGACAATCGTACTAGGCGCCCAGAGTTCAATAGCCAATAAATCTGTTTGGTTTTTTTTTCTCGGCTCGCCAATAGATGACAACCCCACCTGAATGCTTAAATAAGAAGGAGCTGTAACGAAAATTTCATACGAAATTTCTATGAAAATCTGACGATCGTACTAGGCGCCCAGAATTCAATAGCCAGTAAACCTGTTTGGATTTTTTCTCTCGGCTAGCAAATAGATAGCAACCCCAACTTAACTCTTAAAAAAGAAGGAGCTGTAACGAAAATTTCATACGAAATTTCTATGAAAATCTGACGATCGTACTAGGCGCCCAGAATTCAATAGCCAGTAAATCTGTTTGGATTTTTTTTCTCGGCTCGCCAATAGATGATAGCCCCACCTGAATCTTTAAAAAAGACGGAGCTGTAACGAAAATTTCATACGAAATTTCTATGAAAATCTGACAATCGTACTAAGCGCCCAGAGTTCAATAGCCAATAAATCTGTTTGGATTTTTTTTCTCGGCTCGCCAATAGATGACAACCCCACCTGAATGCTTAAATAAGAAGGAGCTGTAACGAAAATTTCATACGAAATTTCTATGAAAATCTGACAATCGTACTAGGCGCCCAGAGTTCAATAGCCAATAAATCTGTTTGGTTTTTTTTTCTCGGCTCGCCAATAGATGACAACCCAACCTGAATGCTTAAATAAGAAGGAGCTGTAACGAAAATTTCATACGAAATTTCTATGAAAATCTGACGATCGTACTAGGCGCCCAGAATTCAATAGCCAGTAAATCTGTTTGGATTTTTTCTCTCGGCTCGCCAAAAGATAGCAACCCCAACTTAACTCCTAAAAAAGACGGAGCTGTAACGAAAATTTCATACGAAATTTCTATGAAAATCTGACGATCGTACTAGGCGCCCAGAATTCAATAGCCAGTAAATCTGTTTGGATTTTCTCTCTCGGCTCGCCAATAGATAGCAACCCCAACTTAACTCTAAAAAAAGACGGAGCTGTAACGAAAATTTCATACGAAATTTCTATGAAAATCTGACGATCGTACTAGGCGCCCAGAAGTCAATAGCCAGTAAATCTGTTTGGATTTTTTTCTCGGCTCGCCAATAGATGGCATCCCTACTTGAATCCTTAACAAAGACGGAGCTGTAACGAAAATTTCATACGAAATTTCTATGAAAATCTGACGATCGTACTAGGCGCCCAGAAGTCAATAGCCAGTAAATCTGTTTGGATTTTTTTCTCGGCTCGCCAATAGATGGCATCCCTACCTGAATCTTTAAAAAAGAAGGAGTTGTAACAAAAACTTCATACGAAATTTCTATGACAACCTGACGATCGTACTAGGCGCCCGGAATTCAATAGCCAGTAAATCTGTTTGGATTTTTTCTCTCGGCTCGCCAATAGATGACAACCCCACCTGAATGCTTAAATAAGAAGGAGCTGTAACGAAAATTTCATACGAAATTTCTATGAAAATCTGACAATCGTACTAGGCGCCCAGAGTTCAATAGCCAATAAATCTGTTTGGTTTTTTTTTCTCGGCTCGCCAATAGATGACAACCCAACCTGAATGCTTAAATAAGAAGGAGCTGTAACGAAAATTTCATACGAAATTTCTATGAAAATCTGACGATCGTACTAGGCGCCCAGAATTCAATAGCCAGTAAATCTGTTTGGATTTTTTCTCTCGGCTCGCCAATAGATAGCAACCCCAACTTAACTCTTAAAAAAGACGGAGCTGTAACGAAAATTTCATACGAAATTTCTATGAAAATCTGACGATCGTACTAGGCGCCCAGAATTCAATAGCCAGTAAATCTGTTTGGATTTTCTCTCTCGGCTCGTAAATAGATAGCAACCCCAACTTAACTCTAAAAAAAGACGGAGCTGTAACGAAAATTTCATACGAAATTTCTATGAAAATCTGACGATCGTACTAGGCGCCCAGAAGTCAATAGCCAGTAAATCTGTTTGGATTTTTTTCTCGGCTCGCCAATAGATGGCATCCCTACTTGAATCCTTAACAAAGACGGAGCTGTAACGAAAATTTCATACGAAATTTCTATGAAAATCTGACGATCGTACTAGGCGCCCAGAAGTCAATAGCCAGTAAATCTGTTTGGATTTTTTTCTCGGCTCGCCAATAGATGGCATCCCTACCTGAATCTTTAAAAAAGAAGGAGTTGTAACAAAAACTTCATACGAAATTTCTATGACAACCTGACGATCGTACTAGGCGCCCGGAATTCAATAGCCAGTAAATCTGTTTGGATTTTTTCTCTCGGCTCGCCAATAGATGACAACCCCACCTGAATCCTTAAAAAAGAAGGAGCTGTAACGAAAATTTCATACGAAATTTCTATGAAAATCTGACGATCGTACTAGGCGCCCAGAGTTCAATAGCCAGTAAATCTTTTTGGATTTTTTTTCTCGGCTCGCCAATAGATGATAGCCCCACCTGAATCTTTAAAAAAGACAGAGCTGTAACGAAAATTTCATACGAAATTTCTATGAAAATCTGACAATCGTACTAGGCGCCCAGAGTTCAATAGCCAATAAATCTGTTTGGTTTTTTTTTCTCGGCTCGCCAATAGATGACAACCCCACCTGAATGCTTAAATAAGAAGGAGCTGTAACGAAAATTTCATACGAAATTTCTATGAAAATCTGACGATCGTACTAGGCGCCCAGAATTCAATAGCCAGTAAACCTGTTTGGATTTTTTCTCTCGGCTAGCAAATAGATAGCAACCCCAACTTAACTCTTAAAAAAGAAGGAGCTGTAACGAAAATTTCATACGAAATTTCTATGAAAATCTGACGATCGTACTAGGCGCCCAGAATTCAATAGCCAGTAAATCTGTTTGGATTTTTTTTCTCGGCTCGCCAATAGATGATAGCCCCACCTGAATCTTTAAAAAAGACGGAGCTGTAACGAAAATTTCATACGAAATTTCTATGAAAATCTGACAATCGTACTAAGCGCCCAGAGTTCAATAGCCAATAAATCTGTTTGGATTTTTTTTCTCGGCTCGCCAATAGATGACAACCCCACCTGAATGCTTAAATAAGAAGGAGCTGTAACGAAAATTTCATACGAAATTTCTATGAAAATCTGACAATCGTACTAGGCGCCCAGAGTTCAATAGCCAATAAATCTGTTTGGTTTTTTTTTCTCGGCTCGCCAATAGATGACAACCCAACCTGAATGCTTAAATAAGAAGGAGCTGTAACGAAAATTTCATACGAAATTTCTATGAAAATCTGACGATCGTACTAGGCGCCCAGAATTCAATAGCCAGTAAATCTGTTTGGATTTTTTCTCTCGGCTCGCCAATAGATAGCAACCCCAACTTAACTCTTAAAAAAGACGGAGCTGTAACGAAAATTTCATACGAAATTTCTATGAAAATCTGACGATCGTACTAGGCGCCCAGAATTCAATAGCCAGTAAATCTGTTTGGATTTTCTCTCTCGGCTCGTAAATAGATAGCAACCCCAACTTAACTCTAAAAAAAGACGGAGCTGTAACGAAAATTTCATACGAAATTTCTATGAAAATCTGACGATCGTACTAGGCGCCCAGAAGTCAATAGCCAGTAAATCTGTTTGGATTTTTTTCTCGGCTCGCCAATAGATGGCATCCCTACTTGAATCCTTAACAAAGACGGAGCTGTAACGAAAATTTCATACGAAATTTCTATGAAAATCTGACGATCGTACTAGGCGCCCAGAAGTCAATAGCCAGTAAATCTGTTTGGATTTTTTTCTCGGCTCGCCAATAGATGGCATCCCTACCTGAATCTTTAAAAAAGAAGGAGTTGTAACAAAAACTTCATACGAAATTTCTATGACAACCTGACGATCGTACTAGGCGCCCGGAATTCAATAGCCAGTAAATCTGTTTGGATTTTTTCTCTCGGCTCGCCAATAGATGACAACCCCACCTGAATCCTTAAAAAAGAAGGAGCTGTAACGAAAATTTCATACGAAATTTCTATGAAAATCTGACGATCGTACTAGGCGCCCAGAGTTCAATAGCCAGTAAATCTTTTTGGATTTTTTTTCTCGGCTCGCCAATAGATGATAGCCCCACCTGAATCTTTAAAAAAGACAGAGCTGTAACGAAAATTTCATACGAAATTTCTATGAAAATCTGACAATCGTACTAGGCGCCCAGAGTTCAATAGCCAATAAATCTGTTTGGTTTTTTTTTCTCGGCTCGCCAATAGATGACAACCCCACCTGAATGCTTAAATAAGAAGGAGCTGTAACGAAAATTTCATACGAAATTTCTATGAAAATCTGACGATCGTACTAGGCGCCCAGAATTCAATAGCCAGTAAACCTGTTTGGATTTTTTCTCTCGGCTAGCAAATAGATAGCAACCCCAACTTAACTCTTAAAAAAGAAGGAGCTGTAACGAAAATTTCATACGAAATTTCTATGAAAATCTGACGATCGTACTAGGCGCCCAGAATTCAATAGCCAGTAAATCTGTTTGGATTTTTTTTCTCGGCTCGCCAATAGATGATAGCCCCACCTGAATCTTTAAAAAAGACGGAGCTGTAACGAAAATTTCATACGAAATTTCTATGAAAATCTGACAATCGTACTAAGCGCCCAGAGTTCAATAGCCAATAAATCTGTTTGGATTTTTTTTCTCGGCTCGCCAATAGATGACAACCCCACCTGAATGCTTAAATAAGAAGGAGCTGTAACGAAAATTTCATACGAAATTTCTATGAAAATCTGACAATCGTACTAGGCGCCCAGAGTTCAATAGCCAATAAATCTGTTTGGTTTTTTTTTCTCGGCTCGCCAATAGATGACAACCCAACCTGAATGCTTAAATAAGAAGGAGCTGTAACGAAAATTTCATACGAAATTTCTATGAAAATCTGACGATCGTACTAGGCGCCCAGAATTCAATAGCCAGTAAATCTGTTTGGATTTTTTCTCTCGGCTCGCCAAAAGATAGCAACCCCAACTTAACTCCTAAAAAAGACGGAGCTGTAACGAAAATTTCATACGAAATTTCTATGAAAATCTGACGATCGTACTAGGCGCCCAGAATTCAATAGCCAGTAAATCTGTTTGGATTTTCTCTCTCGGCTCGCCAATAGATAGCAACCCCAACTTAACTCTAAAAAAAGACGGAGCTGTAACGAAAATTTCATACGAAATTTCTATGAAAATCTGACGATCGTACTAGGCGCCCAGAAGTCAATAGCCAGTAAATCTGTTTGGATTTTTTTCTCGGCTCGCCAATAGATGGCATCCCTACTTGAATCCTTAACAAAGACGGAGCTGTAACGAAAATTTCATACGAAATTTCTATGAAAATCTGACGATCGTACTAGGCGCCCAGAAGTCAATAGCCAGTAAATCTGTTTGGATTTTTTTCTCGGCTCGCCAATAGATGGCATCCCTACCTGAATCTTTAAAAAAGAAGGAGTTGTAACAAAAACTTCATACGAAATTTCTATGACAACCTGACGATCGTACTAGGCGCCCGGAATTCAATAGCCAGTAAATCTGTTTGGATTTTTTCTCTCGGCTCGCCAATAGATGACAACCCCACCTGAATCCTTAAAAAAGAAGGAGCTGTAACGAAAATTTCATACGAAATTTCTATGAAAATCTGACGATCGTACTAGGCGCCCAGAGTTCAATAGCCAGTAAATCTTTTTGGATTTTTTTTCTCGGCTCGCCAATAGATGATAGCCCCACCTGAATCTTTAAAAAAGACAGAGCTGTAACGAAAATTTCATACGAAATTTCTATGAAAATCTGACAATCGTACTAGGCGCCCAGAGTTCAATAGCCAATAAATCTGTTTGGTTTTTTTTTTCTCGGCTCGCCAATAGATGACAACCCCACCTGAATGCTTAAATAAGAAGGAGGTGTAACGAAAATTTCATACGAAATTTCTATGAAAATCTGACGATCGTACTAGGCGCCCAGAATTCAATAGCCAGTAAACCTGTTTGGATTTTTTCTCTCGGCTAGCAAATAGATAGCAACCCCAACTTAACTCTTAAAAAAGAAGGAGCTGTAACGAAAATTTCATACGAAATTTCTATGAAAATCTGACGATCGTACTAGGCGCCCAGAAGTCAATAGCCAGTAAATCTGTTTGGATTTTTTCTCTCGGCTCGCGAATAGATGACAACCCCACCTGAATGCTTAAATAAGAAGGAGCTGTAACGAAAATTTCATACGAAATTTCTATGAGAATCTGACGATCGTACTAGGCGCCCAGAAGTCAATAGCCAGTAAATCTGTTTGGATTTTTTTTCTCGGCTCGCCAATAGATGACAACCCCACCTGAATCCTTTAAAAAGAAGGTGTTAAGACAAAAACTTCATACGAAATTTCTATGACAACCTGACGATCGTACTAGGCGCTCAGAATTCAATAGCCAGTAAATCTGTTTGGATTTTTTCTCTCGGCTCGCGAATAGATGACAACCCCACCTGAATGCTTAAATAAGAAGGAGCTGTAAATAAAATTTCATACGAAATTTCTATAAAAATCTGACGATCGTACTAGGCTTCCAGAGTTCAATAGCCAGTCAATCTGTTTGGATTTTTTCTTTCGGCTCGCCAATAGATGACAACCCCACCTGAATCCTTTAAAAAGAAGGAGTTGTGACTAAAACTTCATACGAAATTTCTATGACAACCTGACGATCGTACTAGGCGCCCAGAATTCAATAGCCAGTAAATCTGTTTGGATTTTTTCGCTCGGCTCGCAAATAGATAGCAACCCCAACTTAACTCTTAAAAATGACGGAGCTGTAACGAAAATTTCATACGAAATTTCTATGAAAATCTGACGATCGTACTAGGCGCCCAGAAGTCAATAGCCAGTAAATCTGTTTAGATTTTTTTCTCGACTCGCCAATAGATGGCATCCCAACCTGAATCTTTAAAAGAGGAGGAGTTGTAACAAAAACTCCATACGAAATTTCTATGAAAACCTGACGATCGTACTAGGTGCCCAGAATTCAATAGCCAGTAAACCTGTTTGGATTTTTTCTCTCGGCTCGCAAATAGATAGCAACCCGAACTTAACTCTTAAAAAAGACGGAGGTGTAACGAAAATATCATACGAAATTTCTATGAAAACCTGACGATCGTACTAGGCGCCCAGAATTCAATAGCCAGTAAACCTGTTTGGATTTTTTCTCTCGGCTCGCAAATAGATAGCAACCCCAACTTAACTCTTAAAAAAGACGGAGCTGTAACGAAAATTTCATACGAAATTTCTATGAAAATCTGACGATCGTACTAGGCGCCCAGAATTCAATAGCCAGTAAATCTGTTTGGATCTTCTCTCTCGGCTCGCAAATAGATAGCAACCCCAACTTAACTCTTAAGAAAGACGGAGCTGTAACGAAAATTTCATACGAAATTTCTATGAAAACCTGACGATCGTACTAGGCGCCCAGAATTCAATAGCCAGTAAATCTGTTTGGATTTTTTCTCTCGGCTCGTAAATAGATAGCAGCCCCAACTTAACTCTTAAAATAGACGGAGCTGTAACGAAAATTTCATACGAAATTTCTATGAAAACCTGACGATCGTACTAGGCGCCCAGAATTCAATAGCCAGTAAATCTGTTTGGATTTTTTCTCTCGGCTCGTAAATAGATAGCAGCCCCAACTAAACTCTTAAAAAAGACGGAGCTGTAACGAAAATTTCATACGAAATTTCTATGAAAACCTGACGATCGTACTAGGCGCCCAGAATTCAATAGCCAGTAAATCTGTTTGGATTTTCTCTCTCGGCTCGCAAATAGATAGCAACCCCAACTTAACTCTTAAAAAAGACGGAGCTGTAACGAAAATTTCATACGAAATTTCTATGAAAACCTGACGATCGTACTAGGCGCCCAGAATTCAATAGCCAGTAAATCTGTTTGGATTTTTTCTCTCGGCTCGTAAATAGATAGCAGCCCCAACTTAACTCTTAAAAAAGACGGAGCTGTAACGAAAATTTCATACGAAATTTCTATGAAAACCTGACGATCGTACTAGGCGCCCAGAATTCAATAGCCAGTAAATCTGTTTGGATTTTTTCTCTCGGCTCGCAAATAGATAGAAACCCCAACTTAACTCTTAAAAAAGACGGAGCTGTAACGAAAATTTCATACGAAATTTCTATGAAAATCTGACGATCGTACTAGGCGCCCAGAATTCAATAGCCAGTAAATCTGTTTGGATTTTTTCTCTCGGCTCGCAAATAGATAGCAACCCCAACTTAACTCTTAAAAAAGACGGAGCTGTAACGAAAATTTCATACGAAATTTCTATGAAAATCTGACGATCGTACTAGGCGCCCAGAATTCAATAGCCAGTAAACCTGTTTGGATTTTTTCTCTCGGTTCGCAAATAGATAGAAACCCCAACTTAACTCTCAAAAAAGACGGAGCTGTAACAAAAACTTCATACGAAATTTCTATGAAAACCTGACGATCGTACTAGGCGCCCAGAGTTCAATAGCCAATAAATCCGTTTGGATTTTTTTTCTCGGCTCGCCAATAGATGACAACCCCACCTGAATCCTTTAAAAAGAAGGAGTTGTGACAAAAACTTCATACGAAATTTCTTTGACAACCTGACGATCGTACTTGGCGCCCAGAATTCAATAGCCAGTAAATCTGTTTGGATTTTTTCTCTCGGCTCGCAAATAGATAGCAACCCCAACTTAACTCTTAAAAAAGACGGAGCTGTAACGAAAATTTCATACGAAATTTCTATTACAACCTGACGATCGTACTAGGCGCCCAGAATTCAATAGCCAGTAAATCTGTTTGGATTTTTTCTCTCGGCTCGCAAATAGAAAGCAACCCCAACTTAACTCTTAAAAATGACGGAGCTGTAACGAAAATTTCATACGAAATTTCTATGAAAATCTGACGATCGTACTAGGCGCCCAGAGTTCAATAGCCAGTCAATCTGTTTGGATTTTTTTTCTCGGCTCGCCAATCGATGACAACCCCACCTGAAACGTTAAAAAAGACGGAGCTGCAACGAAAATTTCATACGAAATTTCTATGAAAATCTGACGATCGTACTAGGCGCCCAGAAGTCAATAGCCAGTAAATCTGTTTGGATTTTTTTAACTCGGCTCGCCAATAGATTACAGCCCCATCTGACTCCTTAAAAATACAAGGAGCTGCAACGAAAATTTCATACGAAATTTCTATGAAAATCTGACGATCGTACTAGGCGCCCAGAAGTCAATAGCCCGTAAATCTGTTTGGATTTTTTTAACTCGGCTCGCAAATAGATGACAACCCCACCTGAATCCTTAAAACAGAAGGAGTTGTGACAAAAACTTCATACGAAATTTCTATGAAAATCTGACGATCGTACTAGGCGCCCAGAATTCAGTAGCCAGTAAAACTGTTTGGATTTTCTTCCCGACTCGCCAATAGATGGCAGCCCCCCTGAATCCTTAAAAAAGACGGAGCTGTAGCGAAAATTTCATACGAAATTTCTATGAAAATCTGACTATCATACTAGGCGCCCAGAATTCAATAGCCAGTAAACCTGTTTGGATTTTTTACCTCGGCTCGTAAAAAGATAGCAACCCCAACTTAACTCTTAAAAAAGACGGAGCTGTAACGAAAATTTCATACGAAATTTATATGAAAATGCGACGACCGTACTAGGCGCCCAGAATTCAATAGCCAGTAAATCTGTTTGGATTTTTTTTTCTCGTCTCGCCAATAGATGACAACCCCACCTGAATCCTTTAAAAAGAAGGAGTTGTAACACAAACTTCATACGAAATTTCTATGACAACCTGACGATCGTACTAGGCGCCCAGAATTCAATAGCCAGTAAATCTATTTGGATTTTTTTTCTCGGCTCACCAATAGATGACAACCCCACCTGAATCCTTTAAAAAGAAGGAGTTGTGAGAAAAACTTCATACGAAATTTCTATGAAAACCTGACGATCGTACTAGGCGCCCAAAATTCAATAGCCAGTAAATCTGTTTGGATTTTTTCTCTCGGCTCGCCAATAGACGGCATCTCTACCTGAATCCTTAGAAAGGAAGGAGCTGCAACGAAAATTTCATACGAAATTTCTATGAAAATCTGACGATCGTACTAGGCGCCCAGAATTCAATAGCCAGTAAATCTGTTTGGGTTTTTTTTTTAGGCTCGCCAATAGATGACAACCCCACCTGAATCCTTAAAAGTACATGGAGCTGCAACGAAAATTTCATACGAAATTTCTATGAAAATCTGACGATCGTACTAGGCGCCCAGAATTCAACAGCCAGTAAATCTGTTTGGATTTTTTTCTCGGCTTGCCAATAGATGGCAACCCCACCTGAATCCTCAAAAACGAAATAGCTGCAACAAAAATTTCATACGAAATTTCTATGAAAATCTGACGATCGTACTAGGCGCCCAGAATTCAATAGCCAGTAAATCTGTTTGGAATTTTTTCTCGGCTCGCAAATAGGTGGCAAGCCCACCTGAATCCTTAAAAAAGAAAGAGCTGTAACAAAAATTTCATACGAAATTTCTATGAAAATCTGACGATCGTACTAGGCGCCCAGAAGTCAAAAGCCAGTGAATCTGTTTGGATTTTTTTCTCGCGGCTCCAGAACATAAGGCAACTTCAACTGAATCCTGAAAAAGGAAGGAGCTGCAACGAAAATTTAATTCGCAATTTCTATGAAAATCTGACGATCGTACTAGGCGCCCAGAATTCAATAGCCAGTAAATCTGTTTGGATTTTTTCTCGCGGCTCCAGAGCATATGGCAACCTCAACTAAATCCTTAAAAAAGAAGGAACTGCAGCGAAAATTTCATGCGAAATTTCTATGAAAAACTGACGATCAGACTAGGCGCCCAGAAGTCAAAAGCTTGTATCTGGATGGATCATGTCTCGGTTGAATTTATTTTTCCAGGATATATATCTCTAGTGAAGCCATTCAATATATTTTCGCGCGCTTCTGTGTTCTGGTTTTTGAAAAGTATAATAAGTCTGATTTTCCATTTCCATCTTAATTCGAAATTAATCTTTTCTACTAGGCGCCAAGAATCAAGAACAACCAATGAGTTTCAAAAATTTTATATGCATTTGATGACATAACATTTTGGACACGAGGAGTGTAAGAAATCTCCGCTTTGCAGTGGTAAAATTGGGAATATTAATCACATGGTAGGTGGATGGAAAGATTCATTAGAAATATGAGGCAATGACTAAATCCAAGGCATGATTATACCTGACTTAGCTCCTTAGGAGGCGTGGTCATTTCTTGACTGTGTAGGAAATGGAAGACGCAACCGCTTGACTGTTTTTTTTTCCCGGGGGAAGAGAAAAGATCAACTCTCCCAAAATATTGCGGTGCGGTGATATCTTCAATTGGCAAATGGAATTGTGAGGTATAGTACGCTCGGGTGGTTCTCCTTATGATGAAAGGCATATTGGATCGCTGGTTGACGTTGAAGGAAGAGGCGTCGTATTTACTGTATATTCCATTCCCGAGCTACCATGGAAAGCCCATAGGGGAATCTTCTATGCTATGCTTTCAACTGGCGAGGAAATAGATGCCTCCCTCGAAGTAATAAAACAAATATTTTCAGTCTGGGTTCTCAGCAGGATAGGGTGTGCTAGTGTCCTTCGCTATTGGGAGTCTCTTTCGTGGGACCTAAACAAGTTTCATCTGCCAAATAAAAATCTATCGATCTATAAAATCAGACAACTATGAAGGTGGAAACTAATTATTCTGATTCAACAAAAAATCAACAGAAAATTTCACAAACTTCATTGTCAAGTGTCCGCTCGTCCACTTTAACTCTCATTTTTTCATAGACTATAGGAACTTTTCCTTAGTTCAAGTATTCGCACTACAACGGTCATCAAGGATTGCAACCTAATTTTAAATTTCCCAGTTGAATCTCTCCCTACATACATCATACATTTTCCCAATTCATAATAAGATTCTCTTTTTAGTCAAGCTTTCATTTCAATGCAAATAACCCACCACCATTAGCGTATTCTGAAAGAAAAAAATGTTGAGTGTGAAATGGAAATAAGGATTTGAATTCATTCCAAAAGAAATATATGTATGAATCTATATATATATGCATATATACGATATTTATCTTGCTTATTCTTGAATACATTTAGCATTCATGGCTTGAGTAGCGTAAAAAGGGAAAATTACTTTCTATTTCCGCACGTGATACATTTACGATTTCCATGAAAGAAATGAGAGATGAAAAGAAATTGCCATTTGGTGGTTAATTTGATCCGCGAAAAACTCATAAAAAAAGGATGCTGTGAGTTATTGTGTTTTTCGTTTGTTTGTTTGTTTGGTTTTGCAACTCGTTGCCAAAAATTTCCAACTAATTTGAATATAACATGTTAATATCCAAATTTAAAGATAATCAGGACAAAGCCGGCTAATCCTCACTGAGATGAAAATCGGTGGAAATTAATTTTTGAAGTCAATTTATAAGTCGGGGATGGAATTTACTCTTTAAAAAAATTCATTCAATAAAATTACCAAATTAACTTCACAAACAAGGTAATATTTATTGATCCTTTTGTCAGTTGTCAATTGAATACTCAACGCAGACATTTACAAGCTACCAGGTGAATCCTTCGGAAGTCAAAAGTAAAAATGCCACAGCTTTCAATAAATCCTTTTATCCACAATATCGCATTTCCTAAAGCTTTCCGAAAATGGAAAGAATGTTAGAAAACCAAAATATCCATCGATAACGACTCCAATTTGTCGACTTATACCGATTGTTATCGAAAGGACACCTTCCCGCAATAAGTTCACCTGGTGGACAATTGTTTATTCCATTCAAAAGATCATGGCACAATGTCACTGAATCCTAGTTAGATCACAACCCCGAGCGAAGAATGCAAACAAAAAAACAGAAACAAATTCCATGACTTCATTTTTATTTACCGAGAAATTCTATTTCATTTAAGTGGAGTCTATTTTCCCGTTTGAAGTTCCTTTCTTCTTCACCGCTATAACGTTTGTTCCTTGCATCCTTGCGGTAAGTGGAAATTGGATAGCAAAGATGGAATACAGAGTTTTTATCACTGGAAAAACATGAATTTTATACTTTGCTTTCATGCTGTGATACTTTCATCAGCAGGATATTTTGCGCTTCTCACATCCCAAATATGACACCCGAAGATTGTTAAAGGCTTGCAGCAATTCTATCAGGTTTTATGTGTCCTGTGAGAAGAAAAATCACATCTTCGTCGGAACATAAAATGTAAATTCATCAAAAATTGCCTGAATAAAATAACGCTGAAATGAACTAACTGGCATCAGACTTAAAGAGAAATGATAAAAATAAAACTTGGCAGGATACTTTCCAAGAGTTCACGAATGTGTTTTTCTTCCCTTTTGCGTTCCACAACTTTTCATCCGTCAGAATTATGTCTGAAAGCTATTTATATTATAGAGTCTCGCCCGCATTAAATCAACCTATTACAGCAGTATTTTTATTCTTTTTTTTTTAAGATCCCTCTCGTCCTCGAATCTACTTTAAATGATTTTTGTCTCGAATTAATTCATTCATTTCTCTCTACAAAGAATGTTGTCGTAAATGTCCTTCATGACAAACTTTTATGTTATCGAAAACAGCTCACTGATTCCTTTGAATAATACCCATGAGATTCTAAGGACAAAAACCATTCAGAATAAAAGTAATGCAAACATTCTTCGACGACTTCTTCTTCTTGCAAACAAGAATAGAAAAGAAAACATGAAGAGCAAAAATAAAACCAACAACAAAATGCGACATTAACAAAGTCTACTACGAAACTGTCGGTCAGTTGTGTACACTTTTCAACTTTATCACTGCACAGCTTAGTCCTGAATCAAGGAGATGCTGAAAAATTAATGAGAGCAAAACAATGTGCAAAGTATATCCTATTTTTATACAGTGAAGAGCTTACGTACCTTTTCCATAGCCAAGAAGTATCAAGTATCAAGGGAGCTATTAAGACACCAACTGGATATTGAGTGTTAAAGGAAACACCAGCTTAAGAATTGAAGCTGTCGAAATCGGGACGAAGTAGTTAAGTAGAGAGCAGCAGGAGTACAACTCAAAAGCTGAACCTTAAATTTACAAAGTGACCTTTTTTGGCAAAAAATTTAATAAGTCTAGAGCTTTAACACTCAGTCAAATATTTAGTTCCTAAAATCTGCATTAACACTTCAAGTATTCCTTAAACCACTTCCAGCAAAACCAATTTCTATGGGTAGCAGCAAAAACAGGAGATGGCATGCTCAAAACTTACTCTTCGAATTCTACATGAAATACATCAGATTGACATTTGCTTTATAGTCCCTAGAATGAAAGGAGTCTATCTGGAGAGTACTAGATGACTACATACCTAGTGATTACCAGTAAGTAAATTTTGTTCGGAATCAATGATAGAATATCACAATGCTCATATACTCAATCCAGTAGTCTTTTATGGAATCTAAGGAGGATTCAGATTTGAATTGTTACTGATAAACTTACTTCCAGGAGACTGGAAACGTGCTAAAACTTAAGGCAAGCTGTACTCAGCTGTTAGCATCATTATTTCCTGTTACAGATCTTTTATGCCCGGACAGACAATCCAGTTCACGATGGTTGCATCAGCCGTGAAGCAACTGTAAGCCCCAAAGGCCCTGGTCGTAAGATGAAGGAAATAACATAACGAGAGACAAGAAGGTCAGAATGCTCCAGAAAGTGCCTTTGAAATATTATCATCAGAAGTTAGTCCCGCTTCCGACCTGCTGAAGAGCCTAAAAAGAAGCAGGAGTAAGAGGCTCTGCCTCATTTTCAGCACTCAACAATTCGCTGGTAGGCTCAGGTTACAAGCTAGCTAGTATTCTAGCACCTGAAAAAATTGACGATTGAAGAAGAAGAAGATTGAAGAGTAAATAAAGATTGAAGATTGAGATTGAAGAAATTTTTCAGCTTTGTAAAGCTGAAAAATTGACAAGAAAGTGTACGCTCTTTTCTATGCACATCCTCCCCTTGTTAAGGTCCAAATATTGGAACTACTTCTCAATTTAACGCCTTGAGTTACTGCTCAGTCCGCTCGTTGCCTACCAGAAAGAGGGAACTTTCCCAAAGCACTGAAGAGTAGTGAGCGTTGTGTTGATCAAAATAAAGGAAGATCAACGCGGTCTCAATATTTTCAAACCGAGCGTTTATACAAGAACGTTAAGCGAGACAGGGATACCCTGAGATGACTGCAAAAACACTTATGCAACTTATGCAGAAAAGACGCATTCATGCAAACGTATCTGCCTTTAATAACCTACAGTCTAGAGATTTTCGCTCAGTTAATTTCAGAACCAGTGAGCGCAGTATAAGTGGTAATGATTTTATTTGTGTTTGTAAATTTTCTCTCATTTTCCAGTAAAAAAGGAACATTCCTCAATATAGATTTATATTTAGAAATATTCCTTTTTTACCTGAATTCAAGTGTTTGCTGTCTGATTCCGCGAGAAGTCGTCCAGGAGTATTCTGACAAATTGGGCTTTATCTATATTTAAGGCGGATTTCAAGTTGAGATGAATTCCCTCGGTGCAGATTAAGTACCAAATGAAGAGCGTTGAACAGAAGAACTTTGGGCTAATCAAAAAGTATGGGCGTCAGTGGCGATTTTTGTGGGACTCCAGCTTCAATCGGCCGGATTTGGAAAGGTAGTTGCCAATTCTGCCTTGGAGGAATATTGCGTTTTGAATAGTTGTCCCGCATGCCAGACTTTGTCGAAGTCCTTTGCTACGTTGAATATAACAAGGCCGGTTTACATTCTGCTGTTGCGACCATTTTGTACGTGTTGTGCTCATTTTGTCTGCTGGAGTTCTGTGGAGTGTTGAAGCATAAAGCCAGATTGTTTCTCTAGGATAATGTTGTTTTTCAAAACGACTTCTGACAATCTTTGAAGTGATGTCTTCTCCACACTTTTGCCAAGTGAAGATAAAAGACATATGGGTCACTAGTTCTGGGTGAATGTGAAGATTCTTCGCGGTTTTGGTAGAACTGGGAGGATTGATTTTTTCCATGCCTTTGGAAACTTTCATAGGTCAACGATAGACTTATTTATATTAGTCAGTTTTTATTTAAAATTGTTGGAAAATTTCTGTATTGTCATATAAAGCGGAGCTGTTCTTTGGGCTAAAATGTGTGGGTTCATCGAAGATATGCAGGCTTCCCTTTGTCTCAGTGAAGAAATCTTAGGACAGAAGGCATGTTGTTCATATCCTTCTATTTATTTGACCTGTACAATAAACAAACATATCTCGACAGTAGATCTGTTGTGACGAGCGGACCACCTAATTTTGTGGAGGGATAACAGAAACTCACATGTCTTCCCTGATCAATGTTATTGTTTCGACAAGCTAAGAAGAAGTTTCTTCTTCTACTCTAGGTGGTTAGAGAAAACGCTTAAATTTCTTTTCATCATCCGATTAACCGATAGGGCAACAGCTTAAGCAAGGTTTGACTCTGCCCTCAATTGTCCCGATCTTGCAATCGTGTTCTCTAGTTTGAAACGACCACCTTGTCCTACCCCTCTTTTTCACTACTAAACGTCTTGATTGTACTCCTAAAGCGTACCCGAGCAATATCCTTCTAGTATATTCGGTAAACGCTCCATTTGTTTCGTTTTCACTTCACTAGGATAAATTTAAGAATATGAACAACATACTCGTACTCACTCGATATTTGATTGTAACATATTCACATCCATAGCATTAAAATGACTTCCTTGCATTCAAAAATCAATAGTTCTTACTACTCTTGATTTTATCGAGCGTGAAAATCAAAAATAAGGACAATCTTAAACATTGAATCACACTTAACTCTTGTGATTTCCACATGACTGAAAGTCCTTTTATTTTGGTTGTTGTGTAACCATTTTCACATCGTTGTTGTCATACTTTTATAGAAATGTATTCATGTATGAAAGAGCATGTAATATCCATAAGGATTCAAGTGAAATGTACTACGTTCGGGGTAGTAAAAGTGAATGATGAAAATTGAAAATTTTAAATCCACACATATGTAGATAAGTTCCCATTACGCGTTTAACTTTATATGTACATTTATACAGAAACAGAGGTCTATGCAAAAAATATGCATTAAATTTAATTTTACACACAGACGATTCCATTGAGCTCTTAGTAAGAGTTTAAATCGACGGGAGGAAATTTTTTTTTTTTTTTTCAATACGATAGAATATGAGATCTAAAGACTTTTCACCCTAGCCGAACGGTGTTTTGAAATATTCAAAATGAATATTTAATCCTTAATATCGTTTCAAAGCACAAGTACCACTTGTTTTTAAGCGAAAATAGAATGACTTTGCTACATATTATATTTTTTAGTACCTACGTAACCAGGGTGTGGTCCTTGAGATCTGGAAAAATAGAATTTCAAATCAGACTAGGAAAAACAGGGAATTATAAAGAAGAGTTTTCTCTTCCTTTTGCGCAAGAGAATCGAATTTCAAGAGCTTTTCTTCGACTAACAGAGGTTAACTTATTTGAAAGATACTTTTTACTTGCTGTAGACAAATTGTGAAAATTAAATGACGGCGCTCCTTAAGCACACGATTGCCAAGGATTTTTCATTTAAGAAACTCTAATTTCACTCGTATTTCAGATGTCATTTCATATGTGATATGTTTTTCTAAAAGTCGAAGAAGATTAGTTCAGATACAGATAATCAGGCATTGAAATATTCAAGGATATTATCAGAGAATTAAAGAGCAATATCAGACAGGCGTCACGATTATCTCTTTTAGGGATTACGCAATCTCATTTCAAGACTTGATGAACAAGTATTAGTATGCATTCATGCAAAGATGCATTCGTTGAAAAGCTGAGTTGATGTAAACGTACACTCCCACAGGTGCTAACACAAACAAACATGTATCCTTTTATAGAAGCACCTTGTCACGCAATACAATCTACTAGGAACCCCAAACATCGATACCAGGTGTGCTTCAACAACATAAAATTGTGATTTAAAATTGATAGAAGATGTTGTTCAATTTTTGTTAAACAGGATTATATGATAGAAATGATTGAAAACGTTATCACATCGGGATTTCACAGCACTGCAAGCTTCATCATCTGAGTACGATTTTCTACGCATATCTGCATCACAGATCAGGTGATTGATACCTCAATTTGCCTGACAAAAGAGGAGCACATAGTTTGTGCACATTTTTTTCAAAATAATGATACTACATGCATAGAATCCTTGAAAATTGCTAGCCAACAAAAATGTATCAATAAACAACGAAATATGTGGTCTTGAAAATATATACATTGATTCAGTGAAGGAAAACATTTCCATCATACAGATAAATTTTTCAGTCAAGAAATATTCCCAGAAATATTGCTTATGCAATTTATATCTGGAGAACTCAATGCATAACAAAAATCAGAATATTCAATAAGCTTTTAAAAATAAATCTAAATACAAATGACATTCAAAAGTAAACATAATCCAGGTTGAAAAAACCGTTGGAGAGAAAGAGAGATCGATTCAGCTCTAATACACGGTGTTTACTAGGAGATGGCGCCCGTGAAATTTACGTAGCGTATTAATTTGACACAAACGCCACTTCGATTGTCTGACATTTAACTACAAACACACACAATTTGAGATCGCCAAAAATAGCGTTTTTGTTTTAACGTGCTGATGAATCATGTCGAATATAATACCTCAAAATGAGCATTTTCGGTACGCATTGCTTTTCTTGTCTAACCAAAAGAAAAAGGCTATTACAAATCATCGATTGCTGGTTAGACCATATGGTGTACACGTTCCGTCATATGGGACATGTGAGATATGGTTTCGACAATTCCAAAATGGCAATTTTAATGTGAAAGACCGTGAGCGCTCTGGAAGACCTGGAAAAAAATGTGAAGAAGACGAATTGAAGGAGTTATTGGATGGTGATCCCACTCAAAATCAACGGCAATTGGCAGAAGTATTGAATGTTTAACAGAAAACGATCTGCGGATGTTTAGAAGCAAAGAGAAAGATCAATTAACTCGGTTAAATGGGTCACACTCAGTTTGAATTTACGTCAAATGGAAAATCACAAAGTCACTTGTGTAATGCCGCTTCAGCGCCACGTAACATAATCATTCTTGCATCGAATAGTGACGGATGACGCAAAATATTATTATATTATTATATATATTATATATTAATATTATTTTGAAAGCCCCAAGCGTTAAAAATTGTGACTTTCAACTGGCGAAGCTGGTCCTCAACACCAAATCAACTCAGAACAGAACTCTGAGTGAATACCATGCTCTGTATCTGGTGGGACTAGTATTTAGTGGGTATTAATGATTTGGTGATCAATCATTTAAACCTTTTGGCAACCCAGCAGCCGCACCAATGAAGAGATCTAGACCCTCTACGGATTGAGTGGCCGTCCAAGTCTTTCTCTGATAAGAGCTTACAGCACTTTTCCAGGAGCTTTTCGTATGCAGAAGAGCTGAAATACGGAGAAGAGCTCCCGGGCCCTGCTTCCTTTGCTGATCAACATAAGCCTTAAATCGTTTCAGGATTTCAAAAATTTAATCTCCTGTAAGAAGGTGTTGGAAGACACTAACATGCAAGGCAGTATGTTTGCAGACAGATAGGATTTCGTTCGGTCTTTATCATTTTGGCTATTTATTGAAGAGTGAGCAACGAGTTGTGTTTTTACAGAATACATCAAAACGCACAAGATATACGGTGAAAAATGCCCGGAAAATTCCGTTCTCTTTTCAGTATGAAGCATAAAGGATTAGTCGTAGCGTAGTTTATAACCCAACATCCAAAGAACACTTTTGATTTAATCATCTATGTTTCTTGAATGCGGGTCTTGTTTTCATTTGTGAACTTGCCAAGTTTTACTAACATACTCTGTATGCCAGCATTCAGTAAGTTGAATCAAAATAAAGATAAAATCGAATGGTAAAGTTTGATCTGTTGATTTTGCCGTGAACATTTCTAACTTAGACTCCTTAATTCCGTAGCTAACTTATCGCACTCATCTTTCGGTAAGGCAACCATTACGCAGGACTTCTACTAACATTCCTAAGTCTTAGTCTGAATTCAAATCATCTTCGCTCGCTATTATACGATGTTGGTTGCTGGAGTAACTTTATCCCTTTTGTTCCATTTTCATTCAAAAATGTCGATCAATTTTATTCACCCGGTATCAATTGACATGCAGGTAATTTACGGAGGCCTGATTAATCCATATGAGTCGAGTTTTTCTATTCATATACCGCAATTCAGAGACTGTACTTTGCCGAAACCATATAACTAATATTTATTTAGAAATTAATATAAAGGAATATTGTAGGCGAATAAGACATTATTTTCATAACAACTCGAAAAATACATATTTCATTCTTTACAAAATGTGAACTCCCGGAGTATTCACGATTCAAATTATGAGCCTAGAATCGTTAACCAACACTATATGTTTCAAATCAACAAGCAAATAAGTTCATAGAATTTTTCAGCACCCTTTGGCTTTAGAAAGGACATTTTCCGTATAGGCGTGCATGTTACAATCGGGATTAGTTTAAGAAAGACCCTATGAAATCTAAAACCAACAAAATGCTTAAGTTCTGAATGGTTTACTTTCATTCGCAAATTAAAAGTAAAGGATAAGTATTTAATTAAAACAGAACAAATTGAAGCCTCAAAGGACCCTTAAAATTTAACTTGTGACAATATGACTAAAACTCACTGAAGCCAAAATATGCAAATTCTTCTAACCCTTATTCTGATTCTTGATGTCGGAAAATTTAATATTGTTTATGAATCAAAATCGTCCGTTTAATTGGGACTCCTTGTCGTCACATAGAAAATAAGGACTTATTTTTATTATTGTAATAATAGTATCTTAGCGTTCACTTTTTTTTGTGTTCTATTCATAACCGGGGTTTTATTCATAATGATTAGGTTGAAAATTGAGTTTTTTAGCAGGGAAAATTCAAATTAGAGAAAAATCTACATCACGGAAGCCCCTTACATCCTAAATAGCTCTAAATTTATGGAAACAGCCCTTAATTAGATCACAACATCATTGTCATGTAGGTTTTCCGCATAGCTTGCCAAAATTTCCCTACAATAATTAGAGCACCCCCAAACAACTTTGTTACTTAGTATACCTCTTCCTCTTCCTTTGTATCCTCTTACGACACAAAAGCCTTCCATAAACTAAACTTCAAAATATCGTTCATTCTATTCTGAAATAATAGAATTGTATTTGCCATGCGAATGATTGTAGTCCTTCTTCTGATATTTTCCTGCGGAAATAAATGAATGGCATCAAAAGATTCTTGACAGCTCGAATGGAAAGATTACAGAAAGGATTGCTCCGTTGTCAGACTAGACTTTTACAATTTTACTTGTTTCGCGTCTTTCCCTATTTTTTCGGCCGCTGCCTCTACCATTCAATTAATCCTTCTCAACCTTGTAAAATGAAAGCTTAATGCCTTTTCTCATTGTACTAGCGTAAAGCCGTCTAATTATTTTCGAGGACGACGCCTTCAACATTTCATTTTTCATCTTTTGACAATATCATAACGCTTGACGAAACGATTGAGGAGACGGTAACTGGGTGATAATGAAAATAAAATTGGAAACGCGTCGTCATCGCTACCAATACCCAAAGACTTCGTCCTGTTTTTTATTTTCATGTTACGGATGATTGATGTGAATAAGTGGCAGAGTAATTCAATAATTAATTGGAATGTTAATACGGGTATGAAAAAGTATTTGGCAGAGAACTGTAGACAAAAAGCTTTGCAATTAATGAAGACTGTTGTATATCAGATCCAAGGGACCAGGATATTTTGCCCAATAATCAATCAGTAACGTGACTAGCAAAAACGTGTTCATCGTGGCCGTCAGACGTTATTGTAACCACAATCATATAAAATGGCAAAGAACAACTTTCCCGTTCTTAAGGTCCGTTCTTAGTCCGTTCTTAAGGTTGGTGTGATATTCTCTTTGTCATCATCGTAGTCCTTGCAAAATTTATTCAAATATTTTTATAATTTCAAGATGTCTTCTCTTTCGTCGACTTATGAAAATCATCCTAACGAGATATTTGACTCCAGCATGTATATTCATCTCGTGTCCTGAATAAACAACATTTAATTTCGTTTTACATATTTAAATCATCCATTTTCGTATCAGCATTATCTTTGCAAGTCAAGCAAAACTTCAACGCCTACCCTGTCAGCTTGCATCCTGTTTCCCGACATCAAGTCATCTAACATATTTCATCGTGGTCGTGGATTTACATCAGCACCTGCTACGAATCCATTTTGTTCCATAGTTTCAGTCTATCGTACGCCATCGTAATTATTTTCGAAAATGTCTCCCTCGTAGGATAAAACTTTTGTTTAGATATATGGGACAGATAAAGGTTCACGAATCCCTGAAGTTCTCTACTGTATACAGTTTTTCGTTGCTGTTGTTGCTTCTATTGTCTTGCTTAAAGTTGCTACTGTGACCACGAGTAGCGTTGTTTGCAAGGATGCGTTAACTTGTCACACTTGTAAACCTTTTAGCTGGATTTCCAAGCGTATTATAATCTACAAACGACCAGCAGTATAAGCTTGTGAATCATACTTGTAGTATATCAGAAGTCTACATGGCGTCATACTGTTACAAGGATACACATCCTAGCTTATGGCTATAACGCTTGGCATTAAATCAATTAGAGCGAGTCACAAGTCATTTTTGCTAGGAATTCTTTCTGCAGCTTTATTCACTTCGCACGGTTTGTTTTGAATCTAATAAAATCTGTTTAATAGACTGTAAATATGGAAGGATACAAAGGAAGCAGCATAAACTTGGGGATGAAGCTTTGAATCGCTAATCACTATGAATAATTGATTGAGATATTTTCAAATAATCCTGTGATGCAGCTTCGTAACAATTGCTTGCTAAGTAAGGACTAAGATAATATTCCCGGAACAAGTTAATAATATAATTAGCAATCCTTTTAGCAACCCCTAGATGACTGAAACTAATGTAATATACAACTTCATTTTGCATGGATTTGCATTATTTCATCCCCTTTTTGCTGGCAACTTGATAATATTGATATCGATTCTACAGCAAGTGACCATTGATGTTGCTCATTTACAGTGATGGATAAAACGAGATTATTTTATCATCAATGGGGATGTAGTATACCTACCTTGATCCTTCTATTTATGCCCCAATTTTATAGTAATTTCAAGGCATTGACTAGAGCTGAAATAAATTCTTAGTCGACCACGTATAGCAGCGGGAGAGATTAATGAGTATCAACAAGCAACCAACAAATATTATACTCCCAGTAATGATAATGGATCCTGGGTACGTTTAGGCGAGAAGATAACAGTGAAGTTTTTGATATAATGAAGGATTGTATAAGATACTTAAAATAAGAATCTTACCACACCAGAAAGATTAGTGTGCTGATCTTAATGGCGTGGTTAGATTCTCATTTTAAATATTTGACATAAATTTGACTCTGCAGTGATTTTAAGGTTCAGAAAAATGTACACTGTGTTGAAATCAATGATAATCATAAATTTTCTAATTTTCCACCCCAAACATTCGCGCGAGTGGGTTAGATAATTCGCGTAACGCAAGCGTAATATTCGAGTCTTTCTCTTAATACTTATTTATCCTGTTAACTAGTTTTATGCAATAAATCGTTGCTTTATTCAACTTTTGACGTATATTTATCCATGCATATATCAAGAGTCGGTTGCTTCCCTCCCCAGTTTCGACTGTTTTCTAAAAAAATTTAGATTGGAGCTCAGCCATGCATCGTGTCCTTCTTTCCGCACAGGGAACCACTCATTCACAACAAATACTTAGCGCTGCTTCTGGTGCATCGTGATCAGATTCGGTAATAGCCATCTCCAAAATAAACTTTTAAAGTTTGTTGACGTGTCCTACCATGATCACCTAAACAGGACGCTTCGATAGGTTGCCTCCACAGGCCATCTCGGCGCAAGGCGTCTTGACAGGTAGACTCGACGAGGCCCAAGTCTTGGCATTTCTTCTCAGCCTGCGACCAGCTCTCATGTCTTCCTTATATTGCATAAAGAGGTATCAGCACTTAACAATCATGGATTTCCCGAGACAACAGCTTCAATCATTCAACAAAAAGCATCTATATTTTAAAAAAAAATTTAAGGATTGTTTCGTGTTTGGTAAAGAGTTTAATTCAATATTTTTCTGTTATATTATTTCTTTGACACTTTCTTGAGCCTGATACAGCTCAAGAAAGTGCCAAATGTACAAGAATCTGATATCTATGCAGCAGTGGATTTAAACCCTTCAGTGAGAGTAAAAGAAGTGTTCTTTCCTCTCACCCAACATCCCCATTTTCCAGACTTGTTGACCCATCTTGAGAGACTGTGAGAAAATTGTAGATTTACACGTATAGGTTGAAATCTTTGAAGAGCATTACGAAAAATGCCATATTTATCAACCCCAAGATACAAGCTAGGGCTTCGTTTAAAGCAACCAGTTTAATTTTAAATTTTGTAAATTCGAAATCATAACCAAATATTTAAAACACAAGTAGAAAATTGTAAGTAAAAACTCGTGCCATATTTGGGCAATATCTTTATTGCCTTCATTAGTTTTTAAGGCCGTCCCCGGCATGGGTAAAATAAATCCATGCAATTACCTTTGTTATTGCATTTAATTGAACGAATGACTAATGGGGCAGCATTTGATGTACTTTTCAACTAGGAAAATTCATCCAGTTAAAACCGCATAACAATCAAGATTAAAACATTAAACTATTAATAGACTAAAATACTATGTCAAGAGATTAAATTTAGATTCATCAATTAAAGCATGAGTGAAATGTCAGATAAGCAAAGAAATTATTCTAAATTGAATTTGAAATTTGAATAAATAAAATTATCATCGAATAATTAAGTTTCACCGTTATGCACTTGAAAATATCAATCAGACACATTGGTGACCCCGACGTGAGAAAAGAAGACCTAACCAGAAGGATGCAGCCCGACTAATTTTGAGAATCCAGAAAAATCAACCTGATATATAGATCTGAGATCAATTTGAGATATAGAAGCTACTACATCATTTCCAACAGGCTGCTAGACACAGTTGAAATCAACCACAACGCGCCGACAGTCTAAGACTGCCGGCAGAATTGGTAGTTGTGTTTCATTATCATCGACTAAATATTATCAATTAAATATTACAAAATCCTTTAGGGACTTTACGACTCCAGTTCATTATACAGTTAACAACAAAAATCAGTCAACCAACAAAAAATGTCATGTCCTTCGACTGAAGAAACCAAAGTTGAGGTAGGAGACAGAACAATATATACGGAATCCCAATCAAGATCCGGTTGATTGGGAGGACACCAAATAGGAAAACTTTGGGTGCAGTGCAAAAAGTTCAAAGCATTGTCTGCTTTACTTACTCCGTCGTCCATCCTTATATATAGGATTTAAACAGCACCGACTAGTGGCTCTCTGTACATTGCACTGTTGCAAACATACGATCCATCCTGTCGTCCTACAGAAATAAAAGAGATATCCTAACTCTTGGCTGCTAAGTATCCTAGCTCTTTTACGTTAGTTCACCTATGTCTAGTGAGCTATTTTCTCATCAGGTTCGGACTATCAAAAAAAAATTGTGCTGTTTCTGTTTTTATCTTCTCCCCCACCACTAGTTCGACATATGTTGGACGTGCGAGTTTTCGCCATTCGGTTGGCATAATGAAGCAACCAAAGAAGCTGTCGCCCGTAGATAATGCTACCAATAGTATTCCCTTTTTTTCTGAGAATTCGTGTTCCCTCCTTTCGTTAGAGTAAGGTCAGAGAGTCCGGCTTATTCTGCAGTTGGTTCTGTCGATCCAATCTGTAGCTGTCCGTTTGCAGAAGGACTTGCTTTCTAGTGTTCCTTTCCCAAAGGCTAGGAAGATCGTCCAACAATTAGATGCAACAGTATTTTCGTTGTAGTGGTAAGGATCTTAGTGCGTTACGGAAAACATTAATGTAGACTGGAATGCGATGGGTTAAGAATGCGCATTAGTTGGTAAAATAAAAACAAATATACAAAGCAGTAACAAGTCCTGTCTTATGACTTTTTGTGAGACGCATTAGTTGGTAAAATACAAACAAATATACAAAGCAGTAGTAAGTTCTGACTTATGCGTGAGACGTAGACCCCGACGGAAACCCTTGCTAATTAAAATCAAAATAGACGAATGCTAAACATGATAGAAGCAAAAGCAGACAAGATATGTGACGAACAGGATACAAGCCTGAACCGCACGTTGTTTATGATGAGCCAGAAATCTCGAAAATTATTGAACTACGAAAGCTGCAATGGAATAGCCATGTGCAGCGGATGAATGAAGAGGGAAATCCTGGGATAGTATTTGCGGGCATGGTCACGGGATAAAGACCAGTAAGAAAACCCAAGAAGCACTGGTTAGAACAGATTGATGAGGATATAAAGTCACTGCTTGAGTTACCAATGGAGGACGCGGTCGATGAGCCAAGTTTGAGTGCGAGGAGCGGGGCAGCCACGAATGGTTTACTGAAAATGAGTTTTATACTTTACCAGACTTTGAATCATAGTAACTATCGTGAGTGATATTAAGTATGTTGTTATCTACTTGATAAAATTTTCACTTATCCTTTCTAGCGATGTCTACCTAAAACGCCAATTGAAATAAATGCAGACTTGTACCATCCATGGATATATTGTAGATAGCACTGTTGGTATTCGGCGTCATTAGCAGTGAATTGATAAAAATGGTTGATCAACCGCTTTACTTGCGATGAGATAAGCATCCCCTATTTCGATTATAGCTTCTGTATGAAAGCATACTACATACCATACGCCGTAATCGCTCGAAAACCATTTCGAAACCCTGTTCATAACCTGGATGCTCGCCAAATTATTTAGTTCTCTTCCATATGAAAAAAATATACCAACGAAAAAAAAACATCCCACTAAATCAACTCTCTGCTACCATACCATAGCCAAAACTATTGCTGGCAATATCTTGTGCCAATAAATTAGATCAATAAGCCCCACCAATTTTGGACTATTTCGAGAATGTTTTCATAGAAAAATAAGTATATAGATAAACACCATCGTAGATATATCATTTTTATTACACACTATCGTTATTTGCACGCAACGCGGAAATCACAAAATAAAAATTCTAGTCCTCGTCACTTCCACACATTCAGCGCAAACATTTACTTATATTTCAGTTCTTCCCCCCACGCATAGAAACCCATGCAGCCTATAGCATCCGACGAAAGCCTTGTAATTATCCTGGATAAGGACCATTACATTTATATTTACTCTAATAACTTTGTTCATCACAACAAATGAGTCGGTCTTAGCTGGTACCGTTGAATCAAGTTGGTTTTTTTTTCAAACTCCTTGATATTCATCCACCCTACCGGCCTTTTGTCTTTTGTTTTGCACGACACACGTGTATATGGTCACATAAAATAGCCACAAACACCCCACACTCCCTGAGAACCACACTTTATTCCACCTTTTGCTCCCTCTCTACATCCAAGTTAGCAAACGAATTTTTTTTTCACAGAGCGATACAATAGATTTATAGTGGGTCCTTCTGTTTTTGTGACCGCCAACAAAGAATTATTTTTATTGCAGCTGGAAAGGTACGAGAGAGCTGTACTCCTTAACAGGTTGATGTAGTAACATGATGGAGGTGAGATAGCTCCCACCCAATCATAAACATTTCACATTCCCTGCAGGCGAGTAAGGACACAAACGGACCAGAAACGATTGAAATTGTAGCAAAGTGAACATTTCACATTCGTATTTGATCTTTCTTTCTTTTCTGTTGGACAATCATCCGAGATGAATAAATATAATTAGACTGAAATTTATAAATAGATACAAACATGAAGTTTAGATACTTGACAGAAGAATAATATTAATATTCAGATGTTTTCGTGACGCGAACAATACACATCCAACACAAGAAGAGATTTAACACAACAGCAAGAATTCATTGGAAAATTATTGAAAATCCAGTGCAAAATAATAAATATAGCGCTCTCAGTAAAATAAATCACAATGAACTCTAGATATCGCTTTGATATTTCAACCGACAGATACAGTCCAGACGATGACAAGACACCGCCAAATAGATACGAGTATCTAGATATTTAATCATTAATGACAAAATTTATTAGCGGCTTTATAGCGAGATTACTGATGACGATATAATTCTCAGATTGACGTCCACCAGGTGGCCATTAATATAACACACGGAATTTTATGGTACACGATAAAACACACACTCGTCCTTTCTTGCAGTTTGTGCAGCACCCGGGCCTGTTAATCATTGAACAATAATAGAGGGTGGAGTTTACTGGGTTTCAGGAGGAAACTTCAAAAGCTGCACTTTTCACTTGAGTCCTGTCCTCGATTCACTTTATCACACCTCTTTTTTTTTTCTTCTTCACATCACACTTCCGACACAACTTGAAGGGACTTTTTGCACGGTTGGACATAATTTTCGTTTTTCCATTTTTTTGTGTTTTAAACATTTGCACCCTAGTTTCAAATAAATACGTATCTAATACTTGGAAATGTACTTACGCAGCGATACTTTTAGATAGAGGCCATCGCTCCATTGTTGCTTGATATTTCATATTCTCGATTTGCTTCTTTAATGCGTCCCGGTCCATATTTGCGAGCACACTGGGATCCATGGCGCCTAAAATTCATCCACATACCACCCCTAACGAAACCTGGGGAAAATAATATACAGGATCAGAGCATATAGTATAGATGTAGGCTTTTGAAATCAGGGAGAAAATTCAATGGGAAATTTCATGTTCGAATTCGTAAATTCACACGTGAGTGTGTATGAGTGTGAATTGCATTTGATATTGACCATCCAAAGCGAATACATTGCACGACGGTTATGTCAACGTTACAGCAACAAAAAATTGTTTAATAAATTAGCAAGAGATGGCGAAAAAAATAAACATTGATAGCTAGTAAAATATTGATGGTCAATAATATTTGTAGGCTTTGAAAAATTATTTGATTCTCCGATAAAGCAAATATGGTAATAGAAAATAATTGCTATCGGTTTAATTTTCAACTGATTGGTGCAAATTATACAAAAAGTAGAATATTTTTTCGTAAGGATAGTATTTATTTGAAAAGAGCACTGCGAAATGTGTATTTTAACGAATAGAGAGACGCTCTGAGGCAACAATTCTTAGTGGATAGCGATAAAGTCTATTTAAGGTAACAAACGATCCACCCTTAGGCAATTATCACCTCTCATGAATTGCAGGCACACTGTTGGGGCATTATAAAATTAAAATCAATAGAAAAATACAAAATCACAACCCATTCACATAAACAAAACGGATGTTGAACGGCGGCAGCAAAAACTACTGGAGAACCGAACAAGCTCCTAATAAAAAATGTGCTCCATTCAACTCAAATTAATGAGGAAATAAGCAAAAACATGCGAATTACATAAAACGTGGAAATCAGCAGCTAACAAAAAAGGACACCCATGATTCCGACAACAGTTACCACGCGAAGGGAAGTGGCAGAGCCAACCAACTAGCATTGTATTTCTGGATGAAGCTATGGAAAGCAAAAGTCTGAGCTGCACCATGACCGGGAATGATGCAACGTTTAAATACCATCCAGAACTATTCCAAGGTACCAAAAAGTTACCAATCGATTGGTCAAAAAGAAGAAGAATGTAGTCACAAGGGTTTAAACTAACCAGCTAATAGATTGGTCAATGTATCTCCTCCGAATAAGACTTCAACCCGTCTGGCTACTAGCATCTTAATCTTAAAATCATCTTGACTGAGTTCGCGTTTCATTTATAATCTCTCACTAACTCCTTCCTGCGTAACAGCGCCTAGCTTATCTGATGCAAAGTATAGCATTAAATCCCTATATCCTTCGTACCAACAGATAGTGCAAAGATCCCCGACATAGAGACAGAGATCCCCGAGGATTTTATGGAATAAAAACTAGAGCTCTAAACCTAAACCATCTACCATCCCGATGTCTACCGGCTGGTTCCGGCAGAATAACGTATAGTTTCATTCCTGCAGAGACATTCAGATCAGACGATCCCCCAAAAATTCTCAATTTTTGATTTGTTCCTAAAATATTGCATCAACGAATAAGCCTAAAAATGGTTGACTTTATCCAATGCTTTCATTGTAAGCTATTCGAGCTCAAAACTCCATCCATCATTCAGATTACAACGGTTCGGTCACGGCAGGACAACGTATTGCTTAATAACTTGTGAGAGTTGCGCTTGCATCCAAGGAAGATTTATGCCAAAGTTTCAAAATAAAATTCGTTTTAAACTGCCAACATACACCAAAAAGGGCTTACCACATGCTTATCCCATGCTCTCGTTGCCAATAATCGGGGCAGGTTGCCGTGGAATGTGACTATTTCCAAAGGATACTTGCTGAGAAGATCACGAATTTCAGCTGTGTCCAAGAAGAAGCCTAAAACTAAGATAGTATCTTTCTTTTAAAAGATGCTACCTTCCCTCAAATTTTTGTGTCCTTTGCTTGGGCAGGGACTATTCGGCAAATTATTCTAACTACTCCGAACAGCTCAATTCGAAAATTCCGAAAATTGATACCAAGAAATCAACTTGACTTCAGCTTGCGCTCCAAAAGTTTCAAATAACTAACTCCACCTAAGAACGTTGACCAGTTGGACCCTTTGACCGAACTCTTTCCGAGACAGTAGGACACCGCAGTCTTAAAGAGAATTGCAACTCATTAATCCTACTCCGAACAACACGATCAGACTCGGAACCATTACTTACTAAATCTGATTTTCGAGAAATCAAAAAGTAATCAAGCGTTTGATTCGTGGTGGTTATTTTAAAAAACGTAATGAATTCTGGGTCACTGACAGTCAAGTTTCAAAAAAGGAAAAGATAGAAGCTTTACACAACTTGTGCATGAATGTGGTGGACGAATAGTTGCCAAAAAACCTTGACTTTAAATAAAAGAGCCATCATAAGTTTATAGTACTGAAGCAAATTTCAGGCAAATAAAGGTCTGAACTGAGTGTTATTAAATGAAACATGACCCTCAAAAAACAAATGGCCCACGCTTATTACATTACAAAATTAAACAAAAGACAAGGATGGAGCGATTGTCAAATGGACACGAATCAAAAACGAAGTTGATTGTTAGATCATGCAACTGTCCTGCTTTCCAAATCTCCACTCTCAAAATAGGCAAGCCAAATCAACAAGATCATACTCGGGCCATTTTAAATCCGAATATGCGCCAGTATCCAACTACCAACAACTACTATATCAAACTACCACCGGCAATGAATTTTGCGAAAGAACTTCCAGAGATGACCTATCGTTGGTTGACCATACGACAAACAATAACGGCTCAGCCATCTCCGACTGGCTTTTGGCTTGGTGCCAAACATCTTAAAGCCAAGTATCACGGCGAAGTTCACTCCGCAACAGACCCAACCTCTCTACTTTGCTTCATCCTATCTACTTAGGAGTGGCTTCGCCCGTAATTCTTTGCATCTAGGTAGCACCTGACCATCATACATTATTTAATGACATCGGTCCTTTCGGAGCAAGGATGTCACACCAAAAGTACTCAACTAATCATACCTGGTAGGAGACTAAAAAACCTTCGATAAATATCCTCCTGACTTCTGACCACCCACCTTCAGACCAACCTCCTTTCAACGATGAAATGGATGCGTAAACTCAATCACTTTCGTCTAGACCGGATGCACCAGCGCAATCTCCAATTTTCTTAAAATATGGGAACATTTCACCTCACACAAAAAATTTAATCCGAACAACGGCCAGATGACAGGATTACCCAAACGGAAAAAAATTTAAAACAGAAAAACTTGAATCAATTTTATTCGAAACACATCAGACCACAGTGCAGACACTCATAAGAGAAAATGAGCACGCTGTAATGAAGAAATTGTCCAAAGACAGATTTACAGATTCAGGATCCGAAAACATCCATTGGGAGCCGTTTTAATGATTTATATGTTATTTGAATATAACTGTACTCCTTTTATCAGTTTTATCAGTATAAGTTCTTCTATTATCTCTTGAATTTCTTTCATTTCTACGAGTCGGACTTCACATCCTCCTAAAGTCAGAGGACGCATCACGTATCAATTGCGTCCTTTCATTCATCCCAACAGGGTATACCTTGACGTTCAGCTTTAGTGTGTAGGCAAAAGTTTGTGCGTCGTCTGTATTTTGATATTGAAGCGCTATGGTCCAATGAAGAGGTAGTGCCGCGTTCCTGTTCCGCAAGGCACTCATATTACGAGGTCCCATTTTCTATGACTATATGATGATCCCTCCTGTTAATTTACTCACATCAGTGTCTCGATCTTTCGTTTCACAGTGATACGAGCCTACTTTTCAGTATTTACCAAATGCGAGCAGGTCCCTACGGGGAGAGCTCTTCGGGATTTTGAGATTATCCCAGGAAAAAAGCCCTTAAATTTCTAGGAGTCTCTCTGTGGGATAACATGAGTAGCTATGGGTCCTAGAAATCAAAGTTTTCCCAGTCTGATGTAACTCTGAGAGGGGGATATACGTACTACCTGACAATTCAGGTGGAGTATATATCCGTACCTTAAAAGGCATACAAAATGTATTGTTGCGCTTTGGCCAGGTGCGCGACCCGTTTTCTCTTCGTAAATATTAGCAATAGTGAATAAAACACATCCGAATATTTTAAAATTAGGTGCTTAAAACTTTATTCTTAAAAATCGAGCACTTTACAATTATTTCACTGAATCACTATTTCACACTTTTATGATTAATTAATTAGTTCACCTTTACATTAATTAATCAATCTTCAATCTAATCAATCTTGCTTCGTAATTACTTTACCGCACTGTTTTTAACGCGCACTGTCGCTCGCTGCTTCACTTCATTCACAATACTCTCTTCGCCGCTTGCCGTAGTCCTTTATATAACTACCAATCAACCCAGAATCTTCCACGTGGATGGTTCTCGTGTTTGCGCGCTGAGTCACTTGCACCCGGAGTTGTTGTACTCAATGCACGCGACATGTTTATGTTTATGCTTTCGAGATTTATCGATGTATTGATGACAGTCGTAAACTTTTTTACGACTTTTCTCTTAAGACGACTACAGTGGCGCGTAACCTTTTCCAAACATGTCACAGTATGTTTGTCGCAAAGTTCTGATGGTCTGGACTAACCCGTAGCAAAACTTTTGTTCTTTTTTTTGGCTTCTCGAGTACAGGATACGATAGTTGATTTCTGTGGTTGTATGAGAAAGGCCCTTCTGATATCGCTAGGTGTCTGGAATGCGCTGAGAGAGACTCGCGCAATGTCTTATGTAGTTGCAGCTTTCTGTTCTATGCAATGCATGTGACTATCCTTGGAAGTCCTTCGCATAATGGTATTGGTTTTGGTTCAAGGGACTTCGTTTCTATACTGAACTCTATTGAACTGATAACGAAGGGGGTTTGTACATACCGTGTAGTATACCCCAACGAACAATATAAACCCCCAGAAGCGGCGATTCTGTTGTGCTGGCAATGAGATACTGCTAGCAGTAATCATTCTACTGATGGACTGCTGAAATTCTTTGCAAAGGAACAGCACATAGCGTCTGTTTAGCGATAATTATTTAAAAATAATAATAAAAAAAAATTTAATAATGATTAAATCGCATGAGAGCCCCAAAAAGTCAAGTTTATGTTCTTCCCAGGTGACAAGTAGATCCTGGCTATCCCTTTCTTCTTCACTCGATATTATTCATTTTTCTTTCCTTCTTCTTCCACTCGTTTTCATAAAAGTAAAGTCCCAACCCCAAACTTTACACGCAATCGATCCCAAATTTATCACTTAACGCATTTCTTGGTTAGAAACTTTATTTAGTGGCTCGCGCAGCCTAAGGATTACCTTTTCCAATACTTGTCTTGAAGACAACTAAAGTAACCGGTTGAGTCGTTGGGTTGGACTCGATTCATCAAAAAGGGATCCGTTCGCGATGTTTGGCATAACTCCCCCTCAGTTTTTAAGCTCTCAGAAGCAAAAGCTGTATTTATTTTTTTAAGGAAAGGTTCACCCACTTATATTTTCAAAATGGTTGAACCACTTTGAAAATATAAGTGGGTGAATCTTTTAAGGTTAAAAAATGGTACTAGGGGCACATAACAAACTCCTTCAAATGAAAAGAATAAGGCTTTCTCCATTCCCTTTTTTACCAATAGGTAAACCAACAACTACCAAAATGTTAACTTCATGTGGTTCTTGTTCACGAAACAAGGCTAAATAAACAAGGCGCATAAAAAACTTCTGTTTCACTGAGCTAATGTCGTCGCATCAACTATTAGCACCTGAAGGAATCCATATAAAAGCTGGCTCGCATTAAGGACTTAGCTTAGAGTATTCAATATCGCTCAGTATAGCTCAGTAAGCGTAAGAAATATTTTGGCTCATGATAATTGAAAAGGTGTGGCAGTTTCATGCAACTCAAATTATTTCATATGGCAAGTCCTTTTCTTATCATGTCGAAACTTCACATCAAATCTTATCACGCAAACTGAAAATATCCTGCCCAGTCAAAAGAGGGGTAACATTATCGCATGCGCTTCAGTCTGACAAAGCAAATTTCTAATCGATAAATCTCTATTTCTCATAGGAATGACATTTTCCCAGAGTATCCTGACAGCATACCCAGTCTTTGTGAAAGTTATCAGAGCGCAGTACTGAAAGTAAAGAATAAAGGGAAATTCGATTACATGACTTAGTGGGGTAGTAACTCCCCTGTGTTGTTACTTCAGGATATATGTTTCCAGTTATTGGAAATTTCCATCAGAAATTTCCCACTGTATATCCTTTTTGCATACATACGTACACCGGCGTTTTGCATGTTCCAAATACAAAAAGGGAAAATAGAATTGTATACTCATGTTCCACTCCAGCCTATCCGGATGTGCACTCTTTAAAGGTTTTTTTCTTGAGTGGTTTTCTTTTATGTGTGTACACATGTGGCCGAGCTTTCGGTCGAACAAACATGAGTCCTTCATGTGTCGCCCACTCATTCAACAACTCCATCCACTCACTGCCACTAGAGTAAAATTCACATAGCATATAGAATTAATATGAGCACCACCCGTTGAACTTTTACCATAGTCCTTGGTTCGGACTTTTAACATACCTTTCGATTGGAACAACATCCCAGCCATCCGCAAAGGACATGTTGCTTGCTTACCATATTCATCGCTTTGCTAGACGAAAACATTTACTATATGGATTCGAAATCGTTAAGAATCGAAAACGATATCCGCCCGATACCATCAATGACATAAAATTCACATCGGTCTCAATTTGATTTGGATTTTCGGAGAAAACAGGATATTGGGTACACACACAGAAAGTAGTATAGTTGTCCTTGGAGATAACGTGCCACTTTTCATTCGTAGCAATCGGGGGGTTTTGTTTGTACAATAGTGGATACTACGATTTTGAATAGTAGTTGGCGGAAGAGGATTTGTTTGTTAAGTGTTTGCGATAAGGATCCGAAAGTTTGATGCTTAAGGTCGTGCCTAGATACTTGCAGAGACCGTGGGAGAGTAAAAGTTGGCTTGACAGACAATGTCAGAAGTTGTAAATACAATTCAATAAATTCCATTTCGAAAGTCAATGGTCCGTTTCACATGATTTGTTTCAAGGGTCAGTTGGAATTTTGTCCTTAAACTTATGCATACACTCTTCTAGCAAATACCGCATATTGATGATAATCATTATCATATTGTTACCAATGGAAAACTTCTCGCATGCTATGCATGGCATTTCTGAATTAATTACAAAGGAATTCTTAGCTCTAAATAATGGTCAACAGGTCATCAACATCATAAAATAAACCACTGAAAGTTCGCATTAGGACCGCAAACTACTCCAATTTCACTGAATCCAGAAAAAAAACAAGGAACCAGGAGGCGTCTGCAAAAATTGTTAATACCATAAACTTGGGAAAATAGTCGAAAGTCACGTTATGTTAACACCATGTCGTTAGATACAGGATTATAGAAAATGGCCTATGAAGCTCTTTTCAAGAACGTTTCCCATGTGTGTGGCAGAAAATATGTTTATTGTTCAAGCGATACTCTGGTAGGAGTAAGTGGCCACGTTGATTGAATGATATGCAGAAAACGCTCAACGACGAACGGCCTTGAATATGAGCCTGATTATCTTGAGATGACATACAAATTCTTTGGGTTTTTGCATTCAATCTTCATTTTCTACACACTCACCAATTTAATGACGATGACACTGAGTGTCGTAAAAATGGACTTTTTTTCATCTCCCTATCCTTAATATGTCGACTAATTTTCTATGCTTTGTTGCCAGCTTAATGGTGGCGATGAAATTTTATCGCAAGATACCGATTTACGATTTATAAAACCATTGACGGTATAATCTTTACTAACAGTCAGGGTTTATGGACTATTACGTTCACTGTGAGGTTTTATGATGTCGAAGTAGGAGTTTCCCATGTCATAAACCTTGACTTATGGGCATGAATCGTGATTAGTATCCAGAATTTGAATTTGCGTGGGAACATTTGCGAAAAATTAACGAAAATGTTTAACATTGAAAATAAACAGCCGGAAATCAAGAAAGGTAAAAATTAAAGGAACATTGAATAATTCCTTCCATTATTTGGTTCCTTATTTAACTTCGTATTGGACATGAATCATGGACTGGTCCCTCTCTAATAATTAATTCATATATTCACATCCATTCATATTTATAGAATTTATGCAGTGCATAGATGAGGAAACGTGAAAATTAAGCAAACCTGATGAGCTTATAGAGACCCAGCTGGGAGGAAATTCATTAACTAACAGAATATTGTAGAATTAATAGAAACACCGTATTAGTTTTCAGGGTGTAACACTCACGAAATAACAAAAATCCTTTTTGCTATAAATTGAAAATTCAATTATTTATCGAAAATTATAAAATGAGTATTTTGAATGTAAATGCATTTGAAATGAAGTCTAAGTAATTGAATAAAGTTCAATTTTAAAATGAGTGAAATTAAATTTAATTGAATTAATTTTCAAAAGTAAATTTTAATTGAAAATACTAAAATGGCTCACAAAGCATGAAAATTTTTCATGAATATTCTCGCTCTACATTTCTCTTATATCATCTTATATCATTATTACATATTATATTATTCTCATATAGAAAAATTTCCCATGTTTCGTTTTCAATTATGTTTCATTTGATCGTCCTCGTCCTCCTTAACTCTCTACAGCTCATTGTGGACCTTGGCCCTCGCATCCTAAACTGTCTCGACCTTTGAATGTGCCCTTCAAATCAGAGATCTCACCCGCTTGCTTTTTTTCGTCGATTTTATCCTCCCCTGCTGCTTTTCAGTTCTCTGTCATTTTTTCAGTCATCCTTACTTACATCCTAAGTGACCAGCGCGCTGAAGATTCTGCGATTTTTTTTTTTTTTTTTTTGTTATTTTGAAGGCTTTGCACAAGTTGAATATTTCATGCAACTCTAAGATATCCAAACGAATATTGATCTTCATCACGTTCAGCCGTAATGTTCCTCTGCAGGATTCTACTTTTGTAGGCGATTATCTTTTACATAAGGATACTAACATAAAGTTCCATGCTTTGCTTACAGTATAACAAGCCGTAGTTTGGACTTTTATATGTGTTCCTTTTCTTTCTTGAGCATACAAATTTCCTTTCAGATCACCAGGACCGATTAAACACTTCATTTGCGATCTGGATTCGTCGCCTTAATCACGAAAGTTTCGTTAACTTGCCAAAGAATACACTATTTAGCCTAAGTTCTATTTTGTCTCAAATTTCTCTTGTGGTTATCAATTTCCAGCCATCTGTTCTCATCTTTGTTTTATTTTGATAAACATGTAGACAGACTTTTTTGTTGCTGCTACGAGGGTCAGAAAAATCTTCTTTCCCGATAAAAAAGACCTTCATATGATGTCGATGTGTATCCTCATAATGTGTAATTAATATATATAAACGTGAAGGGCAGTATGCTAAGGGTGTAAGCACCTAGGTCTCTGATTATGTATTCTTGTACCAAGTTAGACAAAAAAAGAGCAAACCCGACGCTCTCCTTCAGATTGACTTTCGTTTCAAACATATCTTTCAACCATTTTTTTGTGAAAATCTTGAAGGACATCAGAAGCAAAAAAGTAAAGCTTGTCTACCTTTTTGTAATTAAACAGATTGCAATTTTGAACTATTTCTCTTCTGTTACTGGTTCCAGATGTTTCAAAATTTGTATTTTGAAACCATTTACATCTATTATTTATGAGTTTTATAAGGATTTCGTTGATTTGCATTGTACTTTTCCTGTCACTTCATCACCGACTTTATATCTTCTTGTGTTAAAATCGTTTCTTTTTTACTGATATACACATCAAATAATTCCTTTAGAGTTCATACGCGGTTTCGTCTTTAGATGTCTCTAAAAACTTCGAGAGTAGCGGTCTTGTTTAGTCTTCCAGCTCAGCTCTGCCTTAATCCATTCATTTTGAAGTTTTTTGAGCCCAAATTCGCGGATCAAACCAAATTTAGTTCATATATCGTTGGCGATTTTCAACGAAATTCATAAGCAGGTTGTGATCCGAATCATTGTTCGGTCTTCGATATGATTTTGTATCAAGTATTTTTGAGGACCATATCACTGACATCTGAATGCGTTCGATCTAGTTGAACCTCTCGCTAAAATCAGAATTTTGTGCTATATTATCTGAATGAGTGTATTGGGTCGGTCAGTCTCATTTTTGGGGTGTGCTTATCCGAAGAGGATCTTGATATGATCACAAAATTTGTGACAATAGAGCGCTTGCCTTTGAAATGTTTCGTGAGGACTATACCCTACGGATGATCCTCGGTGATTCTAGTGATTTCCAACTTTCTAGTTGAGATTTCCAAAGATAATCTTGACGTCTCTGGAGGGAAGTGGATCGGACAATCTGTCAAGACAGTTGTAACAAAATTATCTGACGTTATTCTTCTAGTCATATATCGGCCAGATATTGGACAAAATCTTGAACAAAATCTACCCATTCTATTTATATTCAATTACATTCTACTTTGGCTCCCCAACGATGAAAAATGAGACTTCATGAAAATTGTGCGCATTTTCATAGTGTCATAGTGTTATTCTGTTTAAAGAACCACCAGCACTTTCAATCAATAAGTGTGGATCTATTTCGAACCCGCTGATCTAAGAAAATTGTCAACAGGACCAGGCTTATTAAGTGATCTAACTTTCCAAGAGGCGATAGGGCAGTGCTTCTAAGCCAATGCGATGAATTTTATCAACTTATCTCATCCAAAGTATTAATCCTGTTGCTGTATGACGGGTTAGAATCTCCTCGCTTCAATGTCAAATTTGGAAGACGAGTCCGGTAGTGCTTCAATTTTTTGACTCCAGCAGAGTCGCATTCCATCTCTTCACTAGAGCTCTTAAGATCCCCAGCAGCTGCCACGTGTACGTTAACTGAAGAATCAGGTAGGAAAGGTCCAGATGTTATTTACACATGAGCACTTCCAAGGACTTAGTACTTGCTTAGTAACCGAAAACCAACGCTGCTTCAAGACCTAGTCTATCGATTTGCTAGAACTTTTCATTTTTGTTTAACCAATCTCGTCTAAGACAATGCATCCTGTTGCTATGTGACTCGTTTTTATGGAGAAAGGGTTCTAAAATCATGGCTTCGATGTCCAACGTAGAGGACTAGACCAAAAGGGTTTTAGATGTTAGCTGTCGAAGATTTGCCTTCACCCTTGTTTATCAGCAGTCCGCAAGAACCCCAGCAGTGATTTCTATACACATTTCTATACACTTAATAACAGACCACCAACATGTTCTGAAGAATTTGATACTACTATTGATTAACTTATCAAAAGGATACATCCCTTCAAACTGGAGTAACGCAAAAATAATGTTAATACCAAGTTAAGTAAAAGGTCAGCATTCGCGTAGGATGGGCTACCGATCGAGTGGTTAAATGTCCTTTATACTGAAAATACTAAAAGACCTATTTAATAAACACAAAAGAGCGTCGTAAACATTGTTACAAACACAATACTTCCAGTACGTACGACAAAAAACCCCTAATGGAGAAAAAGTCATTTTGCATTTGATAGGATCAGGTTGTTGCCGTGAAAAATGAAAAGAAAAATGAAAAGTTCTAGCAAATCGATAGACTAGGTCTTGAAGCAGTGTTGGTTTTCGGTTACTAAGCAAGTACTAAGTCCTTGGAAATGCTCATGTGTAGATAACATAAATTCGACATGAGTTCCTGAGTCTTTCTGTAAACTCGATTGATAAGACTGACCACTTCTATTCCACCTAAGAAAAGAGAACTATCCTAGGGGATAATGCTTATACACATGTTGCAGTGCCAGTCGAAACCTACTGAATTCAGTCAATACTCAAATCGGAAGACCTACACGACCCGCAATATTCGCCTAAAATCGCACTGATTACTCAAAGGACCTCCAATCAGCACTTTGTATGATACATGATAACACATTTTCACAGTATTGTGTAGCGATGACCAATGTTGTTATAATGTCAATGTTTAAGCCTGGACTCTGGAAATGCAGGTTTCCAACAAACCTTTATTTTCGAGAATACACCAAGGAGATGTTTCAAATTTATATTTTCTTTTGCCCTGTAGACAAACTGCATGCTCAATCGGCCACTGAACTGAAATAATCCGGGACTATTTTTCATAAGCTTGCTGTTACAACTCTCCTGAACTGACCACGTTACGTTCCTTTGAGTTTGCAACCATTATTGATACACGTTTGATGCGTGTTCTGGTTTAGATTGAAACGCCCCAAAGCACTACACCTTATTTCAAATTTGGAATATCCTTTAAATAGTCAATGCATCTCCTTGCAGTCGCGTTAAATTTCAAAACCGGGCAAATGCCATGTATAACTACATTTTGAGCACAAGGATCAATTCGGATTCTCACACCGTGGTGATAATGATTTGATAGAATTGCAACAACCATAAACTATTTGCTCTTACTCTTAATCGAACCTACTAATCTAGAACTCATTATTCTCAGCACACAATTGGCAACACCCCAAGACATAGATCCTTGCTATGATACCACCTCGAAACGTGTCCTCATTTCAATTTAATGAACGACGTTGCAAATAATCCATCCGTTGCATTTAAAAAGTGACCTTTGAACAACCATTTGAAAATCACTTAATCTAATTAAGTCCAGAACTAGCAACTAGTACATTCCGATTCATCATACAAATTAGAATAGAACCTAATTGAAACACTCTACGTCTCCCTCACCACCACACACAAGCATGCAGTCATAACATACAATACACGAGAACTTCAACTCATCGTTATAATCCAATTGTGCGAAGTCATTCCAATGCCTTTAATTCGATATCGAACAGACATCCTCAATATCGTATGTCGCATCTGACGAAAAGGTCGGTCGTGTGAGGCAAAAATTTCTTTTGTCATGGTCATCAACAAGAGAACTGTTGCACAAAGCTAAGCTAACCTCATTCAGGACATATATGTAACGGAAGTATGTGATGAACCCACTCGCACATTTGATATTCAGGAAAAACTAACTCGGTAAAATACAGAGCATAGTCAAAGGACATGCAAGCTATGTAATAGTAAATATGTTAAAAGTACGAGAAAAGTAGATTACACGATTGAATCTTGTATCCTCGGTTGCAGACTCGACGGAAAATTGGAATGGACTAAATGAGCGGACATGTCCTTTTAAATAACAATAAACTTACATGTTCCTCATCCACGGAAAAGCTCATGAGACTTTCTTAACGACATCACATCAGAAGAAAACACAAATTGCAAAAGCCAATGGAGAAACGACCAACTAAAGGCTCCAAACACGATGCGTGGTTGAAATAAACTCACAACGAAACAGATCTCGTCCGTTATGCCAAGCAAAAGACTCCTTAATTTTATAAGAGCATTATTCTTTCCCCATTACGCAACCGGCTCCGATGAATGCCCATCCGAAAATTCCTTTTCCTTTCTATTCTTTTGTTTGGGCCCAAATAAAAACCAATTACCAGCACAACATGTTTGTTTCTCATAAATATTTCATTTATTTTCTTATATTATAGGCATGACATGTCAACCTTAAGGATAATGGGTCTCTTGACGCGCTTACCTGTATGGTCATGTATATGACAATGGTTCCTGATGTCTTGGCTAGCGGCGTCAGCCCAGTGCAGCTTACATTCCTATCTTATTTTCTGATAACATTTTCCTTATAATAATAACAACAATGATGATAATGATGATGATGATAACGAGTGTGGTAATGGTGATGATGGTGGTGACGATGGCGGCTGTTTGTAACCATTAGATAGCACGTGGACTGTATGCTAGTGATCCTCTTAAATATCTCCCATTGCGACTATGCCGTAAACTTTGTTGAATCAAATTAAAGGTCAGGTGTTTGCCGCTTATGTTAATATTTTAGATTGGTTTTATCGATTCCCGTTAGGAAAATGAAACCATCAGAAAATTGTGGTAGTGTCTCCTAAGATTACTTTATATGTGTCCTGGGAATCAACAGCATTTAAGCCCTATTAAACATGATTCATGTCTATCTTGTTCAGGACTCTAACAATAAGATTATAACGTAGGACTATTTTATAGTGAAGTATCGCCTGCCCATCCTTCTTTCCACCGGTTTCCCAATCTTTTACTGTCATGTTTATGTTGTTTACTTTTTTTCAAATCTAATATTGCAAGGATATGGGAAGGTGATGCAATTATTATGTAACGAAGAAATAAGATTTAGTACTCAGCTATAATAGTTGTTGTTTACGTTCTTATATGCAGCAGGGTAATCAAGTATTAGATAGAAGATTCGCACAAGGATGAATAGAATTGGAAAGACAAGAGAAAGCCCAAGAGGGAATACTTTTGCGAATAAGCTTAACAAAGGTCAATTCAGTTAGGGCTGAGGAAAAAGTGACGCGTTTGCCAAACGTTAATTCTACAATCGTGCATCCAATTGCTGATTCATCCATTCTCTCTCTGCTTCTTCAATCTTTCACCTATACACCCCCTCTCTTTTGCTCTTTCTGACGCACAAACGATTTCACAATAAATTTCGACTAGTATCTTGACGTATTCGAGAAAAAGGACGATGATAATAGCTAATGAAACTAATCAAACCCTAAATAATTTACAAGTTAGCCAGGATATAGTCTGAGTTTGTGATTCTACCGGCAGTAAGTACTAAATTCTCGTGTACACAGGAGTCTTGGATTCAATCCTGGAGTCAATCTCAACACATTACTAGCTCAAAGTTCTAAATAAGAATCATTGCGCCATTGATTTTAATGGCAATGGTTGAATTAATTAGTTTTTGAATCCAGAAGGCTTTTTGCTCTATAGCATTTTACAGCACTGAACTGCATTTATATAGCACACACTGTTCATTGAATCACGCAGGTACAGCCCTTTAATGAGGGAGAACCATGGTTCCACCATTTTGAATTTTAGGATACTTTCCGGGGAAGGAATGTACTTTCAAATTTTTAACCTGATACGATCAGACATTAAGGTATTGCACCATAATGTTTAACTACTGAACCAGTTGATGCATATTTAGTCCTTGTTTAGTCCCTATTTCCATTTAATAGCAGCTTCCATACTTAGTTAGAATTCGAGCGAATTTACTTAGAATTTGAGCGAATATCTTTAATAATAATATCAGCTATCACAGCTTGAAATTAAGTCTGGACTGAACTTAAGTCCTGTAAAAGTTATGTTGGACAACTTATAGATGAAAATAAAAGAACAGATAAGCCCTGCCGCCAAGCTACCCGGAGCATGACCGTAAGAAATAGTTCATAAAAAGAAATTCCGATTGGCTCACTGGAATCGGGTCGGAAAGATCATAGTATTTAGGAAAAACCTTAAAAACGGTTACAATCCTCGAGTATGACTTTTTGATTTGAGTTGATTTTCACCCCATGGCAAAACGCAAATCTTACATGCCCCCCCCCCCCCCCCTGAGTGCGAAACTTCATTATGAGTGCCTATGCGCAGATGTTGTGACAAGATCCTAGGCTTCAATAGGCCACTTTCATTCTCAATAATATATGAGCTATCATGTGTTTCGGTAAGATTTGGACTGACTTTAACCTAGCCAATATTACGATGGCTGGGTCAAATATATAGGAGTAAATAGCAGCTTAGTCCTGCTCATGGGAACTCCTTGTGTATGACTGATAAAGATTGTTCTCTCCAGAGATTCTGCCGACACCTTGTGTAGATTACAGGCGGTTGGGAAGTCCAATGCGCAGCTACCTTCACTGTTTATGAGCGTCAAATCCCAGTAGTAGGAAGTCCTTTACTTAGGGTGGCATTGCATTAAAAGTTATAGTATGTTATGAAAAAATTTAAGCTCAATTAAAATCACACCATCCTTATGTCACCAAGCAAAAGCTTTCATCCTTCGTTGGGCCTGGTCCGAACATTTAGGTAAGAAACCATTCTTGAAGAGGAGCTGTAGTGGGCTAACCGAAATTTTTACACCAGCAAACCAATAACTTCTCGGGCCCTGCAGAATACGCAGCCAAGTTCAGTTTACCCTGCTTTACATGCATTTGAATCCACGCTCTTTGAAGACTACATTAATCTGCTTAATGAATGCTAGAGTACCATGTCCTTAAAATTATTTTAGATTATAATATTAATCTAAAATTATCATAATTAATCATAGTTTTAACAGAGAATAATCAAAAAGTCGAGGGAAGTGACGGGAAGGAAGAGAAAATCAAATTTTTTAAACGAAATCAATCCACAGAAATCTTGGACCCCAATGGCTTTCTAGGAGGTGCTAATAAAATTTAGGGTCGCTAAATCAAAATACGCTACATTATGTGTCAAGGAAAAAATATCAGTCAAAGTACTGCCAGTTTCGTTTTCATTAATAATGGGAATAAATCCTAAGACTTTCATTCTTCAACAAATAAGAAGGAAAGGATCAACATTAGAAAACAGACAAAAAATTATTAACTGCCACAAAAAAGGGAAATTTTTTAAGAAATTATCAGAAATAACGAGAAGACCATACTATTAAGGAAAAAAACGATGAGATTGACGCCCTTCGGGGCTCACTGATTGATGGAAAATTGAGGTTAAAGCACAAGCGGAAAATCGAGACTGTGGAACAGCAAAACTTTTTGTAAGAGCTTTAAAAATAGTTGCTAAATTGAGGAATTTGGATTCACTAGAATTAGCCGTATCCGTCGACAATGATCAAAATGCGAGCAAGGGAGGGGTGAGGCTATGTTGGCACTGCTCGCAAGAGGCCATTTGTTAGCAAAGACGATTTAAAAATGGATATAAAATAGTAATTTTACCCAAGTAAGCTCCCTCTGCTTTTGACAAAAATGTAAAATCATTATCAAAGGATAGCTACAAATGAATCATTCAAAGTATTGGCCCTCGCTGGCAACCGTTTTTTCCCATTATTCTTGCAGAGTTTGAATATTGTTACGTTGAAAGTGATCATCTTTTATCCAACATCCACGAATGAAGCCATTTTTTCATGTCTTCATATAAGTGGAACTGCAGATCAGCCGAACCATGCGTCGCTCAACACAACAAGTAATTATCGGAGAGTCTAATATCCCAGATGTATGATGAGTTAGTTAGAACCTTCCATTTTCAAGTAGATTTCAATGGGTTGGGGAGGGTGAGACCGAGCGTAGACCTCATTTTTTTTTGTGCCTCTGCTCCTATCATGGTCTTTTTGGCTCAGTCCTTGATTCATTTGCATCAACTGAAATCGATACCGTCTCCACAGTGATGGTTTCGTTTGAATGATTTCCTTTGGCTCATGATGAATGATACTAAGCTGGTCCCAAGAAAAACAAAGCATAATCTTTGCAGCGTCAATATTGGGCTTAGCCCTCGATGATGAACCCGTGTTCCCCTCCGTGACCGGATATTCACTATGACTTACGTCTCCTTGAGTTACAATAATGAATGCAGTTTTTAGCATCCACCACAATCTGGTTAAGAAAATTCATTTTTTGCCGCTGGTGCAGTACTGTAAAACTGCTGCCCCAGAATAATCAACGTCCTTTGGCTTCAAAATGAGAGAAACCTTAGGTCATTGCATTCTATTCAAAACAAACAAATGCAATCGCTGGCTCTTCTTGCGTTTAGCATGGATCATCATCGATCTTCGATCTTCCTTCACGCGGACGATCACCAGATAGAAATCAAAGCCTGTGGAATGACGAAAAGATTCACAACATGCTGTCTCACTTAGGACGCCTTAACTTTCCGGAGATCTCGATCACGCTAGGATATATAGAATTTACTCAGAAGTAGAATTGGGACCCTCAGTAACCGGTACTCGAAAAGTGACACAATGTACTCTTTTTAGACCAGCCACAATTTAAAAACGACTCCCCTCGCAGAATCTTCGATGCTTGTGTAATCTAGTAGACAGTCCTTTCTATCCCTAATAGAAAAATAAAAAACGAAGAATCTAAGTGTATGCCTCACATTGAACATTGAAATGAAAATAATAAAAGCGATTACTGCTTAGTTCCTAGCATACTAAAACCTTCTTCGTGTGATAACCAGTGGTTTGTTTTCCACCTCATGCCTTTGCATACCTCAACACTAACAATCCTTGAGTATGTAGCTTTGTTTTTTCATTAAGCTTTCTCAAGTTTCACACGACCATCAATTATTTGGTATTGTATTCATTTAACATTCGTGCACACTATATATCCAACTAAACGAACGACTGACGGTATTCCACTCCAGCGTTGAACGATACAATCGTATCCGCCCTGAAGGAGACACTTGAAGGATATCTCGTCAACCCTCACACCCATTGGCAAACTTAGTGAAAGTTTTTTTGAAAATGAAAATAAAAAACACAACAAAATTCACCTCTTCACCAAAACACCCGCCATTTACCACGCACTGAGTTATATGATAGTCATCATCATCACACCACACGACGATCCTTTTCTCAAGGCAATCTACGAATGGGGGTATATACCCACTGAGGATAATAGAATATCTGGATGTCTATAAAATACATATGTGCTTACCTTTCGGTGAACTGGAATATATCTACGCACAATAGTCTACAATGCATGCATAAATTATATTTGTATACGCACCCACTTTGTGATGTGAAGTGTCAGAAAATCGTAGAGTGGCGATAATGGCTCAAAAAGGATTTGCACATCATGTGCGGCTACGACAGGTATATAGTAGAACTCGTATACATCGAATGGGAAAAAGGAAAATAAATAGGATGATTGTGCAAATACACGACAACGTTGTTTTTGACACATTTATGTACTGAGTGAATTTATAAACTTTCGCCTGGACTAATCAAACAGAATATGAACGTTATAGGAAAACTTTTTCCAATTAAACGACTAATAAATCTATTTATCCGTCTCGCTTTCATGATTTCATCTGGATTTGTAAACATTTTGTATGATTGCTCGATTTCCAGAATATGATTTCAGTTCCGAAATCGGAAGGACGAAATAATACATGGCATCCTGATCTTATTTCAAAAAACTAAGACACGACTTTCCCGCTTTCAATTAAGCTTTCTTATTCTAGAAAAGAACATTGAAAACAAAAGTTATTGAATGGCGTTGTACGTCATTTTTCAAATTTAAGGACTTTTGATAAATTTAAGAGTATGTGTTTGTTTGGGAATATGGTTCTGAAGCGTACATCGGCTCCGGTATTGTTTTGAATTTTTATTTTTTGATAATTAATATATGTTTTGGGCTGATGAGTAGGTTGCTTTTGACCTAGTCGCCCCGCACAGTAGCACCAAGGTGACACTCGATTTTGAACGCCTCCACTCTTACCATCACTGCCCCGACAAGACATCGTAGGTCTCGGGATTCAGTTAAACTTTTGCATCATTGAGTTCGTAGCTAAGCGGTCTTGATCTTTTCACATATGCCTGAAAGGATTACTTAAAATAACTATGGTCCCTTTCAGGACATAACACAGACGAGCGGAAATTGTGGCTGCAAAGGAATATCAATATGTTATCATTTCTGAACAATTGGGGGCTATCGAACAAGGAAATATGGAAAACAGAATACATCCTAAAACTACATATTTTCCCTGTGCTTGGACGTAGCAAAATACCCCTTTGCACGCTAGAGAGATCAACCAAAAAAGAACAAAAACGTATGCATTTATCACAAGCAAACACACTGAAGAGGGGAGTGAAGGATTGAAAAATCTATTGTTTAAATGCTTCACCAACTTCACCACCATATTGACAAGACATATACCCAGATAAGTGCAAACAAAAACTTCCCCACATTTGCCTGTCTCATTGACATCCAGAAAGTCTTCGATTCCGTCTCGCAAAACGGTCTTGTTACCAAACTTATCAGCATCTTCAACCCGCACCCGCACCTCAGCAAACTCATTTCGCCCTTCCTCACTAGTAAGAATTTCCAAGCAAAACTCCCTAACGCTCACTCCCTCTGGAAATCAATGCCAGCAGGCATCCCACAAGGTTCGGTCATCTCTGCCACCTTTTTTTCCATTTACACTGCAGATATGCCAGCCTCCTTCCCAGTCGCTCTCACCTACCCACATTCTGCAATATGCTGAGGATATAATCATATATATCTCAGCGTTTAGCCTTCCGTTATGGCAGAAACGCCTCAATCACTACGTCGACACCCGCCAAAAGTACTTCATTAAACGAAAACTGATCCCCTAGCCCTCCAAGTTCGAGACTACAATCATATATGACAAAGCTCACCTTACCAAAAAAGCCAGATCTGACTCAAAAAGAGACTAACTACTCTTCGACGGAGAGAAAATCCCCACCGAACCACAAGGAACCTACCTTTGCATCTTAATTAATCAAAAACTCTACCCAAACGCCCACGTCACAACGATCCTACAAGGAGACACTTAAGCATTTAAAGCCCTCTCCACCCTCATGCCAGTTAGCACCACGCTCCTCAAAAAGGTGAAGGTTTTTTACTATAAATCCCTCATTCGACTACTAATCGCTTTCGGTTTCGTCTTCTGGTGTGATTAGCCCCCATCTCAGATGGAAAGGATTCGCCGCAAAGAGACACAAATTCTCCGCCACTGCTGCGGAGTTTTCAAACAGGAAGACAACCCCCAGGAGCACATATCCAAACAAATCCTTTATGACACAGCGCCAATTCGAAGAATAGACGCCGTCCTTATGGACGAACTCATACAGTTCCTCAAAAAAGCGACCTATCATCCGAACCCTCTGATCACGCAAATCATCTACCTTACACTCCACTTGAACGATCGCCACCAAATACTTCAATCATTTCGCCTACTTGCTGATCAAGCAAGGATCTTTAACCCAGCTAAACGAATATCCTGGTACAACAAGCCATACTCGACCACCCAATACACCCCATACACCCAGCCACCAAGTCCTCATTGTAGGAAAGTTTGTTTTGTGAATAATATTTATTCGTAAATTTTAAGACCAATATATGCAATAAATAAAACTCTTTTATCAGTAAGGACTGTTAGAGATAAACAATTTTAAGAAATATTATTGTTAGAATTTAGATAAATTATGTACTAACGCCAATAATAAAATGTTGTTTTCGTTATATTGACAAAAATGAAGGCCCTAAATAAAGATATAATGAAAGACGTAGAATCAATTTGATCATCGTGAAGCGTGAAGATGAAAATTGACTCTACCGTGAAACGGAAAAGGTTCTGAAAGGCATAATTGCCTCTTGTGACGTAGAAACAAAACTTACCGAAGAGGGGTCCTGAAGTTTGATGAATTCCTAAACCGAAAAGATCACTACAGTAGCAAAAGGCAGCAGAGGGGCAAAAGACAAAGTTCTTTAACAGCGCGGTGGTCTCTTCAATCTTCAGTTTTCAACAAATTATCTCAATCAAAGGGGGCAACGAAGGAAGGAATAGGAAGCATCGAAGGATCAAGTTGGGCTGGGAGAGAGATTAGACATTGTCTAAACTTAACCTGTACCAACATTGAGCGAAGCAAACAAGGAGCCCACAAAACACGGCCTTTCGATTGAAAATTAAAATTCCTCCATAGGAACTGAAAAGCAAAGGGACGTTCAGCGAATCTCAAGAAATAAGGAATACGAATTTAAACAAGGTGAATCCAATGCAGATACGCTGAATGAAACTGCGATCCCAAACTGCGATCAAAGCTATGGTCTGACAAATTACTAATGGACTCCTACTCAGGATTAAGTTTCTGACAATTACTAATGGATTCCTACTCAGGATTAAGTTTCCAAAATAAGACATCGCTCGAGGATCATACGGCCAGTGATGATCAGCTCCTCGTTTCGAAGTTTGAAACAGGTGTGGCCCCAAATCCATTATCTCAGTTTTGCACGCTTAAATGGAATAGGTAAACATTGCGAGGTTTGTTGATAAGATGGGACGAGCATTGCTGATCGAAGCACGAGTTGCGGAAAACTTTGAAAATTATTACATTTGCCTGCCCATTCTTCCATGCTGATATCTTGCCTTGACCTCAGTGGGCAAACATTCCCCAGTGTACCACTTACCATTTTTTTTATTGTGGTAGGGAGGTGAAGGCTGTTTACGCCCTGAGTGTGGGACTCCCAGACGCAAAATGCTTTTGGACTACCCACTAAACACCTCCCCTGTCAATCTAAGAACCTAGCCTGGAACCGTGTGACACATTACTTCGGGCTAGGGCTCGTGTTCCTACGCCTAGAGGCGCCTTCGCATTATGGGTATCTCTTTTCTAACGGGAAGGACGGGAGAGGAAGGAAATGCTACAAAAGAGATCCATCCATCCCCGATGCCTCCCAGCGCTCCAATAAAGCTTTTTTTAATGTAAGCACTGCCCGCGCATATTGCGCCACGCGATTCCAATTGTCAACTGTTTTCAGCATTACTCCGACCATAGTTTCCGGACAGAGCTCTCCGATTTCGTTGAGTAGGACCCCTCGCTACTGGCTCCACCTTTATCAGTAGGAGAATGTGTGACCTCCTTGCGCTCTCTCGCAAGGAGGGTGATGGGTATCACCCCTGCTATTACCAGCACTGCCGCTCCGGAGAGCTGCCGCCCCGGAGAACTACTTACCAATGGTTACCACTTACCAATGGTTACCACTTACCAAAAGAAAAAAGAAAGTCACATACTTCCAAACCTCGACGATAGGTTCACGAGTTATGGGTCTATAAACAGTCATGCACCAGTTCAGCAGATTGAAAGCCAACTTGAAAGCGCCTTCACGGACTCATCAACAAAAGTTGAGAGTCTCGTTAGCAAGCCATAGTGACGACGGGAGCATGGTCCTTCAGGTGTGGACAACATACTTATAATGATGAAAAATGCCTTTAGAAGGCAGCTTGCTGATACGCTGGCTGGCAAAATGGACAAAATACTGCGGAACCAATATCAATATCAATATTCTCCCAATATACCCAATATCCCAAACACGAGGGAAACCGGTGGAAAGTCAACTTTTCTAAAAAAAAAAAAAAAAAAAAAAAAGGTATTGGAGGAAACAGACTTCTCTACAGAAGAGCTGCAGCATACGATTAACGATTAAATGTTGAGATGCCGCGGACGGTTTCTCACTTTTGCCTGACCTGATTTCCAATTACTGCCAACTAATAAATGATAGCAATATTCTGATTCAAGTCGACCTAATTAATCTTCCCGTCGCTAACAAAACATCGCAACAGGTTTATAAACAGATGAAAATCAGCCCCAAATCTCAATTTAAGTAAAGCAGAAGTTAAAATATTTTAACCGAGGGTCAGAAAAATTTGGAAAAAATGTCGCAATTTGGAAGAGCCGGCGTTGCTGTCCAACTAGCATTGATAAATACCTCCAGGGAAGTTATCAACGTCAAGCGTGATTCTGATCAGATCACCATCTCACGTACCTTCGGTCTTTAAATTAGTTGGCTCTAACACGTCTCATGGCCCAAGTTGTGTAGTGAACTGTGGCTCAAAATACAAAAAGATTTCGTTGCTGCAACAGAGTTTTTCTAGTTTGGCTTCGAACTAATGAGGGGTCAGCGCCTACGCTAGTATCGACCTTATTCCAGAACTTCACGTCCCAATTGCCTCCCATCTACTCTGTGTCAGCTGTTCAAATACAGCGCAGATGCCATATAGCTCCCTTTTCCTTATTTACCGATATTTTCAATCCGATTCTCTTTTGCAACTTCTAGTTTGCAAGTAGTTGCTGTTGTGCTTACTTAAGACAGTTTCCCATATAAATCCTTAGCACTAGTGTACTAAGCGTTCTGGGCAGCTTCATAAGCCAACAAATTTCCAAATATTCAAATCCAAAAACTCACCCTTAGAACAGCTATGGTCATGGTAGTGAAACCCCAATTTTGACTGTATGTAAAAATTTGAGAATACGCGAACCAAATCAAAATTTTCGGAGTAAACTGAACTTTGTCCCTGAAATTCTCCACCTCCCTAGTTACTAAGCCAAGTGCAGATTTTACACGGAAAATATTAACGTAAATGGAACTGCAATAAATCAACATCCATTAAGTATGCTCAGATCATACCAGCACAGAAAAAACCACCACAACCAATGAACAATGAGTCCTTAAAGCGAACATACTATAAATTTTTAGCCACGAGCAAAAAAAAACATCTAAGAAATTTTCAGTATGTAAAGAAGAAAACATCAAGTCACGCTCGCCGGAAGGCAATGAAAATTCATAAACGTATCACCCAACCCACAAAACCAACCATTATAATCCTCGTATGCATATGTTTGAAGACATATGAAAGCAACTAGTGAAATTTGAAAAACCAAAATTCTATTTGCCATGGTGGCATTTACTTGAGCATTCTAACATTTTCCATGTACATCCATAATACGTTTCTTTGAAGTATCAACATCAAAAACATAAACAAAACGCATGCAGAGTTGTTTTGCGGAGAGTTTGCTTTCAAACCACCGAAATTGTCCACAACATCGAAATATCCTTTTGCAACCTGTTGCATGCTAATGTTTGTGTTGCACAATTTCATTTGGTCTTGTACGAAACTTTACCGTGTCATTAGTTTGTCCTTTGAATTCAAAAACAAAAATAAGTGTGCAAATTATTCTACTCTCTTCCAGTGCAATCGTACTTTGGCTGAGTCCTTTCTGAGGATGAACTTCGTCTCTTGCAACCATCTTCAGCTTTGCTTGGAGAGTAAGTGAAAGAGTACTCTTTCACTGGTGCAAAATTAAAACAGCGAGATATGAACGGCAAGGATGTAAGCATGGATTTCAGGTACATTTTAGGCATTAGTCCTTCTGTTTTCGGTGTATAAGATCTCGGTTGCCTTTTTTCCGTTTTCCAGACATGTTTCGTTTTAATATAGTAAATTAGCCAAATTTTACAGGCCTGTCTTTTCATTTACTTAGTTTAGCATTATAGAGGTCAGCTGAATTGCTAGTGACCGATCTTTCATCTCCAAAGAACAGTACCTCCATGGTATTCCATGGTCCGAAAAATCCTGTCGTTTATTATACCTCCATTTTGGCTGGTAAACTAAATTAATTTGGCAAATAAATTCCTGCAATTAATAAGCGTTACGTGTTTAATTCTTATGACCACAAAAAATAATAACGATATTTTTTTAAGTTACTCTTAGTCTTTTCTTCCTTTTCACGTTTGGCAATACTCCTTTTAATATAACTAAACATGTTTCCTTCTCCTTTCATTAAAAAAGGTCTGTAAGTCATTTTCTAAAGACATTTTAATGGTCTCCGCTGCTTTTTCCTTGACAAATTCAACTGTATCAAACCTGGTTCGTCTAAACGCTTCCTTCCGTCAACAGAATAAAATCGCATAGAGGCTGGTCTAATGAAAAAATGGAAGTGGCAAAACAGTGATAACAAGCATAGACCAAAATGACTTGATAATTAATGCAGTGAGGGCTGCCGACTTGTCGAGGTTAAGAACTCACGACCTTTTTTCTACTATTCTATACTCACTTTTGACCCTCAGAATCGAATATTACGTACACCATTCAATGGATGTCAAAAAAAAACAGCAATAAGAAGGTCGGCCAAATCAGGTTTTGTTGACAATCCAATGAAAGGAACTACAAAGCAAAGCAACCAGAATGGATCAACAGAAAGGAATAAGTACTCCATCAAGACAATCTTCTACATCAACTTCATTGATGACTAGGAGTGGTCTTAAGTCTTAAGACATACCCTACCTTACAGTTCACCCTTTCAACGTTGGACAATAAATTGTCTCAGCCTCTGTAAAATTCTCTTGATGACGATAGATTAACCAATCGAAAAGCCATTGAAAACGACATGATAAAGTATTCCGCCATTTACAAATTGGACAAGCGGACTCAGTTTTAACTCAGGCTATTGGTCTGTAACTCTCTGTGAGAAAACTTGATCAAAAGATTATCGAGTTAAGCAAAGTTTCTAGACATAATCCCAGATATAAAACTATCATAAAGAATGCAACATCTACGCTGGATCAGAAAAGGCAATCACAATTTTCTACTCCTGCAAAAAATTGTCCCTCAGCAAATGGAGTCCACGGTCTGAAATCTACTTCATGATTTACACAACATCGTTATGACCATTTCTTCACTATGTAACCTACCCTTAGCCATGCAACATACTGGAGAGAATTAGAAAATGTATGAAAGCGTATACATTCAGTAAGGACAGATCCACTGAGTAAAACGTTCCTGAAATATTTGGATATCAGCTAGCATTATCTTCCATAGAACTGAACGCGAAACAGACTGTGCGTCAAGGCTCTTCCTCTCAATACAATTCAAAATTCACCTTTAGGGACATAGTCCTTGCAGAGTGCACATTCAAAATTTACTCTTATGGTCATAGCCCTTGTAGTCTGTACAGAAATACACTTCATAAATCCTAAGCAACTGTTCGCTGAAAATGTATTTGGAAACAATTTCAATTAGTTTGGATAAAGGCAGAGGTTCTTCACAGAAGACAACTCTAAGACGAAAACCAACGTATATGCTACAGTAGAACCACCGGGGCTGATGATTAACCATGTTTTAGACGCCTTAATTAGTGGAATATCTTACAGGTCAAGGTATCCACGATATAAATGATACTGGAACCATTTCACTCAGCGGAACCAAGAAACAAAAAGAAACGTAGGAAAGATGTTTGAAGGAACATTTAATCGGGTGCTTATCTGCATCGCGAGAGAGAGTTAGGAGTACGAACTATTAGCCATACAACATTGCATTCAATGAGCAAAAATAACTCAGCAATATGCTGAAAGTTCAACAATAAGGAATGCGTCGATGCATGCCTCATTAACCCTCCGAGTACACACCTATTTTTTCGATCATCGAGTACATATGGGGTCAATTTGACCCCAACCTTCTTTGAACGTATACAGTATCGCCCCCACTACAAATATTAGTTTGAAAAAATTTTCAGAAATAGTTTGAAAGCTCTTTTAGTAATTCTCATACATTAGAGAGGCCTTAAATGTGCTTAGCGTACCTAAAAAAATTCACGAACAACCTGAAAAAACGAAAATTAGCATTTTTACATAAAAAATCGTAACTTTTTCAATTTATAATATTTTTGGCTAAAAATTTACGTGGAAACTCTCAAGACATAACAAAATAAAGGAAAAATGAGCCCTAAAATAAAATGAGCCTTAAAAATAGTATTTATTTTGCATATTTACGATGATAATTTTGAAGATTTTAAAATTTTCTTTTAATTTTAAAGGATTTTAAAGGTTCATAACTTCGTCAGTTTTCAATATTTTGAGGTGAAAATTCATATGAATACTCTCAAGACATAGTAGAATAAGTAAAAAACCAGCCCTATATATAGGGTTGCAAAGAAAAGGTTTTCGTTTAGCATACTTGTAATGGTAATTTTGAGGGTATAAAAAATCATGCTTTTTAACTTTTTTCAGTAGGAAAAACTTTTTTATTCTTCGAAACAGATAATAATAAAGAAAAAATAAGTAAAAATAAAAAAAATCAATTATATCCAGCACAATCGTTGCATAAGTATACTCGATGCTCGTTACACATCGGTCGGCTGCAGGATGGGCACGCATCACTTGCTTTGTGGTCCTGCTGACGAGTGCACAAAGAACACCTTGCTCTTTTTCTCAGCTGAACACGCTCTACTGTGACAGGTGGGATATTTATTCCTAAAATATTTTCAACCCCTTTTCTAATATCTGTACGCATACAAGGGCTTTTAATTTTTTCTCGTAAGTATGGGTGAACAAGGTGAGCCACAACATCTTTTAAGGCACCAACAGCAGATTTCTTTTTGGTAGCGTCATTGGCATTTTTACACATATATAAGATTCTGGCATTCACGATTGCTTGATCCAGCATACCAAAAAAGTATCGCACTGGCCAATGCTTTGTTGCTCGGGTAGTTGTATAAACGTGGCACAATTTATCGAACACATCAGTTCCACCTTTGGTTTTATTGTAATACAAGATAACCTCTGGTTTATCTCTTTCTCCAATATTTCCAGTGGTGATTTTTGTAATAACAATAGATCGCAGATTATATTCCATATTGCTTTAAAAAAAATAAAAATACTTTCAAACTTCTTTTTTTGTCTTTTTAAATTAATCAATCCATTTATAAAGTAGAAAAAAAATTCAATTTTTACCTCAAAATTGACGTTGAGTACACAATGGGGTCAAATTTACCCCAGACTGATTTCAAAGGTTTCTCAACAATAACTAACGTCTTCGAAAGGTAAACAAAGTATGTAAACTTATAGTCAAGACACTAAAATATACTTAGAAGCCCATAATACCCCCACTCTCCCGCAGGCCTAGGCGCTGCAATCGGTCAAAGTAGCGTCTGGGGTCAAATTGACCCCATGTATATTCGGAGGGTTAAGATCGAAGAAGCTTTTAGTTCATTGGGGGTCGATTGGGCAATTTTTAGGCTGAATCAAGACAATATATCACGTTCATTCCTCATCATCATGATATGCTTGTTAAAAAAAAACAATTACAAAAGACAACATCCTTCTTATTCTTTTCAAATGAATCAGACATCAAAGAAATTGCTCCTTGCTTCAACCGAATACCATATAACCCAAACGATTAACAAGAAAGACTACGTGGTTCAGAAGCATCCAAAAGCGTTGCTCAGCAACACCCAGTTCTACACAAACATACAGTGAACGAGGATTAATGATCAGTATCACAAAATGATACTATTTCGCCGCACTCGAGAGACCACCACTAAAGACCTGAAGTATGATCCCAAGAATTTCGACGATACTAGAGATGAACAGACAGAGTTCTAAGTGAACTCCTTCCCCTTGTTGATCTGCTTATTTTTCTGCATATTACAGAAAAATCCTGATACATTATTCAGAAGGACCACAGGAGATCTGTATTCTTGTGTGTCAGCCCATGATCTTAGCAGCTTTTGTATTTGTTCCATCGATATTTTGTACATTGCCTCATCACGGGTTCCAGTCTCCCTTAAAGGTGCCTGTATCTTTGCAGGAACATATACATGTACACTGATGCACCTTCAGCGCCTATACCATGATAATGAAAAAGAAAGGCAACCAGCGTGAAAAAAGTTTGTACCGCAGTCTTCAACTTGAATTACTCTGGCAATTTTGCGAATCATTCCTTCGTGGTACGTCTACCAATGGTCGAACTAAACCACTAATACGCAACAAATACAGAGACTGTTTGACATTAGCCATGAATATAAATTTATATTGCTATGAGTTCTGTACTTCAGTTAGTGTAGTCGATAGAGTACTCATTCTCTGTGCAAACGATATCCGAACCGAGGGATCAAGCTCCACTAGTGAAAGTGATACTTGAAAATGTGTTTTTGAAATCAGATTCTCAGCCGAGCCAATTAAGATGGGTGCCTTTGAGAAAATTACGTGGATAAACGTGATTCTGACCACATCACCTCCTTGTGTTCATTTCGTCTTTAAATAATGATGCTCTAACATGCCTTGCAGCCCGAGTGCTGAACTTTTTCACCGCAACCCTAACAATCGCAATAGACCCTTGAGGTATATATAAGGGTCAAACTACCGCAGAATCCTGACCTAACTCAACTTTGGTCAAGAACGACCTAAATACCGACTACTACCTATCTACCCTAGTTCCAGCATTATATTTGCAATATGCAGTTATGTTTACTTATTTGATTCGGCATATATTGCCTGATCGTTAGTCTCCTGTAAGCAAGGTAATGGTCCTCATTCTAGAAAGTCGAGTGTATAAGGTCTTAAGATTGTGAATTTGCTCATTATCCTTTGGACTTTTCGATTCGCTTTTCAGTTGAAATGTTGAACTACTTCAAATCTGATGGGTCTATGAGATTTAAACGCTTTTTGAGTTTCAGAATACTTTTGATATTCTGGATTAGTCACTTGTAGAGTCTTTCCAATATATTATTTGTAAAAATTTATCATTTTTAATTGAATATTAATATAATTATTATTATTCTATTTATATATACAATCTGTTTCTCTGCACTCTATCATAAATCCTATTCCTTCCTTCGATTCTCCTAACTTGACCTCCTCATGTAAAGCGATTGCGTGCGCATCAATCATAAACTGCATACCCTTAGTATCGTGTGTATCAAGGCACAGAAAAATTAGGTTTTTTGTGAAAAACACGAAGATTCGATGAATAGGCACGATCCTCAAATTTTTCCTTTTCCTTTATTTATCTAATTCCAGCATTCAATTGACTCTCTCGACTCATATAAATTCAAAGACTTCAACTAGACATCAACAGATCCATCGTTAACTCGCTGGATATAACATTGAAATGTATTTCGAGTCCTCGAAGTTGGCAATATTCAGTTCGACAATGTTCTGTCAAACATTGTCTTTTTTTCTTCTGAATATTCACCTTTTCATTCAACTGTTTTAGTAATACCTTAACCAATACATGCAGGTAATACTTCATGTATATTTTCCACGCATTAATTCAGAAGAGTAATTAAAAAAGATTCAAATTAAAGTTATGGAAATCGTTTTTTTTTTTATTTAAATTCAATTAAAATTTAAATTCAACCAACATTTCTTTTTTTTTTGTTTTGGCTTTTACACTTTCTACATTGCCTACATGCAGATGCATCCTCGTTTTACTTGGAACTCAAATAAGCATCAAAAACGAATAGCACACACCCTTATTTCGTTCTGAACTCGAATGAATAACAAAAGCCTACAAAATTTTTTTTTATGACTTCCTACCGTTTCATTAACTCATCACAAAAGGACTCAAACTAATTAATATGGTTCATAATGAATTTCCTGTTTTATCGTTTCCACTTAAAATCATGTTTTACAAAAATATCTTTGAAAAATGAGCTTGGCACTTAATGAACAATAAAAATGGCAAAATACAAGGAAGGATAGGCACACTAACCAGCTTAAATAGCATCAATTCAGAGTTGTTGAAAGCTTTTTGCTGAACTTATTGGTAACAAATTAACCTTGTGATGTTTTAGAACAAGAGTGTTGTAATTTTTGAGAATACTGTTAAAGGGAGCTGGCTTTTTATCAGGAGATTTCCAGGAGCAAAATTTGAATGTCTCTAAAATATTGAACAATTAACTGGAGAATTACAATCGCCTGTTCTTAAAGAGCTAGCCTAAAAGGGATGTTATGTTGTTCTGAATTGATAATTCTAGGAGATACAAGACTTGATGATAGAATGCATTCCAGGTTATTCCCAGGAGCAGTTCGGTCCATACTTTGGTAAATTCAAAAAGCATTTCGTGTCATGTGTTCCATCGTACGAAATGCAGTCTGGTACAAGTCTTATGATAAATCAATATAATAAGCAAGAAGGATTGAAGCCTGGATGGAAGCCAATATGAGCTTGCGACCGCAAATCACAAAATTCCCACCTAGGATATTAATAATAGCCAGTAATGCAATCCAAAGAGGATTAGTGTATACCTGGGCGTACCATTAAATACGAAACTGATCCGCTGAGAAAATCCTCAAGGCGATCGTCTAGTCAGTCTAGTCAAATCACTGTGCTAGTCTACTGTGATTTTTGTCCTTTGAAACAGTGTTATTAGCGACACAAATGTCCGATTCTATTGTAAATTAATTAAATTTTAATTTTATAAATTTTAATAAAATATTAGGATGCTATAGAAGCCAAGAAATATGCGGCAAAAAAACGACCGTGAATCGGCAGGAAGCATTGATAATGACATGCACCTATCGTAAGAAATTCAAGGATACAAACGTAGTGGTTTTAAAAAGGATTTCTCTAGATCTGCGAACACTTGACTGGAAGCTCAAACAAAGACTTTGCAAAAGTGACAGCAATATTGGACCGTAAATACTTCTGATCGACATATGGTTAGAGTTGCTGGAATACTTGAATCGTAGATAAGCCGAAAAGATGGAAACTTGCATTTCTACTTTTGTTAGTTTCGGGCAAGACGCAGATACTTCTACAAATAGAGAATACATCTACAAATACCATTGGTTTTTCGTTCGACACTTTTCCTCACTAGAACTAGAAGTACTAGTGATTTCGGCATTGACCTCGTTAACTCAAGCTCATCTGTCGAAGCATGACTCGAATTTCAGGATGCATGTAAATTGTCATCTAAACTCGTTAGATGTGTGCTTAGGCTTTAAAAATTCATATCTTGAGCAAGAAACTGACAAAGTTAGGAGTCCACGCAGAACCTTGAAGACAAATATGACACTTTATCCAGAAGTAATCGAAAAAATAGGTATCGCAAGTTTGAAAATATCCATCTAAACTAGTAACTGACCTGTAAAGTCTCCTACGACCTGTAAAGTGGATGCTCGAGGTAGAGCACATATATCCTGCACTGTTTCCAGAGCCGAAAACAACCGTCGAAGACCTGGTCAGCATTATGGATGACATTCCTATTTAAGTCTGTTTCATAGATGGTTGACAGATTTTTTAGTATTTTTATGTCGAACGCAGGATTTCCTATGTCTACTTTTCTCATTGTAAGACTCGGAGAACAATTTCGACGCTTTTCGTTTCGTGTAAAGTAGTTTGTGGTTAAGGTTTGTGTTAGGCAAGGATGTAGTTTGTAACAAATCAATGTTTTTCATACAGAATCTGCATCAAAATCCAATGAATATGATATAGAGTATGACGAAACATTATCTTACTTTTATGCAAAACTTAATTTTGGATTTCTTTCATAGCCTTTTCCTTTTTTTCCAAAAAAAGTATGTACTACAAGCATGGTCCAATTTTATCACTTGTCTCTATCTTTTTTAAATGTGACGGACGTATCAATTTATGTGTGAATTTCTCTTCAACGATCGATAGTTTGAGTACAATTTTCTGTTAATATTACTCTATTTGTGGATCGCGAATTATCATTGATAATACCCTGTGAGAAAGTATGATCTATGGGATAGAATTCAATGGAAGAGGACCATGTAAAGAAAATCCTACAACTAAAACAAACTCGAATCATAATTTTAATGCAACGTATAACAGTGGCCTAGTTTCGTTGGTTTGTTAGTTTACTCAATTTTCCAACAATTTCCTTATTTCAAGCTTGCTTTGGACACTTGCGATAACAAGCTAGCAATCGCTTATAAAACCACGGAAAATAAATTAGCCAAATAATCAAAAGTCCGATTGTTACATCACTTAAACAACTGCGGTATTATGAAATCGTTTATAATGAGCCGAATTATTCCATAGTGCTAACATATGGACATATAATTTTCGTTTTGAACTCCAAGCACTTTCTGATAATATTCAAACAATTTGAATGGGATCGATTGATAGCTGAAGACTTTAACCACGAAAGATCATACCATCCGTACAAAACGGATGATTCTTCCTTCATCCCAACACTGTTATTTCTTATCCTTAAAGGTTCTTATTCTCTTACACTCTAATGACTTTCGACAGGAAAAAGAATCTTTCTTAGCTGATATTGAGAAGATAATAAGTGAAGTTGTTGCTTGCATCTGCAGACCTTGCTTTTTCTTTTCCGCGGGTCTGATCAGCATTTCAGTCATCAACCAACTGATAATGTCTGCCTGCAACTGAAATAGCTCTTTGAAACGGAAAAGTAAGGCCCGTGCACCCAAACATTAATTTCAAAATTTTGGACCTCGGCAACGATCAAGCAAAGTTCATGAAAAATTATCTAAGCTATTAAGGTATTTGATGTTTGCTTCGTTGATAATGCAATGCTGTCTCATTTTGTCACTATTTGTCTTTGGTAGATACTTAAAATGTTATGAAAACCCAGCAGTGAAAAATTTAAATATTTTCAAAAATGTTAAGCCAAATCGTCCAACAAAAGATTTAAAAAGTCAAAAATTAAAGACCGTTGCGTTTACAACAATGCAAACTTCAGACACCTAAATATTAATGCGTATTGAAAAAATTTAGTCTAGATCAAAGCATGACCAGAGAAGACAAAACTTTGTAACTGCCTTCGTAAGTCCTAACTTAGTTACTGCATAGTAGCTTTGTCACTAATAAGTGGTCGACTAGATGGCCCCTTACAAAGGATTCAAACAATGTGTTAACTACCATCCTATCTCTAATATTATTATCGCATATTATTTCATGTGCTGGTAGGTACAAATCTAGTTTTTCTAGCCTGAAAGAATCGCCAACATCCTTCATTTAAGCCGATCAAACTATCTCCGTGCTGCAGACAAAAATATACGTAATTTCTGTAGCAAATATCATAAAGGTGTGAGTAACCCCTATTCTGTGGCTACCTAACACTTTCCTTAGGGGTATTGTTACCTTCTGCCTAAAGGGACTACTCATTTTCATACCTGAAAACAACGTGAGGATATCCCAAGCCCACAAAAAAAAAGAGTCAACACCGTGTACAGCAATAATACCACACTGCACTTACTCTGATAAATTCTTCGTACAATGACACTTCGAAGAATAATTATTGGACGGCGTTTTTCGAAAGCTCTTTTAGGAGCTCTTAAGTTAGACATTCATCATTTTTCACTCACATCACCGTGTGTGTCTGCATGGATGCTAAGGTTTTCGGTTTTGACAATCTGGACAGATCTATTTCTATGCTGTACCGATTAAACAAAATGGACGCTCTCGTCTTGTTATGCGCTCTATAAAATGTGCAGAAGGAATTAATCAACAGTTTCTATGTTCAATGAAGAATCTCGCCGAAAAATCGATGAACATTTTCTTTGCACACAGTGATAAGCTTGGGCGGCCGTGTCCGATCCATCAGAGATACCAAGGTATGGACTCAGGTATGAAGGTATGGGCTGGACAAGGTATTGCTATCATAAAATCAGGAATTATTGGAAAAGTATATATTCCAAATGCGTATAAATTTCAACTCCTCTTCTGAAAATCCCGTCATTCAGATAACCCAGGAATTTGACAATACAAAGCCTATCAACTCCAGTTGCTGATTTTTGACAAAAATGGTCAAATAACGCTTATTTACTTCTTCACAAAACAACGAATAACCACTGATTAACGAATAGTGCAATTAGGAGTCTTTGCATCTGCAATCAACAACAACAAAATGATCAGGAAATGTTAGATTCAATCATTCAAAAGATCTTGAATTCATAGATGATCGCATCGTTCATAACCTAGGCTAATGCATACTTCGTCTACTACGACATTCACCACTTCCAAACTACTTGAAGATAATATTGAACCCACAAATCGATTGAAAGGATTGATATCGTGATGACTTGCTCGAAGGAATGGGTAAGGTTTCTCCGGGTAATTTGATTCAAGTGATGTTCACTGCTTTTGGTAAATCGAACATTCTCGTACAGATGATTCAGACAGTCCTCATAACTTGAGGGCATGAGAAGCAATTGCCAATTCCTTTCCCCTCAATCTATCGATTTTTTAAACAAATTCCTCTCCATTCTATATTAACCAATGACAGGGCATAGAAAAACATAACCGTATCTGAGGTAATGTGTCAAACGATTCTTGACAGTTTTGTGTGGTTAACAAGAGCAGGTTTTCCTATTTATAATCGTACCCTACAGGTGTAATTAACTTTCATCCCAAAGCTTTAATAAAAGACAAATCACCACTAATCTCACATTAGAATAAATAAATTTTTAACTTACTTCGAAAATTTGGTATTTTGGAACTTTGGTCACACGTTAGTGAAACTTACAGAGGATACAAGATCAACCAGGATCAAATCAGTCACGAAACATCCAGAATGAATGAAAAAATTTTTAGATTAACAATTAAAAGGGATCATATGCTTTTCGTTTACAAGAAATGTCGAAAAACCTATGAGAAACTATAAAACTCGTGTATAAAAGCCCACATTCAATCATATCCTTATAGAATTAAACAACTGAACGGGGAGAGGGGGGGGGGTTGTGAAATTGATTCTTGTTGTGGTGATCGAATTGGAAAATTTTGAAAAAATTCACAGGATCGGTTTCAACACGGAAAACAATCGTATTCTACTGATCCTTCATATGTTTGTCCTGCAACTTACTTGATTGATCAATTGATTATCCAAGTTTTAAGTTGTTTCAAAATAATTCTGAAGAACTCGCTGTAACTTAAATTCACGCTCTGATATTGTCAAAATCATGAACGTAGTTTATAAAACAGCATGAACTCTAAATTAAATCAGTTTAGAGATCCCTACGCTGCTCTATTATTAATATATATTCGCAACTACTTCACGCATCCTAGCATAAATATCGTTACCAATACTTCACTATACATATTCCCATTATATTTGAAAGCTATGAGCTGTAATTCATTTGTCTCTACCAACTGAATAACCTACACACCTTCCCAAAGTCAATCTTAATTAGATTGCTATTATTTAATTTAAAAATCAATACGTCTATATAACACGCGTATGTGAACAAATGTGAGCGAGTTAAACCTATCGATATTCTGAAAGTCGTAGAAGAATGTTAAAACGTAATAACGACCCCCTTATCACAGATATCTAGCAACAATTGAGCATAAGATTAAATAAATTCTAATTATTATTGCACTACTCACCAAGAAAGTATTATTTTATTCCTCTTATCCAATAAGAAATTCCGTATTCGCTTCTCTCACACTATTACTGCGAGGAAACTACCCCAAAACCACGTGCACCACTCGCCACAATATTACGCCCGGAATTTCCACGTACTCGTCCACGGCTTATCTTGCACTAAAATAAATAGTCGGCCGATGGAGTTGCAAACTTCATTAGAAAAATTCGAAACTTTAGTAGCAACAATAACTGAGCAAAGTATTTCGCGGAACCCAACGATCACTTGTGCAAACTTCTTTCCAACGAATAGAAAAGACGACAACAAGAAGCCGTGCGATACACCTTCAATGTATACCACGCTAGCAGAACTTGAAACTATCTGCCACCACCGTGGTTACCGTCGTCTTCGACGGTAGCGGAACGAGAGCCAACTACCACTCACTCTCTCTCTAAGCTCAAACTACCCCCATACGAGAGCTAAATGCTAGGCTGCCCGCTTGTTGCCTTTCACAGGTAAAAATACGAGAAAGTACGAAACAGTCCAAAGACGAAATGAGCTCTTGTCTAAATGGTCGCGAGTCTTTTGCATGGGGTGGGCTTTTTAGGCAGCACCAACCCACCACCAATAACCGTTACGTACGTTTTCGTCCGTTTGCCCGCGCGTCGATCCTGCTGAATCTCTCGACGACACACGTTGCGTTCACGCTTGTTCACCTGTCCACAACCGTCACCACCACGTCTATTGTTCACCACTTGAGAGGATAGTAAGCCTATTTGGCTCGCAGGCTACCACTATCTCAAACAGGTGCACGAATACAAAATGTACAAAACGTATGAGCATACCGGAGCCACCCGCGACATCGCCAAACAACAGCAAGAACAGCTTTCCAGCTTGTTACAACCGAAAGCAGCGCGAAGGTAGAAGTCGAAGCTTTCCCATCGATACAGGATCCAACTGTGCAACGTAATGCGTGGGTCCTATCGGCGGTGGGTGGTGTAAGGTCGTGGCTGTAGGGGTGGTATTGAATGAACTTGACGAAACGTGTACTACATGTTTTCTTTACGTACAGCAGAAGTGAAAAAATGCATCCTTAAAACAAATCTGCCAGCGTTATTTGTAAACGCATGCTATAGAAATCAAATATCCGCTCAAAAATATTTTCAATCTAAGGACTTTTCGATTTCACGAGTTCTAATCGCAAAAATCATTACGCAAGGATAACTCGCGTCAGTAAAATTTCTGGGGACAGTATGTCTAAATCTTCCACATGTGGTTCTGCTTTGAAAACACCCTTCTACGGTCACCGCAAGTCCTTAGCTCCGCTGAAGATGAAAGATGATATGCTCAACATTCAGGATACAAACGTTGATGAATGAGATCAAAACCATCTTCAATTTAATTCACCACCATCCATCGCTCACAAACCTTTGCCCTATCCACGATACACTCCACTCCTACTGCCAACCTTGTTGATACCTTCGCTCCTATTCTGTCAACACTACACACGGTTCAATATTCAGTTAGATTGCAAGAAATCCTAGGTATGAGTATGGGAAGCCATGTCATTACTTCGACAATTCCAGTTTTGTTTTCGTTCGTCTGTTATTGAGTATTTATTCCATTTCAACGTCCTCAGCGTGCTGCCACTGTCCTTGTTGTAGTCATCGTCATCATCATTGTCGTCGTCGCCGTTGACATCCTTCGAAACCTCGTCATCAACATCGTGATAGGATTACAATTTTACAGTGTGCAACCAACCCTGTCATGTTTGGAGGGAGGCCATGCATAATGGAGCTCCTAGAGTGTTTCCTGCGAGTGTCATCAACTATGTACCATCCTGATTGAGTGCATATTGATAAGGTAACGGTAAAGGCAATGTGAAATAAGCGATTCATTACTGCTGAATCAGCCGGTTTTACATGTTATGCCGTTGCAAAGGAGGTTAAGTACTATTTTATTCTCTTTAATAGGCTTCCGAATATTGACTGACGCAAAAGCTCTCCGCACATTCGTTACATCGCTATTGAAAAATGATGTCTAAAGAATTGTTCGGATCGTCCCTTTTTCAAATTTCATTTTAATTTCTCTCTTTTTTTGCTTCCTTTACATTTTTAATGATTTTCACATTTTTAATAACGTTGCATATAAACCAAAACAGATGGAGGATTGCAGCTGAAATATTAAGCTGACTTTTCATTATTAATTAATCACTTTTTCAAATGTCGACATTCCGCCTTACAACCTACTCCCAACAGGTTAGCCTTAAAGATCATTCAACATCCTTGACTCGCAGCAACCACTAAAACAATACCTATGTTAATGCTTGCGTTGGAGTTCTAACGATTATCTTGTGTAAGATTAAAGGTCAACTGGTTTCAGCAGAACACCAAAGGATACGGCAAGGTAATGAGAGAATTTTCCACAACGTGTTGAGGGTGTATTGTATGAAATTCATTCGGCCTTCATCAATTTAAACGATAATACAGAATATATTTAACATTTCCGTTTAAGGTTGGCTTTTCTGATTTTCAAATAAATGTCAGATTATAGTTCAAATTTACGGTTCAATGCAATGAACACTCAAGGATATTATGCGTGGGCAAGAAGTTGGTAAATTGAAAATTTCCACCGCAAATATACTCCCATCAGGGTAAAGTACACTGACCTGTCAATACACAAAACCATGACTACATCAACATTTACTATCCTACATATCCTCGCGGGAAGGATTTCAATATGAAATATCAAAAGTATGTGTCAAACATCGAACTTTCGTTTTAATCCACATATTTTGTTGCCTAATTTTACATTTAATATAAGAAAAAATAGCGAGAAAGATATAAAATAATATATGAGGTCGTAGAAACCCAGTAGTTTTTCATTGAAAAATCGCTTAAATATCTAGAATTCCTCCAGTTTCATTATACAAGTCTACCGAATGCTCTCCGTCTGCTCAATTTAACACATATCCTACTCGGCGCTTTGGTACACGGTATTGACCATAAACAGCAGTTCTAGCAACGAGCGTAATTGGTTGTCGTCAAAAATCGTCGAAATTCTCCAAAGCATAGGATGTTCCGGTTTACTTAGTGCTAAACTAACAATAACCCGCACACAATGCAACATGTTATACGCTGTGTTAGAGAGCGCACCATATTTATATGCGTTTCTCAAAAAATTCCTGTCAGTAGTTAGTCCGAAAATCCCACAATCATCATAAATCTGCACTTGTTTCGATTTCCTCGAACCAAATAATAGCACTGGTCTCTCAGTACGCCTCTGAATAAGCATCACCAAAACTCCTTTTCCTTTTCATGATATTTTCCAATAAAATCGGTGTTTGGCCACAAAATCCTCCGATTCCCTCAAAATGACAGCAGAATGGATATTCTTGGTATCAACGCGTGTGCCGTTGAATTTCCCCCGAATACCTTTGATCACCCGGCCCTTGCCTCTGGACTTTTTCAAATTCCTAAATGTGCAAAAACAATCATTTTCCAGACCATCAAAACTCTCAATATCCCAAATATAACCCAACAGTATCGAGCAGCCTAAGTTGGCTGTGAAATGGAGAATAATCTGTCAAATCGGAAAAAAATATCTGAAAATCCTTCCATTATCGCGAGCCGTGTGTCTGATGAAAACTCGTAAACAGCACAAGGTGAAATCCATACACTTCATAGCTTTTTGGATTTTCTGTAGATGGCCAGCAGTTCGAAGTATAGCTTCTTGGGAAAAGCTGGTTGGCCTTGCTCGAAAAACCCGAAAACACTCACAGGACCTTCACTATAGTTCTACGGCAACTTGGAGATCTTAAAGATCTTATAATCTTCGTAATATAGCGCAACAAAATTTAAATTCATGAAAGAATGCTGTTAGCGACTATCCTTAATTCGAAAGTCATTGAAAATTTCTATTGCCTTCGAATTCCTGGAACCAAGGACTACAGTTGTGACCCCTAAGGAATACAATTGAGACCTGAAATTATAACAAGGTTCAAGAAATCGGAGCTAGTGTAAATTTAGGGCGTTTTTTTGTGCAAAATTGATTTGCAGTAGTGATCTAAGTTCTAATCTAAGCAGTTTTGCTAGATCCATAGACCATGAATAGCCTTGGAGTCCTCTTGGCTGCGTACCATTAACAAATCCTCATTGCCGGATATGAAGCCTTGAAATTACTGAATTTCCACCAGATAAGCGAGGGTAATATGCTCTGCCCGAAGAAGTCACCCAAAATATGTCCATTATTCTGAATTCCTTGTCCTGAATTCTGTGACACCTTAATCTGCTTTGTGGAACAGATTGTACTGAATTGGTAAGTTAGGCAAATTTCTGACACCCTATTTTACCTTCAAAAAAAGGTCATGCGGGTTTCTCTAATCAAAGGTCAATCATGAAAAGTAAAGGTCACAGTTCATTACCTACATTACCATTACATTACCATCGTTGATGTTTGGTCTTTGTAGGAATGAAATATATAGAATTCAGCCAGCAATAGATAAAAAAACACCCTTGACAAGATTGATCTACAACCTAGTGTACTGTGAAAAACGGTGCTACATCTCAGATCAGGATAGAATTTAATTATAACCTACACTCACAGCCGTAACATGGATGAGAATACTTGAGTGAAATCTAATTTGATCAACATGCACAATTGATAAAAAGTAATACCACGACTTCTCAGTAGGAACAACCTCCAATCCGCGCAGCAACTGATAGTGAAAATTATAACTAGCTATATATATAGCTATATATTTATATATATATATATATATATATATATATATATATTTATAACAGAAATAAAATTAATCAATGATAGACCACACATCTTTTCGGATAGCACATCGGCAGTGCAGACACTTAGGTACTTCGAACAGCATTGCTTCCTGTCTATACCAAGGAACTGTCGGCAGACTCTGAAAACTAAGCCCAATCACGATTATGTACACACGTGGACATCGCTGAAGATATCCGTTGATGAAGAGACGTAAAGCCGAAACAAGGGAATAAACCAGCAGATGCTTGGTCAGCCGCTACCCACACATTAAAATCAGGCACAACCAAAGAACCACTAGCAACAGTCTAAAGAAAACTACTCGCTACCCTATTCAAGGAGGTACCCTCAACCTGAAATGACTGATCAAACAGTGGCCCTCACCCTATACTAGAATCAAGCAACTCGAGAATATAAATGGTGGTTGGACCTTGGTGGCACCGTTAACAAGCGTTCGGGACGAAAACCATACTAGCCGACGAGATTACCTCAACTATGTTTCTAGTGAGAAATAGGATAATACGGAAAGCTTTCGTCGAGATCATTCAAGCCTGGTTCAGCCGACCTTAAACAGCCACAGTAGAACTAAAAAACGAAGTTGGAAGTCTCGGCACCACTGAAGAAGATTCATTTCTTTGTTTCTCTGTGGTGAACTAAGGGCAATTAAGGATCAATGCTGTATATTTCGTTTGGAGTGTAAAGAGTTTATTGCTAAATGGCATTAGCAGTAATAATCGCAGCTAGCCTCACTGTCCCCATTGAAATGTCAAGCCGCATTGTTCCCAATGAAATGTCAAGGTACTGTCAAAGTACTATTCAAATTGGCATTAATTATTCGGTCAGAGCTCTTATTCGAAGATTCTTTCAGTAACGTTAAAATTCCAGTAAAATAATCACTCTGAGGAAGCATGCTTTTGTGCTTTTATCAAAATAAGGTGCAGATAAACGTTATCTTTTTTCTGTCAGAAACGTTTCAACAATATGTAAATACAGAACATAAGAATGTCAATGGTGGTTTTCGCGCTTTAAAAGTAGCAATTTTGAAATCAGTTGTAACAATGCTCTGGAAATCAGCTTAAAGATGTGGAATTAGAGACATTACTCAAACTTCTGTCAAACATACAAGAACTTGAGTTAACTTTCAGCATGACACAGGGGAAATTTCCAGGCACCTTAAAATGGATGCATGCAAAAAAAGGAAATAGGGTGTCAGATGAATTAGAATCTCGATATGTCTGAAAGCGTGAGGATGGTTTACATAACTGAAAAACAGCTTGGACGTTGAAAAACTAATCGGTTTGGCATAGGCTTTTGTTGGTGATGAAAAATGTGAAAACTCCAAACACGAAAAATCATAAATGAAGAAACTGTTTGTGAGATAACTTAGATATAGGCTTCTTTGGTCTCGTCAGTGGTGCCTTAAGGTCAGAGGAAACTCCTCTATCAGCATGAATAGATGGGAAGGAAGAGGATTGCTGACAGAGAAATCCTTCTGCTTCTGCGCTGCCAGGCGATCCATAATGCCCCTCTTTATAAGAAGAACCGACCGCACGTAATCCAACACACTGTTATCATGTTCTTTACATGTCATCATTGTCCCGTTATGTTTTCTAGAGAGAGGACGTATATTTTCTTGGAGAGATGCAAGCAGAGCCTGATCCATTTGATACTGTTCTTCTCCATCTGACGCATGCAAAGAAAGTTTGGCAGGCGTCTTCTTTGGTTTCCGGGAAGCGAGCAGGGGACGATGACTTTCGATTAAATATATGATAAATAATATGATAACGATCATTTTGTTGAAGTTTGAAAGCCTATTTACGCCCTCAGTGTCGGACTCCCAATGACACAGCAACTGGATTACCAATGAAACACCTACACTGTCACATCTTCCAGTTTTCTGGAACTGGTAGTCTGGAACTGTTTGTACTTCAGACTATACCCTTAGTCCTTTGGCTTAACGATTCCATCGACTCAGATAGATCCCTCATTCGATAGTGATAAAGGGGAAGCAACGGGAAAACGGTGTGAAAAAGCCATTTTCCTTCCTCGCCGATAAGCTGGTGATGTCACCCTTTATAATATGAAACATCCGCAAGTAATGCGTTTGATTTCGTCTTCAAATGCTAGCAATGTGCCCACAAAACTTTTTGAAGAGTAGGCTTCTGTCGAAAAGGATCAAATGGTGCGAAAGCCTCTGGTAGGGAAACATATGTGGTCCCGGGAAAAAAAAGCAATCAGGGAACAGTGACTTTCTCATCTTATGCAGGTAGAACAAAGAAACCAGTCTTCCACTTATTAATTGGGATTAGTAACAATTAGTACCATCGATGCTTCACAAAACAATGAACCCATGGCACTAATGAGACGTGCCAGCTGCCTCAAACTGCCATTACCTACAGTTCTTGCCACAAAGTAAGGGTGCTACCCCTGTCTTGAGTTGAGTGCTTGATAAGTTAGTGATCCATTATAGTATTAGAAAACCTGAATCATCGGTCACAGCCAAAATGTTCATAGAAATCTCATGTACATACGAACAATCGACCTGACTTATTATGTTCCTGAGCATAAACCTAGTTTGGCTACTGGTTTTTTACACGGTCATACTGAACCAAGCATTGCACTCACGGCTATGACTCTACTGTTGAGTTGAACCTGCTCCATAGTTCTTCGCATCCAATACATCTAGCTGCCACTGAATTCTTTATGCACAACTTAGATTATAAGAGAAAAGATTATTCGCCTTCCAAGACAAATCTTACGCCACGGTTATACACATTGTACCACCACTCTAAAAAACCTTCCGCTGTTATAATGATGGATCAGCAATGAAAATCTGGACATATTTTGATGAATCTTTTACGTATTTCCGTAAATTTTATCCTTAATGACCTGATAATTATATTCAATTTTTTTTTATCAGATCCTTTCAATCTTTTTTCAATCGAAATTTATATTCGTGAACATGTTTCGACTGCTTTGAGCCAAAATTATTTCTAATTATTAATAATTCAATTAAAATACAGCTTTAACAATTATATGTCAAAAATGGTAGGCGTTATCCTGGCGATGTTAGCTCTCTTCGGCCTGGACACTATGTGATACGCTACAAACAATCTCGGTCCATTGAATGCATCCCCCAATCAAAGAATCTGAGCAGCAATATCGTTCAGGATTACCTAACTAAAATTTATAGACAGTGAGGACGATGATCGAAACCCTTCTAGAATTACCTTTTGCCCTCTTAAGCATTTTGATGAGTATCGATCAAGGGTTCGCTACGATTCTTCTGAAGGATTCCGTTCAAGTTTTCGCCACCTGGCCGGGGCGAGAACTAATTTAAAGAGAGAGGCTAATGTAGATAAAACTGACAACTGCTTAATTCAGACCCAACTTTATGTATAACTATTTGCTCTTCTTTAAATCCCTTAAAATTCCAAATTCTTTCAAAATCAGCAAACTAGATAATTTCAAGCATCAGGAGAAAAGTTTATACTTTCGCGTTTTTTATTCCAGCAAAAAACATAAAGTTCCAACAAACATAAGACGCAAGCCTTAATTTCCCACCCCCAATCCCACCTTGGCTTCTGCCAGATGCACTAAAACTTTAACGATGCAATAAGAAAAATCTAATATTGTATCTCTAAACTCTACCAGAAATAAACCATTAACCCAGTGTTCACATAACTGCTAATTCAAGGATTGCATTCATAAAAACATTTTATATAGCCAACCACAATGTGCTTTTTTTTCATACTACTACCTTATTGCTGTTTTTAATATTCATCCGTCTTTGTAATATTATTACAAAGTCTTCACGTATCTGTAGTTTGTCTGTCGCGTAATAAAATTATCCTTTATTCTTCTCGCTGATTCTATACGTTGCTTATTTATGCAGGATAACCTCTCGAAACTGTAGAATTTAGCGAATTTGAAATTTATCCTCACCCTTTGAATCAAAGTTATCGAATGCAAATAGGAACAACATATATCGCGTAGTGTATCCTGATTGGAATTATAGAATCATTGTACCGATAGCCAATCATTGTTAAATACGATAGCCAATGAAACCATATCAAGGCTCACCAACCCTATTCGCGTTTCTCTTATTTACTTTAATAAAGGACACCAAACTCTAAGAAAAATATTGGAAAGAACTTACAGCAAAAGCAGGCAAAGGAAGTTGGACTACTTAACATAAAAGGACTCCCGCTAATGACTAATATACTAAAAAGAAAAGGATGTCAACGAAATATCCAACTTACTTAGTAGAAAGTTTTCATAGCTATCAGTTTTTTTTTTATGCCCAAGCACAATTGAGTGCTAACAAAATCTTTAACACAAATAAATGTGAAAATACTTTTCTCCGGAAACTTCCTTATTTGATTCCTTGAACTCAATCCATTCCAATGTTCATTGAATCAAATAAAAAGAAAAGAAAGATAAAAGTGTCATTGATTATTTGATTTTGGCTTTATTGGTTGAAAGAACTTTAAGCGGTCCGAAGTACATTTACACTTGGTGAATGAAAGTCACCACATCAGGCGGCAGAAACAACAACAACAACATATTCTCTACCCATACTATTGCAATGGCAAAATAAAATACAATAATAAAGTCTCCAGGCTACTACGTTCACTTTAATTTGATTACAGAAGATTTCGTATTTTACAAGGCTTCAGTTGTGTTCATTAAGACATTATTTGTCCGCTCTTTGGTTATTGATTTTTATTTTTATGATATATATTGGCTTGTGCTCCTTCTTTAAAACTGCAACGTTGCAATCGTCCAGTGACATTGAAGGGAACTTTAAGATAAAATTTCTGATTGTGTTTGTGATGGCACAAAGGATTAGTAACATGTCAAAAATTGAAAGACGTAGAACCTTTGGAAGATCCCATGATATATATTGCAGCCTCAGAAGGAATATTTCAGTAGTAACCAAAACAAATGAAGCTTGGATAGCAATAAAAAGTCAAAAAAGATGTTTTTGAATGAGTTATATCTTTTGTTTATCCAAACAAATAAAGTGGAAAATTCCTACTCTGCACTGGTGTCATATTTTAAATTGACTTTCCGAATTGATTTTCAATCATTTTCGTTCAATTTTCGTCAGACTTCAGTTAAAAATTACGGAAAATATGAATAAATTTCTAATAAATGTTTGATATTTTTTTATCCTTTCTTTAGAGTCTCTTTCGTTAGTGTTTATTGCAGGATCTATCTCGACAACGTCATTTTACTTAATTATATAACGTTACCAGCACTGTTCTAATGCAAGTAATTTTTTTATTAAAAGATAATTCCCCTATGTTCAATACGATTTTTTATCTTCAGATGTCCTTTGAAAATGTGGCAACTACATCCAACAGGTATTTGTTCGTCAACCAGCTCCTTGACAAATTCTGGCCGACTTTCGCACACCAAAGTTTTGATTTCGCACACGTTTGAGTCGTCAGTTGATCCGGAATCGTGTCCGGAGCTCTCAACACCTTCAATCAATTTTTAACCAATGTTAAAACATTCACACTACAATAAACCTCCACAAACCACATGATATGCGCAACAACAAATGGTCAAAAATCGTCAAGTTCTCCTTAAAGTTTCAGAGCAAGTCGTTACTCCATCAACATTTCATTCTGAAATCTGACGAAGAAAAAGTCGATTTTAATTATTTAAAAAATTTAGCTAATTAACAGACGAAGCTATACATCATATAGCTTCATCAGGATAACATCATGTCCTTACGCTGCAGACGTTTACAAATTATCCTAAAAGAAATCTCCTGATAATCAAGAGTAGTTTCAAAAGAATTGCGTCATCCTTGTGGAACTATAGCTTGAATGAAGCACAAGTCAGGCAGGTGATAAAATATTTTTAATTCAAAATGTTCTGCTCTGTAAGGACGTGCTAATAATCCTGATGAGTTTGAGTGATATTTGAAAATCATACTTTTTATCAACAAATCCTGGATGAAGGATTCGTCCAGTTTTTTTCATGCACAGTTCCCTGGATTTATGTATTAGACCGACGTCGTTAACTGAAGCTCTAGAGTAGGTTTTGCTTGAAAAGCGTGTATTCTTTCAAAGAATATTTCCGTTTCTAGACTGTTTGTTTTGATTCGTCTACTAGAAGTTCTGCCCCCTCTACTCATTTCGGCATTAATCATTTATTGAAATCTTCAGTTTTTTGAAGTAACAAGTCCGTCGTGGCATTAAGGATAAGGCTATAGGCGTTTGTTTAAACACTTTGGATTTAAATTTTGATATGCGACCCTCTCCCAGTTTTTACAAAAATGATTTTAATCGCCTAGTTCTCCGTTTCAGGATATCAGCATGGATTAAAAATCGAGTGCTTCTTGTATGTATCATATGATGGTGCATTGTTTATGTGTCTATTGAACATGCTTTGGACTTCTAAATGCCTGTCTGGCATTTTTAATTTCACATATATCACCCAGTTTGTTCATTTCTTCAGCAATTAGAACTGTCTCTAGGACCCTATAACCCGAGCGGATAATTCTCTCATGTGAAGCAACATACTCATGATGATTTATTCATTTATTCATACTCATGATGATAGTTATTCGATTTTAAGTCTGAGTCAAACCAAGCTTTTCTTTCGAACAACATTATGACGGCAAAATTAGGCACACAAAAGCCCGTCAAAGTTTATACCAGAGTATTGTTTTGGTAATATTGGTTCTTTATTGTCTACGCGTGAGTTATTCTTCTGACTCTACAGTTCACCAATTCAAGAACTCCAAAACTTCTCTGTTGCATCTAGAACACTACCATACCACCGTTTGCAGTCCGAAGAATTGACAACAAAAAGGGCCACCGAAACTGTTACAAGAAGCCTTAAGAAACAAATACAAAGGATAAATTGTCAGACAACAAGTCGTCTCTGCTGTAAACGCAGAACTGTAAGGAGAGACCCTTGAAGACAAAGCAACCGAGTTAGTGTTACCACCAATAATCCCCACCCTGGCATTTTATATGTTGTATCAGAGGGCCGGCCTTAAAATAGACTAAAGTGGTTTACCAGATGTGACAGTCTCTTTCGTTGCACAGTTGGTTAATGATATAATACAAACATCGGTTCTTGAGACTGTCCGTCAGCATGACCATCAAGTAGTCATGAATACGAAAACTTCAAGCGCTCAACCGTTACTCATTCGGGACCCAAAGTCCTCCTTATCTTCATTTAAAATAGTAGTAACAAGGACAACTGCCTTGTTCGGTGACATAGGGACATCTAACCTACGTGGATCCCCAGAAAATAAGGAGTCTGCTTTGACCTCTTCTAGTGTAGCTCCTTCTTAGTTAACATGTGCGTGGCTATGAGCGTGGTTGCTTGTAGCCTTTTCCTAGCATATTTTGCACTTCGCGTGTACTCCAAAGCAGTATGTAATAGCTAAGAGCCTGCTTGATTCCACCAGCTCTGCATTCCTTAAGAATCCACTCAATAGTTTTACAGCAGTTTGAATCATTTACGTACATCATTTAAAAACTGCTATGAATATCGATTCTATTAATCGCGAAGTAATTCATTCAGGATCATATTACCCTCGTTACTCAACCGACCGTCAGATTTGTGTGATTCAAGTAGGATTCACACCTTTAGATTATCGGGAAGAACCTTGAAAAAAAGTTAATAAACTGAAAAAAAAATTCTCAAAGGTCTGTCACCATGTGCTCAGGAAGTTGTCTAGTTTTGATGGTTTGTGAATGGAAGAAGAAGTCCAAATGTTAGGCTTTCAATAATTATATCTTTGTCATTGATGTACTTTCAATAGATGATGAGGGGTTTGTTATTCAAATAAAGTTGAAAGAATGAAGAAGGAAAACAAAAATTAATTCAGATATAGCTACAAGTGGCCAGACATCTTCGAGGTAAGCTTCTCTTCAGCTAGATCAACGATGCCAGGGTTCATTCCACTCGCGTCACGAGTTCTGAGTTCGCCCAGATCTTTTGGACCGCTTCTGATGTCTCCAAATGGTGAGATGAGCGAAAATCTAGTACGAACCTTGTTAATTTTACCTGACACCCGAAGGTACACATTGGACGCCTCTCTGGACAATAAACTGTCCAGATAGGCAGCGCCTATCCTGTAGGACGGCTGAGAATACCACACTCGGAAGGGTAATAAACAATACTCTTTGAAACTATTTTCGCACAGATGTTGCGCCGGCCCACTTCCACAGTCAATCAACAATCCTAGGCTCCATACGTTTGGGAAAACCACACTTCTCTGAAAGCAATCGAACGCTCATGTGACGATCTGAGTTCAGCATGCCTCCAACTTTCTTCTCCTGTTCGTCGTTATCAATAGATGGCGGGAGTCCTTTTGGCCCGCTCTTAACATTAAGTACCAAGTTTACCACCATCTGCTCAGGAAGTTGTCTATTTTTGTTTGGTTTGTGAATAAGAGTAGTTTAAATTTTAGGCAATCAATAATTATATCTTTGTCATTGACGCTTTTTTAATAGATCATGCAGGACCTCCATCAAAATAAATTTGAATGAGCTAAAAATCATGTTTTGAGGCAAGAAAGAAAACGATGGAATCATCTTTTGAGACATGGTCTCATTGTCAAAAGCCTCTTGTAGCATAACAATAGTCTTGTTACCCATTTTTTTTTCTGAAATTCAATTATTGAGTGAAATATTATATTTGATTTTAACTGGAAAGTCCTCCGAACATTCATCTCTGTTACGAGTTGACTGCTGGAGACAGTTGATAGACCCGTAAAAATTCAAAATCACGTACAAAAAATTATCCAACTCTATCGTGATCCTGCTAAAACCTGTGAGAATTATCAAGGAGTGGCAATGACAAGAGTTCCAAAGGTAGACCAAGACAAAAGGTTTTCAAAACACTCTAAGTTGTCTCATTATTTAGGACTTCTGTAGGAATACTTTATCAAGGTAAAGCTAAACAAGACTGAATTCTCTGACAATGTTTTTCAAAGCATGTGAACATGTGTCTGTAGCGGCACTGCTGTTTTGCTGTATAGGATACGTACACTTGCCAGAAAAAATATTCTTACAATATCAAAAGCAAGCAACATATTAGGAAATTCATGCTAAAGAAAGCGGCTACATTTAAATATTTAAGCAATAAAATTCATTCATTAATGAAACTATCTTTTCTATACATTTTTCTTGTGGTAATCCTTCAAAAACTAGATTTTACAAAATAAAAACACAAAGCCTCACTTTAACGAACCAGAAAAAGTATACATACATGACAATATTAATTTGAAATATATAAATATTTTATTATATATCAAAGCTTAATAACTTTTCGGAGAACCTTTTCTCTTAATGGACCTCCTTATGTTGATTTGGCTGGGGGTGAAACGATTTGGCTGTGTCCTGCCTGGTAATTTTGCGCCATTCATCGAAGATGACGTTTTTCAGCATTTCCTTCAAGGTTATGCTGTGCTGACGGATCCTACCCTCCAACAAGTCCCACAAATGCCCAATGAGATTAAGGTTTGAGGATAGGGACGGCGTACACAGTTGATGTTTTGTGTTATAGAGCAATCAAAGCTTCAAATTGTGTGCTGTGTGCTTGGGATCATTATCCTGCTGGAACCAGAAATCATCACCAAGCCTCAACTGCTGAACGCTTTCCTTCGAATTCGCCTTCAAAATATTAAAGTAACCGTATTGATCCATAGTTGTTTCCATAAACACAAGTTGGCCAACTCCTTCTGCCATCATACAACCCCAGACCATAACACTATCTCCACCATGTTTCATTACGAAGTTGATACGAGATTTTCTTTTTCGAGGGCAATACCGCTCTTCCTTCAATGCCAAATATGCAAAATTTGCTTTCGTCAAAGAATAGGAACAGTCGCCAAAACTCTCCTGGCTTGGTTATATATTTCTTCTTCGTTTCTCCCTGTTCACTTCTGAAATCGATGGCTTCTTACGTGCTATACGTGAGCGAAATCCATCTCTCTTTAGTATTTTTCATATGATATCTTCGTGGAGAACTTCCCAAAATGTTACTTGCCAAAAGTTAACGAGTTACTCGAGAATTCTTTTTGACTGCCTGCAAAACGTTTCTTTTTTCGCGTTCAATCAGTATGGAGGGTCGACCACAACCAGGCTTTGACATAATCGCATCAGTTGTATTAAATGGTTTCACCACATACTGGACAGAGAAGTGAGTTCTGCCTAATACAAGGTGTCTCAAAAGAAATTTTGTATTTATTTAGCTTACTGCGTGAACGCAACGTATCCGAAGGGCGCGGGGGTTATGTTAATCGATAGCCTGGCTCTTGGGAATTCAGTCGCTATTGAGCGTTTCTCGGGAGCAGACCGCGCGTTATGCGTGCGAGAGTTTTACAAAAACGGCGATTCGGCAACTGTAGCGCGTAAAAAATTCTGTAGTATTCGAGGATTTCGCCACTTAAATGATGCGCCAAGCATTCCTCTCATTCGACATTGGGTTAAAAAGTTTGAAGAGACTGGTACAACGCTGGATAAATCAAAATCCGGGCGACATAAGTCATCAAGAACGGTAGAAAACGTAGAGAATGTTAATCAGTCTGTTCGTGACGACCCGAACCTTTCAATTCGGAAGCGCGCAAGTGCTTTAAATGTGCATAGATCATCATTACATCGCTTTATGCACAAAGACCTAAAGCTACACCCCTACAAAATTCAATTGGTGCAAGAATTAAAGTCCCAAGATGCCAGTCAGAGGCTTAATTTCGTAAATCAGGTGATTGAACGATTTTCAACGTTTACCAACATTTTGTTTTCGGATGAAGCTCATTTTCATCTTAATGGCCACGTAAATAAGCAGAACTGCCGCTACTGAAGTGCAACGAATCCGAAACGCAAACATCAGAAACCCCTACACTATCTAAAGTGACCGTATGGGCTGCGATATCGGCGCGAGGAATTATCGGCCCTTACTTTTTTGAAGACGAAAGGGGGCGTGCAGTTACAGTGAATTCAGAGCGTTATGTGGAGATGTTAGAGAACTTCTTGGTACCTGAACTGCAAAACTTTCCTAGCTATAACCAAAGAACATGGTTCTAATAGGACGGAGCAACTTCACACACGTCCAATATGTCTCTGACACGTGTTCGTGAAATTTTCTCAGGCAAATTGATCTCCCGGAAAGGTGACATAAATTGGCCTCCACGCAGTCCACATTTAACCCCTATGGACTTTTTCCTATGGGGTTAGCTTAAATCTAAAGTTTGCGCCAATAAACCGACTTCACTGGCGCATTTGAAAGAAAATATCCGTCACGAAATGGCAGCCATCCCTGAGTCCACCTGCCGAGACGTCATAAGTAATTTTACTGTTTGATTAAATGAGTGCCGAGAACGCGAGGGTCTACATTTAGACGATATAATTTTTAAGAAATAAATCCCCAAAAAGTGTATTTTAATAATTAATAAACGTTTTTAATCGATCCACTAAATATAAAATTTCTTTTGAGACATCTTGTATTTGACGAATTTCGCAGTAAGTTTCCCCTTCACTCTTAAGGTTCAACATCATTTTCCTCTCGTCAGCACTGATTTCGCTAATTTTGGGCGTCATCATGTATTCTCGTGTACAAAAATTAAAAAACTACACTCACTTTTAAACATATCACAACTTAAAGTAGAGCTTATATCGGAAATTAAAACATTAATATGTATCTGCATATGTCATCGCGTAACACGGGGAATTCCCCAGTTTGTTCTATACGGATATTGTTTTTCTGGTCTATAGTGTTGCCATAAATTGATTTTGTTTGAGTTTCAAGTCTTTTTAAATAGTAAGTATTATAAAATATACTGGAAATCACGCAAAAGTGTAGATTTTATGATATTATAAAAGAAAGCATTCAAATTAAGTGGACATATCCTTTTTAACCCAACGATAACTTTGTTATATTGTATGTACGGATACTTTTTCTTGCAGGTGTGTAAATATGTGTTGTATTCTGTTATAGTATGATATATAGTGTTATCCTTATATTCTGAGATAAATATATATAGTGTTATCATTATATCCTGAGGTAAGTAAAAATTCAACTGCACAAAAATTGTTTTCTAACTTCGTCGGGTCATGTCTTCATAGCTCTAAGGATTAATTTTACCCCATTTTAGTAATTTTTGGTTCATTGTGCAGAGTAAGTTGTAAGGGTCACAATTTTAGAGGGTCGTAAGGGGCACAATTTAATAAGGTGAACAAAATTGGCATATTGACCAAGTGTTGGCTAAGCGAAAGATGTCGTTAACCAGGTGTGGAGATATTTCTAATCCTTTCCCTTCACCCCCCCCCCCTCAACAATGACGTTACTTCTATGAAATTAATGTTACTTCCACATGGTGAAAAACATGGAAATGACAACTCATCCTTGGAAACCAGTGCAGCATTTCAGAGACTGTAGTCTATGATGTGTGTTCAAAAACCACCTAACAGACACAGGATGTGCGATATTTTAGATAAAAATTTTGAAAGAATGATCGTCATAAGTTCCGCACAGACTTGATCATAGTTTGGCTTCGAAGGACCTTCGTCGAATTTAGTAAATCCATCCATAATAGGAGTGGTATTAATATTTTGTTGATGTTTTTTTTAACAATATATGCTTAATTTTTAATTTGCCGATAAAACTTCGGCGATGTCCTATCTAGGAAGGATAAATAGTGTCTAGCGGCTTAGAAATAAAATTTATTTTTAATTTTAATGTAAATCGATTCATTTATTTTTCATTTTATAAAGTTGTTTTGCTATGGTGTTCTCAATTTGTTTCCGTTTTCTCAATAGTGATAATCATTATAATTTGTTAATATTTATTGATTTAATTTAATTGTTTTTGCATTTTCTCTTGACATCACGTTGCCTCGTTTCATTGTGAATTCTTTGCGTTCTGCTGTTTTGGGCTTTTTCTTTTTATTTTCCGCTTCGAAATTAAATCAATTTTATTTTACTATATCGTTTTTTTTTTCTTTCGTTTTCGTTTATCCTTTTAATATAATTGAGCTTATGAGCTTGACTTAAAAAACATCCACCGATAAATTTAATTAATTAATCAATTCAATACAATATGCTATATATAGATGAATTTATTTATTTATAATATATAATGTATATTTATTTATATATAATTAGGTGTGACCAGAAAAATTTATTGTTGAATTTCGTTCACTTTTATTTATTTTATTTTTTTTTTGTATAATTTACAAATACATTCAAAGTACATGACATAAAATTTCAATTGTATATAATAGATTGTATATGGCAAATTTGACTTGCCTCCTTATTTTTTGCAGTTGTCGATTTATATCTATAAAATTTTTACTTAAATTGAATAGGATAGTAAATTGCGAAGATATTTGCAATGCAGTTTGAGAAGACAAAACTCAAAGATCATCAATTAAAACTGAGCATTGTACAATGAATATCTTAAATTTATTTTAATTTACTGAATATTACTCGTACTATAAAATTTATGTAGATTGTGCTTATGAACGAATGAAAGACATTTAAATTCAATACTAATTCAAGGATATAAAGTATATTCAATGCATATATTAATTCATAGTAAATATTTTTAAGGGATACGTTCTTTCTTTCCATTATTTTTTTATTTTCGTCAATTTTGTTACTTTTCGTCGTTTTTCATTTGTTTATTTTCACTAGTATCGATTAAAAAAGTAGTTAAGCAATGAATGGTATCAAGTTTCTTTTGTTTTTTTTTTCTGTAATATTATTGTAAATAAAGTCTAATGTTTACACTATGTATATAATTTTTTATTGTAATTGTATATATTTCATGTTTTTTTTTCATTTTCCAGCTTGGCTTCATGAAAATTTTAATATTTTCTTTAATTTTATTTTTTACAAACCACGAAGGTTTCGCACAACCGTTTCAGTTATCGCTATTCGGATTTTACAAATCTGTTAGGATATAGTTAGTTGGGTTTACATCGAGATCCTGTTGCTTCAATGTTAAAGTTGTTGTTTTATATCATTCTTGTTCGCTGATAAAGTTGATAAATTGATACTCCATATTGGAGTCGTTTTCCCATGGTTCGCTATCAACAGATTCCATCAATATTCAATAACTTCGCTTTATCTAGTTAAAATGTTTTAATTTTTTCTTTTCTTCTTCTTCTTAAGACGATTATCAACAAAATGGAGCTGTACTCGATATGCACGTTCATTTATTTGATTTAATCATTACGTGTTTGTTGTTCTATATTTAAATGTTTGCTGATTTGTTTTCTTTTTTGCTTTATTTGGATTTGAATTTTTGGGTTGTATCAAATTTATCAAATTAATGTTAATTTATTTATATTTTGTTATTTGAATAATGTTTTTCGTAAATTTTATCGTTTTGTTGAATGCTGACAAAATGTTTTTTGAGTTTTCTCCAGAGATTGTGCTCCGTAAAATTAGGAATAGATTTTCCGGACTGAGCAAACCTGAGCAACATTACATTGTGTTTTTTATATTGCTTAAAGTGAGGCGTGCTTTTGTATGGTTTTTTCTTTTGTGGTTTTTAATTTTTATAAACAAAAACAATAGGTTTAATTGTGTACAATGAACATTGTATGAATTCACAAAAATCCATCCAGAAGTAGTGATTACCAAAGTAATTGTTGATAAAAGCGGTTCCACTGAATTTCAAGAATTTTTGAATTTGTTTAGCCCTCCTTAAATCTGAATCAATTGACGTGACGTACCTTACTAAGCGAGGAGCTAGACAGGCGGGTCCCCTGGAAAACTCTAAGTAACTTCTAACCTCTAAGAAACGGCAAAGAAACTATAAGTAAAACTACATGTGTGAAATTTACAAGCATCCTGCTTTAATTTTGGAAAAATCTTTACTCAAACCTCTGTTTCCACTTCCCAATACTCATCGAACGTAATCATCATCGTAAAGACAAAACTCAAGTCCAGGCTGTTCCTAATCAATAGAAACGCGTTGGACTTATCTACAAGAAACCCAGACCTGTTTCCAGATCTAACTATACAAAAAGGACATTCCTGATCGCTTCAAAGCATCTGGAACGGGAAAGCATCTCTTTTTGTGCTAAAAATAAAGAAACCTTCCTTTTAATTTTTTAATTTAATTTATCATCGCTGATGAAGACCGAACGATCACGGTCGAAAATCGATTCCGCAAGGTAAATAAAAAAACATAAAATTAAAAGGAAGGTTTCTTTATTTTTAGCACAAAAAAATTTTATGAAGATGGAAGCAATTACAAACATCTCTTTTTGTTTTGTTTCTTTTACAGAAAAATGAGAAGGCTTTTTTTACGCGGTCGAAGCTGTTGCATATTCTTTGTAAGCTGGTAGCTTTTCTTAAATGCTGCAATGCAGAACTGTCAACAAAATTTCAACTCACTAGAAAATATTCTTCCAGGAATCAGAGACACTTAATGATCGGTGCAAACTTTCATTTAAGTTTGCTAGAGGGTTCTTGTTGATTGAAAGGCCAAAAGATTTAACCTGGTTGTGTTAAGTGTAGATACAAACCTGAGGCGCAGAAGGTCCGGGCTTGTCGTGTCTAATCAAGATGTTGGCATGGCTTTAGTGAACCTGGAAAGCTCCTGAACTAGAAAGTAATGCAGGGTTATTCTGAGACTAATCGTCATGGCCTGATAATGTCAAGATGCTCTTTGCAGGAAAAAAAGGAAAATTTTTTGTGGAAAGAATTTAGAACTTGCATCGCACAGAACTTGCATTGCACTGTAAGTTCCAAGAGAACTGACCCGCCTGAAGAAATTGATGTTCAAGTCATGGTCATAAAGATAATGAAATAAATACATCCAGTGTGTCAATATCGTGACAGAAGCTATCTCATGCAAGGCAATCCGTGTATTGGTGGAACGAAAACGTGACATAACTTTGCCGGAGAACGAAGAGAAAACAAGACCTCTTCGGAATTTTGTAGATTGTATAGACCTGCAAAAAGATATTTCACAAGAGTGACCAATAGAAATAAACAGCGAAAATGATAAGCCTGCGGTTAAAAAATAGGATCTTTATTATTTATAGGATACATGCTATATACTATCAGACTTGGCATCACAAGATCCATCACCAAAATTCAATAGCTAACATTGTATGCCAACGAAGGCAAAACAGATCCGGAATTCAAAAGAGGCCAAGGAGACTTGCTACGTACGAACAGGCTTGGTGTAACCTACCGTAGACTCGTAATGGATTTAGCGTCAACAAAGAACATAATTGATAAGCTTCCTAACCGTATTCCTCTTCTCACTCTAGAAGAGCTAGAAAATACTGTGGCCAATGACAACTACATATGCAAACACGCTGGGAAATGTTTCGAATGATTCTCATCGTTTGGAGAAGAGCAGACTCTAATAACTCGTGATCCTACAGACCACTGTATTTCTATAGAACATCAGAAATTTGGTACCCAGATACCTTGCTAGACAAGAGGCAGAACTATTAGAAGCTTATCGTCAGGCATGCGATAAATTTTTCAGAGAAGAGAAGTCACGATGCAGGCTAATGGCAACCAGACGGTTCACTAAGAAAACAATATGAAGGATGTTGGTGACTAGGACTTATTTTTCTCTATTGTATGAAGATAGGCATCAGATTGAAATACAATTCGGGACTACGATGAAAACCTCTGGGTAGTCCCCAACCAAAAGTGTTAAAGATCAAGACACGAATTCTTGATTTGACGCCTGTCATGGAGCCACGGTTTTCGAGTACCGCCGATGTTGGTTTCGTACATTAACTCCTCAGCTATTAACTCCAAATATTTAAAGGATTCTAAGTTTATGCTATACCGCAGACATGGATTCTCGAACTTGAGTTTCTGAATTTACAGACCAAAGTTATCATTACCATCAAATCAAGAAAGACTTCAATCAACGACGGTGGTCTGCCATCTAGAATGGATCCTTGACATCAACTTGGCATACTGGCAGCACATACTTGTGTCAATAAAAATGTATAAGTATGCCTGAGAAGTTGATTAAAAGGAATATATTAAAAAATCATTAAGTAATCATCGTCAACCTGTCTTTACTAACATTCAAAATTCCCATTTCCCTCAAATCTATCCATCTTTTGTTGTTCGAATTTTCATTTTGCAAGTCGTGTAGTGAAATTTGGTAAAGTAAAATTTTCTTAATTTATCTACAGCTTGTACGTGGCAATAACGAAACTTGAAAACAATAGAATTTAAAAGACATGTCAATTAGTTAGTTGTTATTTTTCATTTCTAATTTGGTTTTACCTACATTAAAATGTTATGGAAAAAACTTGCACCATTTTAAATTGCCGTATCACCTCGTTAGGATTTTTATTTTGTCCTTTTCATACTATGTAGTTACCCCATTTATTTTTTAATCATATTTTAACATTTATAATGTAAGTAATGTCATAATTTTTATTGAAATATGCATGAATAAACTTATAGCTATATCTATATTTTATACATGTTACGTAGACATGTAAAACTGCACCACAGTTTTCTTGTTAATTTTTTTTTTTTCATTATTAATTTATTTTTTATTTTTTTCCTAGCATTTTTCATTTTTGAGATCATTACCACCTTGTCTTACTTTTACGCACTATTAATATTATTTTATTCATTTTATTATATCCTAATGAACCGTCATCAAGACAATTTGAACACATGGCATTTATTTATTCATTTATTTATGGTTTTTTTTTTTCATTTTATCCAATATTCCCCTGTTGGAATTTCCAATAAGTCTTACATGGTTCGCCGTTAAATTTTTCAGCGTTATTGATGGGAAACTTTAAGTATTTGAAATGTTTTCAGGATAATAGGTCTTGCACAAGACATGTCAACAAATCATAATTAAATTAAGGTTACCAAATATCTCATTGAAAAATTCCGTATTATTTTTAAGGAATAATATACTAACGGAAAATGTTACAAAATTATTACAATGTTTTTAACTTTAGAAATTTGTTTAGATTAACAAAATAACATAAATAAAGCTACGGCAATGCACGATTTAATCATAGGGAAAGTGAATCAATAACGAAAGTCAGTTAGGACATTGTTTATTAAAATCAATCTCGAAATAGGATAATTCATGGTTAGAATAATAATCACTTAACATCCATGTTGACATTACGGTGAACATAGAGACCGTCCAAGTTCACTTCAATTTACTGAGAGAAAAACCTACAAATTATCTTATGCCCATATTTTCCTCTTTGAATCCTTCGCCAATGACGTCAAAGATATGCTCGATTGTGTATTTCACTGGCAATAAATTAACATGCATCGAAATAGAAACCATAAAGTTTCAGAATTTTCGAGTGTAACTTTTCCTTTAAAAAAAAAACAAGGACAAATGACTTTCTCTGTAAACAAACAACAACGTACTTGAGATCAAGAATCATTACGACATGATTGCACATTTAAGGAATCTCTTGAAATCAGATTGAGTCCTTGGACGAATAGCGGAAATTGTTCCTATTTGAGTTTAACGAGTAATTTATGATAGGACTCAAAGTGTGCGCATTAGTACAGGATCTCTTGAAAGTAATGTCGCTTCTGGCCAAGATATTATCTTTTTGTGGTTTATCAGCTCAATGTGAAACCTACCATGTCTCCAAGTCCTGCTGGTCAAATTTTGTGTTCCGAATGACTTATTTGCTTCGAACTGATTTCCGAGTCATTAATTAGGTACGGCCTAGCACTATAACTAAGTAGGGCCTAGCACGCGATACACATCTTCGCTGACATACTTGTTTAGTATCGCAAAATTAGTAACGCGACTGGACCTCAGGAGCAAATGCACGAGACTCTCTTGAACACCAATGTCTATGACTTTCCAAGTTTAAATATGGTAATGTTGCTTTCTTTGACTTGTATGGTTCAGTAGAACCCTCAGATACCTTCAGAAAAAGCTGTGTTAAGGGCGATATGGGGAAGGACTTATCCCAATCAGTCTTTATTATTGCTTAAATAAGAACCAATAACCATTCTTGGAGAACGGTGCTAAAACATTTTCTAAGATTTGGAAAAGAAACCAGGGCCAGAATTTAACCAAAACCGCCAAAAATTAAACATTACCTTCACAAGGATCCGCCTCGAAGTACCACAACTAGATTTACACAAGCTATAATTTCAGAACATTTTCAGACACATGTTGGTTTCCGTCTGAGTCTTTATTTGTCTTACTTCAAATAACCACGCCAGGAGTTAACCAAAACCGCCAAAATTGAAACAATACACTCCCAAGGATTCGCTTCGAAGTATAATTCAACTAGATTTACACGAGCAGTAATTCGAGAATTATTTCAGACCCAAATTGATTTCCATTTGAGTCTTTATTTTTCTTACCTCAAAGAACATCCCCAGATGGAAGATCATGAAAGTACATATACTGTATTTAGGACCGCAAACCGGAAAAACAATAATAAAAATGTGTTTTGTCAATTTTATTCGCATTCTTGCATTCATGTACAATGCATGACACTTGTATTTGGAGATCCCCTTAAACTTCTTCCTCGAATGCGATTCTTATCCTCAATTATTTACTTTCACCCAAAGTACAAAAACCTCTGAATCATGGCGTAACTACTAGAAAGCTCTAACACTCGGCAAGAGCATCATATAGAAAAAGACACGAACAACGCGTATAATATTTAAAGCGAGACAGAGAGAGTGAAAACTAAACGATGTAAGTCAGTGCAGTGCAGTGACTGCGATGGCTGCCTTTCTGAGATTAAATAAGCTTAAACGTGTGTTGTAAATATTTTTCCAGTATAGTTGTATGTCTGTCATTTTTTAGGGGTAGCAATTTAATGAAAAATTCAAAAAGCATCTCATCACAGCTTTGTATGTATGTTCTATTTCTAGCCAGTTTTCCTTGAAAATAAAAACGGATTTAGAATAATTGGTGGAATCCCGATGGGCTGCGTATGTGTTCAAGGTGCTAGCGCGGGCAAGTCCTTACGTTGGGTACAACTTATCCAAATTGGCTTCGAGAATATCCACGAAGCCATATCATGACTTATAGTGCGGTAGCTGAGTAATTTCCTGTGTTGATTAATCCTTAATTTAGCAACATGCTGTGAACAGAAGTAAGTGCCTCTTTGACTTCAGAAGACACCAGACGTACTTTCACAAAAGGATAAATGTATTGCCGTAAAACCCTTCCTAAATGAAATGGGGTAGTGGTTGTAGTCACTGTAGGAAATTGGAAGAAAATGTCTCTGGAACCGCTTCCGCATCGAGACTGAAAATTAAAAACATGGAAATCCAAGAAAACATATGAATCTTCGATCCTTGGGTTCCTTGGGAAGAAAAAGGAAAACCATCTCAAATTGAAGGAGGAGATACACACATTGAGGAATCAGAGAAACGAGACTGAGTGAAATGAGAATCGGTGGAAACCGAATTGTGTTGCAAGTTATGTATAAAAAGGACACTAATGACCGTCAACTGCTTGTTAGTGACAAAATTATGACTGCCTGACTGAAAATTATGAATTATGATTTTTATCAGTGACAAAATATTATAATATCATATACTATTTTATTATATATATTTTTGTAAGTGATAAAAATATATTTAGGACCAAAGTTATGACTGAGCTAAATTTGGAAACTATCTTATAGACACGTTGATAAAATAAACATTTGATTAACGAGTTCAGCACGTGACTATAAAATATATAAGGAAAGGATAACGAATTTTTTCTGCGTAATTGACTTTAGACACCATGAAAATGGAGAACATTTTAAAAGTAAAACATAAAAGTAAAATTGAACAGTGCTAAAACTGAAAAGAAACAAGAGTATCGTATTGAAACCTAATATCCTCACATGAATGTACGTTAAAATGCTATGAGTAAAAACGTGCAGACACAGGACACAGGATTTTATTGATCGATATCCCCAATTTGTGAAATTCTTCTCACTGATATATGGATGTATACCCAATAATTGAGCAGGCATGGATGTTTCCAACCTTATTTGCATAACATAAGTCACTGTCGCGTGGTTATTTTTTAGGCAAGCCAACAATAATGAAAGCTTAAAAACTTATTCAGCGGAATTTGAAACAACTAAAATATACTTTCAGTCGTGGAACAAAGAAACCATTCTACAACTAGATTTTCCTCTTTTACTGTGCATTATCCTAAAAAAACAATCAGGTAATCTAAAGGATTATGACTTGCAGGAGCGAATTGCCTACATAAATAAGATGACAAAGAGTACTTAAATCTCTTCAATATGGTTTGGAAGAGGATGTTCTCATGGCAAAAACCATATGTTCGTAAAGATAAACCCAAAAATATTTTAAATATTGATTAAAGAACTGAACAACAAATCCTGGAAAAGTGTTTGCAATGAAAGGTTCAAGAAAATAACTTTTGTTCCTTTGGAAGAAAGCAATGCACCTATTTCAGTATCCAGTATCTTTCCACCTTTTTGGATGATGAAATCCAAGGATCTATAGCAGTAGTAGTTTTGTGACCGTTTCCCACCTGGTGCTGAGGTAAAAATATCTCCAAAAAATATCTATTACTTTTGATTGGCTGTAAGACCACTAAATGTTGATTCGGGTGTTTGCAACCTTCCAAAACATTCAGAAAATTCCTATTATTTTCCATTTTCAGGTTGAGGTTTTTTATTTTGGAACACACAGCTGTTTCAAGGCAGCCCCAGGAAAGGTGGCAAGCCAGATGCATCGAAGAAATCCACATTCGAATGGTTGGAATCCACATTGATTATTAGAATAGTCTTGATGTAAGTTCCTTTCATCATCTTTCAAATGTTTGATCATTCTTCTTTCATGTCCTTATTAATTACCTTTTACTGTGATAGCTCCATCTATGTGAACAATACTCTGTTGAAGATTTCTCGGCTGCATTTTTCAACAAAAGCAAATCAGAAAATTCATGTTTTTCGATCTTGACGGATCATTTCTATTGAACCTGAGGGGATACTAGACTGTCAGAATGCACCGACTCCCGGCATGTTCCTGGTTGTTGATATGACCCATATCGACGTGTGTGGTTCTAGTAGCTCAATGCATGATGTCACTATTTATGGTCCTAGTGTTAGACCAGAAAACGATAACAATTGTGGAACTTCGATTAGTTATGAAGATTTTCCTGTGCTCATGGAACCTGATCAATACGAAGGTATATATGACAATGAAACCTTGCAGATGATTTTATATATTTCCAGCCGTAGCGATCAAAGTGGATCCTTTGTAGTTTGATGTAGACACCTTAAAATCATTGGGTGAAACTGATCGTGAACCCTAGTATCCACGAAATCGTAGAGATTTAAGAACTGTTCCTTCAAAAAATTGCAATAGAGAGTCTAGTAGAAGATTATAATATAAAAGTTCATTAGCAGTTCATCTCTAAAATTTATGGTAATAGAAAATATGAATGTGATAATAGAAAGACCTTTAACAGGCAAGATTTTAATTCTTTAGGATGACTGCATGGTAAACTGAGGTCTATAGCCTTAGCGCAACGGAACGAGATGCCACCAACTGCCACGGTGAAGTAAAATATCAAATATCTCCTACGGAAGAGCAAAAATATAGTGAAGACCCAATCGGCATTGCTTAAAGGCCACATTCTTCTCGATCGACACGTCAAACGATTGAGCATTCCAAACGGAAGACACATGTCGCGCCTGCAGAGAGGTGGAATGCATCCACACCTTTCTTCCCATGTCTGAAGAAATATGCGTACTCTAGGAATTCTCGTCCAATTTCTATGCGCCTTATGTGGCTAAGGCGAAAGCATATAGTATAGTTGGAACACATTCTTTTGGATGGGCCATGTGCAAAAAATAATCCGTACCTCGGGAGCCAAAAGCAACGTAAGCCTGCTCTATTTCAACGCAGGCCACTGACCGATTACTGGACCGCAATAACAATAAAATAAATAAATCGTAAGAAAATTTCAGCTTCAGCTATTTTGGTCTTTCAAACAGGCATCAATCTAGCAAAATAAGTAATTTCAAGGGAAAATATATCAAACAGTGACAAAGACATTTGCGATGAGAATATTTGGAAATGTCGAAAGAATATATCAAAACTATGACAATATTTTCAAATTATACTTTATTTCATGAATAACACAATATAAATGATCTTCAAACCAAATACAATATAAATCGGACAGAGAATTAAAAATGAAATATTAGTCACTCATTTAAAAAAAAAAAACAAAATACAATCTTGCCCAAACGAAATCTTTGGTTTGCTAATTCAATAATGTTTAACTTAAATTTTTTTACTACATAAAACAACAACATAAATTCAAGAGAACTTAACAATAAACATTGCAATTTCATACGTAACATTTTGCAAATAATTCATCATTTTTATCAACATAAATCTGGTTAAATCTTCATAATTCATAGAGAAAATTAACGAGAATAACTACCACAAACGTATTTATAATCATAGAAATAATTATAAGCATAAAGTGAAAAGATTTAATGCAAGATAAACTCAAACAAATAAATTTCTTTAGATGTATAAATGTATAAAATTCATTGAGCTGCATTTTATTATTCTTGTTCCTTTTTCTTTGCAACACTAGTTTGCAATTCGATTCTGTTAAATTCATTCGTTAAAAATGTGTTTCACGTCAATGTATTTAAAGGTTAAAAATGTTTTCTCTGAGTTACATTCGTTTTATCCGAGATGGCCATAGAAAGAATAGATTCAATTCAAAAGCAGAGATACTGACGATTTGCAATAATTGAGTATCGAAATCATGCCGCAAAATCAATAGAGTAAATTTAAAATTCTAAAATCAATTTGATTTGTGCATTTTATGTAATAAATTTTCTAAACGATAAAGATTAAATCGAGAAGGTTTAAGGAAAAATTATCGTCCACTGATTAGCGTGTGTATCATTGGCCTTGCTCAAGGGTCTCTACGCTACATGTGGATGGAAATTAAACAAATAATATTATAAAACTGGGAACAAGGTTTCTTTATAAGGACTCTGTACCCTATTCAAGATTCAATTTTGCACTTTTATACTTTAAAAGCTTATATTTATTCAACTAAAATCATTTTGGTAAGAAATTATTCCAGAGAATGTTATTTAAAAAAGCACTTGATTGACATTAGTTCAAAAAAAAAGCTTGAATACTTCTAGCTGCTCACTTAAAAAGATTTTGAATAGATGCTTATGCTTAAAAATTGTTCACGATAGCGTCAATCCTCATTTATGACTCAATAAAGTTTATTGTAGAGTTTAAAAATTATTTTATACCAGCACATCCATTTCATTTGTTCTATTCCAATGCTCATCTTTGCCATAATGTGCCGTTCAAAATAATTTAAAGGAATTTCATCTGTAACATTTCATCATCATTAAATAAAATTTACATTTTGTATAGTGGAATATTCCTTTTTATCTTTGCGGTAATCGACAAACACTGAATACCTGTGCGAGCCATTTTGCTTTTAACTTCGCAAGCAAATCCTCAAAAAAATTCCAACTCGTCTATCGATTGTTTTTAATACTCCTGTTCATATTTTTTAATCAATCATTACACATACTACCATTATTCGTTTCAGTATAGTTTCGGAATTACATATATAATTTATTTACTGTCTCATCCATTAGATCACCATCAAAGAGACAAAACTATCAAATGATATCTAGAGTTTTATATTAATACATAATAATTGTTGTTGTTTATCATTAGTATAAATTACATTTAGGTAAAAAAATTTGCATTTAAAGCTTAAACGTTAAAAAGTATGGTTGTCATAATTTCAATTTATTTATCGTTACTAACATCATCTTGCAATTACTCGGTTTTACCTTTTAACTAGTTTTCGGTGTTTATATTTTTCATAAATTTTCACTTATGCATTATCTTTCCCTTCGTTTTGCGACTTCACTTTTACTTCCTTGCCTTTCTTCACTATTACATACGCGGTTAATTCGCGAGGACTTAAACTATTCATAAACAACAACAGAAGAAAATTCAATTCAATGATGTAAAGCATAATAGAGAACAAAAACAAATTCTAAACAAATTCTAAGCGAATCCTTTATAAAACGCCGTCAACGTACAAAACTTAATTCTACGCGTTTCTTTGTCATGTTTGCAAATCAATTTTTAAACTCATGATATTAAAAGCGTTTCTTTATGGTTTTTTTTTATTAAAATGTTTGTTTCTTTTTCAAATCAAATGGTAAAAGCAGAATAATATTCTGAAAGACATTTTGTGTGTGTCTGTGTTTGTTTTGTTATTATTGTTGGTATTAATATTATTTTCGTTCATCAGTTCTCATGGTACTTGTGTCAGTATTTTTGAGTTTACATGTTAATTTTGTTTGGTTGTTTGGTTTCTTTAGTTTTATATTATATTAAATTTTATTGTTTATTTTTGGCGGCTGTACATTGTGTTTGTACGATTATGTCTTAGTTTTGTTGGTTTTAAAGCTAACTTGTAACGCTCGATTGCCTAATGTGTAGCCGTTAAGCGATTGTATAGCAACAACAGCTTCATCATAATTTGTCATTGTAACAAATCCAAATCCTTTGCATTTGTTAGTCTGTAAATCGCGGATGACCTGTAATTAATTGACATTTATTACGTACGGCAGGTTTAATATTTTTAATAATTTATAGATTGTGGTCTAAATTGTATTTTTAATTATCTGTATACGACACCTCTTGTTTATGAAAAGGACACGGAAGACATTTTGTTTTGTTTCCGTCTTTTTTTACCATTAAAAAAAACAATAAACCTTAAATTCACTTCCACTTTAAATTGATGATTCGCCTGAACATTCTTGTAGTCTTGATGACCTGAAAATTTCATTAAGAAGACAAGTTCTGATACCAATTCAGAAATTTTGTTCTAAGAAAACTGCTTTCAGAGGAGGAAATCAAAGAAAGTTAATAAATTTAGTGAACATTTATAGAAACTTGTTTGGTAGATCAACTTATCCACTTTCACTTATAAGTTGTAAGTGATTTATACCATTGCTCTGCAGATTTTAGCGACGACTCAGAGGTGCGGAAGTTTAGATCAATTTTGTCGAATATCTCGAAAGTGAATTTATAGTTAGAAAGAAAGGTGGAAAGAGCTCAAGCTGGTTTCGAACACGCGCTCCTGCCGCTTCTCGTCAGGTGCCAACTCACAGGCCGGGGCACATCGATTGGCACTACCCTTGGGGACGCCATTCTTGTGAAGCCCACTGACGGAAGGAGCTACTCTGACGTTCTACGCGATATCTGCAAGAATGTCAAGCCGGAGGAAACAGGGACGATTATTAAAACTCTACGATCGACGAGGTCCGGAGGGCTACTCGTCGAGTTTGGAGCGGACTCTTCCGATAAATCGATATTCCGCGATAAAATAAAGGACGTCCTGCGGGCAAAAGCCACCGTCTCTACCTTGGAGCCAAGGGCTTCATTGGAAGTAAGGGAACTGGACTGCTTCGCCGACCCGGCTGAGGTTGAAGAAGCCATTCAAAAGGAGTTCTCTGAAATAACTCTATTAAAAGTTAAGCTCACCCCAGAGAATCGCCGAGGGCAAAGGCTGGCCATACTCGACGTAACAGATAATTATGCTACACAACTCCTGGCCAAAGGAAAACTAAAAATTGGCTGGGTGGTGTGCAGAATTCGCCGTCGAGCCATCCCAGTTCGATGCTACAGGTGCCTTGGATACGGCCACGCTGTTTGTTATGTAATCATCATAACTCTCAACCGACAGAGCACCCTCAGGTTGCAGGTACAGGCGCGTGCCCAATCTTTAGAGAGGCACTAGCAAAAGGAAAAGCAGCTTTGACGTGATGTTCAGGGCCCTTCAATTTAACTTGCACCGTAGCATCAATGAACAACATTTGTTAGAACAGTTCGCCAGAGAAAAGAAGGCTGATCTGCTGCTGCTGAGCGAACAACATCGAAGCAAGACCTCACCAGCCTGGTTCTCCGATGATTTCCATATTGCTGCCGTTTGGGTTCGGGGCAGCATGCGACTCCAGATCCAGGGTCACGGTCGAGGAGATGGTTTTGTGTGGATTCGCTGCCCGGTTATAACGTTTTTCAGCGTATACCTGACGCTGAATGAGGCATTGCCATCTTTTCACACTAGACTGGACGCGCTGGAGGATGTTGTTCTGAATACAGATGGCAAAGTACTCGTTGCAGGAGACTTCAACGCCAGAGCCGTTGAGTGGGGCATGTCTCAAACCGATTCCAGAGGGCAACGCATTCTGGACATGTCGGCGAGGACCGCGTTGGTGGTATTGAATACCGGTAATGTACCTACCTTCGCTGGGGATTCGAAGGAAAAATTCCAGATGTGACATTCGCCTCGGAGTCACTCGCTTCGACGACGTTGAACTGGAGAGTACTCGAGGACTATTCAGCGAGTGACCACCAATACATCGCGTTCGAGATCGGCGATACCACTCCTCGCTCGTCTCAACGATCTTTCACTCCCGGGTGGAACATCAGAAAAATGGACGTGGAGACTTTCGCCGATGTAATTCTGAATGGCGCAACGACATCGGGGAGCCCTTCGGGGAGAGGAAGGGCTCCAGTCGAGGGAATGGTGGAGTCAACGATGAGCCTCTTCACTTATGCCTGTAGCTCATTTTTGCCTCGACGGAGGCCTCGACATGACAGGCCTGCTGTACATTGGTGGTCAAAAGATATCGCAGACAAACGAGGCGAGTGTCACAGACTTCGACGGGCAGCTTAGCGCTCGAGAAACGTAGAGGAAGCATCCAATAGGACGGCAGCATACAGATCAGCGAGCAAAGAACTCCGAAGACTCATCAATGAGAGTAACTTGTGGACGACGTGAACAGGGATCTATGGGGGCTCGGCTACAAGGTAGTGTGGCGCAAGCTCGATACCTTACGGAAGCCGTGTTTACTTCAAGCAGACAAGATGGACGGCATAGTACAGGCGCTTTTCCCAACTCATCCTGTCCGTGTTGATGCTGCTCACGAGGTTGATTCGGTGGAAGGTCCATTGTTCACAAAATATGAGCTGGAGGATGCGGTGCTTTGTATGAAAGCTCGAAAGGCACCAGGACCAGACGGCATTCCAAACGAGGTGCTACAAATGGTCTTCCACGTTTGTCCTGACTTGCTACTTAATGTGTTTAACGCTTGCCTGAGAGAAGGTGTATTTCCATTCCGCTGGAAGGTGGCGAGGCTCGCATTGATCAGCAAGGGGAAAGGGGACCCCGGGCTGCCTTCTACATACCGTCCGGTTTGTATGCTGGACACAACCGGGAAAGTGTTCGAAAAGCTCATTAAGGAAAGACTCACTGACGCAATTCGTGCTGCAGGGGACCTTTCTCCTCGGCAGTATCGTTTTAGAGCAGGGCGATCTACTTCCGATGCCATCATGGAAGTGGTGAATGCAGTTCGTCGAGCCGATGCGCACAAAACTGACTCCAAACGAGTTGTCTTGCTAGTGACGCTTGACGTCAGGAATGCCTTCAACTCCGCCAGATGGTCGGGTATTCTTGGCACATTGGAAAAATTTTTCAGATTGCCAGGGTATCTGATGCGGATTTTGAGGGATTATTTAAAGGACCGCAGTCTGCTCTATGACACACAAGATGGGCGGCGCAGTATGGAGATAACGTCTGGTGTAGCGCAAGGCTCCATACTTGGACCAGACTTGTGGAACGCCTCATATGACGGGCTATTGAGGCTTAAACTGTCAGATGAGTCGCGCTTGGTCGGCAATGCAGATGATATAGCAGCACTGGTCGCCGGGCGCACAGTCGAACATGCGCAGCACAGACTGGGAATGCTAATGCGTCGAGTGAAGGAGTGGATGACCACCCGCGGGTTCAGGTTGGCACTAGAGAAAACCAAGGTGGTAATTCTCACGAAGAAAAGAATTCCCACAGTCAGTGCTACTGTACGGCTCTGAGGTCTGGCCGGAGCTCTCAGTAAGGAGCGGAAAAAACACAACTTTTCCATTCCTGTCAGACAAAACACGGAGTATAGCGAACATAACTTGGACACCTTAGATACAAGTCCAACAAAAAGTCACAAAAGCAGTCAGAGCTCTCGACAATGAAGAAACTAATAGGAAAACTTGCGACTTAAACTCAAAAATCACCAATGGGATATACACAACAATTGTAGGGCTTATAACCACTTCCGAAGAAACTGTGTGATGACATGTACTACAAAAAAAAACTACTGCAAACCAACGAGAAAGGATCCTGGCTATCACAAGTGCCATTATGACGCTACCTCCTGCAATGAATATAATGCTAAACCTTATTCCAGTCGGCAAATTCAATTTCATAGAGGCATTATTTGCGGGAGATGAAAATTGCACATCAGATTAAAATCCACAAATAATTTATCTGACTGTTACCAAACAGGACAACTCTTTATTTGAAACAGATAGAGAGGTTGGCCCGGTCAAGCGAAAAAGAGTTGGATATAATACAACAGATAATGGACGCGATCCCACATAGAACTAAAATACTAACAAGAGAAGAGTGATAAATGGTGTGGTACTTTACAAACAGAAGTGAAATCTAATCAGAAGTGTGATCTAATCTATAGCGATGGTTCCGGAATGGATAAGTGATGCGGTATCGGTCTCCTTATCTTCGAAAAATTGTAAAACCTGCTGTTCCCTCTCTGCCGATTTCGAATAATCCTTTTAACATACATTAAAGTCTATGAGGATAAATTATTGTATGTTTTGGAAAGTACTTGATCGCCGAATAATATCTAAATTCCTGAGGATATCCCAGCCTAGTTTGCAACATGCTATTGGATATTGTAACAAAAACATACGAAACTACCATAGCATTCATTGTTTAAGTACATTACATTTTCAAGTGAGCATATATTCCCGCAATTAAATTTAATATCCTCTGTATAATGAAAATAATCCTAGCCTATGCGTCTTTGACGCCGACTCATCTTCAACTGGCTCATCCTACGCCACGACGACCTACTCCTCTTAATTATGTACTCTTGCAAACCCCCTTCCTATTTTTTGTTTATTAAACAATTACAGTTCTTCAATTACATTGATTGAATCAGTTTCGCAAATGTTCGACAAATTTCGCATATGAATATCGAATCGCTATTATTCCTGAATATCGTTGGAAATCAATCGGTGTACAAAACATCCATACTGGCTTTTCGCTTTAAGGCCTATTTTCATGGTTTGACTTCCGCGTGTTCAATGCCTCGTGATGATCCCACCAATGAATGACTTTTAGCTTGTCTTCGATTTTTCATGATACGGCCGTAGAGTTCGCGGCGTATGTTGCAGTCCAAGCCGAATCTATCTCTTTCCGTCATCTAGGATCCTGTTAACCGTTGCTAGTAGCACTTTATCTATTCTAGTTGCATTTTCCTCGGCTGATTTAGCTAAAGAAGAGGCTTATTTAGCTCTTCAGAGCAGGTCTTCAGTAGTTGCGAAACTACACGGTTTGGGTCAAACACCTGCATTGTCGACCAAGAGTTCTTGGATATCTCGTTTAAAGTTATTCGTTACCGCTTCTATCGCTGCCCGAATTTCGAAAACATTTAATTGTTTCCAACAATAGTGAAGTCCTTCAAACGCACATAAACACCGAACAAAGTTCAAATGAAAAGCAATGACGAATGACGAGCCTTTCGTGATTCTATAGCGGACTAAACACCACTTCAGGAATCAAAAGATATCGTTCACTGATGAAAAACAGGTAATGCAAATTCGAAACACAAATTTAAGTAGTTGGTACTTTAATAATGGAAGAAGAATACTTTTACTTCTACGCTGACTTCAATACAAATTTGGTGCAGTGATGGCAAGTTTGGTTTCAAAAACGATGAAAATTTCTCAAATTTTATTACAATGAAGTCAGCTTAAACTAAAACGTAGCTGAGACTTATGAAAAAAGGGATGTATAAGCGTATAGACTCGTTATTTCAGCCTCCAGCTTAGGCTCTCTTACATTATCCTGGCTAGAAATCACTTTAAAGATATGTAGGGCCAGTTCTACTGACCAGTACAAACATAACTCACAGCTATATTTTTCTCGAAAACTTCTAACTTTAGGTTTTATGTTCAGTTTTATATGTAAATCTTAACGAAATAAATAGAAAAATTAAAACTGAATTTCTTACCTTTACTGATTGAACAGCACCGAATGGTCCGAATAGCTGCCACAGAACATTTTCTTCGGTTTCTGGTGCCAAATTATATACAAATATACACCAGCCAGAACCATTTATAGTATTCGATGGGAGCATTGTATTGGCCAATAGATCTCCAGTCAGTGGTGAATATCTTGAGATGACCGAACTAGAATTCAAAACACTTATTAACGCGATATAGCACAACTGTTCAAAATTATCCTTTTCGTATAAGTTGAGTTTACACAAGATACTTTCAATATTTTCAACTGAGTTCCGATTAGTGTAATAACAAAATAAAAACAAATTCAATTACTTCTATAAACTCAACTTGCTAAATAAATTTATCATTTTCAATATAAAATTTTACCTAAATCGTCCAGCAGCTGTTGCCGCCGGATGTATTGGTCCCGGAAATCTTCGTGTATTTTGTGGTGTTAAATATGCTGCTAACGGTGCTAATGCCTTATTATTACTGGGGTTATTTGCAAACTTAACTGTAATAGGATCGGTGGAATTTTTCGGAATTGTTCCATTCAGTTCTTTTATAGCACGTTCGGCTTCGACACGTTGATCGAATCGTATAAAGCCAACACCCTTCGATAGTCCTGAAAGCATAATTTATAGAAAAATTTGACATATGTCCTGCGTGCCTGGATTAATTGAACAGTTAAATGTAAGAAAGCGCCATCGAAATTGTGCAACGTACAATGTCTAATGACCATATGAAATTTGAATTTGTTAAAAATGATGTCTGGATTTTTATGAACTAGCATTAATTCTAGAATGTTGTCTTTCTTTCGGGAATGACCATCGGAACTTAACAAAATACATAAAAATGGCTTCGTTAAATTATTTCTTTCGGACACATTTGATTCGGAACGTACCAATAGCAAACAATTTTCGGATCGACTGCAGCGAGCAATTGGACAAAAGCAAATTTTTCGGTTTTATCTAGGGTCTCATGTCAAGTTAATAAGCGTTTTAAATGAGCAAAAAAATAGGGAATATGAAATTAATATTTTATGAACTTTATGCAAGCCACAGCTGGATGAAAGCAATAATGATTATCTTTACATAATATTAAAATTGAAACAAATTCAACGGCAAAATTAAATCAATGGTAATCTAATGCCGATCTGAACATTAATGAAACTTTTCAAATTGGTATACATACCCGTCAATTTAACTCCACCAGCAGTAACATAAGGTTGTTCTTAAAAATAAAATATACAGAAACGTAAAGAAACCAATTACATGTTAAATTATCTTAAGCTAGTTAAAAGCTATTATCTCGTCAAATTAAAATATTAATTCGTAAATATTAGTGAAATTGGTAGTGTTTTTCCCTGTTTTCAAGTGCTCCTATCATGATACGTTGGTTTTGTTTCATTTCTAACACGTATTTAGTAGAAATTAGTCACAAATTTTTATAAAAATCCAGAACGGACTATTGTTTATCATCGGCAGAATCTAGACAAAACTTTCATGCGCAAGGAAATGGAAAATTTTCATCAACCATTACCTGTTATATTATCACATAGTATCCGCGATGTAATTATTCTACCATATGGACTGAATAATGACTCTAGGTCGGGTTGTGTCATGTTTTTTGGAAGACCCGAAACATAAAGATTTGCACCCTTAATCGATTCGGAACTCGGACGGGCAATCGACACCTATTGGAAATAATCGAAAAATAAACAAAGGAACAAATCAATCATGTTGTCAACCATGAATTCAACAAGAAACGCTACTTTAATTGTTTTGTTCTGCAAGCGTAGGCCATTTAGTGTATTTATAGCCTTTTCCGCATCTTCAGGCCGATGATAATTTACAAATCCATAGCCTAAGCTTTGTCCTGCAACAATATAATATAATCAATTAGCCTAAGGACAGCCAAACAAAAACAGAAAAGGATTATAACGTTATTTGAATCATTTGACAAACTCACCTGTAACTTTATCCCGTATCAATTTACAACTTTCCACATCGCCAATACTTGAAAATAATGATCGTATTTCCTCTTGTGTCATTGTTTGTGGCAAATAATTAACAATAAGATTCGTACGTTTATCTTCAGTTGGATTATTGCCGGCACCATTTTGTTGCCCTTCTACCATTCCGCTTGTCATCATTACAGATTTTGCCACCAATCCACGTACGTTTGTGTTAATTAATTGCAATTATTTAATTATGTAAACGCTTTTCCAATTGTGATTAAACAAAAAATGTTCTTCTTCCGTCAAGCAAACAAAAATTTCTATGAATATTTCGCAATCTTTTGAATAGGTACGGTATGTCCTTAATTGTTTTTATATATATATACTCAGTTTTTTTTATAAATGTGATTGTGAAAATGTAGACAGAAGCACTTCGTGCTCTTTTTTTCTCTCCGTAGATTTTTTTCTTAGAATGTAAGTTAAATCTGCTACTTAGTAGCAGATTTTCGTAAAGATTTGTAAAATGTTATCTGGCTTGATTTTTCTTTTCTTCTTCTTTTATTTGGTAATGCGTTAGAGTAGCGTTTTCCTTGTTTCTATGTTCTTTTCCTTTTTCTTTATGTCTTAAATACAAGTAATACTGATATAATTTCACGATTGATTTTCCATTAAAAATTCTTGCGATTCGTTATTCTTATGATTAAGTGTAAATCTGTAAGTGATAAACATCAAATTTATTTCTTCTTTGTAATTATTTGTTATTTCAAATGACAAACCTTCCTCTCCTGTGATAGAAGTCGTTCGTTTAGGAATTCGATTCTCATTTACGATCTGCAAATGAAATAGATCAAGGATTAAGCACATACCATTACTGAATCATATGATATACAGAGTCAGACAAATATAAAATAGAATCTTGATTGTATCGTTGATTGTTAAATTATATTATGGTATTTATTTCTTTTATTTAATATAAATAGTTTTACTGGACTGTCATACCCGCGAAATGTTGTTTTTTAATTTACTTTAAGGAAACCATTTTGACGAATACTATAGTCTTTGAACCGGAAAATTGTGTTTCAACCGATAGCTACAGCTTGGAAGAAAATAGGACATAAAGTTTATAATATACAAAATAAATTTTAGGAAGTGCACTACTGGCCAAATATGATTGAATGAAAAGTAGTCTTGTGGAAACAACACCTTAATGTTATTAAAACAGAAAGAATGCTCACATTATGGTTGTGGCATGCCCGATAGTCTTAAAATAATGATAAATCCATGCCTAGCGGAGGCAACTTCAATATTATTTCAGCCCTCGCTGCTCGAAAGAATGAATTCGAAATTTATGCAGGATTTGGATTCCTTACTCAATATACTGAGGAACAAGCTGTGTAATCATTACATTATTAGAGAACTGATTGAATACATCATTCCTGAACGACATCAATAACGCAAGATTTATTTTTGAAATTCAAACGAACACGAACACTCAAATAAATTGAATTCAAAGTATCATATATGGGCCGAAGTTCGCAACATATCTCAAGGCGACTCAGGATGACCTTCCTAGTGTTAAGTAGTATGAGCTTCGCCACCTTGCAGCAATTCGGAAGCACTCCTTCGAACATACGTGCACTGAAGATGCTGAGGAACCAGTCAGGTTAAAAATTAGAGATCATCTGTAACATCACGGCTGAAATCTCTTTGGGTACTAGAGACTTTCTCTAGGGAGCCCTCCTTTGTGCAAACGCACCCTGAACGTACTGGAAAACACGTAAGGGCATCAAACCATCTGCAGCACCTCAGCTGTCTAGACAAGACTGCTTCCTTCAATTCCCTTTTTCTAAAAAGTCGACTTTCCATCGATATTTCATGGGAGAATGCAAGTAAGGATAGTTTTATTGTTGAAATTCAATGGAATACTCATCTTAATGGAATTCAAAAATATTATATATAGGTGGAAGTTCCAACATTATCCCAAGACGACTCAAGATTCTCTTTCTCTGATTAAGTAGCACGAGCTCCACCACCTTGCAGCATTCCTCCTTCGTGCAAACTTGCGCTAATAGTAGTGGGGAACAAGTGCGGCCAAAAGTGAAGCACCATCTGCAGCACTTTGGTCAGAACTCCATTGAGTCCTGAAGCCTTTATTGCCTTCATAGACAAGACTGCTTCCTTCAGTGCCCTCTGTGAAAAAAGTGGACTTTCCATCGCTATTTCATCGTAAACCGCAAGCAACTCAAGAAATTTATTTTTGAAAATCAAAGGAACACTCATCTAAAATGAATTGAAAAATATTATATATAGGTGGAAGTTGAACTTGAAGAAGAACATATCCCCAGGCGTCTTGGGATTCCCTTTCGCCACATTGCAGCACTTTGGGAATCCTCTTTCGTGCAACTGGGGAACAAGTCAGGGCAAAAGTGAAAGACCATCTGCTGCACCTTAGCAGGAATTCTTTTGAGTACTGGAGCCTTTCTTCCTTTCATAGACAAGATTGCTTCCTTCAGTTCACTCATTGTAAAAAGTCGACTTTCCACTGATATTGCGTTGTACAACGAAGTAGGGAAAAGGGCTCGCACTATTTCGTCAGAAGTAGGTTTACGAAGTGAGTATAAACCGTCGATTGTCAACGACAGGCCACATCGTGATTCTCTTAGGAAACTCACTAAAACGGATGAAAAACAGACTGTGAAATGGTTTGTGCGGGATCTTTGTTTGTTTTTGCGTGAAAAGCAACTAAAATTCAAATGGAAGGGCTGAAAGTATCGTTGCTTTTCCAGAGCATTTGATGGGATGGATACCACTGCTATCCGAAGAACATATTGTCAAAGGACTCGACTGGGCACATAAAAACATTGATTGTGGCTGGCTACAGTAATATAGGCCTTACCAACGAACGTTTTGTTGGGGGGTTTGAATTCATTCGATCCGCATTGCGATCTACCACAAACCAGTTCTGCCAGCAGACAGTCTAACATCCAATCAAGGTAAATCCCTTGGGTTGTTTCTCAAAAAAAGGTTTTGATGCAGGTTTTGACGAAGGTTTTTGCACTTCAACCAGCAATACTCCAAGGAGGAGCGAAATTAATAAGAATCTTGTTATCAACTGCCGAACGTCAATTCATTAGAAACAATGAAGCATGGATTTTGAATTTTGATTTTGACAATGACCGCAAAGCTAGGAGCAGACTCTGTACTGACTGGAGCCGGAAAATTAGAACATCACATCTGATTAGCCTTCACAATCACTTGATGCTAATCCACTCTAATGAATGACAGGGCATGCATCAAGCAGAAGTTTCGAAGAAAAGACCCTTTACTTTGAAGCAACTTATTCGGGAAATTTGAGGCGTTCGAAAGTTTGGTCTACCTCTCGAATATACCAAAAATTTGGAGTATATTGCATCGGACGTAGTCCAGCTATTGTCGACGATCGTGCAGTTTGAACTCATTATTATCATAATTGCGTTTTACTACAGAACATGACTAATGTATTATACTTTAAATAAAATTGGTTTAATAGATATTTTGTGAGAAACGTCTTCGTTACCCTAACTTTACGCTGTAACTTGAAATAATCCGAGTTCACAGCCGACGTTAATCAATAAAAAAAAGTGATTTTCAGGTAAATCATGATGCTCCTTAAATTTTTATTAGGTTTTTTCTCGGAAATAAAACTAGGCTTAAAATGTTTCCCCTATCTTTAACTCCTTACAGAGAATCAATCATCCCAAATGAGCATTAATCGCATTCTGGCTTCTGCAGTAGACGACCTTATAATTGTAGCAACTATTAATTTTTATGAATAAGTTATGAAAATTTCCTGTGATTAAAAAAGACATCAGAAAACAATTCAATCTTCTGTAAAATATTTAGTTTCTTCCGTTGAATCAAGATTCAACCTAAATCAATACTAACATTTTCCTATTTTTAAAGAATGTCGTTGTTCGACCTACTAACATAAATAATTGATCAATGCCAGCTGTAATTATAGCATAATAATTTCATAGTATTATATTTGTGTGAATTACATCATGAAATTCGTGTGAATTACATCAAAATTGCTTCCTCGGATATTTCCCCTTCTACCAGCAACATTTCATAAATCTAGGGATCCCCATTGCCAATATACTACATCCCTCACCCCCATCCTCATCCCCATTCCTTCACTGAGACGAACATCAAAATTCATTCTATACTCGTATTCCTTGCACAACATTCATTAGATTTGACGCTAATTTCGTCTCTTTTTTCTTCTGAACGTAATAAACAAAAATATTATATCAAATGCATGCAGGAACTTTTACGAATACTTAGACATATAGTTTCCGATTTGCGTGCATAGCATTTTCTTCAGACACCTTAGCAGATTCTTATTAACATTTTTGGCACAGGTAAATAGTGCTATTTCCGTTTCACGGACAAAATTCGAAAATGATGTTTTTTTTAAATCACGAGAAAATGTTTAAAATCGTAATCGCTATCCGAATCCAGGGTTGTTATTTGAACGCACTTCTAGGAAATAATGGTCAATTTTCATTGGATTTGATACTTTTTGAATCACCGGCGCAACAGCTCAAATCGAATTTTGACTTTAATAGTGCAAAAGCAAATACTTTCATAGAAAATATGAAGGATAGATGGTTTCTTTTCCTAGTTTTCGAATGGAAAAAAGGCGGGTAAAATAAAATTTACAACCGTTGTTAACATTCCACATGAAATATCACATTTGCCCATCACATGCTTCAACATTTATACGTTATGAATTTCACCAACCGATCATCAATAGTGCATGCTCTCACGAACCAGAACTGTGTATCTATCCATCCATCCACCCGAATAACAAACATTTGAATATTTTTAGATTTTCAAAAATAGCATTTTCAACCAGCCAAAAGAATTCAAATTCGACATGAAATCATATTATTTTCATTTGATGGGTTTAAGACTCGGAAGTGATACATTCGAATCGAGTAGAAATAAAATCAAGCAATAAGTCTGGACGTTAAACATGCTCTTGAATTATAAGGAAAACATACAAAAGACAGGATACTCGATGACGTAACGGATAATTTTGACGTAACTCACCTCCTTCCTTGATAAAGTATAAGCAGAATCCAGGCGTTAGCCAAATCAGTGTATCCGAAAAAATGTTGTAAATTAAGCAGAAATACACAAAACTCAACATTTAAGGAATCAACACAAGACACTCAACGAACGAACGAACCGAAAGGTAAACGCACCAAACGTAGAACTAATTTTTCCTGTTTTTTTTTATTTTTGTTTAAACTAATATCGTGACACCGATATTGAAAAATCACTTAAAATATTGCTAACCAAATTGCAATGATATGTCTCGTTGCTTATTACAACAACAAAAAATTGGTCTAACAATTTTCGACACCAAATTATTTATTGTAGAAGCGAAGAAAGTACTTCACTTTGATTTTTAATTCCACATCCAATCGAGAAAATTAAAATAAACCGAAAAGTAAAAGAAATTAGCAAATAACAGAACTGAAGAAAACAAACAAAAACTGAGGAAAAACCGCCTCTATCGACAAATTAACAGAACAGAATGTCGGTCGGGAACTAATCGGGGACCTATATGAACCTGCTTGCTAAAAATTTCCTTCATCACGTCATACATACTATATCGCATACACCACACACTTTTCCCGCCTTTCCATTGACTTTTCATTTCATACACATATTACAAAGTTTTCCCCATTGCGATCGATCGTTATGCCAGTGGAGTCAAGCATTCGCTATGGGTCTCTAGATATCACAGAGGAAAACAAAATATCATCGGCAGGACGCAAGAATTTTCACGTATCATATTAAATCGTAGAAATTTTCTTGGAAAATAGAATAGCATGCATGAAGTGTACTTTTAAACAATGATTAGATAAAACGATGAGCGGCGTTATAGTTAGGAGTTCATTCAAATTCGGGAAAATTCCGCATGCGTGCGGGTATCAGGCTTTTCCATATAGTTAAGAGCATGTGCAAATATCATCGTGGTATATCGATTAGCAGCAAAGGCTCGAGAGCACATTGCCTACATCACACGAGGATTATCACAAATTTAAGAACAGGCGCCCCATAAATATATTGACATGTACTACGTGTAGTCGATTTGGAAAATTTAGGTCGAGGTTAATGGACTACGTTCTGGTAAATGGTAAAAGTGTGGTTCGATTTGAATGAAAATTAGCATTATATAGAAATCAAGAAAAATTACAATGAAAACTAAAGAAAATTACATCTGAAATGCTACAATCTACGTACAGAATATATCAACGACTTTTCGCTTAGATTTTTGTGTAAGCTGGCGCCACCTGTTTTTGTGGCAGGGAGGTTAAGGCATTTTGCGTTGAGTATGTGACTCGCAGCCGCGCAATTTTTTTGAACTACCTATTAAGGACCTCATGCGAACCTAAGAGCATAGCCTGGAACCGATTGACTGCGGTGTTGACCTTGTGTTCCTATCCGTAAAGGGCTCTTGAGATTCCGGGCATCACTTCTTTTCCGAGAAGAAAAAGAGAAAAAGGGAGTGCTATAAGAGATCCTTCCCTCCCTCCATAACTGACGCTCCCTCCTCCACTCTTTTAACCGTCAGGACTGCCCGAACCTCATGTGCCAGCCGATTGCATTTGTCATTCCTTGCGAGACTTTCTTCATCTACAGTTAACGGGAAGAGTTCTTCAATTTTCCCGAAGAGCTCACTATGCTGCTTTCTTCATCTTTTACGCGTAAAAAAAGTGTACCAAACATCATCCAATACGCAGTTTGGGGGACCGTGACATGTTGATTTTGTCGGCTAAGACTGAAAACATCCATAACCGCTCAGGAGCTTGATCAAGTAGAAATCAGTCCCATTAAACTTCCGATTGAGCCGTGAGCTCAGATCAGAGACCATACGTGTAGCCCCCCTCCTTCCTTCAGTCGCGCTCCCATAGTTTTTGGCAGTTACTGAGCGGGTGTTGTCTCTGCTTCCTGATGAACTCTTCTTTATTGTATATTCTTCTGCGCCGGTAAATGTTGTTCCGCTCTGTAGCAAGGACAGCATTAGGTATCACATCTGCGATTACCAAAACCGTCGTACCGAAGACCGTTCGTTATGCGGTTACTCCTTGATTCTGCACATCTGCTTGCGATGTAACTCCTTTTTCAGAGCGTTGCCCCAGAGAAAAGCCCCACGTTGCCCCACCATATTTCTGCCCCAGAGAAAAGAACAGAATGCACAGCAGTCATTAAAAGTCGGTCTCCTTGATGCAGTGGACATCTTATGTCCATTATCCGAATTAGTGCCATACCCGCGCTGCAACCTTGTCAGTTGTTGCCTCGATTTACTCGGGAAAACTTGTTTCCCAGTCGCCCAATACGCCATGGTCTTATAGGTATAGACGATATAGATTAGACCAGCGCCTTCCAAATTTCGAAAGGTCTCACTATGTATACATACTTCTTTGTCAGGATGACTACTTCGGTTTTTAGCGTCAGACTAAATCGTCACTCGCCGCATTCGCAGGTTTAATCTGAGTTTCGAATGCTCAAATCTGCGACCAGAGATGCGAGATCTGTCAAAACGCATAGACTCTAACATGGACGGTTTATAGTGATCCTGACTAATAGAATTAAATGAATTGCAGTATTAGCACCACAAGATCTAGGACTTGTTGATACAAATTTTTTGTACGTCGCTCAATTGAAATCAATTTGGAACCTTACTATGAAGAATTGTTTTCTATAGCCTACAGTATAGGAACTTCATATCGGTTTTATTACATTGTCTAAGATAATATTATATTATCGAATAATTAATTCGAAAATCGACGAATTTTAATGCATAAATAAAATATAAAAACGTGTCAAAACAACTATTTTAATTTGAAATGTAACAAAGACTATATGAAAAAATGCTCCATACTCATAATTTGAATCAGAATCGCTGGAATTCCATAGTGGCTTATATTCTACCAAAAAGATCAGCAGAATTAAAAAACCCCTATTTCTATTGGGTATGGTAATACGTTTACCCCGTTTTTCGACAGTTTTTCGTTTATTTCAACATTAAATAAATACAGTCACGTCATTCAAAGTATGCACCATTTGTAGCTATGACCTTCTCCCATCTTTCTGGTGGTAGATAGATTCCTCTGCGGAAAAAACTGTGACAAGTAAATCGTTCTCCAGTGAGGGATATTTGCAGGAAGCAAAACAAGTGGAAATCCAAAGGAGCAATGTCTGGGGAATACGGCGGGAGAGGGGGGGAGGGGTGCAACATTTTCCAATTCACACCTTCTATGCCAGATATATTTCTCAGAATGATACTCTACGAGATGCTTCCGAAAAGTATTCGAATTTGTTCAGCCGCCATAAGTTATTGTTTAAAGCAATTCCCATTCGGTTGAGAATATGCTCCCGTAGGTTCTTTCACTGTAAAAGGATACAAGCTGTGTGGAAACGGACATATCCTGTTAGTAATTGTGATATGTTCGAAATAATTTCGTGCTTCTAGGAACTAGGACTACTAACTAGGAGCTGTGAAAACATTTCTAATTTCAGTATTCAGGTCCTGAAACAAAACTCCATACACAAGTCTGTGTTGAACTCGGAAGACCTTTTGTTCCAATTTATAATTAATGCAATTTTTATATAATAATAAATTTCAAATTGCATTCTCCATGGTGGTGGGCGAATTTTCTTTTGTCTTTGTTTCCCCATAGTCACAAATTTTGCTTTACTTTACCTTAAATCCCTTTAAACAGGTTTGCAAATCGCTGTGGATAACATGGAAACGGGAGGAAGAAGGTGCAATACATTCTCTAGGAAATAAAGTTTGTTAATCAAGAAGCAACAAATTCAATTAAAATTAAAAATACAAATTCTGTCATATGTATTTTTAATGTCTACTCTTTAAAGCCTCATTAAATCCAATGTTTTGACATGAAGGGATATATTTGTAGCTATGACCTTCTCCCATCTTTCTGGTGGTAGATAGATTCCTCTGCGGAAAAAACTGTGACATGAGACTTTTTGATGAAGTAAATCGTTCTCCAGTGAGGGATATTTGCAGGAAGCAGAACAAGTGGAAATCCAAAGGAGCAATGTCTGGGGAATACGGCGGGAGAGGGGGGGGAGGGGTGCAACATTTCCCAATTCACACCTTCTATGCCAGAGTTGTTTACATATTCTAATGCCAGAGTTGCGGTTGGTACACATCCCCAGTGATTCCTTCGGATGGCTTCAGTAGTTTGTAATAGATGACGCCACTGTGGTCCCACCAGATACACAACATGACCTTGGAAGCGTCAATATTCCGTTTTGGCGTCGATGGATCTGGTTCACCTCGCATCACCTACTGTTTTGGTCGCTCAGGGTTGTCGTTGTACATCCATTCCTCAACCCCTATCACAATTCGATACATGAAACCCTTTCTTTTTTATCGTTGAAGAATCATCTCGCACATCACCAAAGGCCGTTCAATATCCGCATCTCCCAGTTGACGCGGCACCCAAGTCCCAGCTTTTTGGATCATTCCCATGGCGTGCAAGCGCTTACCGACGGTAGATCTGTCAGCATTTAACTCCTGTGACAATTCTTCTAGGCTTCGACTTGAATCTTCACCCAACAATTCCCGTAGTTGTGAATCTTCAAACTTGTTGATGCCCCTCCACGATCCTTATCAGTCACGTTCAAATCACTTTTTTCAAAACAGCTAAAGCCACTCTCTGCATGTCGTGACAGATAGAGCATGATCACCGTAAACATCGAGCATTATACGATAAGTTTCCGCAGTATTTTTCATGAGAATGAAATATTGAACTAAGACTTCCCGCAAATGCAGCTTGTTCAGTATGAAGGTCGACATTTTCAACACCAGAAAAACGTTGATCACGCTTTGAAGGAAAGTCGACTACTGCGTTCGTGAGTCTACGCTTATCGCTACGCTACATCTGTCCTCCAACGGTGGAAACTTATTCCGCCGAAAAAAAATGCGTATGTTTTAGGACCTACATAATCATTCAACGCCAAACACGAGGAATATACCGCCAAATCGGAAAGAAAAAGAGAATAAAACATGAACATGCTCAGGACATAAACAAAAGTTAAGACGTCCCAATAGGGTCCGTACAACAACGGAAAGTGGGTACATAAATAAATATTTTGGATGAATTATGAGGAATGCTCAGAATGAAAGGACGTGTTTAACGGGGAAAACGATTCATTAGAGAAGTGAAGAGAAAAATCGATTAAAAAAATATACCTTAGAAGGAATTTAATTAAGGAACAACGTAATTTTTTACGATAAATTACGATTATTATGTTTATCGGACGGACATGGATACGGTGTGTCGTAAACCCAACAGGAATAGAATCCAAAGGGCTTCAGCCCTATAATGAAGCACGAGCATGACAACGTGATGATTCCGTGAAATATTTCTGCAGATGATGCAGGTGAATTAGCATTTATCCACGGAATTATGGATTTTCTTCGATTTTTAAACGTTTCAACAGAAAATTTCAACAAAACTGCCAAAAAAATGAACATTTCAAATAAAGACACCAAACCTAAGACTCGCATTGTTCATGAGTGTGCTGAGTGATTGATTTCAAAATTAATTCATCCTCCTGCCCTATCACCTTTTCCCTCTTGCGGGAATACCATCTAGTCAATGCAAAAACTATTCATAGGTATTGCGATGACGAGGACTTCCCAGGTCCACTGTCCTTGGGGCTATGGAAAGTCTACTCTATACTTTGTACCTCTTGAGTTAAGTGGTATTACAATTCGTTACTACCACAAACCTTGGCATTTAGTTCATAATTCGATATCACAGTGTTCTGCGCATCCTTATTATATGGGTAAATTGCTTCTAAAAAGGAATTCGTTTTTCTTTCCGTTTCGAGGCTGCATAAACAAATCTGCAATTGTTCACGAATTACTGTTACAAGCCTTGTAATCTATCCTTAAAGACTGTAATCGAATCTGATCAAGTGTTGTGATTATTCTTTATTCGTAGCGTTTGGTATGAAGGTTTGAAGGATACATACACTCCCAGACCTTTTCAATTTCAGCTGAATGTGACGTAATTGATATCCTTTAGGGTTTTTATGTGCATAAATCAAATTTGTTTTTCATTGTTAAATCAATATCAAACATATGTAAACAAGTTTATTGAGCTATTTCAAAGATGCTTATTACGATACCGGAAAGGACAATGTAATATGACTGAACGACGTTTGAAATTCGACGTCTGAAATTCGTTGTGATCGCTAGCAGAGATCTATAGTTAGCTTCAATTTTATCTTCGCTCTACTAGATGTTTTCCTTGTTTTCTATCCTCAACAAATCACGATGTATACCATTATTCACGTAAGCAGGCGATTACAGTCTTCAGTCTTCGTCAGGTCACCTTTTATCCGGCTAGAGTATTCCTCCTTATTTGCCTCATACGTCTAGTTTCCTGTTTCATTGATTTTTCGGACATTTCAAAAAAAAATTTCTTTTTTAATATTTGGGATATTTCGTGCCGGGATATTTACCATGTCAACATTCGCTTTTGGAATAGTTAAGTAAAAGTAGTAGTAGTAGTAGTAGTAGCAGTAGTAGTAGCGGTAATAGCAGTAGTAGTAGTAGTAGCAGTAGTAGTAGTAGCATTTGTAGTAGAAGTAGTGGTAGTAGTTTTTGTTGTTGTAGTAGTAGGAGTAGCGGTTGTAGTAGGAGTTGTGGTAGTAGTAGGAGTTGTGGTAGTAGTAGGAGTTGTGGTAGTTGTAGGAGTGGTAGTATAAGCATTAGCAGTAGTTTTAGTATAAGTTGTAGTATAAGCATTAGTAGGAGTATTAGAAGTAGTTACAGTAGTAATGGCTGTATTAGTAGCAACAGTATCGGTAGAAGTTGTAGTGAAAATAGTAAAAGTAGTAGTAGGTGATGTTATTTCTTAGCATTTACTCCACAGCATCAGGTCAGATTCACCCTGTTTGTTATTTTGTTCGAAGATCAATAAAGATCTCATTACCCTTGATCTAAGACTCAACATTCTCTGTATTTCATTCCTCTGTTATTCATGGGTCATGCAGACTATTTATTTTCTCTTGTTGTTCTGGTGCAACAGCTCACAGTAGAACTTAGGCAGTGAAACAAGTAGGGTACACGATACGTGATGTCGTAAGGATCACGCTTGACTAAATAGCCTCCAGGAAGGGTCCTAGGACAGTCTTTGAAGCTAATACTTCTATCCGAGAAACTCCTACTATGTATTACTGTCACCAGCAGGATTCGAATCCGTCATTTTGTGCTCACTGGATAAGTTCTTTAGTCACTACATCAACATCTGATTATTAGCATCAATTACAAAACATGCAGAAATCCGCCGTTCTCGAAAAAAAACATAAAACATTGGATTTAACGAGGCTTTAAAGAGTAGACATTAAAAATACATATGACAGAATTTGTATTTTTAATTTTAATTGAATTTGTTGCTTCTTGATTAACAAACTTTATTTCCTAGAGAATGTATTGCACCTTCTTCCTCCCGTTTCCATGTTATCCACAGCGATTTGCAAATCTGTTTAAAGGGATTTAAGGTACAGTAAAGCAAAATTTGTGACTATGGCGAAACAAAGACAAAAGAAAATTCGACCACCACCATGGAGAATGCAATTTGAAATTTATTATTATATAAAAATTGCATTAATTATAAATTGGAACAAAAGGTCTTCCGACTTCAACACAGACTTGTGTTTGGAGTTTTGTTTCACGACCTGAATTCTGAAATTAGGAATGTTTTCACAGCTCCTAGTTAGTAGTCCTAGTTCCTAGAAGCACGAAATTATTACAAACATATCACAATTACTAACAGGATATGTCCGTTTCCATACAGCTTGTGTCCATTTACAGTGAAAGCACCTACGGGAGCATATTCTCAACCGAATGGGAATTGCTTTGAACAATAACTTATGGCGGCTGAACAAATTCGAATACTTTTCGGAAGCATCTCGTAGAGTATCATTCTGAGAACTGATTATCAAATAACTTCAGACTCTGGATAGTATGAAAGAAATAGAATCCTAATAAGAATATTACGTGGAATGCTGGACACATGTCGGAATATCGGAGCCAAAAATACTCACCACGTAGCAGAAATAATGAAGAAAACTAGCAAGACAAGCTAATACTAAAAAAGTAATTTTATTTAACAAAGTGTTGCCACGGGGAATGAATATTAACCCCCGCTCGTTTTCCATAATTAATAGCGAATTGCTTTGCTAAATTTAAGCCCAGGACCATCTTTAAAAGGGATCACTTTCTTTTCACCAAAATATCCTCTATGGCTTTCAACGATTGACCTTATCAATAAGAAAGTCTCTAAATCTGTATGAGACACATATCACAATGAAAATAATCGAAGCACTAAAGTACAAAATCAATGAAAAAAAGAAAGAAAAAAAAACAAGCAAAACGCTCTACATGTCAACGTTAATTGATAAGGAAATATCATAGCAATAACATTATCTACCATTACCATAGGGTGCAATAACGGACGAAAATACTTGTGATTTGAATATCTCTTGGTGCTCCCCCAATGACATACAAATAGAGGGATGAAAAAAAAAAGAAAATAGAATGCAATATACAAGCACGTGGAGACCACCTGCTGTTATTTATGAATTGAATGTTGAATACTTGATAGTCCTTGTGTATGTTTTTTCTTACTTTTGAAAATCAGGACAGAGGGGATGGAGCAACTACAGCTATGTTATTGTCTATCAATGTGTGAGAAGAAAAGACGTTAACTTTAAAAATTAAATAAAATTTATTTAAATAAATTTTCAAATGAAAAATGGCCGTAAGCTTCAGCAGAAATCTCAGTCGAGGCACAGCATCAAAAATGTTTTATTGGGATATATTTAAATAATTAATGTTTAACAATTGGCTTTCATTAATTAAGGAATCACACGGGAAGATTATTTACTCAATACCTGTTCTACCAGAAATAAATACTGAACAACATTCTGCTCAAACACCGATTAAGGATTAAAGAAATAATGCAAAGTACATTGTCCCCATAATTATTGGAGCTACGGATTTTTTGATGTCAATTTTTATCTAGGCTTGGAGTAATGAGTACCTACTCGTATAAAACGAAAATCATTAATTTATAATTCATGTATTAACAAGAATTCCAAATGTAACAAGGATCAATCTCAAGTAATAGACAATCGTGCTTTGAAGTACAAACCTAATAAACCTAATTGAATTCATCCTTTGGACAATAGTGGTCAATACCCTTCTCCCTGACTTACAATTGATTATGATGGTTGAAAAACTATTGTCAGCTTCCTTTTTTCTCATCAATAAATATACAGACCCCTTACAAAAAATATCTTACTAGCTGTCGTCTCTCCTGTCGCTGAAAAAATGAGTAGAAATTGAGGTGGACAAGATCCGTGAACTAATCTCGAACGAATTTAGAAATAAAACCATGTCATTACATGTTCTAGCTTCAGCACTGATCGGTTTTCAAAATATAATCCTGATTTCTAACGCGAGTTATCCAGTGACAAAAGAATCATTCTATAGTTACATGTTTTCAGTTTTATTTTTCAAAAATCATAACTATCTTCTGCGCGAAATAGGGTTGTGGCGAGAAGGAAGCGGATCTCCTTTCTGATTATTCGTTTTGACACATATTACGAGTACAAAAGTGAAGTTTCTTACAAATCATTCATTATTCAATAAGGTTCAGTAGAACAAAAAATCTAATCCCGACTACAATTTACAAAAAAAAAGAAAGAAAACGTCCTCAGACCGTTTGAGATCTTCTGTCCGTAGGGCTCTTGTCCTGGCAAGTCCATTGTTCACAAGTGTGACAAACAGTTTTAGCGTGACTTGATACCCAGAGATGAAACTTGAATTCATCCATAAGGGCCAGGGTCCAAAAAGGACTCGATAAAATTGTATAAAACGACAAACAACCTACGATGTTCAGGGTATTCCCGTCAGGTTGGAATTTTCTTATGTCACTTATGTCATTGTAACTGGAATAGAGCGTCATTGTAACTGGAGCGTACTACGCTACAATTTAGAACGTCTGCGAAATAAAATGGCGAACGAAATAAAAAATTCATAATTAAAAGAAATATTCCTTTTGTATCAAATCAATCCTTAACATAGGGGAAGGCTTCGAAACATCTGATCAGCCTATCTCTACCCCAAATTCAACCCCAAGCTCAAATACCAAAAGAAGGATTTGTCGTCTATCAATGACAGATCCTATAATGTTTCAAAATCAAGTGAATTAAGCAAAGAGTAATGTAAGCACCTCTTGTAGCAAAGGCAACAAAAAAAGGATTCTTTACATAGAATCGTTACAGAAGACTTGATGCAAGAAGAAGCTGATTTTATATATTATTCAAAACGTGAAAGCTTGGTTGAAGCCTCTGAGTCAATCGTAGAAAAAATAAAGTATCCTTGGAATCCTATTCCGAAAATTTTTATTGTATATTGTGGTATATGATCTTTGTTATACATCGAGAGCTTCTGGCGATTTCTAATTGCAGACATTCATTTGTCAACTAGCTATTGCAGAAGAACGGGCTCGCGGACCTAATGGAAAACCAATGCCACTAGAAAATCATGTGACATTTTTCGATCACATTTTGTTGAGCCATTAAAACAACTAAAGAAAATAGATTCCGGAAGTTTCAAAGCATCCGTCGTATTAACACCACTTCCTTTAATCAAGGAAGAGCGCTTCGTCAAAGTTGGAGTTGTAGTAGAATCATAGTTAGATCAACTAAAAGGACAAGGATACCTGGAATAGTACGAATGATGACAACCAAGGAAAAAATAAGTTTAAATGTTAAAAATTAAATTCTAACTCTAGGTCACGCAATATTTGATATGCCTACTTTTTACTGTCTAGCTTTTGGGTAATAGAGAGCTGAAGCCTATTCATATCCAAACTGCAGGAACACCAACACTTGGTCCTTCTCACTAAATGTATTCCCTGTCAACGAGACATAGTTTGACACCTTATTTCAGACTAGTTCTCTCTCTAAAACGAGCCTTCAGAAGCAGAGATCCCTCTTTTAGCGGTATTAAGAGAGGGAATAGAAAGTATAAAAATCAACCACCCTCAATGTCATTAGGCTAGAGTCCTTTTTTAAATCGTTTCTCGTTTCAACGAGAGAGCCTTTTAACGTTACAACAGAGTGGAGAGAAATTATAAAGAAACAACCACCCTCAAGTGCACGATTCCTCAATTTTAACAGATGGGTTTTAAGGACGCCTTATAGAAGCCTAGAAAATCCTCCGAGTCCTGGCGTCCGAAGCTCAACCAAATTTGTTGCGTAATACCAATCGATCCATTTGTGGCACTTTTATTTGTTTTTTTCCAGTCAGAAAAAGACAATTCAGGAAAAGATCTTGCATGCTTTGTTCTTCTTCACCGCAAACTCGGCCTTTGTCGCCCGTGCAGTTTGTATAGTATGTTGACTCAGATGGGCACGGCCTATTATCGAACTTTTTAGAGTTTTTATGCTGTACCTCCTTTTTCCCTGCATTTTTTTTTTTTGCTTTTCTTTTTCGTAAGGTTAAAGCAAAAGTGTTCGACTTATCCAGCTTGTATTTCTGTGAATTCCAGCCGAGTCTATATGCATCAAGAACGTTTCATGTAAGTGCCTTTTCAATATTGTCAGTGAAATTTCGTTTTAGTTACTTTGTCCCACTACCTCTGCATTGTGACTCATTCTGAAAAGAATGGAATGCGTGTAGATCTTCAATCTGAGGTCTTATTCCCATGAGAAATACAACTCTAATTTTAAAGAAATGAATTTCTCTCGTCCCCGCATAATATATTCATCATTTTCTCATTTCGAAAGAATTTTTTCATTGTCAATTTTGAAGTTTATCAATATATTTCGGGTTTATCAGCAGATATATTCCGATAAGGCATTGATTCTCCCAATAGATTCTAGATGTTTCTCCCGCCTAGTTATGCCTTTTTTGCCTTTTATGGCATTACATTGGATTTTCAAGCATTCTTGCAAGGATTCTGAAAATTTTTGAGAAAAAGAAAACATCTTTAGAACGTTATTGGGACGAAGTTGACAGCTTGCAAATGGTATTTATTATTTCTAAAAGAATGTAAAGTATGTTGTCCGGTCACTTAAACCATATTGTGTTCGTCAGCGTATCTTTATCGAGGCGTTCACGTTTTGTTTGTAGAAAAGTTTGGATTAAGTCGAATAAGGCATAAATTGGCTTGATTTCATTCAAAAAAGATGTTCCGATTTTATATTGCCTAATTCGACTTGATCAAAATTATTCTACAAACAAAACAGAACGCCCCAGCAAAGGCAAGCTGGCGAATACATTGTTTCAGTTACCGCAGAAGATTTTTAATTTTCTCTTAGTTAGAATGGTTAACCAATGTCCACTTATCATTTTCGTCTTGACTACTCTAATCACTGCGATTTAATAAGTGCTGAAGCGTCTTTCTTTTTCCAACCGATAGCAATCAGTTTTGACGGGTTTGCAATGACAGGATCAACACTTAGGGTTGACTACAATTGCACCATAGTAAGTCCTGAATAAAATGGACTTATATTCAACCGCCTTTTGGCAAAAGGAGAGGAGCACTATTGTAACTAGTCCTCTTCCCTCCGAAAACTATCCTGGTAGATGGGCCTTTGTAGTTTGATCATACCTTAGAACATAGATGAAAAACTAGGTTTGAAAGAATGTTTTGAACGGTTGCACACTGAGATTTTAGGTCCACTGTGTTGGAATTTAGTGGGTAGTGCAGAAGTCTTCTGCTGCTAAGAGTCTTACACCCTAGTCATGCAGAGCAATTACCACCTACTACCAAAAAATAAGGCAATGTGCCATATGAACTTTTTCAAAAAATCATATTTATCGCCTTAATAGATCTATAAGCGTGCTTTGTCGTACATCTTAAACAACTGACAGCGTACTGGTGGAACTAGATAGAATAGAATCATTAAGGAGAAATACAATATTACGGAAGATCAGTACAATTTCGTCCAAAACCATTTTGAAATACTTCAGTTATCAAGACCAGTCCAACATTTCAGGACAATTGCAATCGATTGCAATTGATATTTAAACGGAACCAAAAAGATGTTCCTTTAAATAAATATTTACGTTTTTTATAATTTTCGAAACCTACTTCGCCCTTAGCAGGATAAAGTCGGTATGCCTATATGTGTCTAATTCATCAGATTCTCATGAGTATGTCAGCTGCACGTGTCGTCACTTCGTCTTCGTGATTCAAATTGTTTCCCCAAAATTTCATTTCAACCAAGGAGTCTAAACTTCACCCGCACAAAAAAATAGTATACCATTAATCACAGAATTGTTCCTTCCTGTTCCAAACGGAAATACCCAAGAAAGCATGATATCTATAGTCAAGTTTCCGCAAGGACCTTTTTTTCTAAATATTGTTCTTATTTACGAACGAACACATTGATCTTATGTAATTAGAAAAGTATGCCAAAGTTTTAAACAAAATTAAAATGTTCTTCAGGACCGATTAAACTAAAGGAGACTTAGAGACTTAGATATCCTTGAAAGAAAGATCATAAAATCACGAGTGATGTTCAACTGCTGCAGGTACGAGGTACGAGGCTCAACTTTTTACCAATTAGACTTGGACTTATGCCTTATCTTATGCTTGAACTAAGGTCATTAGTCTGTAATAATGTTGAAAAAACATCAACAACTTCCGCTGAATATTCAAATTATCGAAATTTCTTGGCTACACGACATGATTTACGCGACAATGACTGTCAAACATTCCATTTTCTCCAAGTGTGCGTTCTTAACAACAAAATCAAGGACTGAACATCACAGCAGGAATCAGACAACATAAACAATCATTATCCCCAAACAGCACACAAACAAATAGATCCTTTATTTGATTTTTCAAAGCAATTTTGAAGTATTAAATACACTAAACATTTAGCTAGCTCTCTTATAGCGAATTCAACAACAAATCAGCTAACGAACAGACATTTGAGGATAAAAAAAAACTCATTATAACATCCCAGGAAAGCGGAAAGGGAAACACTACATTGATTATAGTGAAATTTTCTACTATGCAAGCGGCGAAAAATTATTCAAACGTTCTCTATTATTCTTTCGTTTTCCATTGTATACACTTAAATAAATTTGTACAGAACCGTACTCTATGCTAGTATCAACGTAGAAGCAATGAATTCGCCTTAAAATCGCCACCGATTTCTGCAAAGCGACCAGCAGATGCATACACACAGCAGGAACATGTTAGTGAGCGTACTGAAAGGATTGCCAAGTTAGGATGCACAGTGCAACGACGCAGCCTCCTTTTTTGGGCGGGATAGATGGCTGGATGCAAGTTGTATGGTTGGTACGGCGCGAATTTAATCGATTCATGCCCGGTTCTATCCGGATCTTTTCTCCCGGGACTGGGGCACACTACCGCCGCCCTTACTCGCGCTCCTGATCATTATGAGACAAGTGAAATGAGAGCATTGGTTGGTTCATATTCTCGAGAAAACTATCATAATACAACCAGATACATATAGTAAAATGCATTGCGTACTACACACCAGTGCTGAAATATTGCAGCAGGATAAGGCTGCGTCGGGGATAGAGACGATGGGTGAAACTTTTACCAGGGGGTGCATAGATCTTAGGCTACTAAAGACAAAAGTTATCTATATTCAATATTGGTAAGGACGTAAATTCCATACTAACCACTCCCTTGCATCCTTAAAAATTTGTAAAGCGTTTCGGCGAGTATCCTTTGATGACCGTTCAATTTAATCTTGTCGATGTTTTCATAAGAACCGGCTTTCGATGGATGACGCCAGCCAGGCAATAGTGTTTCATTAGTAACGAAAGTAATACCCACATGCACACTTGCACTGCACCCAATAATGTACTCACTGTACCGTCTAATTGATAATCATAAGGTAAATTGCACAAAAACAACAGATCGATACAATCACTATAGAGAGCCTTTTCTATTTTGCAAGCCGCCAACGACACAACCGACCTACCGTCGAGCAAGCTGTTTTACTCGCCACCACCAATAGTGTAGAGGGTGTAGTGCGATACTCGGATCTGCTCTCGTGCTTGGGATGGTGGAGGGTGGTCGAGCTTTTGCCCTCCTTTTTATATTTAACACTTGCCGTACTGATTTTATTGTTGTTCTTGCAGTTTATATCATACGTGCAGGGTGGTATGGCCTTCCCCAATAAACTTCCACCACCCAACTGTTAAGGTATGTAGATGAATGCAAGGTGCGGCAAAATTTGCATTCAGATGCTTCCCGAAAGATACATTCTGCAGAACACACCTTCAGACGATAAAAATATCCTGGAATATTCTCGATTCCGGCAATTAAGTCACTACTCGACCTGGATTTACATAACGACTCAAAAACCGGGTGGGCATCTTTACACGATTCAAACTAAGCGACTGCAAGCGTACAATGCCTGAAAAAATCGGTACACTGCTTCAAAGCGAGAAGTGAAACGCCCCGAAACGGAAATCAAATTGTTACGAATTCCAAAAGACCACACAAACAAACGTCAGCACGTCCGAGAAGGAAGTCCAACTTGTCGTTATCCGCCTTTATGTAAGGTAATTCTTCCTCAATATTTTTCCGTTTTTCCTTGTCGCTGTAGATTCGAAAATGGACCATTAGAGAACGGCTAACAGAGAGAACAACAAGACCACTAAGAGTGAGCGCGTTAAATGAAAAACACAACTTGCGTTCAGAGAGATCAGGAACTAAATGGGGTAGACGATACTGTTATGCCGGCTTCCTAGTTAGCACGCAAACTTTCTCTATGTGACTGGGTTGCCAGAGACATTCAAAGGATTGCATCGCCTTCGGAATATGATATCCTGCTCAATAGGCAGCACGCCCTGCGTGAAATCTTAAGGTCCAGAAAAGTATGATTTTGGACGAGTTTCAATAACATCGACAGGATACTTTGGATACTAGAAACTCTAGAACTTTGTCATCTGATAACACTACGATTACAACCCTTCGGGATTCACGCTGGCCACATCGGAGCATTCACAACACACATCGCAGTGAGCTTTCACCAAGCCCAGACAGCGAGGCTTTTTTCATTGTGAAAAAGAAGCCTTCCCTACACCCCCAACATGGAATAGCTGATGGTGGCTGGAGCTAATCTGCACAACACAATGTGGCAAGTTTCCCGTTCCCTTACGATACTCTCACGACTATAAAACGTACACGATGGAAATTATTATATACTCAGAAGCGAAAATTGCATCAACGATTCACTTTTTGGAGGTCATGCGCCCCAAACACTTCCTACATACCAGCATATCGCCGTACAAGCATGCCTAGTTTAAATCAGCTCTTAACCGAAATAGTATCAAGCCAGCTGCTGAGCTGCAGGACATGCACATAATCCTGTGCGAGGAGAGGTGGTTGTGTCGGTCACATCTATATACGGCTGCCAGTTGAATTTCCCTTAAAAAGATCTGGTAATTTGCGCCAGTCACAATGCAATGTGCACTACTTCGTCCGTAGTAAGAGTGTAGAGTTTGTAACCCACCACAGGACTCTGTCTCCAGCGTGTAACTCTATGCTTCCTCTATCTTCTTGATTACTCTGCCTGCCACCAGGTAGTCTGCCCCAATGCCTGCTTCATCGCTAAGTTCGTTTTGTCGAAGCATGAACGATTTAGACGAGTACAGGTAAACAGTAGCTACCGTAGCCATATGTGAGCCACTAACCAATAAGGCGGGGGGTTGGGGCTGCACAGTGCACGTACAGGCAAATCTAAGAGTTCGCCATCAATCAGCAGACAGCAAGCTTACTCTCGGACAACGCGTTCAAGCCGTGTCAAAGACCACTGAACTCTCGAAAACTGTTACGTGAACACTATACGCGAGCGGGTGTGTTCATTGGCAAGCCCCACGAGGGTTCGTGGTAAGAAAACCGACAGAAAGTTCGTAAAACCACAACAATGAAAGTATTATTGCAACCGTGTTTCCAGCACAAGCTTTCATATTTTCCGCCACCGAGACGGTTGTAATGTGTGTGACATAATCAAGTCACCGGCAATCATAGATAGATGAGAGAGGGTGGAAAAGTATCCTGCCATGATGAATACAACAAAGTGCAAAGGTAGTACAGCATCCTAGTGAATTCAGATGGTATGCGGTAGAGAGAAAATCAAGGTTTATGATTTTGATAACAGAAGATTATGTTGCATTCACTCTTCTGTCTTGTCTATTGTGTTCAATTTATTGAGTTTCTTGCGGGGGAAAGCACGCTTTCGATAGGAACAGACAGCGGAATCGATAGGGATCAAGGACGAAATTTTTGCTAAGGTGTATCATGGATGTTGGGAATTCATCAGCATAGACAACCAAATGACGGTTGGCTGTGTCTATGTAGCTTTTAAGAGGATCAAGCTCCTACCCTGAAAATTTGATGAATGGTTTGCCATGTAGTAAAGATATCGATTCTGATGTAAAAATCCTTTAAAATAGATACGTAGAGAAGGATGTTAGTATTATTTTTGGTATAGACTCAAAACGTGCTTTACTTCAAATTTAGAGTCCACCTAGAGGACAAACTTACAAACTCAAACAGGCAAACTAAGAATTGAGCTCCTGAATCACTTTTCCTATGTCCCTTGCCTGGTAAAGCGTGGCTTATTTAGCGTAATCTCAGAAGAATACATAACTTCAATCCTGAAATTAATCTTTTATTGTGCATGTGCGCAAGTTTTTCGGTTTCAAATTAAATGATGTATTTGTTTCGGCAATCATTTACTTAACCTCTAACACATAACCATCATTATTAGCTATAACTTGTCTCCAACGTTCTGGAATTTGCCGCATCCCACCTCTCATAGAAATCCTCCCCCTTACCCTCGAAAAAGTTTGCTAGTCCCGTTCTAAGATCCTCTTCATTTTTTTATTCACTTCCCCGCAGAAAGGTGGTCTGGCAACGAAAGAAATGATAACCCGGAAAAATCTTACCCTTACCCTCGAAAAAGTTTGCTAGTCCTGTATGAAGATCCTCTTCAGTGTCGTACTTACTTCCCTGCAGGTAGTCGGTCAGGGACTGAAACAAGTGATAAACCTTTGGAGCAACATTGGGAGAATGTGTTGGGCAGGGTAAAAATTCCCAGCTGATTGAACTGCAGCTGTGTGCAATGAGTGACTAATGCAGAACGATTATCACGCATTACTTATTTAAGCCAATCCAGTAGCTGTCAGTACAAGTCCGCTTCTTACAATTGATTTCGGCCCAGATGCTACCAATAAATGACTCCTGATGAATCCACCCAAACAGACACTAAGACCTTCCGGGGATGCAAGCCTGGTTCCGAAGTAGATTTTAGCGATTCACCTCTTTTACGAACTGTCGGATCCACTTTTCATCTTCAATAAACGTCTTTAGGGGAACTTCTTCATTCGTTTGACGAGCAAGACACAGCAGGTAATTCTCTCTTCCCTATATCTTTGCAAAAAATCGAGGAGCACCAAAGCGTCCAGCTTTAGCACATTTCCTAGCATATGGATTTTTTTGTCTACAGTGGTTCTGTGGGCCTCGAACCTCTGTGATAATTCTATCATGACGATTTTATCATCTCCTAGTGGGACTTCTAATAGATCGCCATCTATCACGTCATTGGGCCGTCCTGATCGTGATTGATCTTTAAACAACCTTTTTCCGTTAAGACTTTTATGGCCGATATAACCATTCATCGGAACAATTAATTCGGTTGCCACTGGGAGTGCGAAACTCAGGGCATAAATAGCCTTCACGTCCCAGCCACCAAAAAAAATATTATTTGCTTTATTAAGAGTGTTCTGTCTTCAGTACTGCAATGAAAACTTGTGTCTATAATCCCTATCGTTCAGGCATTTGGTAGACTTCTTATCGCTAGTCTACAATTGCATTCAACAAACTTATTCAATGTTACTTGGAATTTTTCGGATGCCTTTTTGACGTATTGACAATCCAGATAATAACCCCAATACAAGGATTAAAAAAGATCGATTTCTCGGCTAACTCACCTCTCCACACCTGTATCAAAAAATTTTTGGCATTCCCTGCCAATTCTTTCCACCTGAAATCGCAGGAACCCAAATTGGTCATTCTGACGGAAAGGAGAGAGTCCCCAGAGTGAGGCTTATCAATATTCAGGAAGCACAGTTTCAATCATAACCAGCAATGGGATACCTTGGTGTATTGCTAGATTTGAAGATCAATTCCGATGGAAATGATGAGCATAGAGCGTTTGCCTATAACGTTTTAGATTTAATTTAAATTAAAGTTGTCGTTCTAAGTCGTTTTTATATTTTAATGCATAAAAATTTCATTTTCAAAAAAACTGGACTTAAAAAAAATTATTCCCAACATACAACAAATTTTTATCAACCAGTCCTAGACCCCATGACGCTAATGCTGTAGTCCATTTGATTCTATTTGTCAGGATCACTATGGACCGGACCTACGTTTCGGTATATGAGTTTGGACGATATTGAGGCGGTAACAACGGAACGCATAGTTGAGTTATAGCATCCCAGACTTAATATGCAAATGCAGCGATTGACGGACTGGATGACTGCCAGCGGATTCTGATTAGGTTGATTCAGGATTCTGGCCAGCGCTAAAAAACCATAGTTATCCTTACAAACAAGCAAATACACAGTGAGACCTATAAATATCGGGAAGCTGCCGATCGAATCAAAACCATCAATGAAATACCTGACCGTGTCTTTTTTAAGACTCTAAACTAAGTTTTTCGGAGCAAATCCGGGCATCCGTTAACAAGGCTTCAGTGTATATACCAGCAATCACGCAGTTAATGGTCAACAAAGAGAGACCACTGCATCTAGGAGGTAGCTAATGTGCGCTCTGCATTCTGTTCTACTCTATGGGACATATGTAAATGTGAAGCGACGCGATGAGCAAGAAGATTCACCGAAAACGGTAGGCATAGGAGCTGGAGGTGAGGTGTTTGAACAGCCTCTGGGACGACACTGTTGGCAATCGCAGGCCTGGTAGATATCGCCACCGTTGCGGAGAAATCAAAGAAGTATAAGATCTAGAGAGACCATGGATACACGAGAGTTGTCCACTGATTTATGAATGATTTTTTCACCTTTAAGCCAATGATTTGACTGTATATTGTGAAAATTAACCATTTATAAGAATTTGTGTTCCCAACCGTTCGGAAATCATTGAGCTTTACGAAAGAATTCCGGATATCAAGTTGCATATCAGTCCACTTCACGAACGGTCCACGGCAGTCCACGGCAAGAACAGAGCCGAATATTTGAACAGCCAATAAGAAAAACAAAAGAAAAGTTTAAATATTTGGAAGCTCACGAATGCTCATGAACACAGGTAGGGCCTCTCTATATCCCATATCTCTATGTGAAAAACATTCAACGGCGCAGTGGAGAAGAAAACAGAAAAGAGGTCACCGGGACATACAGAAAAAACTCTCTCAACAATTGGGATCAACCTTAGATAGGCCATGGCTCAATCAAGTGTATGTCGAGACTAATTTCAATCTGATTTCAACGCTCATGTGCGGGTAAACGAGTGACAGGACTCGGTCCCCAAACTACATCTTTTGCTTGGTGAGAGAGATTTCTACTGGACGAAGATGTTGAGCGGGCATAAACGTTGCGAGCCTTACCGATATAGAGTTGATAGGACCCTGTCCCCCAACTGCACGTTTCTCATCGGGGTTCAAAACGATGGTTCATGTTACAGTGCCGGTTCAAAATGATAAGACACCCCATGTTTTCAAGAAGTCGTTAAGTGATAAAACCGATTACAAGAAGCTGTGCCTGCATTTGAGATTATTGCACACCATTACATTTATCTTAGTAAGCTGGGAGCTCCCCGTTTCATATATAGCAAATATAGAGTACTTAAAGGAACTTAAATTCTAGGTAAGTAAAAAAGATAAAACAATCAGGACACCCATCATCTATTTGTTCGGATGTAAACATTTATTCCTGAAAAAAAAGACAAATGTCAATATTTAAAGGTGAAGTGAACTGTTGACAATGGACAGATCAAATCAATTTACTGCCGAGGAAATGAAGATTATGAAAATATTACATGGTGGATTGATTGATTGTCGGGGATGATGAACGTCAACCTTTACAGGTTTATTGTGCCTCCGCTTCCGGTGCTCCTAGAGCGCCTCAACCAGATCGATCTTTCTGAGAAAGTCAATGATCTGCTTCGGCCTCAGGAGTCCCAATTTCTCCTCGACAAAGAAGCAGCTTCCTAAACTGTCTCTTCTCCTGCGGACCAGTGCGTCGCAGTGTGCCAGCAAATGCACTGGTGTCTCCTCCGCAAGATTGCAAAATCTGCCCACCAGTGCCGCGTAAAGATCCCAGTCAGGACACTTAGCTTTCTTTTATTCATTTCGATGCACGCTTGAAATTTCTTCTCGTTATAAACGTAGAGAAACAGCTTCGCCATTCGAAGCCCTTGAAGTCTATTCCAGAGCCTATTGCATTCTCTATCCTCAGTTTCCTTTCGGATTCTGAAAATGAAATTCATTTCAGTTGCGCTAAAGGTTTCAGAACCAATGAATGCTGTTGATGCTCCTTTCCTCGCCAGTTGGTCCGCCTGCTCATTACCCTCGGTACCTGCGTGCCCTGGCACCCAGTTTAAGACAATCCTATTGTCCGCTCTCAATTTGTTGAATGTATTGCAACAATGTAGAACCATTCTCGATGTAATAACCTGGGATTCTAGTGCTTTTAAGGCTGCTTGGCTATCGGATATTATAGCTATGGGTTTGCCTTTATATCCATTGTCTGTGCGTAATCGTGCGCTTACAGCGATGGCATAGACCTCAGCCAGAAAGATAATTGGCATAGTTCCCATCGGTTGGTAGTATTTGGTGCCAGGCCCATATATTCCAATTCCTGTTCCCTCAGATGTCTTAGAACCATCCTTATACCACCTGACTGCATTCCGTCTTATGAGATGCATATTGGAATTAACGCTCCATTCTCTCTTGTCACTCAGCACTACACAAAAACTGTTGTGAAAGCTGAATGCTGACGTCATGCGATCCGACGGTGCATATACGAATAGGGACACCTTCACTAGTTTGACTTGGTCCTTGTGCCCAATTCTGAGGTCGATTTCTCTTCTTTCATGGAACATTCTTGTCATTGTAGATGTCTCTACTGTTTCTATCACCAAATGAAGTGGCAATAGGTTTAAGATTTTCTGGAGAGCTGCCGTGGGACATGAGTTTATGGCTCCGGTGATACAGACACATGCCAAACGCTGAACTCGAGTGGAAGAAAGTCAATAACAGATATTGCACGAATGTAACAGTGTTATATCCGTCTATAATCGCATCTGCTTCGCATCATTTAATCGGGACCCTGATTATTATGGCTAGAAGCAGTCAATAGGACGACCAAGAGTTAAAAGTTCACGGTCTGAACGGAAAATTATTCGGCAAGCGTCTTATTCTAAACTTACTGCACCGTAAATCGCGGCAAAGCCGTGCGTTGAGACTAAGGTCAGAAATGTTAGAAATATTAGCGCGCGAGCAAAGTATCTCAAGCGCCGGAAAATGCAAAAATATTCGACACTCACAAAGGAGCACCAAACAGCCAGACTGTTTCAAAGAGAAAATAGCGTCGTGTTAAAATTACGAATGAAAAAAAAGTTAATCTTCTTGGGCCTGACGACTTTAGCTATTTTTGACACTATCTGAGAAAATACGCTGAATCGAAGCAATTCTCGAACATAAGGAATTGAAGAAAGCTATGATGTTTGCTGGCCCCAGATTTCGAGAAAATAAAGAAAATAAGATTATACTGGCCATGAAGCAGAAATGAGCTCTCATCTGTCCATAAAATATTCTTCAAAAGTTCCAGTGACTTATTTAAGTGCTCAGGGATAAAAGTAATTCTACGCGCAACATTCATTTTAATGTAAGCTTCCTTAAAGTTTAATCCCTAACCTATATTGTCGATGTCCTAGAAACAACTTTAAAGGATAAGTTCGACTTGAGATCGTGGCTCAGTCGAACGTATGGTAAGACTGACTTCTACCTGACCCAGCTACTAAGCGGACACGGTTGTTTTCAGTCTTACCTGTACAAGATAGGTGAATCACGGTCTCCAGATTGCATATTCTGCATTGGTGTGAAGTATGACGCCTGTCATACTTTCTTTTCATGCAGAAGATGGGTCAAGCAGCGCGGTGATCTTGCCGAAAAAGTGGGAGAGCTCCATCCACATAACCTAATCGAAGAGATGCTGAAATCCGTTGACAAATGGAATCAAGTGGCACATTACGCTCGGGCACTTCTAGTAATGAAAAAAGACTTAATCGATCGGCTGGACGCATCGAGGGTGGAGGGTTTCCTTTTCTAGTAATCCTCCTCCTCTTTCCCATCCAATTGGAGAAGGAATCCCTGCAACTCGAAGGCGCCAATAGACGTAAATTTGGGAGGCCTAGTCCGAAATAATGTGTCAAACGGTTCCAGGCTAGACGCTCCAGCTGACAGGGGAGGTGTTTAGTCGGTAGTCCAATAGGTCCACTGGGAGTCCGACACTCAGGGCGTAAATAGCCTTCACCTCCCTACCCAAAAAAGAAATGGATAAGTCTGGATGTTTTTTGACTGTGTCTTGTCTTTGTCAGTAGTCGAACGTTTTAGTTCGCTCCTAGTTTTGGTTTGTTTAAAGTGACACAACCTTTATACTGCTAAAGCAATATCAGCCGCTGAAACACCATTTCTGTATTTTTCAACGATTTCTGTTCGCTTTTCGATGCCCAATTCTCTTCTTTCAAACATTTTGTTGTATTTTTAAAAACAACAACTATAATATTCAACAAAGTTTAGCGAAAACTTTTTGTAGCAATGACAACCCGTCTGCCAAAAATAATTGTTATCACTGGAACTGTCGAATACAGAGCACATTCATACGAATTCGGACGTCAATATCCATGTTGCAATACGAATATCTATTTTGCAATACCTTTGTCACAATGCAGTTAATCATTAAATTAAATTTCCAAAGCAAATACTGGTTTTATGGCATATAATCATCGGGCAGTCATGACAGTTAAAAAATGAATACTGTAGCGTCAGGGGGTGTTGGGGATGGAGGAACCACTTTTCTAGCACTTTTAGGGTCTGGAACACGAAATTTCATACGAAGTAATATACCAAATGATCAGTCTAGATTTTCAGGATGTCAAGAGAGGTGTTTAGTGGGTTGTTTAGGAAGATTCTGCGTGTTACAGACCCAAACTTAGGTCATAAATAGCCTTCATCTCTGCCACAAGAAATAGTAAGGTGAAGGGTAGTTCTTACCAACTCCCTTCATCTAAGTCCTATGGATCCCATAAAACCAGCCGTAGGACATAGATCGCAATTCTACTGTTACGACATCGACTATTTTATCATAAACTAATCTAAGCATTCGATGATTGCACAAAACAGTTTCGACTCTAATAAAAACGTGCCCTTTAATCCTTCCAGCTGTTTGTTATCCTTATCAATCAACTTCTGGATAAAACGGCGGTTACCCAAGAATTTGGGATGGATTGAGTACTTTGTGCAACAATTTTCGTTAAAATTGCAAGTACAATCTGAGAGATCTGCCAACTTAAGATTGAACCGATTCAAAATTTGGACTTTCCTGTCAATACTCATCTTTACCACACCGTCCTAAATTGTCCACGATGGTCAGTTGCCCAATATGCGATCAGTTATCCGTCCAACGTACGTGGAAAGCATCATTAACAACGAATAGCGGTTCCTGCGAATCCCCCCAAAAATGCTCAAACAGACGCCAACTTTCCCATACCATTCCCGCAGTCTCCCTGGAAAACGAGCCCAATTGCACTTTCAATACTGGTATTAATCAATTCCTTCCGGCAACATTGCAGACATCTCGTATCCTGTATTTCCGGCCAGCAGACGACACGAGCCAGACATTTCCAGACCACACTTCCATTGACTACGATGCATTTTCCCACAATTACTTGCCGGCTTGCAACTCCCCTCTGTTTTACTAACAAATCCTTAGGATACTATACTCAAAAACGCAACTTACCCGTCAATGGTCAGTATTTCATCCTCTAATTAGCGCAGCACGGACTTTGCTTAGCTTCACAATCGCTGACACAGTTCCGGGAATGTAAAGCACAAAAAATTTGCAAATGCCCGACGCATCGGGATCGACCGCAACATATGAGAGAGAAAATCAACAAAGAAATAAGGAAATTTCTCTACGCACTTTCCTCACAACTCGTCCATCGTGCGATCGCGGCAGTTATTCCAGTATCTCACACACTTTTCAAACGCGATTAAAGAATGGCAAACGCGTAACGCAAAAAAAAACCCCCCGAAACATGAAGAACTGAACAATGAAAAACCGGGGCCCGGACACGCGAAAGGAAACCACTTGCACGACGTTCGGCTCGCTGTACGATTGTGACGATACGAGCGGAGAATGGAAGTCGCTCGCTGCCGGCGACGAAAAACTAGTCGCCGGCTTGGAAGTGATAGAGCATGCATCTAAGGGCGGCACGGGGATTCAATACGCTCCAGCGAAATGCGTCCTGGATCAAATGTGGTTCGTGCTTTCAGCGGGGATATTTTCACAATTGTACGGCAAAAGTGTCCTTGCTAAGCGGATTGGCATCGGGCTGGTGCGAACGTTCACCGGGGTGGAATGAGAACGCGGCGAATATGGGGAACGGCTTTCTGACGAGACAGGAGCCTTGAGTGAGATTGTTCGGTGATTGAACTTCTTTCGGGGAGCATTTTTCGTTTTCTGACAAATTGTATTAGGGTAGTGCGGGAATAGGTGGTGTATGTGAATGCATGGAAAATGTAGGTCACGTGGAGAATATTAATTGTGCTCTCTCCGAGTCACTACCGTGTGAATGGCCTTTTTAGGTGTGAATGTCGCTATCACAAATATTTAACGATTTTCTGCTCGGACGGACGGGAGGGATGAATTCTTAGTATCGTACAATGTGTCATGGAAAAATTAGTACAGTTGTAACTGACGTTTGCAATAGTCTTAAGTTCTAGCTGACACAGGTTTTTGGTAATTAATATTTAATATATTTGGTAATTAAATTTTATTTATCTATATAAATTTTAAATTTTATTTTTATTTCTCATTCTTGAGGTAATATAAAAATTTAAGAAAGCCAACCAAACTAGAACTTTATTCAAGTTGCACTCGGATGTGGCCCAAAGTCATAATAGGTCACTTACAAATATGAAAATGTTATTTATTTTCTAGTATCTCACAGGTTTATTCGAAATAAAAATTAGATTTCAATACTCATGCTATGAGGTCATCCAAGTATTACGTAAGAAAATGTATTACAATTAATACTGTCAGTCAATAAATATAGTATAGCATAGTAAATAAGTTCACAATTAATACTTTGATAAAATTAATACGGTCCCGTGGATCGACAGTATTAAAGTTAATAAATAAATAAAGTCTCTATGAAGTGCGATCAATCGTAGTTTTAATGCTTTACACAGAGTACAATACGTAACAAATTTTTTGTTAACATTTTTGGCTATCTTGCGTTCAAATAGTTTTGAATTGTAATGATAAAAATTCGAACAATATCTTCGGACTTTATGTACGAGGGTGGGTCAATGCCATGGATCCCATGGGTGTCCGGATTGGCACATTCGCCGCGAGCTGGGTCCAAAGCAAGGATCCAGCGAGCGGAGAGGCAGGTGACCGGCCCAGCAACAAAGGCCTGGATTGAGCAGCCGGAGATGTTAGTGGCTCAACATGAGCCGCTAGGAGAACACATTACAAAACTTTAAACGCGTTTTTCTCGAAAACACGTTTTTAAAAATGGCTAACATTCTCGTGACCAGTCTCCGTCCCTATAATTTTCTTATCTTATCGACCTACCCTCGTACTTTCCGTTTTTGTAGATTTTAACTTTATAGACTTTATTTTTACAAACAATCTGTACACTTCGGTAGATCTTTTCCTTTTAGAGGTGTGTACGTATTGACCGTTCCATTGTTTTACTTAGAAAAGAAATCGAAGAAACGGTAGCACCCTACAACCGCTTAATTGGCAGGACAGCAAATTCGGCGGCAGGCTCAACATTAAACAAAATTTAAACAAACAAACTTAAAAAAAAAAACTTTGTTGACACGGTATTTAACATACAGTAAGGTACAAATACTATAATCTTATTAAGTAATATCACGAATGAAACAAAATTCTTTTAATTTTACGGTAAACATACGAGAGCGATCCGATAGGTACTTGGCCTCATTGCCCGATGTTGCCACTATCGCAGGGAATGGAAACACTATAGTGTAGTACCTTCCAATAGACGGTTACTGATGAAATTTAAGCCAGATCGGACTTGTAGTTCCGTTTCGAAAGCGTGTGAAAGCAAGCGTGTCCGTTGATTTAAGAAAAAAATGGAAAAAGCGCAATATCGGTCGGTGATTCGACTCTTGTTTTTGGAAGGGAATTTGCACAGTGGAATCAAAGATCGCTTGGATGAAGTGTATGGAGGCGCTTCTCCTTCGATGAAAAATTGGTTCAACGAATTAGTTCAGCGCGGTCGCACGTCGGTTTTTGATGAGCCACGCTCAGGACAACGTGACGAAAATCAACGATCTCGTTTTGGCAGACCGCCAATTGGAGGTGCGCGTGATAAGCTGAGTAGGAGGTAGTATGGGTCCCGCATTTGCTCACTCCGGATAACAAGCGCAACCGCGCGAGCACTTATTACACTGCGAAAAGATTCCATTCGTTGTCCAGCAACAGCTGCACTATAAAGTAATATCCGCAATTGTTTTCAATAGTAATAGTGGATCGTTTTCTAGGCTAGGACGTTCCACCGAATCCCTCTGCGAAAGCTTTATTTATTTCCATTATCTCCTCTATAATCTGAAGATATCGTATTGACAAACAACGGATGCAAAGAAGGTATTAGAAAGGTATTAGAGGTATTAGAGGTAGAGCTAACAAGAAGAAAAAGAAAATAATCTGAAGATTTCCACGTCCTGTAGTCGATATTGCACCCCATACCATAACCGACCCTAAGCCGTGTTTTACAGTCTCGATTTCAGATTATTTTCGCTATCTCTTTATTACAATTTTCCACATATCTGAGTGCCCATCTAACACGGGAAATATTAAACTGACTTTCGTCCGTAAAAATTACTTTATTCGAAAATATTAAATCTTGGTTTTAATATTCATCGGCGAGAGCTAACCAGTTTTTTTCTTTCTTCTTTGCCTTACTTATAGAGAGTTTCTCCCTGGCCACTCGGCCATTGAAGTTTTGCTTCCTTAATATATTTCGGATCGTTTTTGGGTTAGAGGTTTCGCTAAGGTGTTTTTTTTTTTTTGCTTCCGCAGCAAGTTTTGATGCACTAAAATGTGGCCTCAATTATAGTTTATTCATAAAATTGTTTGAATCTTTGAACCGCTTTATTGTATTCAAAATACTGTAGATCGAGGTTGATTCACAACTTCTGCGATATTTCGAACAACTTTTCCTGATTTTGAATGCGCTCATATTGATTCTTCCATTTTTGTTGATCGGCTCTAGTCGACCGTCCTAAAATTCCAAACACTTCGTGAATAACGCATAGATATCGGAGCAAGGGAAAAAAAGCCTTTTGGAAGAAACAGACAAAAAACCTTCTTGAAGGTATTCCTACTCGACAAGTAGTTCCAAGGGACCTTTCCAGAGATTGACTGCAGAACTCGAGGATCAAACATGGTTAAGGGCATTTATAGTATATTTTATTATACTATATTTATAGTAATATATATATTGTGTCTATAGCATATATTATTACAGTGTATTTTTCCGACATAAAGAATTTCAAGAAGCACCAAACATTAAAGCACTAATCGTCGTCCTCTTAAAAGAATGGTAAATGACATCAATCTTGCATCATGCTCTCCAAATTCCACTCCGTGAGTGCATGAAATTTTAGACCTGGTCGGAATAAGCTTTGGGTGCTGTCAAGCGATGATCGCAAGTGACATACGATCCCGTAAAGTGAGCTTAAGATGAATGTGTCGTCATTTGAGGTGAAAATAAAAACTTGGGCAGTCAAGAGATTTGTCAGAGCGATATTTGTGGTAAAAGATGATAAATTTTAAGTCATATTGTAACATGCTATGAAACGTGGATCCATCACTAAACTCTCGAATCAATGAAAGCTGATAAGGACAATTTGAGGAAAGGTCAGATTGAAGTGAACACGATTCTTTACTGATTACTGATTCGTTCATTGATGTTTAGCATGAGCAGTACATGATAAATGTTGCTTACAGCAGCATGCAGTTTGACAATATAAGTGAAAGACAAATCACTCTGAAAGACGAGATTAAAAAATACGAAATGTCATTCTCCTTCATTGTAATCCCCTCTAGCAGTTCTGATGGACTCAAAACTACGAAAATGCCTTGGGTTCAGGAGTTCCTTGGATTCCAAAGAAATCAAAATCACAGCGCAAGCTGATCCATTTATGATTTTGATTCGTTTGGACTACTTAAAGGATCTTCAGAAGAGTAATCACGATTTGAAATTTTAAATGCAGTGTAGGACTTCGTGCGAGATTGGTTCCAGAGTGTATTGCCGCAAAGCCAATAGTAGTTCATTGTACGAAGGTTGTCATTGCAAACTGTCGTAACTGCGTTCCTTACAGTGTTTTGTTTTTTAAAGCAAGAACCTCTGTTTAAAGTTAAAATAAATATTACTAATAATAAATTATTTCTTTGTGTTCTCAATAATATCCTTTCATGTTCAATCCTATCTCATACTTTATTTGATTCATTCCTTATTTCCCTAAGGTTTGAACGGCTCTCGGAAGGGTACGAAAGTTTTAAATGAATTTTGTCAAAAATTTGAATATTTAGATAAATTATTTATTTTAAAGGTTATTCATTCATGGCACTTTTAACCAATGCTTCCAGATAAAACGCAACATATCAATTTTCATTACATATTTTATTACTTTGTTATTAAATCATTGCTCTACAGTATAATCATGATTTCAATTGTTTGTTTTGTATCTCCACTGTCCTTTCATTTATGTTTGTTTTGATAGTATTTACAGTGTATTCATGAACGTTAAATAAAAATTCTTCTTTTTAATCAATTTGCTCAGAATTATCTAAAACGTTTAAGTTTTTCGTCCCTTTCAACCTACTTTATCTAAAATTAATTTTACTTTTTGGTTTTGTTTTGTTCTGTTTCTGTTCATTTATTAGTTGAAATTCCAAAATCAAAACTGCTAACCGAGTGTATTTATAAGTTTAAAAATATTTGTAAAGTTTAATGTGTCTTTTTTGCTCTCGCAAACTATCAAAAACTGTCGAAATTAACAAATTTCTCTTTTGTGTAACAATTAAATCATATTTCCGACCAATATGATATTTCCTAGATTTTGGATTTTGTCGAAATGTATTCTTTTTGTCGTTTTTGTTTATTTACCATGCGAAATTCAAGTCGTTTTATGTCATATTTATAATTTCGAATATTCAAATTTTGACTGCATTAATTTATTTTCTAGTGCGATTTCAATTTTTTTTTATTTTATTTTAGCTCCCATATTCCTTTTTTGCTTTCCTTCTCACCTATTGCAATGAGCTTAACTTATTTTGTTGGTTTTGTTTTACGTGTAAAAATTTTCTTAGTTCATACATATTTAATTATTATTTTAATTGATTTTTTGTTCATTTTGTTTTTGTACAAATTATTTAATAAAAATAATTCTCTCTGTTAGCATACTACATATTTACTGTTCTTATTGTAGAAATGGATGAGTGTACAATATTTAGTATTTATGTTTACACCGGATTGATTACATTTGTTTATAAGTGAGTTCATCTTCTTTCTATATTCGTTTTTTTTTCTTGCTAAAGTATTAGTTTTGTTTTTTGTTTTAAACTTATCATCTTTAGTCTTCGTGCCACGGTCGTGCTGTAGCTCAAGCTTGGAACTTGGCGTCTTGAAATGTTTTTCACTTTTTAATTTATTTTCGGAATTGGGAAATGTAAATTTTAGTATTTTTTAAATAAATCAACTCAAATATAATAAGTCCAATTGTGTTTCATTTTAGTTAATATTGTATAAATTTAATTATCAAATCAAAAAAAAAATTCAAAATAATGCTCCAATAACGCTTTTAAAGAAGGAGTTTATAATTTTATTCATCGCTTTTTTTATTGCAAGGAAGTATTAAATGTTTTTCGTTGCTGAAAATTGGAGAGGCACTAGTAGAAATTTGGTTTACTCACTTTCTTTAGAATGACGTTGTAACCGTGTATAACATAAGCTGCTATGAAAATAGTAAGCATTCGAAAAGCGTTAAATCTAAGAATCACATCGCGAAAAAGGCGGTGGTATTCAAACAGTGAATTGGATATCAGTTTTTTATCCAATCGCTCAATTGTATTGCGCTGAGGAATCAATTAAAAGAATCATGAAACACATCGAATTTGGTTATAATCAATTAACCTTTCCATCAAACGAAGCAGGTTGCCCTGACTATAGCTCTCTCTGACGAGAAGAAGACTCAACGTGTAATCCTTTTGTTTGGCTACAGCGCCATTGATCAAGTTCGAGCTGTAGCGCCATAGATATTTAACATGCTAAGGAAATGAGTATTACTATCGAGCAAACGCTAGAGCAAAATAAAGGCGAAAATAATTAGGCGCTGGTGAAAACTAAACTAAAAAGGCGTCAGTGAAAACTGGGTACAGGAAAAAGAGTAAAAACTCAATGTTGTATATTGTCTCCCTTGTTGTTAAATAAATTATTCGAGATCTTCTCACTCGTCATTCCGTCTGAAACTTAGCGAAATAGGCAACGTGATAAAATTCCAAATTACATTTACATTTTAATGAAAAAAAAAACTCAAAAGATAGAAATCTCTGCTTTCAGCAAGGACATCAAGATTTACATTTATACGATTTTTAATCAAATTCAACTCATAAACAAACATAAATAAAAGCAGTGCTAGATTTATAACTTAACAAGTTATAGATTTAAGTTATCCAAGTTATCGTCAGATTAAAGCCGTTAACTTGAAATTTTTTTTGAAATTTCAAAAATTATTAAATTTACAATTATTTATACATAATCGAATGTGAATTTTGATTTTAACAAAATATTTCCAACAATATTAAATTTGTTTTGGTGATTGTAGCAAAGGAGATTCGACGAAATTCAATTTTAATGAACAATTTAAAATCAAACAGGATAATACAATTGATACGAATAATATAAACAATAAGAATAATGTTAATCATTATGATAACATTGAATGAGTTTGTATCACTCACAAAAATAAGGAGAACATCACTCAGAAGATCTGAACCTCGTTTTCATAACAAATCCAGAATTGTACGAACGAATTCAGCAAAGTTTTATGGTTTGAAGGATAAAAAACATTGGCAAAAAAACAATAAAAAATATACAACACAATTGAGAAAATAACACGAGCAGGCAGGAGCATAACCCTCACGTTGAAACGTTGGACAGTATTAATTCAACAGGATTAAAGGTCTCGAATACAACCTTCCCACTTTGTAGCACAAAATTCCTCATCACGTACGAAAATGTCGACAGTGGAAAGTAATAAACGAATCCTTTCCAGTGCCGCAAAAAAAAAACATGCAATAAAATTTGAGTTATTCTTGCCAGAGGCCGAAATAATATTATCCTTTATATCCGCCAACTAATTCTCGTTTTTAGGGACATGATGTGAGACGTGAGGACGCATTTCGAATACTTGTAGCCATCATCAGCGCAAAAACAAGCTCGAGAATGAAGTGATAATGGCTACCAGTGCCCAGAACGCGTCCTCACCGAAAACAGAACAAGGCTCGGAGGACAGAAAGGTGAAAAAGTGAAAGCATAGGTGATATTAATCACATCCATCCATGCAAAGGAATTACGTTAACTTATGATGATTACGAGAAACGCTATCGTTATCCTTATCAACAATGTTGAATAGGTCATTTATTGGAGTTTTTGTCCGTGAAAGAACAAATCTAATAAAAGCGATATTCTTTTTTATAATGAAGATGAAGCAATAGACTGACGAGCAATAGAAAAAAGACCGAAAGCAATAATGTGATCCAAAAGGGAAATAGAAATCAAAGCTGGTGGCAAAAGAAGAGTGAAATCCACCGAAGAAGTTAAAAGTAAAGAGTCTGATTTCACCACTCCTGGCTTACATCTTTTAGGCTTCAAAAACAGTTTTAAGGACTGACTTCTTTTTTTGATTGACTCAGAAAAAAAAGAAAATACTTTTACGGTGGAGTATTATAGTACACTTAAAACCAAAAGGAATAGCCAAAATCGATAATTGCATTCCCTTTTTGTCTGGACAATGGCCAGTTCACACTGTACGTATTCCGGCAAAGTCACAATAAAATGGCATTAGGAAAGTCAATCATCCATCGCACACTCCAGTCCCCGCTCTTTTGTCTATTTACACTACAAACAATTCAGAAAAAGTCCTTTTGTTAACGTTGTTGTTGTTGTTGTTATTATTATTATTATTGTGGTGTAACAGTTCAACACAAAACTTGGCATTAGAAGAGAAAAAACCATTGATAGTGCTGCAAGGACGTTGCGCAATCCATGTGAGCCGTTGCGAGCATTTTAAGGGGGGACAACGCAAAATCTTTTTTAAAGCGTGACACCGGTCCTTTACAAAGGATGTGAAAATATATAAGTCAAAAGTTAACTTTGTTTAGATTATTATCTTATCCTTTATGACTCTAAACTCAGGACATAACAATCTTCCTTCGTATGTACTTGTTTGTCGTGAATCACTTCACAATAAGAGCAGGACATCAAATCTTTGAGGAGATTTTCTTAACAGAAACCAGAAAATTGTATTAGATAGTAAGCTGCTACCGATATTACTCAGATACCCACCAGAACGGGTTTCGCTCAGTATTTTATCTGCGGAAAGTTAACCAATCACCACCAACGTAAACATATTTCACACCATTTAGAACTGTGAGGAATTCAACCTCTCCTTTACTTTGATTTGCCGTTAAAGCTACTATCAAGTTGATCAACAAAGTTCGCATATTGTTAGAATTTGAAGACAGATGACTGCCCATTTTTAACCTTAAAACCAGACTCCCTATGGCAAGCGGACTTTCAAGTTTTTGTTTGTGGTAGGGAAGGCTGCCTACGCCCTGAGTTTTGGACTTCCAGACGCGCAATGCTTCTGGACTACCCACTAAATATCTCCACTGTCAACCTGACAACCTAGCCTGGAACCATGACACCAATACCTGGGGCTAGGCTTCGTGTTCTTACGCCGAGAAGCGCCTTCAGACATTCAGGATAGCATCCAGGCTAGCGACGCACAAGGAGGAAAGTATTTTCCTTTCTTCCTTTACATCGCATAGATGCATTTTCTAATTTTCGAATTTTTTTCTATGAGAACTATTCGATCGCGCGTAAAAGGATACTTTTTATCGCTGTGTTTCGAACGTTTTTCATACTAAACGTTTTCAAAAAGGGTACAGAAATCCTTATGCTTTGCATTTAATTTTAATTTTTAACTTGACCTCAACACGAACATCAGGTTACACAACTATGTACTTCTTCTGGAAATTGTATAATATTTTTTGATGTTACATCCTTTATAAAAGATATCCGGAAACGATACGTTGACTTCTCAATGTATATGTACGTTAATTAATTGGCGTTTCTTTTGATTTTTTCGACAATATTTAGAATTTTAAATGGAGTAATGAAATTCAATTGATTATAGACGACAACTTAAGGACAAAGGCTGATTCAGGAAATCGATTTGAGAATGAAGAGCTTCAATTCAAGGACTGTATTGCATTTAAGATACACAACAGGAATCTGAGGGTGCTTATGCTATACTGAATAAGACAAAAGCATTGCCCGTTTGTCGAGCTACATAATATATATTTATCTGTTTTATACAAAAAGTCAAAAAGACCACATCCATGACATCCTAGAAATGTTGTGCGTTTTATTTCAAATCAATCAAATCCTGCTGGGGAACTTCTCTGAAAAAGTTTGATGCGAAGAAACGCATGAAGGGACTCATCTGCTTCGTGAAGTTCAGCCGAGGATAAGTAGCCATTGCGAGGCGGTGACTTGTAAGTAATTACAAACATCGTGGAGTTTAGTGACAGGTTAATTTTAGCAACTATTAAAATTTTTGTTTACGGTCGACCTACATCCATCACAGGGACGTGCATTTTGAGGATGCAATTTTGAGGAGATGTGTAAGTTGGATGATCGTGCTCTGTCGCTGATTTCGGTATCGAAAAAAAGGCTATAAGTATTTTCTAGATCAGATCACTTTGGTGTATTAAGAAGGGAGGCCTTATATCCTGGCAAGTTTTCGTATAGATGTGTAAAAGAAGGACCACTACCAACCCACCTTTTAAGTAAACTTGCCGTCATGATGTGAACAAAATGAACGAAACTAAATGTTAAAGAAAAAATTATTAATGTGTTCAATAAACAGGAAATTAGATAAAATGAACTTCAGTAACTACAGAGGTATGTCACTTTTTATATATCCTATATTGCCTTGCCAAAAATTATTGAACAGAGGTTTAGAACATATTATTGCAACCACATAGTGGCTACCCTTGTTCAAATGAATATTGGGTTATTTTGATCAGGCACAACAGTTCTCTGCAGAACATGAGCCATAAGTCGTGCTAAAGCCACCTCGTTTCAAGATCGTTGGTACACGAGAAGGTTACCTGGTTAAGAATTACGCTTAACCTTATCTCAACGGGAACCTAGGTTAAATTTTATACTATGCTTCGTGGAAGGCCCACAAATTGGCCATCACATACAAGGTAAGCCAGAGAAAAACACTAAAGAAGATGCAATCGATGTTCATAGTAAATGACTTCTAGGAGTAATTCCTTGGAGAGCGGGTAGCTAGACTCGGTTGCATTTATTTATGTAACGAGAAGAGGACAAGTATTGACATACAGTGCAGTAATTTTAACATTTAGGGTTACAACGTAAATGACGATTGACTACAATACCAAAGAAAAGAGCAAGACCCATCGAAATGGCCACAACAAGATCACAACCAAATTATTACATTACGATCATTTCTGCTTTACAATAAACTTTATCGATGAAATGTGTACAGTACATTGTTATATCATACAGAACATGTCAGTACATTGTTTCTGAATCCTTTAGTTGAGCTATTGGTTTATTAATGGTATTTGGCAAATCCTGGCACAGAAGTATTTTTCTAATCACGAACAAAGCGGCATCTACTGGTTATCCTTTCGGGCCATCAATACTAAGTTTTTCCTTTGACTGCGTCATCTAAGCTTATCACAATTCGAATAATATAAATTCGCAAATTAGATAGAGACATTTACATTCAAGGATAAATTCCTTTAAAACTCAAAATTCAAATTCGAAAAACAGTCCCTTCCATGCAACCAAGAGTCAGTTAAAAATTGCCCAAAAAAATGAAATCCGCAACTTTCTTCCAAACAGCTCTTCACATTTGTTTTTGAAGTTAGAAATATGTATACAAGCAAAGATCGTCATGTCAGGACGATTCGCAGCAAGATTTGTACTTTCAAAATTGTTTTATGCCTTTTTGGACTCGAACTTCTGCAGAAAAGACAGAACAGACCCCTTCAGCACTAAGAGGAAGAACGACCTTACATGATGGACAAGTGGACACTTATGTTACAAAATATTATATTCTAATATAAAATATAATACATCAGATTAATATTATAATTTATAATTTAATTTTTGAAATTAATATTACATACTCTATTGATGTAGTAACACAAAAAACTGCCAAAAGTCCACTAAGAGGAAATGTTCATTTTTAATTCGAAATAAAGTGTGGGTATAAATACAAATTGAACAATTTGGGCAAAAAACTGCTACCTCATTTAATGGCAATGAAAATTGTGAAAGTATTTCAAAAATTGAATATATTTCTTGACAACTCTTCCAGTTTGTTGTGCAATGTTGAATCGAAAACGAGAATTTCGACACAAAACCTCGGTAGCCCATACTAAAAGTGATGAATAAGGATTGGATTGCTAGGTAGATTGCTAAACAGGATCAAGTTCTTACGAAGCTGAAATCCACACAAGAGCTACTTCGGCTTGACAATGTCACTGATATCATTAAGTTCATTGGTCTATTCACAGGATACTGAGAGAAGGATGTCAAGTACAAATCGGATGAAATAATAAAATTCAAGCTCAGAGCCTTCTTACTCAGCTAAGAATGCCCCTTTGCACTGGATATGATGAATCTGCTTCGGACGAACAATTGTTAGATATCATCTAAAATTTAGAATCGTCTGACAAAATTATTGATCAAGATGAAAACGAAGCATTCCCAACGAAGCCGCGTCAAAAATTTTCGAGGCATAGCTCTCGCATGAAAAAAGACATTAAAAAAGTACGTATTCCTCTGCAACAAGTCTTTCACAAAAAATATTTACTAAACTAACCAACGAAACGATCCAATGAACAAACGGACTGAACCAACGAAACGATCCTTATAAATAAGAGAGAGTCTTCGAAACGGGTCGAGGCACTAGTGTTGGTGCGAAAATACGAATAGGATACCCATTCACCGAAATAATCTTCTTGGGAATACAACTGATCTCTGAAACTTCTTTCTAACTACAGATAACTCACAAAAACACTTACAAAATAATTTCTTGGTTGAAGTATGTCCATAATGTTGTACCCAAAGGCCTGTCCGGGTTAACAACACTAGAATTAAAGAAGATCTCGAGGTTCTTGTTTTTTGAATTCGAACTTACTGATAAGCAATACTTTGTACGCCGTCTGCGCGATCTACGCGCGTCCTCTAATCTGCCGTATTTTGCCGTCTACGCGCGATGAAAAAGGATTTCCCTCTAACCTGATCTTAACAACATGGCAAGATTAAGAGACTATCGAAAATGAAAAGGATTTTACTTTATCATTATGTTGACAGTATGCCAATATCCTGACTGCATATGAAGATCATATTAGTGGCAAGTCCTCTGGTTTTTCTTTGAGGAGATCGGGCATTGTAGGAGGGATTGATTCTGTTCTACAAACCATTTGGGATCACATTCAATAACTGGGACTGGTGTTGAAATTGTCAAAATGACTGCCATAGGATTTAAGCAAGAAGAATTTTAACTATCGCGTCTTCACATTTATACGCCTACTTGCACGGAATCAAATAAAATCCTTCCTAGAGGAGAGGGAAAATGTGAATGAATTCTGTCGGACCTTAGTAAGCATCGTAAGAGAGAGGGCTTACTGTGAGTTGCAAGAAATCCTCCCATTCCCTCGAAGCGGAAATTGAGTCTGAGTTAAGTTTACCCTAAATTTAAGTTTTATTAGCAATGTTAGGATATACTGGGAGAAGATATCATACAATACATTTTAAACTGTTGAAACAGAACGAAAGGCTTACTTCGAAGGGGATAGCACCAATGGTTAATTTAAGAACATCTCACTTCAAGGAAAGTGGCCGGAAATGATGAGAAGAGAAATTATACTGCTTTTTAAAATGCTAAGGAAAGCTCAAAGTCAGAGGAGAAATGTCAACGATTGGCCCTCGAAGAAGAGAGCCTCGATAATCAATACAGAGGACATCACACTGCTTTGGAGAGAAACAGAAACTCGCAGAGATAGTTTGGGAAAATCGATTCTATCCATTAGTTTCTGCGAATCTAGAAACTATCAATTATCACGCGTTTTCGTTTTAACCAAATCGAGAGATATGCAAGGAAGAATGGAGAGAATAAAAAACTTCTAAAATGAAAAAGATAAAAGACAAACTCTGTTTATAAGATTTTCCATATCCAAGGCTGAAAGCATTGTTAAAAAGTAGGATAAACAAGTTGTCGTCATTTTAGCAAGGAGTCATAAAAATTGTAAATATTTGATTATTTACGAAAATTCTATCAAGATATTATTTAATTACGATCTTCTTGCATTCATTCTTGAAAATTTTAATATTATGCCTGTGCATAGGATAAACTTTATGAATGCTAGCGGGCAAGAACAGAAGACAATTCTTTCAAGGTAGTGAAAACTTCAAGGCAAAACCATCAGTCAAAAGCGGTCCTTTGCAAAAGCACAGATGACAATACTAGCCGATAAAGAAATGAAACAGGAGCGCTAGACGTCTATCCCCAGAGACGCAGATTAAGTCAACAAGATTTAAAGGAAATTTAAATTCCCGTAATTAAATGATACAATCAATATTCCTCCTTCAATGTTGTATGGAAGAAGCACAGTATGTCGTTGAAAATAAACGGGATCCTAGCAAGACTATAGAACAAGTCTAGTCCTGTAAAACAAGAGATTCCAAGCTCCACTTTCAAGTTGGTCACAAATTCTAGAATCAAGAACAAATTCTTCAGAAGTAATCATTGTGTGTAGCTTGACATATACACAAAAAGGGAGACAGACACACAAGGATATGTAAGCATTACATAGATATTTTGTATGTAATGACATACAAAATATCTATGTAACAACAACGACGATTTACATAGATTGACGATTGGAATACACAAAGGCGATTTCAGAGCTACACAATCAACAATTCATCAGTTATTCAATGCCAAGCAAGTACGACAAAAGGACCTTTACATCGACGTGACCTCAGGCAACCATAAGACCATTTTAGCAAGGAGACATAAAAATGTAAATATTTGATTAGTCACGAAAATTCCTTCAAGTTATGATTTATTTATGATAGTGTTGCATTTTAAACGCAGACTCTCTGCCAGAACCAACATTTGGAAACGCGAATTTTACCGCGTATGCCGTATTATAAGGAAATTGCTGGTTACCATTGCTAATTTTTCCTACAAAACGTATTAAAGGAACATTGCCATTTCCGATTACTAGGTATTTCAGCAAAGGCAGCACGTTTTGGCAGGTCGTTATTGGTTTTGTAGACTCAGCACTTTCGCTGAAATTAGATATTAGTTCCGAACATGGATGGTTCCGAAAGAAAAAGATGATTTCGCTTTGGAATTTGAAAAATCGTTTGGGAGAAGGCGAAAAAGTATAGAATCGACTAAACTTTATCCAAACTGGTCATTAAATTTGATCTGAAATAAATTTGGTCAGGAAACAAAATCTAATTTGTATTGAGTCAGTAATAAAGTTATGGTACAAACGTAGTAGGCTTGTGTTTGACTGTTTGACAGTCTGGCAGAAGTTGAAGCTTTCGCCGATTTGCTAGAAATTAGAGGGGGGATCCTAAAAGAGCCGAGATGATGTCACGATCTGCCAATAGACTTGTAAGAGCGCGTTGGGTGAGCCAGAATATATCTATACTAACTACCCCAAGTCTATAAACGATTGAAGCTAAAAGACTATAAGAATGCCTTCTCCATTTAACAATAATTGCTTCAAATTTGAGTGAATTGAATTCAAATGAAGAAATGCAGTCATCGGGACTTAGGCTTGCAATGTTGGTCCAATATACTACAACATGTTCCAGTATCCCTTCGGCAGAGTCTGGCATGCAGGATTAATATTGAAAATACATGAACTTCACAAGTAACACTACAACTAAATATTGACTGGTTTCTAGAAAACAAAATACTCCATGTCACAAAAGCAAGATCAATATCCAAAACCTGCAACCAATAGAGGGATAACATTGTCTGAATAAAGTCCCAAATAATATTAATTATGCAGTTTATTATTTGTAGATACTCCTCCACTATCTTTTACGCTGACATCGATCACACTTCTTTATTTGACAAATTACAATATTCATCGCATGAAAGTTGGAATGATTTGAACAATTATTCTCGATGGATGTTAAGATTTATATATTTCGAATAGACAACGCTGAAGAAGACTGGACGAATGTTGTCAAATAACCGAACCGAGAACCGAAAAATTTTGTTTGAATGTTCAGATATTTCCCAGGCTGAACATTTCATACAGGCACAATTTTCATACGAAAGAATTGGAATCCTGAATCAGTGGCTTGAACATTTTGATGTCTTGTGGCTTGATGTCAAAAAGCCACAAACGATTTCCGAATTAAAGAAAACACATATATGATGCCATTGATAATGACCCACGAACAAAGCACAAGGAAACCGACCAGCCAAATATTTTCATCTCAACTTTGGGCATAGAGTATTGTACACACGATAAATGTGAACACTGTTGCGTACTGCCCGTCTAACCCTCCGCTCTCCATCAATGAGAATATTCATGTTTTTATCATATCTAGAACGGTGGACCTCGTATCCTGGATCTTCCTAGAATAAATTGACTGCGCTGAGTCTCTAGGGGCCCGTAGGGACGTTTTAGGAATCGTAGATAGCTTGTGGACGCGCCGAAGTATAGAATGATGTCGAGAACGGTGGACAGTCCCCAGTCTGCCACAAGCAATCAATCGTCCCCAAACCAACGAACAACAAACCAACAAACGAGCAAAAAAAAAAAACAAATACATTCACAAGTTTTCAATCAGAACACATTTATATCATATAGCATAGGGAAACGTCTGAAAGGAAAATGTCAAAAGTACGCAAGGAGAACAGTTCGTCGAATCAGATTTTTGCAATGGAACATAGTTCGTGTTTGCACTGCAAAACTTTGCGAGACAATAAAGTGCTCGTAATTCATGCCGCCTTTAACCATTTCAGTGCTAAGGATTTCAAGCATCAAGCGCGCTCGTCGCTATGTCGACGAATCGCACCGAAACGGTTAATGAAGCCTGCAGAATGTTTGCTATGAATTGCAGCACATTGAATAGTTGCCACAGGAGATTGTATAGTTGATGAATAGTTCGTCAGCAGTCAAACTATAAAAACTAAAAAAAATTGACAGAAATTATGATCTTCACGAGCGATACACGCGGTATAATTGTCGAAGCTTGAATTCCCACGGCGTAGAAATGTCAAGGAACGCATACAAGCTTTATTTAGAATATATTACGCAAAAAAAATCGAGTCTCTGACTAGGAATATTGCAACGAAGTTCGTTGATTTCGCACGATTAGGTTGGAACTTTGGAAATGGTTCTGACTTCCCGTTTTAAGTGCTTTTCCGATCCTACCCAATTTCGATCTCTTTCGGAAGCTGAAGGGACACCTTTCTGCGTTTTCTGATGCTGCAAGTGATCAGAATTGAAGAGATACGACAGAATTGGATGCTCAATTAGCATAAGACGCTCAACAGAGTCCTAAAATTTCGACGTCACTGACAAGCGAGTTATTCATGGAGAGAGTTATATTGATGGCGTGAAATCGCATGTATTTTTTTTCTATAAGTTTTCATATTGCAGCATTACTTTCATGATGATCCGTGTAAGTTTTTAATTATATTAAATGTAGAGAGTTATGTTCATTCCTACCATATCGTTCGTTTATTTTCAAGGAATTGGAGGGCATGTGATTGGACTTTACGCGCCTGGTTGCAATGGCAAACAATAATCATATTATCAGAAAGCACTAGAATACTACCCAGAGGTGACTCCTAAGTCGAAATGAAGCAAACTGTCCAGCAATACGTGCTCAAATGCCAATTAAACATCGTCTCTCGCAAAAGCAGCTGGCGAGCACCCAAGTCTGTTCGCTGCTTACTCCGCTAACGCAATCTATTCGTTTTTAAAAAAATAAAAATGTTATCATATAACGCAAAAATATGTTGTCATCTATTTCATTCATTTAATCTCATCCCAAAATGCTGATCTATCGTTTATACAATGGATATATAAAAAATTTTTTCGTATCAGGCATTCACAAGATAATGTCAATGGTATCGGCACATGGCCCATATAATGTTGAGATAAAATCAAAACAAAACAAATAATAATTATAAAAAAAACACAGCCTAAACGAATTATTACAAACCATACACTCTTTCTCCTTGCCACAACACTCAATAGATAACTAAACGGCCAATCTCGTTGTTTTTTAGCAAATTAATTTAATTTAGGTATCAATAATATAATATAATAATAACAATAAAATGTTCAGATTTCAATTATAACCTTAATGCGTATGGTTGTGTTTGATTTTTTTTTCTTCTTTCTTCTTTTGTTTACCATTATTTCCTCTTTTTTTTCAAAACACTTCAAAAAAAATCAATTATTTATAATATTTTACTTAGATTTTGTATTGGTTTGCTTTGTCTCATTCACTTTGTTTTGAATTAATTAAAACGTACACATATAATAATAAAAATAATAATAATAATAATTAAAAACATTACAATATCTAAAAAAAATTGTTTAGTATTTCATTCCCGCGTTAACGTTACGTGATTTCTTTTATTTCTTTTTGCGTTTTGTATTTTAAGTTCTGTTTCTCGCTTTTCACGATACTTTTTTTTGTGTTTATCATTTCATTTATTTTTTCTTCTCTCATTTTCCAATATAAATAGAATATATATTACTTAAAACTAATGTTCTTTTTGCTCGTTCTGTTTGCATTTCCTTATGGTTTTCATTTTATTTTATTTTTATATCAACGTCTCATATTCGGTCTCATTGATTGGGATATTCAATTGTATGTATATAATATATTTTGTATATATATAATCATAATAATAATAATAATAATCATCACTAGAAGTTGTATTATTTACAGTTGTTCCTTTCTTGTTTTTTATATACCACCACACAATCTTACTTAATTTAAATTTAATAATTGTAATGTAGAATCCGAGAATTTATTTATAATAATAATAATAATTATACTACAATCTAGAATTATACTTATTGTATACATATATCTATACAAAGAATAAAATGAAAATTATACAAATTAAGTCTAAACTAGATATTCCCTTCTTACTTATTCGCGTTGCGCTGACGGTAATAAATGTATAAATAATTTTCTACCACATATATATTTAATATATATAAGAAAAAAATATGTGTATGGTTGTTAAATCTTTTGCTTTGTTTATTTGTGGTGTTTCTTTTTTCCTTTAAGTTTGTTTTGTTGTTTCCTTTTATGTTTACAATGTGAATATTTTTTTTTCTGAATTTGCTTCTTTTTGTAGATTTTTTTTTCTTTCTTCAGATTTTAATCATCTTCACCGTTATCATTTTGATTATATATAATTACAGATACGAGAGATTATACCTGTCAGCTAGTGATTAGAATTCTTACATAATTTTCTATGTTTCCTGTTGTATTTATTTCATATTTGTTTCCATTTCCGTATGAAATTTATCATATAAAAAATTGTGAAATATCGCATTGTTTTCTTTTTCCGTAAATAACTTCATATTTCTCATCCCTTTTTATACATTAGTTACATTAGATTATTTATATATATATTAGTATATTTTTTTTAATTAGTTTAAGATTCAGTAATAAATTAATTGTGATTTTTTCTCATTTTGAAATATTTTCTATTATCAACTTATATCTCACTTCGATATCAGATCCAGATCCAGTCTGTGTTACGGATGCTGCTATTGCTGGTGCTGCTGTTGCTGCTGCTGCCACGACTAGCATGCGATTCGTCCTGATTTCCTCTGTTACGGTTTTTTTTTGTTTTAAATCATTCACATTGGAGATAGTTGTATATAAATAGAGACTTCTTTTATTTAACTTTTATAATTTTGTTAATTTTTTGTTTCTTAGTTGTTTTGCTTTGTTTTTTCCTTGATTTCATTCATGCAAATTATTTTTGTTTTTGTGTTTTTCTCTTTGAATGTTGGTGTAAATGTGTCGAATTTCATGTATTCTATTTGGGGTTTTGTGTTACGTCTGCTCTGCATCCGCATTGTTGTACACACGTTATCCTGTTCGTGTGCTGTGCCATTACAACTACGTAAAGAAATTTATTTACATTTCCTTGAGTTTTTGTAAGCCTGCCTGCACGTATTTGAATAATTCATAAATTGAGCTATGCAATGTAAGTGGTCCATTCACACGATCCAAGTCGATGAAAAATTCTGAAAATGTCACAATGTATTTATAAGAGTTGTTATTTGTTGTTATAATGTTTTGTGTTGATAAATATTTCATTTCACACGATTTGATTTATATTAGTTAAAATACAGCGAAAAATGATTTCGGTATGAGTGGTAAAAATGTTGACTATATTCCAGATTTAAATGGATCCCCATTCCTTTGTTGAGTCTTAAAATAAGATAGAGTAGATTGATTATCGATCTATAGAATTATAAGGATTTTTTTGGTTCATATTACGGTCCAGAAAATATCTAAACAATAATTTTAATACAAGTATCGACTTCCGATTGTAAACAATGGAAGTACAGGCCCCAGAGCGACGTTGTTTGCATGTTACCCATGGATTACTCAGCTCTAGTTGAGTGCAGCTGAGCTCAACTGCAGCTCTGCTTCCGAATCCAACTTTCGGGATCATCGTTGGCAGCCGCTGGAGCTCTCAAGGAGTCCTAATGGAGCACTTATGCAGGAGGAAGGTTAAACGCAAATCGTTCGTGACTCAAAACAACACCAAAATCGAACTGGTCTTCCAAGTTGAGTCTTACAATTTACTCGACGTAAGCAAACGTCAATCAAATCTTTAAATCTTAACCACCTAATGTCGTGTACACAAAAAAAAAATTAATTAAAAAGTTGAAAAAAAAATGCCAATTCGACATCCTCAGCTGTTCAACAAATTGAATCACTTTGACATGAAAAAATGAAATATTATTTCGATAAATAGAGTAAAAACTATCGAAGCTGACGGGCAAGAACACAAGACAATCCTTTTAAGGTAGTGGAAACTTTAAGGCAAAGCCATCAGGCAAACACGGTTCACTGCAATAGCGCAGATAAAAATGCTAGCCGATAATGCAACAAAACAAGAGCGCTAAACGTCTCAACTTCAGAGCCGTATAAGTATTGAGCCAATAAGATTAAATAGAAACTTAAAGTCTCGCAATTAACTGATGAAATAGATATTCGACCCCCAATGTTGAGTGGCAGAAGCACAAAAAGTCGCTGAACATCAACGACATCCTAGGAGGACTATACAACAAGTAAGCCAATGGATTCCAAGCTTCACTTTCGAGTTGGTCAAAAATTCTAGAATCAAAAAAAATCCTCAGAAGTTATCATATTGTGTAGTCTTCCCTATACACATTAAAGGAGACAAACAGAAAAGGATGTAAGAATTATATAGGTTCTTTGTATGTCGTATAAAACCATCATAGGGCGAATAAATGACATTAAATGACGATTAGAATACACCAAGGCAATTTTAGAACTGCACGATCAACAATTCATCAGCTATTGAATGCCAACCAGATACGACAAAAGGACCTTTACATCGATGTTAAATGTTTTAAGACCTGAGACAAGCATAAGACAATTTAAATCAGAAAAGACTATGCAAAATTATGGTTCACTTCGGAAACCCAGCGAAACTTGTCAATCTAGCAATTATTTCGAGCATGAACTCAACAGCGCAAGTCAGAATCAGCAAAAACCTGACGGAGATTATTTAAACGCTATTCAGCCCGAAACAAGAGGACGGGCTGACCGCTTTCCTATTTAATTCGGCACTATATTACATCATTAGAAAGCTTCCACGCGGCATCAATTACATATTCTGTTCTGCGGAAGCGATAATACCTGGGTAACGAGAGCGAAAACGTTGCTACAAAACGAAGAAACTATCTCACGAACAAGATCGGTCTTGCGTTTATTTCATTTGATCCTGGTGATATTGAAAACTGAGTAAATTTTGAATTTTGAGTACTGAGTAAATTTGGTGATATTGAAAACTGAGTAAATAAGCCAGTATTCAAAATAAAGCTCGGCGTATTTAAATCTTCAACACGGCCACCATTTATTATTTATTATTTTGTATACGAATGCAAAATATGGGGGCTCTTAAGCATGCCAACTGCTAAATGTCCTCTAAGGCAGAGTCCTTAGAGGAATCATTGAATTAAAGTGTAATGGAGGTTAACGATGAATCAGGTACAATGAATTTTACTAAATATGTCAGCTCCAAAGTAATATAGCTTAAAAATAAAATAAGTAAAAATCTGGGGGGGGGGGCTGCTCACTTGTCGCATATCCAGCACTCTCGGCTACTGAAAAAGATCTTTGTTGGGAGCACCGAAATATGTCGACCACAAGGCAAACTTAGCAGTCACAGAATAAATTCGATTCACGCAAACAGTGCTAGGCTACTCGGGTTTAGAAATTCGACAATATGGGCATAAGAATTTGCATGGAAAATATACTGGATACCAAGGCCCGGAATAAGCTGTTGATCCTTTTTTCAGACATCGTTCAAATACCGAGAAAAAATGTTCAATAAAATATATCTGCCTTAACTGATTGACTTTTGTTAATAAGGGAAAATGATTATTTTATCTACAGTAACTTGATCACGGATCACGGATTAAAATAATCTCAATTATAGTAAAATACAATAAATTCAACTGTAACCGGGAATAACTAAATAATAGGAATAACCGAGAATAACTTAAAGCTAATAAAAAATTATTCTACATACCCATATGAGCTCCTTTCCTAACTAAATTATCCGCCTGATCCCATAATTCATGTGCACTCGATATATAATTGTATGCTAGACTTTGTCTTTGGAACGCTGCTTGAACCTGTTTCGAAATCGATCATAGAAAAAAAACGAGGATTGGGATTGGTAAGAGAGAACGAGAAAAAAAAGAAAGAAATACATTAAAAAACAAAGTGAAATTATAATGAATCTCACCTCAAATGGAAATGTATCCGCTGAATACTTTTGAAAGTGATGCACTGGGTACCTTACCTGTACAGGAACCATATGTAGTGGTGGAGTATTTGAGCCGGAACCAAGCGAGGATACTGAACTCGGTGATATTGATGGTGTATTCCCATTGATGATTTCGGTAGCACCTTTAGTAAAATAATGTGTGATGGTTTTTTGGGCTTCTCGACTTTCAGCTCGCTTTAGATGGTAGAGTTTCAAGGATATAAGCGATTGACATCGTAGGCTAGATGGGATTAAATCGATTAATTTATTATGCCAAAGTTGAATGTGGAAACTCCTTACCTCAATATTGCCACCTTGTTTGTATTGTCAAGTTTCAATTTCGACGATATGAACCTATAATTGAAGCCACACAAAAGAGCCAATTTAGCTTTCCGTTCCTTCAGATTCAAACAGAGTTAACAAACATTACTCACTTGATCAATGACAATGTATCTTTGTACATAGTAAATGCAGATGGTATTCGATCCTCTTGTTCCATTCCCGCTGCCGATAGCAAGAAATACAGTACAGCCTTTAAATATAATGCAACTTGATTGAAGTGAACCGTTTCGCGGTCCGCTAAATGTTTAAGACGTTTTGCCTCTTGGAGGTAATTCTCTTGGTCTTGTCTGTAAAGAAAAACGTGAGAATTAGTAAGGACTCGCACATTTTTTCTTCCGCGTAAGTTTTTCCTGCAATTTAAAACTCACCCTAATCTAACATCGTCATCTTCTCTCTCGAAGTACGACTTATACACCTTCTGAACAGGTGGGGGCGGTGGTGAATATTTGTCTGCTAACCGATCGTGATTTGTGGGAGGTAACTGTTCTAACGCCTCATTTTGTGGCTGAAATGTGAAAGAAATGTTCGAACATAAGGTTTTGTTGACTTTTGTTGCACATTTAAAAAAAAATAAGCTCACCTGAGCACCCGTTTTTTTCCTTTTCTTGTCCTTATATGGACTACTACTCGAACTAAAACTACGTTTCCGCCTCTTTGGAATAGGCTCATCACTCGATGTCGATTTGACACCAATGCAACTGGCATTGATTGCAGCCATTGGTGGTGGCACCGTACCAACTGCGCCGCCTCCTATCGGATCTACAACCGACACAGGCGTCGTTTGATTATTATTATTGTTGCTATTGTTGTTATTATTGTGACTACCACAGTCGTTCGGCAGAAATGAATTCTTATATTCATTTTTGATGAACTGCTCCTGTTTTACACTATTGTTAGTTCCCAGCTTCGCATTATTGTATATATTGCATTTGTTGTCGATAAGATTTTGGGGTTTGGACGATCCTCCCGAGCCTGGGGGATAGTTCATATATTCGTCGGCTGTAAATTCGGATTTGATTGACTCCTGCTTTATACCTGCTGCGGTCATCGATTTCAAGCCAGCCGCGTGCAGCAATTGTTCATGTTTTGGTGAAATCAAGGGTTGCGGTGGCGGCAACGAGGGGCTGATCTGCCCTGAATCCTTCATCAGCCGAGTACTGTGTGTATTATCTAGATTGTATGGATAGTTGATATTATTATGACCCTTATTGCTGGCAGTATTATTGCTAATATAATTACTTTTACTACTAAGTCCGCCTCCGTCCATTATTCGCAACGACGCCGGCGATGAGGTTGCTGTTATGCTTTGATTTACTATTGAATCACTATTAACCAGTCTTGCATTGCTAAGATTATTAGCAATATTGTTGTTCGTACTATTCGTACTGTTGCTCTCCAATGAGTTGTGATTCAACTTACTGCTACTGTTACCGCTTTTCGGTGTCAGCGGCAGCTTAGGACTTCTCAGTCTATCATCCTCACAACTTTGAGGAGCACTTTGGATTAGGGTGGAGGTATTACTAGAACTATTGTTTGGGTGCAAACTATTGTTGTCCCGGATATTGTAGGCATTCTGGGACCATTCTTTCGGTATATGTCGTAGGCGGGACAACGCGATCCGACAAATAATCGGAGGGGCGATTGTATTTATAAGATTACTACTATTGTTAGCACTAACATTACCACTATTACTATTAACACTATGCACTTTGTTACTATTATTCAGCGTAGGTATGTTGCTTATTCGTTCCGGTGTCCTTAATGCTGCCATCGATGGTGAGTTTCTATTGCTCGTATTATTGCTAATTGCAGACACACCACTGCCAATTGGCGAGGGTGCTCCAAGAGTTACAGAAGGAGGAGGAGTTGGCGCTGCTACGGGTGCAGCAGAAACACTTGTTACCATCGCAACAGCCGACGTTCGTGGTGATTTCAAGTGATGATTCACGGCCGTTGTCAATGGTGGATGATGATGTGTTACATCATTGTTCATGCTACTGCTATTACTATTGTTATTATGTTGTTTAAAGGCTATTGGTGATAAGATTTTCTCATGATGTATGATTGGTGTATCTTTTGTTTGGTGTGATTGCGACTCTTCAGATTGATCGACTATAAGCACTTGACCTTTTACTTTGGCCCCACCCTCCCCACGATTCGGACCCATAACAAATAGTTTACGTAATGTATCACTTTTATTTTTATCACTTTTTGTTTTATCACGAATTTTCTGTAATAATGAAAACAACAGAAAATTAATTGCTTGAAGTCAATACGAGTACAAAAATATGCAAAATAAAAAAATATGTGTGATTGATGTTACTTACTTTATCCTCACGGGGAGGAGAGTCACTATCGCTATCGGAATGATCTTCACTGGATGATGAAGTCGAGTGGTGACTTTGTGAGGAACTTCGATGTCCCGATAGGTATTGTTGACGTGGTGATGTACGTTCAGCTGATGATGGCACGCGTCTATGGAATGAAACAAACTTGAATTAAGTTTCATCTTAACGATATTGATGTTTAATTTTGTTGACGTGGTGAACTAGCATAAGGTGATTTCAAAAAATGAAACATGGATCTAGGATCCCGAATTATAATCTTTAGGGACTTTAGGGTTTTTCCAAGCAGCTCTTTATTTTTTCGATTCTAAAGTCCTTCGACTCATTCATTAATTTTTTTTTAATGAACAATTGAAATTCGTTCTTTAATTTATACCTCGCCTGAGATATATGTAAGACGATTGTGGTCGAAAATGCTATACAGTGTTTAGTACACGTAACGACATTATTCATAAGCAACTGAGCTAGATATTTTTTATTCTATTTTTATTCTATTCTTAATCTTCACCGAATCCGGTGACATACTCAGAGTAATAAGTTTCCAATTTGGATCAGTTTCCAAAATTGCATGATTTTCAATCGCGTCTTTCGCGACTAGTAACAAAACTTTTCGTTTAAGTTTATTAGATTTTCTTCGATCTTCCTTTTTAATCAAGTTTTATATTTATATTTATCTGCTGCGTTTGTTAAGCATCTGTCCGTCTGTGTTCCGGGCTTCGTTTTTGTTCTTCGAAACTACACATATTTTTTAATTCCTGTTTCAATTTCTCATCTTACATGAGTTCGCCAAGGATCGATTGTACAGCAAAAAAATAATATGATATCGATATCCTAATCGATGTGTATAAGAAACAAACATTAAATACTACTCACTCTTCATCACTATTGTTTGAAGAACTAGATGAATCATCATCGTCATCATCATCGTCGTCATCGTCATCATCACTAGATTTGGCTGAAGTAGCTGTGACCACGTTTGCAGACACTGCATTGGCCATACTCTCCATCTTTGACATTGACGATGATTTATGCGCACCACTTGGTAATAATCCCCTGCTGGCAATGTCAGCCGCTTTCGTTGGGATCACTAGAGCGGAAGCTGACAAAGTTGGTGATGGTACAACGCTTGGTTTCGACGGTGGATTCGGTCGATCATCTTCCGACGATGAGTCTGTTGTTGTATCCAAAATTTCACGACTCTTTAGCATTGAGTTCTGTCGCGATGTTCTACGTGCTGCTCCGGTTTTTCTTGAGGCCGCAGTGTCCCGTTTGTTTGTTGCTGCCGGTGCCGGATTCACAATAGCTGCAGCATTTTTCACCGGAGTTAAAGCTTTTGCAGGAGATTTATTATTGACGACAGGCGGTGTAACGATAGGATTTTTACGTGGTCTACCACGACCTTTCTTTTCCTTTTCCGTTGAACTGTTAGTGGCAAAAAAAAAGAAATTACCAATGAGTATGACTGTGTGGTTTAAGTAGCCTAAATACATACCGACTCCGTTCCGATAAATTATTAGTACTCGAGAAGTTGCCCTCGTCATCACTTGAATCACAATTGACAGATTTCTTATCCTTTTGTACTTTCCGTCGACGTTTGACTGGTTTTTTCAGAGGCGATTTTGCAGCAGCTTGCAGCACTTGCTGCTTTTTCGTTTCCTCTTCGTTGGAACTAGTACCGATTTCGGAAACTGGTTTCAATTCAGCCAATCCTGTTGCCGCCGCCAAAACACTTTCAATTTGATCAGACTCGACTGTGTCAGAGTGCTGAATCTTTTCGGGACTACTCGATGGGCTTTTATCTGTAACAAAGAAAATTTTCAATATAAAATATTTGCTGCAATTTTAAATGTAC